>VBSM01000361.1:83504120-83530501 GCA_008086735.1 Cheirogaleus medius
AAAAAAAAAAAAACAAAAAAAAGGAGATGGGTAGGGAAGCCTGGTAGGGTAGAAAAGGTAGCCACCAAAGGAACTTCCAAGGTTCATTTTCTTTCCCCTTAGATATGTCATACTTTGGTGTGCACAGGCTTCAAGCATAATGCCTGGCACAAATGCAAAGAGGAAGCGATTCTTCTTTTGTAGTGTGGAGATGAGCACTAACTGTGCCCAAATGGCCTTGACAATACCTTCTGTATTCTATACAAAGAAAGAAAGAATGGAAGATGAATCACCTGTGATGTCCCTTGTCTGCAGCAGAAAGAGAAGATGATTTATTATCTTGTGATCCCAATGTATAGAAAGGTAACAAAAATAAATTTGATGAAGAATAACCTGGAGCATACAAATCAAGCAGATCTGAAATTTCCCAAGCAATCCTCTAATGGATCTTTTTATGAGAGTGTTCCTTTCATACTAGTGCAATCTCTCACAATAAGGCACGATTTCTAGTCAAAACGTTTGTCTGCTGCGATGCTGACAGCTGCCCAGTGGGATGGGGTCATATCACAGCACTGCAGGCATCCAAGGGACATAGGTTCTCGACCCCTGTGTCAACCTCTAGAGTTCCCAGGGTCAGGTCAGCATCCTAAGGACGCCTGTGGTCTCATTCTGGGACACCTCTGGGATATCCCACAGAAGCGGGACATTCTTTGCCAAAAGCGTTCCCAGCCCCATTTTGTGACTTGTTTTGTAGCGTGGTACTGTGGAGCATGAAAACGAAATGACTGGGGAGTAGAGGTTGGGGCACAGACGGTCAAATCCTGGAGAAGCCTGGAAAAGACAGGCCTCCTCTCTGGTACAGCATTGGTAGGAATGATGGATTCCTACTGGAAAGGATGCCTTCTTTATGCATCCCATAAAAGAGGTCCCTGGACCACACATATTGCACATTTATGTTTCTATTTCCACCATTTGGCATACACCGGGTTATAATCTTTAAGGGATATGCAAACTATTACATTAACACTCCACTCTTCTGGGGTCAGATTTAAGAAAAACTTGTGCTCCAGGACAGCAGAGGCCATGGTCCCCAAAGTATCTTTCATAAGTCCCTTGCTGGCCTAGAGCTGTACACTATAGTTCCTTGGGAACTCACTTCAGGCCTTACTGTCTCTTAGTTTGGTTTCATTTTTCTGGTCACAGGCAACATCACAGAAAGGAACTTGAAGGGTGAGGAGAACTATTAGACAGGCAATGTGACAACTGGTATTCTGTTAGAAAGAAGGGACAATAAGGACAGAATCATAATCCTGAATTAAAAAATACACGGCAGATGAAATTCCCTTATAAATCTCTTAACCAACAATGTTTTGCATATGACAGGGATTTTAGGGCTGCAGAGTTATTATTATTATTGTTGTTATTATTATTAAATCACATTGTTTATGCCCTGGAACTTGACGTGGAAGTTGCCATATAAATCTCTTGAACAGTGCAAATACTGTTGACATAGTAGTGCTAACCTACCTGTATGGGCTCATTTAACATATATTTACTCTTCTAAATCTGATCATTTCCATGGGACTTTGGAAATCTATTTACTAGACTGAGTGCAAAGTGCACATTTATTCACACCAAATAAAGACACATGTGTCCTGTCAGTGTGTTACATCTGTCAATCTATCCACTGAATCCAGCCCTCAGTTTGAAATGTGGAGTCTGGTTGTCATGGGTGACCCCAGACAATTTGTGGGGAATGGGATCATGAGTTGGGTCTAGGAGTGACCTAAATTTGAGACACCAAAAACTCTAAGTTACAGCCACTAGAAAAACACATCATCTTGAGAATAATAGTAACGTAAAAGTGACAAGCTAGCATAGAAACAAGCAGGCAAAATGAAAGAATAAACTAAAATATAAATTTACATAGTATTTAATATGGAGACTCTTCATATCAAATCCTTAGGTTTGTTTCAGATCCATGTAATTTACTTTATTGGTTTGCATCTTAATCAGTTCTTCCTTCATTCTCCCCAGTGTCATGTCAATCATCAGAGGCAGATCCTAAGACTTTCCCATTGCCTGTGTGGTGTGGTACACTCCCTCTATGTATAAGGATTCCAGATCAGATCAAAAATATTTTGGAAAAAAGTAGTACTACAACAATAAAAAATACAAATTGAAAATCAATATAACGTAACAACTATTTATGTAACATTTACATTGTAGTAGGTATTATAAGTAATCTAGAGATGATTTAAAGTATAAGGGAGGATGTGTGTAGGTTACATGCAAATACTTTGCTGTTTTATATCAGGGACTTGAGCATCCTCCGATTTTGATATCTCTGGGGGGTGGAGCTGGAACCAATTCCCCCAAAATCCTGAGGGACAATTGTACTTAGGGTCACACATTTTCTATGCAGCTGTACTCTTATCTCTAGATGGTCTATGAAAGCTCCTTCTTAACAGATGTTTTTCCTGGATTTCTTAATAACCAACCTTTGCACAGCCAATTGAAAGAAACCATGTAGGAACAGGCATTTATTTTAGAACTGGAGGCACTCTGAGGAACTCATCTGTTTTGGGCTCCTGCTTTTTGCTTGGAGAGGTAAGATCTACCCATTTTATGGATTTAGTTGGGGCTTAGAGAGACAGAGGGAAAGGAAAGCAGAGAGGGCACGTACCACATTTCAGACCTTTTCTCTGCTTGTGTCAATATTGATCTGTTATAGATGTCTTTACTATTTAGAGATATTATTTTTAAATCTTCCCATGGGAGTGATTTTCGTAAAATGGGAGTAATAACTCTCTGTCTGACAGGTCTGTTGTCAGAATTAAAAGAATGGATACATGTGAAGCTCAGCACCTATCTGTGCTTCTGGTGTTATGTGGCCACGAGCCAAGCTTGTAGGGCAGAGAGAAACATGTAATTCAGCTAGATTAAAAAAAAAAACAAAACAGAACTTTTGAGTTAGGAATCTTAGAAATAAAATCTTCTACTCTATTGTTTGATAAATAAAGAAACTAAGGCCGAGAGAGGTGAAGTAACTTGCCAAGATAACCTAGCTAGTTAGGGATGGGAATGAGACAAGCACCCAAATTGCCTCGTTCCTAGTTCAAGTCTTCCTTTCACTCTGTTATAAAATTGTGTTTTTTATTTTTTTGTAATCTAGCATATTTAGCTATGTAAACATATTCTAAGACACCCTTGGCAAATAAGTTGCATCCTTCAGAAAAAAGCCTTTGCTGGGCCAGGCGGGGTGGCTCACGCCTGTAATCCTAGCACTCTGGGAGGCCGAGGTGGAAGGAATGCTGAGCTCAGGAGTTCAAGACCAGTCTCAGCAAGAGCGAGATCCCATCTTTAAAAAAAAAAAAAAGATAAAGAAAAAAGCCTTTGCTTCTGGGACCACAAGCACTTGATTTAGCAAAGTGCTTCTTCAGGGCAGTCACCTTCAGCCACTGTTCTCTCTAATTATTTGATCATGTGGTCCAGTGTCTCAGAGAACTCAGTGTGTTCATTCTCTGTCAGAGACTGGAGCTCCGAGCTTGACACAGCCACTACCCTCCAGAAAATCCCTTAACCTTGAATAATATGCATTTCCTAATGAAGACTAAACATCAGCTAGCAGTTGAATCTCTTCAGTATCACACGAAGAATCAAGTATTTAGATTCAAAGAGCAGAAGGAAGCTTGCTTGCACGTAGGCGTCATAAGATTAAGGAGAATGTAGATACACTTGGGAAAGAGAAAATAGGCCAAACAGAAGAGTGTGAGAAAATTAGCTCAGCTGATTTGATGTGAACATCTGCAGAAATTGTTAATGGGCACTGTGTCTAATTAAATCCACCAGACATATGCATGCCTGTTATCTGTGGAATGGTGTTTCTCCCCATGCTGCACCTGTTGCTGGCAAGGGTAGACTTGCATTCTATCACGTGCAATGTCAAAAGGGTGCTAGGGAGAGAAATTCGAGGCTCCAGTGGGCTTCACTTAGAGACAAGCGTATCACCAGTAGGAGAGACCCACACTCGGGACTCGAACACCTGCAGAAAGCAGATACACTGAGACCTCCCCACTCTCCAATCACCTATCCCAAGCTCCTCACAAATCTTACGAGAGACAGCAGACCTCTGGGCAGTGTAAATTTGAGAAACAAATACTGTGAACCATATTCCAAAGATGGCATTTAACCTGTTCTACTGGAGGGCAAAATGTTCAAGTTCATATCAGCCTCCATTCATATACACATGACTGTTGGGCAAATAACAAATGATCTTTGTACATCAGAACAGGCTGTTTTTTTAGCAGCCTGATATTCTCTTTGTCATATCACATTTGGCCAGGCCTTAGTTTGTCCCTCACTATGCCATGAACTGTCCCTTGGATAAATCAGTCTTCTTACTTAAGACAGTCTCCGTGGTTTAGTGAGTACTGATGTTTCACCCAGTCCTTTGGGTTGCCAGTGGTTGCAAATTGTATTAAGGAAGCAGCAGGGCACACAGGTTAATAATGCCATCTGTGGAGTCATCCCATCTCCCCATTTGCTAGCTAGTTGCTCCAGCTTTTTAGGCCTCAGTTTCCTCATCTGCAAGATGGAGATAACAACAGCACCCACCTCGTGGTGTTCTCGTGACGTCTAAATGAAGCACTGACTGCCAAGTGCTTAGAGTCATGCCTGGCACAGTGGAAATGCCCATCAATGTCAGATATTTGTATTAGTTAGTATTGAACAAGCAATCTCCAGTACATATGGGTTGCAGCTCAGCGCATAGATTTGTCTTTAAAGGGAGAAAAAAATATAGACTAAAAATTAAACCTGAGGCAGAATAGACCCATTTAAAGGCCTATAATATTTAGACCCATAATGTTATTTATCTCAGTTCCGTACACCAAGAGTCACTTTATCACTCCCATCACCCGCCTCTCTTCGGGTGTGTGTTCACGTGTGGATGTGATCTGATGAATTAAAAATTAGGCTGACAGACAAGAAAGTTGTGTTCTCAGCTAGATTTCCTGCTATAATAATTTTGTAAAAATGTATATAGTCACTACTGCTTACTTAAGTTTTTAGATAATGATATGATAACAAGGAAATATTTCAAATCTAGTATCTCTCATTGTCTACTGAGGAAATTCTAGGCAATCGATTGTTGCGGGGGAGGAGGGTGTGGGAATACGCAGTAAGACAGACTGGGATTTTTCACTTCCTTTATCTAGTGTGTCTCTAACTGCTTATTCTTGTGTCCCCTTTCCTCATGTCCGTACACACCGCCGCACAGTGTCATAACCAAGGCGGATGAGGTCATGAGGTGAAGTGTCTTGTGGTTTTGGCAGGAGCTGTGGAATCTAGACCTAAGGATGCCGTGTATGGAGATAATCTTGCAGAGACTGGCGCAAGATTGGTGGGTGCTATTGTAATCTCCATCCTGCTGCAACAATACTCCAAGGGTGGAGAAGTATTCTGTGCAGGGGACACATGAGATCACTCTGACAGGCACTGGACTCTCCATAGGACCTTCTGATAGACACTTCCCTATTTTTATCATTTGACCTGCTTTTATTTCAGCTATATTGAGATCTAAATGGTATTTAAAACACAAGCATTTAAAATACAAAGTGCTCTTTTTGTTACAATGTATTTGAATTTTTATTTGCAATATTTTTGAAATTTTATATGTAAGTATTTTGTATTTAAAATTTTTATCCTTTCATTTAGCCTAATTTATTCAATTAGACTTGTAAATAACATTTTGTGATGTTTTAAATGAATATGTTGGTTTATTTTTGTGAGGTATTTGGAATATCTATAAAGTCTAATGTTAGAAAAAAGCAGTACTAAATAAGCATTCACATTCACATTCGCATCTCTGCCACATCACGTCTGAGAAATTTCTTCTCACATTAACCCCCATGGAGTAAAAGTCTGTGTAAGCAGATGGACTTTGCACCTTGCCCTAAAGGTCAACTGGCGACAGCCCTGTGAGTTTGGCAGCAAATCCCTTAGTCAAGGACCTTCCCATAAGAGAGGTTTCATCTTCATTTCAATTCTAGTGACATGAACAGGACTCAGCTTTCATCACAGACATGGCAGTCTTCAAGGCTTCCAGAGGATTCTATCAGCAATGATGATGATGGTTGCAATGGTGCGAAGTACTTTATACTTTTCCAAGGCTCTACGCCCTTTGAAAGTTCCTCACAATTGAACCTTAAAACATCATAGAGTGAGAAATGCATATGCAAAGCATTTTTTTCCAGGAAAAGAAAAGAAATATAATTCAATCCAGGTTCTTGGATTTCTCACATGTAAATGAACTTTAAAATATGTTTGAATGTGTCTCTGAGGAATCCGATTTTAACATTTTTCACTGTTCAGTCTAGACTAATAATAATACCAGCAACTCTGGTTTGGGAACCACAGAACTCACAAATCAAATCAAATCAAATGTGTCATCTTTTGTACCCTTTTACTGATTCTGCCATAATTATAATCAATAGAAAATATGTTGTTCACCATAAATGACTCTTATAGGCATGATGCAGATTCATTATTCTAGGTGAATCTGAGGTTCTCCCATGAGAAAACTGAGGAATGTAGTTATTTCCTATTTCCCTCTTCATTGAATCCTTGGACAGTACTCATTTTATGTTCTCAAGTGAGAATGATTGCTTAATCCTGTGTTTGAAAGAGCACAAAGTATGTTTCTGAGCAGAGTGCCTATTGGATCTTCTCTGTAATCATAGTACGGTTCAAAAGAATTTTGTGCAGGGTCCGGCTAATATTCTTTTTTATTTTTTTTCTTTCTTTCTTTCTTTTTTTTTTTTGCCTTTGCCCCACAACTATTGTTAGAGTGTCAAATGGGCATCTCTCTCATCTCCCAGATTGATGGCATCGTCTAGGACTTCCCACATAGACAAGATAAACGAAAGGCTTCCATGGACAGGTATGTAACTGTGGAGACAGCAGCGCTGCAGATGAGGCGTCCTGATCAGAAAGAATGTCTGTCCCACAGTCAATTCTCTGGCTCTGCAGTCACCTTTGACATGACTTGCTGAATAGGAGTTTGTTTTCCAATTTCCATGGTTCAGCCATAGGCCGTGCAAAGTAAATACTGGTAAATGAGCAACAGTAGGTTCAAAGGAACGTAAGACCAGAATCCCTCCTCCTTTTCAAGACAGTTTGGGTAGCATTCACATGTGAATCAATCTGTTTGGGGTCTTTGAAGTGACTTTGATTAAGAGTTGTGGCCCAATAGTAGTGAAATGGGCAGGGCCATCAAAAGAATTGGCAGCTCCAATATGGACACTCAGCCTGTGCACCCCATCCAGACAGCCCCAGGTAATGGCGCTGTAGGCAGAATGCTTTCAGCCTTGGAAAAACAAACCAGGAACTCACTATTCGTGGAGATTTGCATAGAAGTGGGTTTGTTCCAAGTAAAGAAAATATGCCTTAAGACTTCATGTTCCTACAGAACAGCTTTGAATTAAATTAATTCACAGTACATTAGATCTTTTTTAGTATTCTTTAATAAGCACAAAAAACCCTTTCTTTTAAAAGAGCAAGCACTTTATATATTCCCAACAGACACCATTTATCTGTGTTTATGAATAAAAACAAAAAAATAATACTAATACATGCCCTGAATTTCAGGAACCACATAAGATCAAACACGGTCCGCCAAACTCTCCTTGATTGTATTAGACATGTTAACATGAACAAAAATTTAAATCTGATAGGCTTACTAGAATGCAGCCATCTTTTAGAATAAGAAGAAAAGATAACAATTTATTGAAAGACTAAAATTTCTACCTACCTTCACCACAATAGAGAAAACTTGAAAATAATTCAAGAGCCAGTTTTTTTGCTTTTTGTCTTTCAATTGAAGTCACTATAAAATGGGCATCTGTCTCATTCATGTTTTCTAATTTAACTTAATGTTCACCTCACTTTACACTATCCTTCACTGCCCACTGCCACACACTGTGGAATTAGCTTTTCATTCTCAGACAAACATAGATTAGCTTTAGAAGCCAAACAAAAAGGAAATATTTGATATCAGCAGTATAGCTGACCTAGTGAAAACACAAGCTTTGGGATCAGGCAGAAATTAATAAATAAGTGATCTCGGTCAGTTGCCCCACTTTCAGAGCCTTAGTCTCACTGTAAGAAAAAATGGGAACACAATATCTCTTGCTGAGTTGCTAGGAATAATAGAGATGAAAAAAAAAGTGAACCAAAAACTATGCAGTTAGATATTCAAAAATGGTAATTATCATTATTACATTTCTATTGGCCTATTTTCTGATTTCATCAGGTGTACCACCAGTTTCCTTTGTCTTGGGGTGACACTATATTTTACGCAATAGTTCCCAGTTTTTATGGGATTTGTATCATAAATGCACACATACACAAATGATTTTGAAATTAATTTCTCTTAGGGTTGATGATTTGTACTATTAATGACCATGATGAATATTTTCCAGAACAGTAATTTTTAATGGACATGAAAAGAACAGAACTACATAATTATTGGCTTAAAGTATAATGAAGATGAACATATTTCATTCTAACAAGAATATCTGCATCGTTACCCAATTTGATTCAGAAGCAATAGGAAATCTCTAGCTAGCATGGAAAAAGTCTCTTTTTCTGTGCTGTAGATATCTGAAACTCATTATACTGTTCAGATCTACTGACTCCTTCCACAGTGCCATTTCTGGCTGAGACTCTGGTCCTTTTAATCTATGACTAAAAAGAACAAATGCTGCAGTTGTCAGGAAATTTTATTATCTAAACACTGAAAAGTTAGTCCACATTATAAGAAAACAGACTGATTGTTTACTCTGGGGGCCCCAAGGTAATATTGCTGTGAATAACTCTATAGCTACTGAGCAAGGCTTATATATTTATATAGCAAGACATATTCCATCTAGATGCCGAAGATCCTTCTGAGTCTATCAGAAGGATCTAGATGCCAAAGGTCCTTCTCAGTCTATCAAGGTGGGACCTAGCAGATATCAAAGGGTTAGTAGCTACATGTTTACACTGAATTTGTGAAGGATGAGAAAACACAGGAAACTTGAGACTTTTGTTAGTATAATATGCCAAGTGAAGTCATGATGGCATTTGTGTGTTGTGAGTGCTGCTAGAATCTCTTCCCAATGTTTCAGCTCATTAGTTTGTCCTCATCAATCCCAACCAACAAATACCATCAAGTATGTGAATATGCAAAGTGTCAAAGACTAATTATCTTGAGTCTTAACACCACTGTCCCCCCAAAAGTAGTATTGCCTCTAAGGAACTAAAAATCTCTTCTGTAATTCACAAAACACACTTGTTAGTAAACTTTTGATTCGTTAAAGATGGGAATAATGCTCTTATTTTTCTCCATTATATCTACGTACTTCCACATGTTCAAAAGGGTCTACTTTCTCCTTCTACCCTGATACTTATTTCTAAAAAAGCAAAATATTCCAAGTTGCCATTAAAAGTTCGGAAGGACAATATGACAGTGAGGAAGAATCATCCTTTACTAATAAGATAAGAAATTTCAGGAAATTCTACTCTTGATTTTGCAGGAAACACCAGAGTGGGAGAAGATTCATGAAAGCAGGACATTTAGAGATAAAAGCCCGTGAAGCCAGGATCCGAAGAAACAGACCCCCAAAAGTTATCAGTTCTCAGGAAGACAAAACAGGAGAATAAGAAGAGATGTTTTTTTGGAATGTGAGACTTGCTATCATCTCCTAAACCTAAAACCAAAAACCAAAACAAAACAAAACAAAACAAAAAAAGGGAAAAGTCCTCACGGAAAGAGGAAAGAGGAGAGAGAGTACCTTTGCCAGGTAGGGCCACCTCACAGTGATGACTTTTTCCAGCCATTACTTATAAAAATGAAAAGGCTGTGTTTTGTTTACTTGTATTCCTCTGCTTCATTAGCTCAGAGAATACTTCTATTAGAGTTTGATTTGGCAATCACAGGCATTATTTATAACGGGTAACCATTTACACTTAGTGAAAACCTAATTAGTATTTGCTGTTAAAGCAAACATAATAAAGTAATCTCTGATTCCAATGATCCTTGGAATAATTCTGGTTTTTCAAAATAGTGTTTGAATTTGAAACATCTGACTGTGACCTCCATTCTCTAACGTGCATGTCTGATTACATTGAGTTTGATCTTTGGTTCAGATGTAGCTTTCCTCTAATAGTGCAACAACCATAATAACAATCCATTTTAATTTGTATGATACCTGTTTATAGTTCACAAGTGCTCTCATGCATGTTATTTTTACAATGCTAGATACGTAATATCATGGTTTTATAAATAAGTAAACTGTGGCACATAAGTGGTAAAAACAGGACACAAAGCCGGGCCTTCGCTCCAAATCTAATACTCTTCCTACCAACTACTGTACAAATTAAATGCACTGGATATGATACATGCCTCCCATAAGTCTGCAAAAAGATTAAATGGTGGCTGTTACCGGTATCGAGTGTGCAGAATTACATCACACCATCGCAGATGTCTTACTAAAATTTATCCTCAACTTGACTTCGAGGGTTCAGAAAAGCTACCATCCTTCAATGCTTGAATGATGTGACACCCCTGATTGACACAAACCCAGCTCAGACCTCAGGAAGAGTGGGGGGAGACAAGTCAAGTCACAATCCAAATTAGTGCAGCCGCTCCTGCAGCAAGAGGAACACAATGTGGTCTTTGACTAACCTTTCAATGCCCTGTGTAGCTGGAGCCCCGAGGGCGGTGCTGAGCTGACAGCCTGGAACATTGACCAACATGCTGCAACTGACGTGTAAATCACCCTCTGACTAGGGGTCCCGAATCTGGAAAAGGAAATGTCATCTTTGGACTTTGTCCATCATGTGTGCAAGCACGAATGGCCCCTCTACGTGCCTCTCTCCACTTTTGCAGACAAGTGACACAATGCAGGTAGAGGAAACATTTTTCGAGTTTATTTCTAAGACTGGCCATTAGTTTTTAAAAACATTCCTTTTATCTGAAATTTGATCACAATGTTTTTTCCTTAAAATGCCACATCTTCTAATATCCAGACGATAGGACGCTGAGATCACATCTAATCAATGTATCGAATATTTTCAGTAAGCCAAGAATTAGAGCTTGGTTTAGGAATCAACAGAACTTCTGGTAACTTAATCAACGGTCTCATCCTTGCTTGCTAATTTTTATTTTTTATTGTTTTTTAATAATTTGGTTGTACTGCAAGGTCCTTGCTTCCTGGCACTGTCAGCCTTTCTGAACTTCTGGGCATGATCTTTCGTTCCCTTCTGCTACCACACCTACTTGCCAGGCTGAAATTCTCTCTGCTGCCTCTGCAGCTGCCTCCCTCAGGGCCAGTCCTCCCAGATCCTATTTCTGCACACCAGTGCCTCTCAGCTGGCCTCTTCCTCGTGCAGGTAATTTGGCCAGATCAATGTAGCATCCTGAGACATTCAATCTATCCATGTAATTTATGCATTGGCCATTCCTTGTCCTTTTAGGAATTTTCCTGATTGTTTCTAATTAGCAAGAGAAGTAAAACTAAAAGACAGCCACACTGGATAGTAACTTACTAGCAGTTCTTAAAAATATTAACCAGGATGACATCAATCTATATGTTTAAATGGAAGTATTTTGTCTTTCCTACTTTCATTCCTATTAACAAGGCCAATCAGGAGTTGTTGATATCAGTGACCCTTAAAGGTGTATATGAATTTTCTATTTTTGATTCAGTAGGTCAAGGGTGGGAACTGAGATTCTGAATTTCTAAGACATCTCCTGATGATGCTGGTGCTGTTGGTCCATGGACCACACTTTGGGTAGCAAGGACCTGTATGTTACTTTATAGAGATTCGCAGAGCAGAGTGAGAAGGGTAGGTATGATGAAGGTAATATAATTCAGACTCTTCTAATAATTTATAAATATCTGGTAAAAATAGAGCTTATACTACTGGAATTCCAATCGCATTTTAGGAATTTCTATCAATTTAGAATCAATAGAGTATTCAAATAAATTAAATTAAATGTGACCTAAATTTCCCAATTTTTGCTTTCTTAGTTTGCACTATACAGAGAATTCTCAAAAGTATCATTTGTGAACAAAGTACTGGGCTGTGCTCTTAAAAATAATTGCTTATTTAATAGATTCAGAATGGAATTTTGAAAGAATACAAGCTACATTGGGACCAAAGTCATCAAGAAACTGAGTACAGCCATGGAACTTTTCATTGCGCCTTTGAGGGGCCTCCCCTGAGATCACTCAGGGTAAGTCAGCCAATCCCCACCTCTAAGAGTGGAAGAGCTTTTTGCTAACAACAGCAAATATTATTTAGAATATTGAGCTCATCTAACATGAAAAACAATTTCCAAAGAAACAAGAATTCCCTGTAAAAGCAATGCTTTGGGTTAAATGAAATAATTATATCATTCTTAATATTATATTTAGTTTTCAGGGACAGATACAGAATACTTTGGAATTCAGATTGTTTAACAGACCTTTGCATGCCAGGCCATTTAGCTAGGGACCAGGGACCTAGGGGGACCAAGACAGACATAATCCTTTCCTTCCTTGAGTTTTCAGACTGCATTTGCTCTTTTTTCCCTCCCTACTAAATATGTCTTCTTATAATTTTGTAATCCCTCTCCCCAATAACTTCTCTATTTTTTAAGTAAAAAAATTGAATCTTGAACGTTGATCCAAACTTTTAAAAAAATGTGAGCAATTGGAACATTTCTAAATGTTGCTATAGTTGGAAAGATCATGCATCTTGTGCCTATATTTTATATATGTTTATGTCCATATATGTATAAGCTTATTGCTTCTGTTCTTACAGTACCTTAAACCTACTTTTGATATTTTATGCAACTTCTTGTATTATAATTACTTGCTTACAAGTCTGTCTCCCTAGCTAGGCTAGGTTCTGGTAAAAGTATTGCCAGAACCACCACTACTCAATGAATTGCCAACCCAGAGACTGGGCCTGTTTGGGCCTATTAAATCATGTTGATTGAATTTTGCAAACACCTTTCAAGTCATCCCTTTTCAGGTCCTCAAAATCTCAACCAGGCAATTACCATAGCCTCCTCATTTGCCTCTGCTCTGGGCCTCTCCCTGACCTCCCATCTCATACTGAGACAGGGAACTGGCAGGTACTGCTTTCTGTCCTGCTTTGGGCATTGCTTTGGGTGTTGCTCTAGCATTACCTGAGTCAGAAAGTTTCAAAACAAAGTTTCAAATTACCCAGATCAAATCAGGATAGAGGCAGGGCAAGTTTCAACCAGTTAGAACCAAGATGGTGGAGAAATAGAGGGTGTCACCCTAATTCCAGGAAAACACAGCCCCTTTCATGAATATTCCTCCCCTTCCTTAGCCTATAATCAAGCCTTTGCTTAAACAGAAGGTCAACAGGAAGCAGAGGGCCGGTTCTCTTCCGCTAGGAGAACTTGCCTCTGCTCTGTATGTGGAGTAGACTTTCTACAGTTTCTGAATAAATATCACTTTCACTTTGTATTGTCAGCTCCCTCCTGAATTCTTTCTTGCTGGAGCAAATCCAAGGACCCACTTGGACTTCAAGAGGCTCCAGGCACTGAGAGTCACTTTCCTGTGTCAATACTTCCAATCTGACTTCTACAATGCCCACAGGAAGTTCTCTAAAATGTTCATCACTCTGTCACTCCTGGCTTCAGTGAACTCTCATTACCATCAGGATAAAATCCAAAGCAGTATTCAAGCCTCACAAACAAATATATGGAGAAACATTGCATTCTATATACCTCCTTTGATGACTCTACATTTTAGTATACCAAAGGTTCTGAGATGACCTGCAGTTAAACAGACTTCTCTAGTTTTGCTTAAACTAGTATGTCTCAAATGCATATAACTATGGGATTTTTTTCCTCCTAGTAATTCCTATCAGTATCCCCCAAGCCAGCATTTCTCTGGGATATACTTCTGGGAGTTCACTTGGTCTAAGGCAGCCAGTTCTGAGTGCAAAGCTCTTGCCCATAGAAGCCTTTCTGGGGGATGCCTGTGAAAGCCTTCTCAAGAGTGCTTGCGTGGTGCAGCGATGCTTGATTAAATACAGCTGTTTCAACTTAAAGTTTTAGCGCTGTCATAAGAGACTTTTAAAAATCATTGGGCACAATGCACTAATTTTACATTTAAAGGAGACAAGGGTCAGAGAGGGAAAGACTTATGATCACACAGATAATAAACTAGACATGGAACTGCCCGAAAATAACATAGTTCAGAAGGTAGCTGCAGTTGCATTTGGGGGGAGCAGGCGAGAAGAATGTAAATAACAAGAAAAATAAATTGGGAAAAGAAAACAGAAACCAAGCAATGACTGTCTAGATCAGTGCTTTCTAATAGAAATAGAATGCAGGCTACAAATACAAGCCATATAAAGTAATTATAAATTTCTAATAGCCCAAAACAGTAAAAAAAAAGTATAAAATTAATTTGAATCATTTATTTTATTGAACTCAACATATCCAAATTATTATCATTTCTATATGGAACCAATATTAAAAACTATTAATAAGACACTTTACATTCTTTTTTTTGGTGCCAAGTAATCAAAATCTGGTGTGTACTTTATATTTATATAGCATGTCTTAATTGGAACTAGCCACATTTTAAGCTCAGTAGCTGCGTGTAGCTAGTGGCTATCATATTAGACAGCAGAGATAGAACATGTCCATCATTTCAGAAATTTTTATTCAACAAATTGATTTAGAGCAGTGGTTCTTAATTGGGGGTGATTTTTCTCCCCAGGAAACAGTCAGCAATGCCTGGAGATATTTTTGGTTGTCACAATTGAGTGAGGGATTGCTACTGGCATCTAGTGGGTAGAAGCCAGGATGTTGCTAAATCTCCTGTGCTGCACAGGATGTCCCTAGCCACCCGACAACAAAAAATTGTTTGGCCCCAAATGTTGATAGTGCTGAGGTTGAGAAATCCTACTCCAGGGAGTGAGATGAGCTAATGGGAAATTATATTCTCTCTCTCTCATTCATTCTACAAATATTAGTGAAGTTTCAAATACTGCCGGGTACTATGTTAGCACTTTAAACATAAGGACACATCAAACATCACCAAATATGACCACTGAATGAAATAGGTGTTGTACTGTGTAAATGGCAGATATGGGACAAAGGGAGGAGTAATCAATTTTGCTTATGTTTTTATTCACTGCAAGGTTACCATAAAGTCTTGCATAGAGATGAGTAAATAAAGGAAGGAAAACAAAGAGATGAAATGAAGGCAAAACTAGAGGAATCAGAAGGAAAAATATTTTGGAAAAAAAAATGATTTTGAAAGAAAATGAAGACAATGCACGAAGTTGATGGTAAGGAAATCAAAAGATAAGGCAGAGTGAAACGGAATTAAGTCACACGTGGAGGAAACACTAAGAACGGCCAGTAGCATTAGCCACAGCTGTCCATATTCAAATATTCTAATAACTGCCTTGTGTTTCCCTGTTCCATTCTCAGTGGTCATCCCAAAAGGACCCTCTTGATGGCTATCTCCAACAATGAGTTTCTTTTTCTTTTCTTTGAGAGTCAAAAGAGCATATTTTCTGGAAGGATGTCAAGTTGCTGTACACTGGCACTGGAAGGCAGGCCGGTTGGCGATACAACGGGGTCAGTGTCTGGACAGCAATCTGTCATGAAGCACAGCCTGTCATAGACAGCCCTGGAGATGCAGACAAAGACACACGACTATTCTTTTCCAAAGAGAGCCTTTAAAGCACCTAGGGGCCAAAGCTCTGCACGGGGGCCTGCGCTTCCGTGTGGGACCACCTGCCAGGAGCTGTGGTCAGGCTGACCTCTCCCAACCCAATGTGAATAACTTCCGAGAGGTAGTCCCCACATAAGGGCAGGGGCTGCAAGCAGTGAAGAAAGAGAAGAGATTTATAGCTCTAGCATATCTCTCCCTTTTGAAAATGAAATGGCACATGACGGGGGCAGGGGGGAGAGGAGGCTTGGCTGAAAGGGCCTATCCCCAGGCATGACCAGTTCAATGTTCATTACCCAGTGCAAAAGCTTGATTCAGTCCAGGCAAGTCTGCGGAGGAAAGAAAGGATTGGTGTATTTAGTAATGGACTAGCAAAGGCTCCCTCAAGACTTCTCTGGTCTATTTTTTAAAAGCCTTATCCCATAGGATTTTTTCCCAGAAAGCGGTGTTTGCCTGGGGGACTTGGTGGGGCCATTAGCACCGCTGCAGGGGAGGAATCATAACAGCATCTAGAAACATGGTAGGTTCCACTCTAAAGTCCATTGAGACCTGGAAAAAAACTCCATATGTCATTAAACACTCGTCAAAATAAAGAGAGAGCTAAGGTGTTGTGTCTTTTGTGGTCATTTTGATTCTTCCAACCTTGAAGAAATTGTTTAGAATCTTGAAAACTCTGAAGATTCTTTGAACTATTGAAAAAGATCCGCTATTTCAAAATATAGGGTAATAGCTGCCCCACCCCCATGCGGCTCCAGCACCAACATGGTGTTACTTAGTAATATGTCATCTCTGCTTTTTGATGACTAGGAGGAAAGTGAGTTCCGCCATCAGAAAATGTCACATTCTTGGGCATCGGTGTCTTCTCCCAAGTTTTGAGGAACAAAGAGGAGCTCTGGGCAGAAAGACTGAAGTTAAATTTCAGAGTTCTACCATGGACAGGTCTGAGAGCCCATACACAATGCAAACACAGACAAGGGAGATTTGCACAGCTTTTAACTTAGGTCAAAAAAACATGTAATTTGTTAAGTAAGAGGGCACTAACACGTGCCATGTCACGCTGGATTTTCTTGAAAAATAAAAAAAAATAACAAAGTTAAACTTTCAGTCAACCTGAAAATATTAGCTTTTTATGGGGGCAGGGCGGAACGAATGGAACAGCAGAGCCTTTTTTTTTTGATTGCTCATTTTCTGAATCTTCTCAGGGAAAGAATGATAGGGGAATAAGGCAGACAGGAAATAGGGATGGGAGAAAAAATATTGGGAATGTATTTATTAAAGGTACAGCACAAGTAGAAAAGGTAGGCCTCTATCAATACTGGTGACTAAAGTATACAGTAAGACATAGAGATCAATAAATGTTTTTCTGAGATTGAATTTGAAATCTTTTAATTGAAGGAGAGAAATGCAAATGAGTCAGTAGCATATGGTGTATTATACACAATGCAGATCTTAGCAATATTTTATCATCTCTAAATCTACAGTAGGAAATACTTTTCAAGAAGTATAAATTGCATGGGTTTAGGAAAAGAAGAGGTGTTAATTACAGAAAATTTCCCTCTTTAAAGGATAAAACAATATTTTGGAGAAAAAAAAATGTCCTTGCCCAGAAGCATGATAAGGTCAAAGATCAGGATCCAGTGTACCAGATTGTTTTTATTAACTAAAACCTTGTCAAAAAGCAGGGTACAGAAGGCACCACCGTGAGAGATTTAAGAATGAGTTCCGTATTTGGATCTGGTGACTCATTCCTTATTACACGCTTTTGATTGAAATGTTTTCCTTTCTTTTATTAAATAAAAATTGTACCATCAAACTTTAAAATTTTCTTTATCTGGTGTTTAACTATTTTGCCTTCTTTATCATTGATTGTGAGCCTATTGTCATAATAGGAAAGTCCTTTCTCTTCTGTGACCTGCAGCCAATAATCACGTGCTTTCTAAAACTGATTTTTAAATGACATCGATGATAATATCAGTGCTGAAGAAGAAGATAATAGGACATTTAATGTCTTCTTTTCCAAGGTCAGTGGATGCTGGTTTAAATCTGAAACAAATGCTAATTCTCTATCATTCATTCCTTCCATCACATTTTTAAATACTCTTTCTAGTCTCAGAACAGAAAAACTGGTCTCAAAAAATGTTAGTGCTATTGAGGTCCGGTGTTTTGTGTTGGGGCATAAATGGTGGGGAAATGGTGGACCCATTAATAACTCTACATTTTTGCCCAAACGAAGGTCCGGGGATTGCCTACTGTACTGCCCTGGAGCTCTCTCCCCCTCTCTCATGGTACAGCCGGGATGTGGGGGGAGCGCTGACGCCCGGCGTCCACACAAAGAGCCTCGGACAATAGAGAAGGTCGCCTGTTCTATACAGACCTGCCTTTGTGCTCCGCGTGGGGCTTGATCCTGCGGCCGAGAGCTCAGTAGGTGCCGGGGAGATAGATGTGGCGTGCTGGCGACTTTCACACAGGCGGGCAGGTACGGCGAGCCTGGTAACAGATGAGGCCCCCTGGGGCGCCCTTGACTATGCAGAATGAAAAATCAAAAGAAACCATATTGGGCACAGATACAAAGGGAGTCCCCTGCTCCTTTTCTCTCCTCCCCGTTCCCTTTCTCCCCTTCCTTAGGAAACGGCCGTGAATGTGGAAAGCTGGCTTCCCTCTGGAAGCGCTGGCGAGCGCCGGGCTCCAGATGCTATTCTATGCAAATGCTTTCCACCCTCCCCGCCGGCGGAGCCGCTGTTGTTTTTTAACCCATCTGCAAGTCCATTTTCTGTCTTTTCTGGGAGGGAAGGGCAAACTAAGGGATGAAAAAAACTTCGCCAACAACTCTTTGCTCTGCGTTACTCTGGATGAGTGGAAATGTAACCCAGTGAAGTGCAGTCGGGCCGTTGTCGCTGCCCACACCAGGGGGGTACCGAGGCCCCGGGGGCAGGGGGTGGCGTGGAGTGAGGCCCAGAAGTGCATCAATAAAGCACCAGTGAAAGCTTTAGACATACCAGGCGCTTTCCTCAAATTTGGAAGTAGTTGGTGAAGGCGTTTGAAAACGCCTGGGCACCAAAATTGGATAACTACTTTTATACAACATAAATGAATTGTATATTTCACTGTTGAAGACTTCCCTTCCCTTTCCCTATTTGCTTTTAAAATACTACCAAATGGTTTAAGGTATTTTTGTTGGTTTTTGTAAGTTAAAAAACAATTTTTTCATCACTTCTGTTCAACATAGTAATTTTTTTTTCATATTACCTTTTTTGTGAGGTGAGATCAATTTTGTACAGTCTAGTCATATGGCCAAAAAAACCAAAAATACAAAGAACGATAACCCATTACCAGGACTCTAAGGTAAGGTGTAATTGTGTGACCCATGTTAGTGAGGTCAAACCACCGCTAAAAATCTGTGTCAAAGAGGATTCTTGAAGCTCCAGACTTGGACATCTCAGTGCTCCTCACCCTTTCAGCCCATATTGACGTAAATCAAAATTAGGACTAAAGCTCAAATAATTACTACTAAGTTTGATATATACCAGAATGTGTAAGAAGTGTTTTTAAAGTATTGTGTGACTATCACATATATTTGCTTCCTTATTACATTTAAACCTAACTAATAGTCTGATGAAACGGGACACATTTGTTTTATATTTTAAAATTTAGGATGATCATATAGGTTTTTGACACTTCTGGTAGCATTATTAGACTGCCATTCTATGCAGATGTTTCTTAATAGGAGTAAATAATTCACCATCTAGAAATAAATTAATCTTTTAAAGGGAATCAATCCTTCCTTTACCACATATGACATGCACACACATACAAGACAGCCTGTATCTTGAGAACAATATGCTAAGAAGGGAGTTTGTGATATTTAACCTCAGCACAAGAGATTTTTACTTAAGTTAAAACACAAATAATGTTTTCACTATAGGTTTGCCTATACTCCCAACCACGTGTCTATATAATTCTGAAGTTAACACAGCAGTATAGTGGCTTTTGTGGTTTTTCTTCCTTCTTACAGAACAAATAACTATAGTTAAGAAGAGAGCACTTAAAATAGTGATAAATAAATGTAAATTCAGGTCCTGAATCAAATTAGATAATAATGGACCAATTTAAAAATACAAAGTACAGAACACATGTGTTCCCTCCCACACTCATGGCAGACATCAATAATCGACATGACACTTTGCACCCGGCTGCAGCCTCAGTATCTGTCTCAACAATACTCCAAGGAATCACTACTATTTAATCAAGCTGGCATATAGGATGGCCCCCTATTTGCCATCCTTGCACTAGCCACTTACTCTATTTGTGTCTTAGTTTCTCTATTAGAGACATAGTCACAAAGATTAGAGTCCTGTATGGGTAGAGAAATGTGAACTCTTGGAATAGATTATCAAGAGATGATGTATATGTTTTTCTGAAAGTAAATATAAAACAGGTAATACCAATATAAAAGAGTGGGTGTTAAGTCCATCTATAAATAAGTTATATGCATGATATCCGAGAATCTCTTCATTTTTAGAATTCTATCACGTCTGCCTCACCTCAAGAAATGGTTACTCATAATATCATTGGTAATCAAAATCTACCATAAATCAGATATTTACTACAAATAGAATTTCATAGGCAAAGCATACTTCTCTAAATACATTCATTTTACAAAGATAAGCTAAAAGTATTATTGAGTCTCTTATTCTATGCCTTTTCTAAACAATCTATTGGTCTATAAATCAAAATGTGACTACTGGGATATCTGCCACCTGGGATACTCTTCCTTCCTCTTTTAGGTTGGCCCTTGTCTTATTTGAGGTCTTTGCTGAAATGTCAGCTCCTCAGAGGCCTTTCCGTATACCCCGATCCAAAGTAGACTGTCAGCATTCCTATGATGCTACCTCATAGCACCCTCTTCTTTTTCTTTATAGCATTTATCACTCACTCAAAAAAACAAAACAACAACAACAAAAAAACCCCGCTGTCCATACATCCATCTCATCTCTCTAAACTTATTTAGTAGCTATCTTCTCCAAAAGGACCATATTTTTTGTTCACACTCAAGGCCCTGACATATTCTAGAAGCCTTGGTTGCACATTAGAATCACCTAGGAAGCTTTTAGAAATCCCAATGCCCAGGGAAAATCCCAGAAGAAATACATCAGAGAAAGTATTAGTCTGCTCATGTTGGCATAACAAAATATTACAGACTGGGTGACTTAACCAACAGAAACGTATTTTTTCATAGTTCTGGAGGTTAGATATCCAAGATCAATGTGCCATCAGAGTTGGTTTCTGGTGAGGCTTTTCTCTTTGGCTTACAGATGGTTGTCTTCTCGCTATGTCCTCACACAACCTATTTCTGTGCACTCCCCAGAAAGAGAGAGAGAGAGAGAGAGAGAGAGAGAGAGAACACAAGCTTTCATGGTCCCTTTCTCTTATTATAAGGATACAAGTCCTATTGGATGAAGGCCCCACCCTTATGATTTCATTTAACCTTAATTACCTCCAGAAGGCCCTTTCTCCAAATACAGTCACACTGAGTGTTAGAACTTCAACATATGAATTTGGGGAGGGAGGCACAATTTAGTCCATGACAGGGTGAGACCCAGGCATCTGTGTGTTTTAAAGCTTTATTCCAGTGTCCAGCTGTCTTAGTCCATTTTGTGTTGCTATAGTAAAGTACCTGAGGAAGCCAGCCTCTTTTTCACAACTCACTCTCTGGGGAACTAATCCATTCCCAACAGAGTGAGGAACCCCACCCCCCATGGAAGGGCATTAATCTATTCATGAGGGATCTGCCCCCATGAGCCAAACACCTCCCACTAGGCCCCACCTCCCAACCCTACTGCATTGGGGATCAAATTTCAACATGAGTTTTGGCCAGGACAAATCAAATCTAAACCACTGCACCAGCTTAGACTGAAAAGTCACTATTACATAGGGAGAAAGGTCACAGCAAGCCTTAGTTTTCTTCATGTTAAAACATGCAAAATAACTTTAACAGCTTATTATGTAACCTTTTCAGTAGCAGCACTGTAAATTATGAAAGTCATGGAAAATAATATTATGGTCTAATCCAGCACCATCAAAAAGGGGTGGGAAGTATGGAGATGAATATATTGACTTTGCAAAATGACCGGCTCTGCTGCTGTATGTGCCATATTCATCTACAGGCCTGTGAATTCAGAAACAAAACATTCCCCTCCTCAATGAGCCTAGCAGTTTGCCAGTGATAAGTACAAAAGCTGAGAAAAGGTTTTATGCTCATTCACAATTGAGGCTAAGCTGGTGGTATCATATCTCTCAAAAGTGTGGCTAGAGGCGATTAAAAACAAGAGGAAGATTTAAAGCTTGATGCCTCCTAGACGGTAATTGGAAAGGGAGTCAATGCAAATGCAGCCACCTGCCTGGATGACATGTATTTAGAGAAAGGATTTATGCAAAGCATCTGATTGTCTTTTGCTCTGAATACCCACTGAGTCTCCAAAGCAAGGAATTGGGGAACTTTGGGTGGGCAGCCCAGAGCTTGGCCACAGTACTTTGTGCAGGAAGCAACCGTTGAGGGGTGGGGGACATAGATCTGGAGTCAGAAGAGACTAATTTAAGACATTGCTGTGCCATCTCCCCCTTTGTAACCATGGGCAAATTACCCCTCCTCTGAGTCTGTAGCTCCTCAGTTTTGTAACGAATAACACCCAAAAGGATTTCTGTGAGGGTCAGCTGTACAGACCTATATAAATTCTGGTCATTATTATTACTATGTGCTTTACAGAAGTCATCACTCTGAACCTACCTTATAGAAATATTATGTAAATTACTAGACAACGTTGATGTGCTGTTTTTGGAAAAAACCTTAGAAACATTACATCTTGTCAAATTATTCAGTAAAGATCACTTGTGATTGGATCAAAATCATCAACTAAGCACAAGCTCCAACCAGCCTCCCTTTCCTCCCTAAAGCCCTAAAAATGGCAAAACTTAAAAAAATAAATCACAGATTTAAGAAACAAGAAGCGATGTCTGATACGGATTAGAAATTCTAAAGCATCCCCCCAAATTGGAAAATGTTTAATTAAATTGGATTCAAAGAGAAAACCAAAGGCCAAAATATATATAGGAAGGGATGAGTCCATAATGTGAGAGCAGCCCTGATGGTGCTCCAAGTTTGGACCTGGCAGATATGGGGAGCTGAGTGGGACTGTTGGGTGGCTGGGCTGGGTATCACAATATACGCAGCTGGGCAAACTAGACTCTCTTTTCTCCCCATGCTTGTTTCAAGTAGCAAGCAGGAGAGAAACTTTCTGCAAGTGGGATCAGCGATTGTGACTACTGGGGCTGGTGGAGTGAGACAGGGCAGGGCCCCACATGATTGGTAAAACTCAAGCTGGGTAAGAAGCTCCTCCCCCCCCAGTCAAGAAGACTAATGGCTGGGGCAACCAAACAGTAGCACTTTCTACCCCTCAACCCCAAGCACTGGAGGCTGGCTGTGACACATGATACGGTGCTTCTAGATAGAGCATTGGTGGAAGGATTCCCAAATACAATGATGAATACTCAACCAAGATTCACCAAGTGTTTGTATAAAATATAAACCAGATAAGAGAGGTAATAAATTCAGTAAATAATAATTGATAAGGCAAATCAAACAAAATATTAGAATAAGTATGATGATACCCCCCAAAGTTGATGTGAGAATGCTTAGCACACATAAAAAAATTAACACAACCACAAAACCAAAAAAACAAGCTAGATGTTTGGGAAATTAAATATATGATTGTTGAAATTAGCAGTCAGTAGAGGAGCTAAAGAGCAGCATGGAAATAGCTGACGAGTTAGTGAGTTATCATTGAGATGAAGGGTTCTTCCTGAATACTCTACAAAAGGACAAAGAAATGTGAAAGAAATATTGAGAGACTTGGCAAGTGGTTCCGGCAACTCTACCTAGTATGCATTGTAAAGAAAGAACAGAGGAAAGGATAAAAGAAACAATGGAAGGATTTCCATAGTTTAAGAAACAAGTGAGTCATATTAAAAGGACCCATTGAGTGGAGGCTGGAGAAGTTGGAGATAATATATGGAATATATATAAAATTAAAAGTAAAGACAGAAGGAAATCTCAATCTACCTCCATTTGGAATGGAACTTCTGATGTAGCTGCATCTAGTTATCTAAAGAGATTATATCTAGTTATCTAGAGTTATCTAGAGATCTAGTTATCTCCTATCCAACACAAACAGTAATGACAAGTGAAGCAGATGCTCATATTGTCCTCAAGATCTTGCTGAGGTGCCACTGGAACATCTAATCTGCCTTCCTATCTTTGAGGGAGTTTGTGTGTAATAGCACTTCCAAAACCCAACCAAGGGCAAGACTCATTCCCTTCGCCTTGGGCTATGTAGATCCAGTTATCTTTTAAACATATTTTGTAATTATTTATAAGATACCTCAAATATTTTGGGGAAGAAGAAAAGTGTATGACCATTTATTAACATAAAGGTTTCATCCAAGTCACTGGACAGAAGCCAGAGATGCAGGTACCTTTTGTGATCATTGGCGTAAATGCAACAAATTGGACTGCTGCTCACTTGTGGAAAGAAAATAAATTTTAGTTTCTGAGAGAAAAAGTTTTGAATGCTGGATTCTTCATGTGCAAATCTGGAAACACTTATCCTCCTTGAGAATAAGTTAATAGAGATGATAAAATAATGCATCTATGATTAAAAATAAATTTTGAAATATTAATCTGTTGATATCCTTAGAATTTTCTTGCTAATCTTCCCTTCCCCTCTCCAGCCCCTATCAGCACTGAGGATGTTCTTTACTTACTTCTTTTAGGAAAATATCATGCCAATATGGAAAGAGAAAGTAAAGCTTCAATTTTGTCTCCCCCCACCAAAAAAAAAGCTTTAGTAAAGCTTTTGAGTTTCAACATGAACCTTTGAAACTTGTGGCAGAGGCAAGAATGTGAGAGAAAAGGATTTGGAGACACAAAAATCAAGGCCATAAAGTAATTTTTTCTGTCAATAATGGTTTGGGAAAATGTAGATGATGTGATCCTGAGACTTCCCATTGTGGAAGAGATGAAAATTCTCGGGCTGGGGTGAAAGAGAAGCGGGATGGGAAAGCGAGACTGAGACCGTGGTGAGCATCCGTCATAGAATGCCATGGACTCTGTTCTGGACAAGTCAAGTGCTCTGGGGAGGGCGAGACTGAGCCTGCGTTCCTGAGATCAGAAGAGCCAAGATGGTAAGCCTAGCAGAGTCCCTCCACATTGTCACTGTGTGCTGTAGCAGTAGAGACGCTGTGTCTAGGCAGAGTTCCTGAGACAGCCATGCAGAGAGTGTCAAAAATATTCCTGTTCCTTTGAGAGGAGGTTGAAGTGGCTGAGGAGGACTGGTTGACCCAGAAAAGTCTTGTAGCCAAGTTAAGGAAGGCCCAGGGTGACCTTCTCTTCTCACTATGCACACGCTACCTTGGGACTCTTACTGACTCCCAGGATATACAAATAATAAAGGCTGCATAGTGTAATGACGAAAAGAATGAGCGTGGAGCCAGTCTGCCTGGTCTAGCTCCTAGCCCTGCTGTGTACTAGCCGGGGAACATTCTTTACTTCTCTGAGCCTTAGTTTTCTTATCTACACAAGGAGAAAGACAATAGCACCTACTTCATATGATTGTTGGAAGGATTAACTAAATTAATCTATCTAAAACCTTAAAACAGTACCTGGCTCAGAATAAGTACCTTATGTGTTAGCAAACATGGCGACAATTAGCATTACTATCATTACTACTATTACTTTGTACTCTGTATTATACAACTTCCCTTTCTTTCCTGACTTCTTTACTTGTTGAACTCAGAGATATCTTTCCAAACTACACGTTGTATAAGCCCAAATCAGCTGTCCTCATCAGATCCTTATGACTGGAAGAGAAGCAAGTCTCTAAAAGAGGAAGGGAGGGCTGGGATTGGGGTACACACAGTTAATAGTTGTGGTCCAGGAATGAGCAAGTGACTCAAGATGGGCCAGTTGGAAGATTTCCTTAAATCTAAAATGCACACCAATTACAAATATGGGGTTTTTTTGGAGATTTTATTAGTAAGAGCATTTTTACTGAATTAGTAGTGATGGAGCAGAAACCACGCTGTTTTGTGTTGAGGATTGAATGGGGGGACGTTTGCGGAAACGGCATGGGTAGTGTCCTTATTCATGATGTGTCGCTGTGAAGGGAGGGGAGCTTAGGTCCTTGCAGTTGAGGAGATAGAGGAATCGGGAAACTATGATTGTACATGGGTTGCACCTGGGGATGTTGAATTTACCCTGGCTGACAAAAGGAGCCAAAGTCTTTAATAAATGTGTGAAAATGGCCAGGACATCAGTGGTCCAACAAGATAAAAGAATCCGTGAAAGAGAAAAATTTTTTCATAAAAATAAATCAAGAGCGATTTGAAGTAGCAGAGCTCATATTTCAAGTTGCAGGTCTGTCTGGCTAGCGTAGCAGAGAGAGTGCAGCCAGGCTGAGTGAGCAGGCATCATGTTAGGGGCTAAATTGTGTCACCTCCAAATTCACATATTGATGCCCTAACCCCCTGTACCTCTCTATACTGTGTTTCCCTGAAAATAAGACCTACCCATAAAATAAGCCCTAGCAGAAT
>VBSM01000361.1:83530601-83577427 GCA_008086735.1 Cheirogaleus medius
TCTTGAGGAAAAAATAAATATAAGACCCTGTCTTATTTTTGGGGAAACACGGTATTTGGAGGTAGGGCCTATGAGACAGTTATTAAGTTAAGTCGAGTTCATTAGGGTGGGCCTTCATCTGATATGATGTGTGTTCTCCTGAGAAGAGGAAATAAAGACAAGACAGAGGGCTGACTGTGTGGAGGAGGCCACAGCCAGAAGGCGGCCATCTGCAAGCCAAGGAAAGGGTCCTCAGAAGAAACCAAACCTGCTGACACTTTGATCTTTTACTTTTCGGGTTCAGAATTGTGAGAGAATAAATTTCTGTTGTTTAAACCAGCGGTCCCCAACCTTTTTGGCACCAGGGACTATTTTCATGGAAGACAATTTTTCCACAGACCAGGGATGGGGAGACGGTTTCGGGATGATTCAAGCACATTATATTTATTGTGCACTTTATTTCTATTATTATTGCATTATAATATATAATAAAATAATTATACAAGTCCCCATAGGTTGGGGACCCCTGGTTTAAACCACCAGTCTGTGGTATTTTGTTATGGCAGCATTCGTGAACAAATAGACATGAGTAGAATTGAGCATGAATAGGGACTTTGACCAGGGCAGAGGCATGAAGGATGTGATAACCATCTTCCAGGGGGACGGGCCCATACTGTTGGTCCCAGGCCAGACTTCTCTATGTCCTCGTGTGAAGGGGGCACTACTGTGTGGGAGGGATGAGCTACCCCACTGTAGGTACTAGTGGGGACAACAGAAGGCTGCTTCTTCCTTCGGTGGCACTTCTGAGTATTTAGAGAAATATCCTAATTCTTGGGAGATGCAGGATTGCATAATTAGCAAAGCTTCCTGAGGCTCACAGTGAGACATTGGCTCCAGTGGGAAGCCTAAACCAATGAGGACAAAAGCCTAACTGAGTCAGGAGACTGACGAGCTCTTGCTGAAGCTGTGCTGGCTCCCGTAGTCCCTGCCTGCCTGGAGCCTTGCTGACACGGAATCCCCTGGTGGTACATTTTGAGCTTGAAAATATGACTTGGAATGCCCATGGACACCCATGACTACCTGACCCCAAAGGTGCCAAGCCTGGTCCAGCACCCTGACCTGGGCTGACTTGTACCCCAGTAAGGATGAGGAACACTTACTCCATGAAACTTCCATAAGGACCTAACACAGAAGACTAGCTCTGGGCCATCAGCTTCATGCGGTGGCCTTTGTCAGCACTCCCACGAACATATCCTATGTTAAGCAGAAGAAACTCCTTGAATTTCCTCCCTGGCAATCACTTTGCCATAAGAGCACTGAGCAGAGTTTAGTTAATAGAGGAAATAAAATTATCAATAAAGGCAAAGTCTTATAAGTCCCCATGTCACACTCAGGATATCTATATTATTATAAAACCTCAACCACAGGAGAGGAAAGGGAGGAAATGAGAGATTTTCAGATGCCAGGAACCTCCAGGCCTCTGTATCATTCAACATTGCTCCGTGACTTGTTCCAAGCAGGTGGTTTAAGTATTTTTCTTCTGACAGTTGCCAACTCATTTCTATTCACTCTCAGTTCCTGGTTGGAAAACATCTGATTTTTTTTCCCCCACTCCCAACTTTTCCTGTTCTTAATTTGGTTAAATTGCTTTAAATTTTCTCCATCAGTATATAACATCTAGGAGTTTATCTGTTAATGAATATGCTTGCAATCTTTTCAATACTTCTATCAAATCAACAAACAATCACAAAGAAGGTCCAATTGGTCTCTGTTTTTAAAAAGACTATGTCCTTTTTAAGAAGCTCGAAGGTAAGCTACAATTCAACTTTAAAATGTTTAGAGTAAAATAGAGCAATTCTCCCTGTTAATTCACTTCTCCTTCATCATTGCTAGTGCTATTTCTTTATTTTGCAGAATTTTGCAATAGGGATTAGGAGGAAATCTGAACTGGAGCCCCTGCTTGTGGTCCCACTGCCTTGTTCATCTCCTCTCCTTGCTGAGACAAAAGGGGAGATCCAGGGAGGGATGAGGTAGAGGAGATGGAAGAGGCGAGGAAAGGAGAGACAGAGAGACAGAAACAGAGAAAGAAAATAAATAGAGAAGGAATACATGTATTATAAGGGAGTAACATATGAGAACCAAAATAGTCATAAATCAGGCATTAAAACTTTTATTTAATCTTATATTTACTTACTAGAATATAAGCATAGAGATTAGATATTTTTAACGGATGCGTGTGTACGCGCGCACTTGTGTGCGTGCGATTTTTAGCCAGAATAGATAAGTCCTTGGAGCACTTAGCAGCAGGCTAAACAAATTGTCTTAACTGCCTTGAATGCTCTGAGCAAACTTGCCATTTTTATTCATGGGCCTCTGAGCCATGGCTCCCAGTGGATCCATGAAGATTAAATAAATTATCTTTCTGATCGTTAGTGAGCACCACTCTCTTTTTCATGGCAAAGGTGGAGCCTGCAATAATTTTGTGGACAGAACCTTGGCTTTATATTGGCCAAGAAAAAATATTTGTCTTTAAAAATCTTGTTTTGATGCAAGGGGGCTGTGCAGAGGAAGAAGATGGTGCCTGGGCCCAACCTCAGCTCACCCAGCTGGTCGGGCAGGACCTAGGCCTGGAAAAGGGATGAGAGGCCATGCTGCCAGCTGGGGCCCTACGGCTGAAAGAGTGGCTTCAAGCAGGAATGCCCTCATTCTCCTCCAGCAGCTAGGCTTTGCTTCAGCTGTAAAGGGAGGGAGGCGTGGAGGGGAGCTCTCCGGTGTTCCTCATGGAACATGCATTCCTACAAGACAAGAAGAATGAAAACCTGCCCAATGTTACTAGGAAAGATGTGCATCTCCTACAATGACCCAAGTTTCTTTCTTTGCAGTGAAATATATCTAATGCTTCATTATCTCACGCAAGACCAAGGCACTCTGTGCATCTGCCTTTTCCCTTCCATCTGGTGATGACCTCCAGCCTGGACCAACAATCGGAGCCTGCAGGGAAATGAGAAATCTATTCTGAAAACGGCCGCTTTCCCCTGCTCTCTCCCCTCTTCCCTCCTCCCAAAGGTTTGTTCTCCTGTTAGATGTCAAGTTGATGGTTCCAAATCCCAGATGTGTCATGCTCAGTTAGCGAATAACAGACTGTCAAATAGAGCAATAAATCTTCTTGCGCGGCGACTGCTGTGCGGAGCTGCCATGCCATAGCACTCGCAGACCCACTAATTCTGTGTGATGAGTGAGGGCTGGCGGCAGCCCCGAGTCCTCCAGGGACGGGTATCAAGGTGCAAACATATTGAGATGGGGTGATTGCTGGATCCGTCCTGCTTCCCCAGCCCCTCTGTTCATGACTGGAAATCCAAAGGCGATCTGCCATGTAAGCTCTATTAATTACATTGGCTCGATGCCTCCTTGGAATCTCTCTCCTTCCTGAGACTCTGACAACTTTTGCAGAGACTAGCATGGTCCTAGCAAACTGGTGATTTGGATTATTGTGTGAGGTTGTTTTTTTCATTGCAAAGATTCCTTTATTTTTCTTTATTAGGTGGTAGGAACTGGAGCTTTTCTTTGATGCCCTTTCCCAAGGATGCACCATCCAGGGTACTGGGGAGTCCTCTCCTCTCCTCTCCCAGCCAATCCTCTGGAGAGAAAGAATTGAGCTGGCTTTCATAAGGAATAGGGCATGAAATAAAATGGATCTGGGGGATCCAGCCCCAAATATTCCTAGCTTCACAGCCCTGCTAAATAGTTGAATTTTCACAGATAAGACTGTCTCCTTCAAAGGGAGACGTAAGTCACCAATTGCCGTATTTGCCACTAAATGAGTATCACCAGAGTGATGACAGAATTCTGTGCATATTTATGCTGTCAGAAATATCTAGTACCCTTGTCTGAATATCCCTAAGACTGTGATGTCTTTCACTCACTGGCCGGGGTTTGCATCCTGCCTCTGCTGTGTTATGTGTTCCTCGCGAAACATGCATTCTTACAGGAGGAATTCCTGCTGCAATTTCCATGGCATAATATTAGTGCTTTATTACATAAAGCCAAATCATGTATCAGGCCTTCCAGAGGAGGCCTGAAATAGTGACAGGAAAGACTTCTGACTGTTTCCCTTACTGCCGTTCAGTCCATGAGGACATAATCGAGGTGCCAATATTGGCTTGGTGGGAGTGCACCCAATTTTACATTAGTTTCATCAGCATTGTTATTCTTATCTATCAAAACCAATAGATAATCCATTAGAATTGATAGACGACCCTTTAGCACAGAAGTTGAGGAACAAATGCCAGCCAGTGGGAGTCAGCTAAGCCACCTTGACTCATGCTGGCACCCTGAGCTATCACCTGGGCTGGCAGCCTTCATCGTCTGTTCTTGACTAAAAGTTTCCTGGGGGTGGAGATTGTTTGCTTCATTCTGGTATTGCCAGAAACTACAGCAAATGCTCAGTCCATATATATTTTACAAATAAATTAAGTCACCTATTTTTAGCTTGACATCATCCTTCTTGAGCTCTGGCTTGACTTTTTCTTTTCCACTGGCCGTAGCCTGTGCTACATCCTCTCTGTCCATATCCGTGCCCTCGTGGGACTTCCCCAGCAGATGGTTTACAAGTCTTTGCAGCCCCCTCTCATTCTACTTAATTTAAACACTTGATTGTTTGTGTATCAGTATTTTCTTCTAACCCTGGAATCCAGGCCAAGTTCAGAATTTCAGGGGTAATGGAGAGCCTCAGAAACATAACTTCATCATCTCAATGACTTTATTTAATTTAAAAATCCAGACCCCGCCAAAGGGTATCTACTGCTCCACTCTTCATGGAGGTGAAATTTGTTGTTTTTTTGTCTTTTCTTCTCCATTCCAATTCCCACTCATTAGTGATATATGGTAGAGTTGATAGAAAATTGTTTTTTAAAAAAGAAGGATCAGTTTTTGTGTTGATATATGGATTTTGAGATTTAAATTTAATTCAAGTTTCAGCAGAGCCCAGAATCCTATCAATCTATAATTTCATGTAAAAATTCCATGGGCAAGTTTATAATATTAAAATAAGAAAATATTTTAAGAGCCTAGAAGTTCACAAGAGTAATGTAGAATTCTGTTGTTTTACTTAAAAAATATATTTAAATTAGAATTCTTTTCCAATTTCCTTCTGCATGTGTGTTTCTTCAGACAGTGAAAATAAGGGGAGGAAATCTCTATATATTCAATGTCATTTCCTTGGAAATTTAGCTTGGAACTGCAACAACCCACAAGTCACTTAATTCCAAATTCTGGTTTCATTTCAGCCTTGATGACTTGCTCAGATTCATACAACTTTATGGACTCTTGTTTATTCAACATTATGGCTTCTTCTTGTCTTTGGAGAAAACCAGAATTGGAAGGAAGATGTGCTCTCAAGAAGTAGAAAGCTTAAATCGAGAAATCCATCTTTCTCTGCTGCTGCAGATGGGGAGAGACAAAAGCAATTATCTTTCCAAATTCTGATTGCAACCAGTGTTTATAACCTTCTTTCCTTCAAGCCTATTGCTAAATCTAAATATAGCAAAACTGGTTTGCTTAAAGTTAATCTCTCAGTTCCCCTGACCTTATAAGGCAATTGGAATAAGAGAATTCAACCAACTATTATTTGTGAAAGTAAATAATGGAGGAAAAAGAACCCTTCCATTAAGAGAAAACTTATCAATTAAGTCTCTATCATTCAATACCACTAAAAAATATGACTTATGTCTGTAGGTTCTGACATAGAAGGTGACTATAATATATTTTCTACCTCTGACTTCATTTTCCACCACACTCTCCATTATCCATGGGGCCTCAGTCATGCCAGTTTTCTTTAGGTCCCTTAAACATGCTACCCTTGTTGCTACCTCAGGGCCTTTGCATCTGCTCTTCCCTTTGCTTGGGACACTATACCCTATGATTCTCACACAATTGTCTTTTACTCACCATTCTCATATATCCTTGGTGAGGCCTTCCCTAACCACCTGGGGAAAGTACCCACAGCCCTTCATCTCATTCCCTGCGATCTCATTGGCTTTCTGCACTTTCTTCACAGCATTTGCTATCTTGAAATTACTTCGTAGGTATGTTTATTTATAAACTACATTGTCTGGCTCCTGCCTTTGGAATAAGTTATCTGGGGCAGAGCCTTGGTCAAATTTGTTCACTTCTCTATCCCTAGTGCTTGATAGAACTGATAGGTAGTACTTGATAGGTAGACACTTGATCAATTCTTATGGATATATTAATAAGAGAATGAATGAATAAAACCTTAAGTAGGCTGCTTAAGCTTCCTCAGTTTCCTTGTTGGTTAAACAAGAATAAATAGCACTGACTTCATGGTGACATTGTAAAAATTAAATAAGAGCATGGCTATAAAATCTAGTACAGTCCCTGTACATAGCAACTCTTCAATAACCGTGAGCTCCTTTCCCACCTTCCCTCTTGATTTTCCAGCTGGACCTCATGGCCCAGCATGGCGTGGAAGCGTTCCTCCCTCCTGCCACCAGAGCTGCCCTTGTAGTAAATACAACCTCATTCCACAAGTTTAGATATACAAGGTTATAACTGTATTTTTTATAATTTGACTTAATTTTTATTATGAGTCTACATCTCATAATAATGAGATCTCTGCTAGGTGGCAGAGATTTATCTCAGTTCACTGACATTTTAAACTCTCCTTGTTCCCTGGGCTGTACATATATTTCAAGGGATTTACAGAGTGCTAAAACTGGTAGGGGGCAACCAACTCCTGGTGTTATCATTGTTCATTAAAACCCCCTCTTTCCCACCTGTTGCAAAAGGAATTGGAGAGATTCAGGAGCATTTGGGAAGGGGAATAAACATGGCTGCCAACAGTAAATCTGTTGAAGGGTTAAGGAATGGGAGGAATACAGGTTATTTCCTAGTTATTTAGCTCAAACAACTGGGCATATGACGCTGTCATTTACTGTGATGGGGAAGAAAAATAAGGATTTTTATGCTGGATGTAATTTAAATTGGCAATGCTTATGTGACAGGAGCTATCCAATAGGTGATCGAAGCTCTACAACCAGAGTCCAGAGTGCATGGAAGAGATGCAGGCTGGACAAGCACCACCAAATGGAAACATGAGAGAAGGAAAGGGTATATGAGAGAAGAAACCCATAAGTCCGTAGTGACAAGCGCAATAGGTAGGCGGAATTTAAAAATAAAGAGTTGTGTGATTTTTCAAATCATCCAAAGCAAGAGACCTTATTAATGTCCTGCTTAAGATTGTCTTACGCTACGAAGTGCTGGCACTCTGCCCAGCCTCGGACTCATGCCTGCCATCCCTGAGTCCTGCGGCACACCCACCTCTATTCCTCTGGTATGCGCTTCTCAGCCCAAACTGAATCCTCACATCAATGACTGACATTGTCAACGTCTGTTCTGATGCTCAAAATAAGCTTAAAGATTGCTATAATTTCTAAATGCCAAATTACTAAAATCTGTTATGCTAAGCCCTCCTCAAAGGGGTAAGTCAGAAACCATCCTTCAAGCACATTGTCTGAAAGTCAAGGCAATAAAAAAATGGAGGGATCTCTAACCTCAGGCCCAGGGCCCCTCAAGAGTTAAACTCAGATGCCCTTCTGAGAGCCCAGAGCAGAAAGCAGAAAACTGTCCTGCCCAGGTGAAACCTTCTGTAGGTCAGAGAAATGGTCTGGTTGTGTGTAAACTAAGGAATGTGGATGTACTCTGGGTTGCCCGAGATGCTCTGAATTACAACAAACAGGGAATCCAGACAAAGGCCCTGTGACCTCTCCCAGGCCACGTGTACCTGCCCCTTTCCAGAAGAAGAGATACTGCCTTCCTGGGCTTACTTGGGACACAAGAGTGACTGAGGTTTTTGTCCCTGGAAATATTCTTTTTATAAATGGAATCCTGGTACCAAGAGTATGTGGGTGGGCATTTGTCTTCTATTTTTCTCCCACCAGGTCAACCTAAGATGAGAATTATAATAAATGGAAGACAAAATGCATTGGTTTATAGTCAATTCAGATGCAATCTGTTAGTATAAATAATGGCTAATATGTGGCGGAAAAGCCATCTGTCACTTTAAGGCAAACATACAGTTACTTTTAAGAAAAGTAGCTTAGGAAGAGTAAATTTATCCCAAGGCTCTTAAGCTTGGAAGGCATTTGAAGAAAAGTAGCTGAGTTTTTCTCACCCAGAGGATAAATCGTGCTGTCAGGATTCCACGATTTTGCTTTGTTTTGTTTTTTATATCATACAAGATCATTCAGTTTAGGGCTTATACCCTTGTGATTTTTCTGGTTCCACCAGGATATTTGAGCAAGTATCATTTTTAGCGAGGCAGCATATGGCCAGGTACTTTGTTTGCCATTGTGCTCCTGCGTATGTGTGCTTTTGTGATATGTAATACACACACGCACACATGCACACTCACACGAAGGCACATGCACATCTTTTCAGTTCTACATCCAAACCCTCTTTGTAAATTAAGTGAGCCCAGAGAGTTGGAAACACAACAACAGCAAAAGGCTAGAGCTTGCAGCAACTGCTTAAAGCTGCATATGACACAAAACTGGATTATAATGTCATTCACTAACTGACAGATCATTTAGTGTCTTGGAAGAGCCTGTTTTCACATTGCTGAAGCTCTCACAGGGGAATTCCGTGTGGGCTCCTTATTGTCAGAGCTATTTTTCACCCAATTTGTTTCCAAATGATGTCTAACCTGAGGTCTCTCCACTGAGAGAGGTTTAAGCCATGATTAATGAGGAGTGTTTGGCCAGGCCCACCTGGGAAATGGCCCATCTGCAAACTCAGGTAAGACGTGGAGGCTTACAAGGCACCAGCTTGTGAACGGCAGGCAGCTTCCCGTGGCTCGAGGCTTCCTCTCAGCAGCACGGAGGTGTTCGGTATTAGCAGCATAATGTTTCAGGAGGCGCTGGAGACAAGTGTCACTCTTGCTGTTTTTTTCCTGAGATGTTCATGGGGGAAGTGCTCTCACCCTTGGTATTAAAAGAAAAATTTTTCTGTTTCTCAAGTTTGTTTACTATCTTCAAAGCTTTCACACATATGTATGGAAATATAAGCAACTAGACGTGGACACACAGATATGGCTTTGTCTCAAAGGACAAGATCATTGAGCAAGCAGGAGCTACATTAATAATATCAGCGTCTATTTTCACATGCTACATGAACCTGAGTGATCATTTTTCATTTCATGTGCCTAAAATAAACCGCTCTTTTTTATATTCAAATGTGCCTGTTATTTCTATGCATAAAATATATTTTTTAAAAAAATCCTTTTCTCTGTAAATTAAATACTGGAATATATGTATATTTTAAATACCAGGTCAGTGAGGAGTATCAATCTCCTAGTCATTTGAATAATTTAGAGTCTTTGGAAAGAGCTGTCCTTTTACTAAATATTTAAAATATGCAGAATATACAGTCATGTTCGTTCTAAGTTAAAATTAGATAAGCACAAATTGGATAAGGAATTCCAGATTCTTTTAAAATACTTAGCTGAAAAAAATGGGGAAATGGATGAAACATAGTCATTCTTTGTAACCAAGTCCATTCCTTCCCTTATTTAGTATACACATTCTAGACTCTCTCTTTAGACTGTCATTAACTATGACATCCCACAATTCCGTCTGTCAGGACTAAAACCTAACAGATCCAACTGTCTCCAAATCAAACAGATTGTTTGCTTGGGAACATTTATGACCCATAAAGAGTGAGAGTTTATCCTGGCAAAACATTCCTTCTTGTAAACAACCAACATCCCCTGAATCTCACCAGCTGACTTTGAATCTATCTATTCCTCACTTGGCATTTGGCCTCATCCAAAGCTTCTTTGATGGCATTTTGTACCCAACTGTTGTGCAAAAGATGCTTTCCATTGAGTTGGTTCTATAACCAGACACCAAAACAATCCCACACCTTCTTTAACTACTTCTCTTGCCAGCAACATGTTTACCATTATTTAGATGTCTATTATACGCATGAATGACTTGTCTACTTAATTTCATCAAAAAATGAACCCTCATAAGTGGCACAGATGCTGATATGATGGTAATCAAATTAGTTTTTGGACAGGTTTATGGCCACTTGCTGTCAGTTAAGCTCTCTTTGGCTATCTTCACTCCTAATACAGTTTTGATGGTGATTAATGGCTCCATTAATACACAGTTTGTGTTATGATAGACCCAACATTATGGTCTCATTTGCTGACCACAGATGATAATGCACTTGGTAAGATTCAGGTCCACAAAATACTAGCTGTACTTCTACTGTTAGACTCTTAACTTCCTTGGGCCTAGTGTATGTATATTTAGACCCAACCAAGAGGAACACTCTATTTGTGCCAAAACTTTAAGTTAAAATTCTTTTCAAGATTTTTCTCCTTCCTTTTCTTTGTCATAGGGATATTGTCTCCCTAAATTATTCTTGCTCACCCTATGTTCCATCCATATCCTTTTCATTCCTAGTCTTATTTGTTTCTACCTCTAAATTCCTGAAATCTTTGCTGTATACAATGGTTTTTCTATTTTTGCTTATATTCTTTCATTTATTTGACTGCTTAAATAATGTTCAAAAAATCTCTAATTATATCTTCTAATAATCATTGTTTTTAACTTTTTTTTTCTCCGACAGTGTACATCATCCTGTTCTTGGCTTTTCCATCCTATTTCTTATATTTTTCTGAGAGTAAATTTTAAATTGAAATCTCTTGTGAGTAGCACAAGTTTATTTGCATTCATTCCACTGAGCTGCTAAAAGAATGAGAACAAAATGGGAGCCTTGTAGGCTAAACTATGGTAAACACATTTGGATTGTTTACACAGCTTTTTTATGTTTAAACAAACATGGTTTTTTATAATGAAATTGAGTTTCCTCCTGCCCATATTTGATTTTTATGTTCATCTGTGCACTTGCCTAAACTCCACCCACTTGCTGCTATGCAAATACAGATTATGCAAATTTTTGTTTTGAACTGGGTGAGCTGAGCAGATGCCCATTTCAGCATAAACAGTCTTCAGAAAAAAGGCTTGAATAGACAAGTGCCATTGTAAAAATACCTACATGGACATAAAGATTAATGTTTCTTTCCACACAAACAAAAATGCTAAGGATGTCTCTTTCACTCTTGTGAGGAGAAACTAAGGTCATTTTCTAATAAGTCTAAACACTGAAATTCAATTTTTCATTTAATAGTAAGACTGCAGACTAGACCCAGTCTACTCTGGTGGATCTTTGAACCTTTTAAGTTATTGTAATCTCCCATGTTCTTAAGTAAATATGATCCCAACTGTTAGTAAATTGCCTTTATCTAACACTGGCATCTCTGCTGGCTTTTTTTTTATTTGTCTGTCTTTTAGTTGTTACTACATAAATGGTTTCATCTGTATTTATTTAATACAACCTCTTGAAAAGAGAAGCTTTGCAAAAAGCTTAGGAGATGTAAGAAGTGCATAGGAGAGAGGCATACCCAGGCAGAAAGGAGTTTGAGATGTGATTCCTACATATAGTTACAATTTTCCCTCTGAATTTTAAGGAAGGCCTTTGACTAAGTCATGTCTTTGCCAACCACTGGGCCATCTATCTCAGAAGCAGTGCTGATTCCATATTGGCAGCATTGCAACCTCAAGAGTTGATTAGAGGATTAGGAATAACTTAACACTCAGCCAGAATGCATCAGAAAGAAACAGCTCAGCACTCTATGGCAAAATTTATTTACTATATGCTATGAATCATGGCCTTTTCTTTCTTTTTCCCATCTACTAAAATCATTAGCAAATTCTTGAAACACTCTGGAAGATTGGTACTTTTGGAAACTCCCTGATATAGGCCCTTTTGGATGGCTCTATGACATTGGACCTGTATCTCTCGTATCTCCACGTACGTTAATGGACCACAGTAGATGCTCAGTAAATGTTTGGGGGGTAAGTCTCCAAGGGGACATTTGAATATCAGAAAACACATTTGAATCACAAGGCATAGTTTCTAGTGTGTGGAGCGTCCAGGGGTCCACCTCACTAACAGCAGAAACTGTTAGCAGACCAAAGATCCTTTAGGCTCTTGATATCCTGAATGAGGTATGGCATCAGTCTTTGTTGAATGTCACTCAGGTGCCACCAAGAGCTTCATGGCTGCCTCGGGAGGTCAATCTGATCTGGGTACGTTTTCTAGTGCCCTTCTGGTTTGGAGCCAAAAGTGCTTTTCTGGGATGAACTGGCCCTGTTTTAAGAACCTGATTATTTACCCATTGAATCCTGAGGATCCTTATAAACACACCTTTAGTCTACCTGTTCATTCAGTCATTCAGTCATCTATTTCACCAATAACCAAGCAATAGGCACTGTGTTATGGACTGGGGATTTTAAAAAGAACAGAAAACAGTCCCTGTCCTACCAGGACTCAGTGTTGGAGGAAACTCAGCAAGCAAAAAAATAATTTTTATAGGCTCAATGTTACACGGCAGTTGTGTGCCAGGTGCTGGGGGTAGGGAAGAAGAAATAAATCCAACTCTCCTTGGAGAGTCAAAGTATAGTACTTCTCCTGGGGGAGTGAGTAGGAGTTCTCTAAGAAAGACAAGAAAACGGTATGCCCATTCCTCATTTCTTCTCCTCCCTAAACAACCTTTTTTTTTTTTTTGAGTCAGAGTCTCACTCTGTTGCCCGGGCTAGAGTGCCATGGTGTCAGCCTAGCTCACAGCAACCTCAAACTCCTGGGCTCAAGCAATTCTTCTGCCTCAGCCTTCTGAGTAGCTGGGACTACAGGCATGTGCCACCATGTCCGGCTAATTTTTTTCTATATATTTTAAGTTGGCCAATTAATTTCTTTCTATTTTTGGTAGAGACGGGGTCTTGCTCTTGCTCAGGCTGGTTTCAAACTCCTGACCTTGAGCAATCCGCCTGCCTTGGCCTCCCAGAGTACTAGAATTACAGGCGTGAGCCACCGTGCCCGGCCTCTCCCTGAACAACTTTGAAGATCTCAATTTATTCAGATAAACAGTTGGAGATTCTGGGTAAGTGAAGCACTTGACCCAATATTAACATGTGTTCTTTATATCACATGCTATGGTCAAAAGCATCCTTTCATACGCTGTCCTAGTCTGGTCTGATTGTGGGGGTGTGAGCTGATGATGCTTCACAAGCTGATATTAATAGCGATGCTGGAAAATGAACTAGGAAACGTAAAATGAAGCAGGTAACAACTCAAGGATGGAAATTACAGCTTATATGCCTCATTTGCCCCACAAATCCCTCTACAGTGAGTGCCTTCCTAGGGACTTGTTGATTTGACCTAGAGTTTCTGGTGCTCCAGGATTAGAATAAACCTATTAAAAGAATGAAACAGCAGCTTACTTAATGATGTCTTAGTAGCCCTGAATTGATAAAACATTTTCCAATTTTGTTTCTTCTAAATTGCACAGAAAGCAGAAGTAAATTAAGCCCAGTGAGAATAAATTGAAAAGTGAAGTGAAAATTTTCTTTCCATTTTAAAAGTCCATTTACTTACAGTGCTAGGGTTACAAGTAAGAGCTCTCTAACCTAGGGGAAAACTCATGCTAGAAGAGTTAGTAGGTTATGAATCAGTAGGTTATGAAGAAGACTGCTACTTCCTTTCTGAATAAAAGGAGAAATGGCGTAACTAATAATGTATGTATATTATTAATTCAACCCAGTTCATCAAGAGGTTCAGGGTTAAAATGATACACTACATTTTCTTCCCACCTCACACACACACACACACACACACACGTTCACACACATCAGGAACATGCTGATATACGTCCTCATTTCTATTCTTTATGCCCATCTAAAATATTTGTCTTGAAGTCATATCATCGTTTATTGATATATACTCCATCAGGGCAATGAAAGAGTGTTTTGCTATGCTATTAACTAAGATAATATTTGCTGTTTGATCAATTAATCGGTGGCTAAATCTCAACCTACTCATTCTCTTCTGTTGTTTCTGGCTCTGACTGCCCTCCTGGGTGAATAACTGATAGCTAGAGTAATTTGATCTTTAGCCTGGACATAAAATTGACTTCTTCTTGTAAAAATCTACAGTGCAGTGGGAGAATCTGTCAAGATGTCATAAAATGGATTTTAGACGTTATTCTTAGGGAAGTTAGACAAGGGTCAGTACCATGCAAGAATGAGAAATTCCTGCCACCTTATGTATGATATGTTCACTGATTCCAAAAACTCTATCGAGATAGCTACACTGTGAAGAGTTGAGGAACTGCCACTGTTGTGGAGCAATCTGATGTCTCACTTAAGCTAAGGTAATGGTAAATAGTGGACCAGGTCATAAAGGCACCATGTGCAATACTCTTGTGTCTGGAGAATTGTGTCTGTGGGTGCCATGCAAATGTAACGAAGCTGATCTAATAGTGACCTGAAAAATAAACCAATTCAGCGAGACTTCCAGGACTTCCTGAAAGAATAATCAGCAACTATCTAAAGAAGAGTGACTAGTCTACAGAAAGACAAAGGTGACAAAGGGGTCCTCTGGCCCCTAAGAGAAGAAAATGACATCTCATTATCCCTCAAATACACATGAGAGGCTCTGTGACGACAGAGCATGTGTGTGACACCATCATGAACTAAGATCAGAGGACAAAGGGAAGGGAATTTCCCACATCAAGGAGGAAGGAATAGTGAGTTCATGAGAAGCTAAAGCCTCTAAGAGGTGCAGAAGTTTCCTTCATACTTGCGGTGGTTCACTCACACCTGTGGCCACTCAGTAAGGAAATCTAAGTGAAGATAACTGGAGTCAAGTAAGTGTTTAACTCATTATACTCATTACAACTTATGTCCATGTTCCTTCCTTGACTATGGAATAGTTCCAACATGCTTACCACCACTCCATTTTAAAGATACCAGAATCATTATCTTTCCCCAAGCAATAATAGAAGATTGGACATGGCCTCCTCAAAACGGTCATACTGCCGTACCAAGGGCAGGAGTTCAATCCAGCCAAGAGTCTACTTCTAAATCATGAGACAAGGAACATAGTGCAGGCACAGGCTTTACTATCCAGGGACACCCAGGACATTGCAGCGAAATAACACTAATATCTTGACATTTGGAAAGGATCTAGAATAAACAACAGCAAGAGTTGTTCAATTGAGATTCATTTGGTCTAAATCCCACAGTGCTATGGCCAGGTAACAACTAACATGAGAGCGTTTCTGCCACTTGGTATCCCGTGTAGGTTTGTAGCAGTAAATCTGCTTTGGGGATGGCAAGTCTTCCAGCTTAATCCTTAGTCCTCTGCCCTTCTGTCTACATCCTCTCACCTTCTTCCAAACAACTCTCTTCTTTTGCCAGCAGGGCGCCCTATATTCCTCTGCCTACCAAATCCCTCCCACCATTCTGGATCAAATCAAAATCTCATCTGTTCTGCGAAGCCTTCCCAGGCCCCTCACCTGACCTCTCGCTTTTCAGAACATGTGTGGCATGTTCTTTCTGTGCATTCATTTGACATTTACCATATATCTTTTGGCCATTTTAAAGATTTTTAGAGTCCTGTGAGTTCTCTCTAACAATATGGTAAATTCTCTGGGGTCAAGACTAAATCTTCTATGGTATCCTTCTACCCTTAAGCAATAATTATCCCCTTTCACAGAACTTCCACCCCTGGCAAAGTCGAAATTACATGCTGATTGGCATATCCTGTGGCCACATGTGTATAGTTCAACTTCCAAAATCATTTAATAACATTAGTAGGTTGGTCTCTGGCAGCTTTTAAGGAAATTTGGCTGCTCAAAGAGATTGATTCAGATCCTAAACCTGTTCCTCCAATGATGTGCCAATTGTGTCAGAATAGATGTTCTGTTTAATTCATTCTCTGTCACCAAAAATTACCTCTGGGCTATAGATTAAGTTCAGTTTTATTAAATCTATCTTACAAATCCTGGCTCTAGAATGCAACAAGAAATCTGGAAGCTGGTATTGAACTCCTCCAGGAAAGCATTCCAAGGTGACACTCTATGAATGACATAGACTTATTCCTGAACTCTCTAAAGATGCAGTCAATAAATCATGTTAGAGATTAAAGATAAGTTTGAGACTCAACACAGTTATGAGCTGGTGATTAGCCTAAAGAAATTAGTCTGCAATCAGAGAAATCTTTATTCAATAAAAGTTTCCCCTTTGAGATACTGAACTAAACCTGTTACTTTGGCAGTACCTTGCCAAATGATGCCAATATCAACCAAGAAATAGGAAAAATAATTTAGATTCAGGCCGATCGATTTGGCCAAGTGTCTTAGCAACTGTTGGAGCTCAGAAAGGAATACCCCAAAGCATGATACTTTGACATGTTGAGTGCTTTGTACTAAAGAAGCAAACTTAGAACCAAGGTCTCTCTCTAACCTTCTCCCACCCGCCCCCATCTCTCACCCCTCTGCCTCTACCGAAGCACAGGGAGAGTCTTGTCTCTGAAGTTTCCTCATCTACCTAAAAACTAGATCCACCAAAAAGGAACACAATTGTCTTCAGTCCTCTTACTGAAATTTCATTAACCAAGGAAGATCGAGCTCATATCACAGAGGAAGAGACTAAAAATCAAACACTATACCTAGAGCCCAGACGAACATTGTCTGTTCTGTAGGACCATTCATCTCTCCTAAAACTCATTTACTACCCCTCTAAAATTGCCTATGCCCTCAGTTTTCTCACCCCTATGAAAGGATATGTAAGCTTCTAGATCTCATTGAACTTGGGTACTCACCTTCCTATGATGCCCCTGTGCATGTAAATAAATTTGTGTGCTTTTCCTCCTGTTAATCAATCTATTGTCAGTTTATTTCTCAGACTCAAATATCAAACCTCAAGAGGTGGGAGAGGTGGTTCTTTCACCTCTACACAACAATAGAGCAACAAGCAATAGACTGAACCAAAAACATATCAAACAATGGCAGTGACTCCTTTCTTTGTGAAGACCAGGTCTTGTACCTACCAAAGTGTCATGCATGACTAAAATGTGAAATGTGAAGGTCAAAGACAACACTCAAGTGATGATTGATGTCATTCTCTGCTAACCTGGATGTGGCTAGGTAATATCAGGAAATGAAAGGAAGAATTTTCTAGAGCCATTCAGTGAGGAGAGGACAGATAGGGAGGATCTCTTAGCAAACACTACTCCGGCAACCTTACTACACAGGATGAGATTTGTAAGATTTTGGCAATTACAAAAGATCTGAGTTCTCTTGGACAAGCAGCCACCAGCCGGGTTTCAGTGTTAAGACACTGCTGGCTCTGAGGTTGAATATTAGAGACAAGGAAGGTGGAAAGACCAAATTAAAAAATGAAACTAGGGATTGAGAAATGCGAGCAGGTACTAAGGAGTGGGTAGCAGCAGGCTTGAAAGCAGTTCCTTGAGTCTCTATAATGTAGACACAGAGAGCTTCTTATGGGGACCCAGTGATGCATTCGTGGATGAAAAGGAAATTATTAAAGGTGCTTAGTCAATGTAGACACAAGTATTGATTTTATCATTTTCTGTATTTCCAATTCTCTGTTCATATCCCATTCTTTCCTTTTTTCTAATACTCAAATTCAGAGACTCATCTGGACCCCAATTCTTTCTCTCACTTTTTTAGGGGTAGATATTCCTTTATTTTCTTCTAAATGTTGTCAAACAAATTCCCTCATAATTTATTTAAACTTTGGAGGAAAAAAAGATATTTTTCTTCTAATTTATCAAACTTACATATTTATTTTCTTAATATTTTCTTAAATATATTATATTTTCTTATTACTTCATTCATCTACTCTTATTACATATTTTCTAGTTTCAACATTTGCAGATTAAAATATTTTGGCAAGATCCGAAATGGTCCCTTGCCCAATAATACTTTCGGAGTCTACTGTATAGTATTTCATAGAACATTTTGTTAGTATTAACCCTGAAATTTTCTCCTCGTACATTAAAATTATACTTTATAACACATGAAAAGTTATCTATTAAGTTAGTTCTATTACAGATTTCTTTAATATTGCTAAAATCTGTGTTCTTAATCATACAATTTAAATGATGCAGCCCCATTGCCATTACATATAAATACCTTTTTAAAAACTTAAAAACTCTGGTTCTTTGAGGACATGAATTATCTGAATTTTCATTATTTAATGCACTACTCATTCCAATTTTTAAAAAGTATCTTTTACTTGTAACTTCCTCTTTTTATATTTTCTTCATATTAGAAATATAATTCTGTGATCTGTCTATGATAATTTGATTCAAAAACATTATTAAGAACATTATTTTAATGTTTATAACAGTGTTACACTTAAAACAAGTAATTCATTTAGAGAGTACTCCTATTATAAATTTGCTTTTAATCAAAACATTAAACACTTCATTGACATTATGCTTACTGAGCTTTGGATTAAGGACTTTTTAATTTTACACATACTCATTAGTCAAAAAAAACTGATTTTTTTTAAAACACAACTTCCTTAGAACACCTCTTTTCTAACTATGTAGGCTTTATTGTTTCTTGGGTTATTTGCCTTAAGAGACCTAAAATTTCGGCAGTTTTTTTCAAAATTACTTCCAAAGATATTGTTAAGAATTCTGTTCTCTTCAAAGGGCCCAAGAAGTGTCTGCTGCTCTTTGAAAATTGTTTTGTTTTTCATGGAGGACTCTAATCATCATCTGATTAATATTTGGAAATTTGAGTTCTTTCCAGGGTCATAAAATGTCAGTATGCCTCATTTTGGAAGTCTATGGGTATATGCACGTTCTGTCAAAGTTGATCTACTAGCCGCTTAAATGATCCTCATATCTTGGTCTTGGTTCTGAAGTGGGAGATGCTGAAGGTGAATTCAGGACAGGGGCAGCCTCCATTGCTCAGACCTCTCCCCCACTGGACTAAACCCCCAAAGCCAAGCTTCCATGCTGGGGGGCCTGCCGGCTCAGAACAGGAGGCAAGGAAATAATGAACATGGCAAGACAGGAAAAGTCTTCAAGATTTTCTGGTGCCCACTGGGGTGATCTATAAAGGACATTTTCATTCATCTTTAGCAAGATTTGATGTGTCCTATAATCTCTATAAGTGGAATGCATGTTTTAAGTTTTGCCTTTTATAAAAGCATTCTCTTCTAACTTCTTTACCTCCCTAATATTATAAATGTACTTGAATAACAATTATCCAAAAATGAAAAAAAGAAAAAATGTCTCTGCATCCTCTATCTATTTTATCTTTACTTTTTATAGGTCTCAAAAAAAAAAAAAAAGCCATTCTTCAAATGGCTAAAACAGATCTCATGTTTGTTATTAACCTTAATTAACTCTTTTTTTCCTGAAACTGTAATTTTACATTATATAAGTCATAAATAGCCATTGATATTATACACTCATAATTTAGGAGGTTAGTGGTGAGAGAAATTCACGTGTTTAGACTTGGGTCTTCACTGAGTTGTCTCTTTGTCCTAAGAAAGGATCATTGCTGAGGAACCAGATTCTAAAATGTATTTTAATACACTGTTAATGTCCAGATCTGTTTATAACCATATGAAACATTTAAAACATTTATTAGCTCCAGGAAAACTGCTCTCAAATTGCATCTGACAACAAAAGCTTTAACTTTTGGCACCCCAAACATTAGTTTTTGCTTCTTCCATTGTTGGCCCTAGTGGTTTCATCTGTAATATGTATACTGATTGTTTGCAGCCTGGCAACAGCTCCAAGGAGTGAGGGGGGCTGGAAAACTATAGCCCCTTGTTAGTTGCAGTCCAAACTTCAAAGGCTTTGGGAACACTGAGTAGACAGGTTTCAGCACGGCCGATAAAGCAGCCATGCAAACAAAAGGCAGCTTTCCTTCTCACTGAGGTGTCTCCTGATCCAGGGTGATTTTCAGCCCACTTTTTTCTTTTATTTGCGATGAAACTCCTGGCAATGAGAAAGACTCATTCTGCCCACGGTTGTGTGCCCCCTTGATTCGGCATCAGAGGGAGAGATGGGCATTTATGGCACCATAAATCAAGGGATAAACCATACATGAGCAGCTGGCACATGTGCTAATAACTATAATTATTAATCATGTCAATTTCACACCCTTCAAATTTATGCTATGTGCTTTCTGTAGGAAAGCCATCCCTGGCGCCTTGAGCTGTTTATGGTATGAAAATATGATGTGCTGATGGTCTTTGATAATTGTCTTATGACAGTATTGATCTGCCTACAATTGGGTTTGTGGGGCATCGAAGCCCTGCAAAGTGGTTGTCCTTGTCTCCTGGTATATATCATTGTCACACATCCCCCATTGTTAGTGAGTGGCGTGAATTACTTTCAGCATTTGGCCAAGTCTCTAGCTGCTAGGTCACCATTATTCTATCCTTATGTCACTGTGAGGACATTTACTTTGATGTTTCCTTTGTACCTCTTCGAAGGCAAAATCTTTTAATTTCAGAACGGTAGCCTGCAGCAGGGTTTCAAAAAGAAAAGACACTACAGGTTTGGGTGGACAGCAGCCAAAAAATATGGAAAAATGTGCTCCCTCGAAGAAAGGTGATTTTTTACTTGCCCCTGTCAAGGCCTGTCTGCCTCGAAGGAGTCGTGGCGTATGGGGAACCGGAGACTCCAATCAATTGCCAAGCCTGGTGCTCATTAAATAGCCCTTTTCAAGACACCCCAAAGTTGCCGCCACACACCAAATTATGAATCTCTGCTTGTGGCACAGATGGTGAAGCTAAGAAATCAGACTGGCATAGAGCGAGTGGCTACCCGTGGCCAAGGTGGCCCGTCCAAGTGATTCAACCATTTCAAACTACAATGCGTCTTAAAAACAAAGCCCTTCAAGACTAAGATTGAAGTAGCACCTTGCTAGTTAATCTGCATGTTAATTTGACCTTGCAGCCAACCATCTCGGAGGGGCAGGGAGAGTGCAGAGTGCATGGGACTCTGCCCACTTGTTGGGAACTCTGCGCGGCCCTCCGCGGGCAGTGTCAAAATCGCCCCTGCTGTCTCTACAGCTGCTCTGTCCCAATGACCCCCGGAAGGTTCTGGGGATTGTTAGAAGAGATTTCTATTAATCAACTACAAACCGACTGTTACAATTTCACACTTTTTTTCCCATCATTTCACACATTTAATGAATTTGGGTGTCTTTTAAATTCAAAACATTTACAACTGGGCCAAAAAAAAAAACCCCACAAAACAAACCCCTTCTTGAACACAATAGGCAGCAGCAAGACAGCAACCACCACTTTGAGACTGAGTTCCTGGAACTGGCCATTTAACTACAAGTGGCCGCCATTCCCGGGACGGCTTATTAAAATCATTCCCAGGCAGCAGCAGCCCCAGCAGCGTTTTATTAAATCATCCATAAGAAAACACCAAAACGCAACTCATCTGAAGTTTCGATTTGTTTGTGTTACTGGAGTTAATATTACAGGGAGTCTTTTTCTACGCCAGACTGGAGTTCAGAATCGAATCTCGCCTAACTAGAAAACAAGCCCAGAAGAAGACACAGAATTCGCCCTGTGAGTGCTGCCTGAGACTCAGCATTCATCAAGAAAAGGGCTTCAAGTTCTCTCAGTCAAATTCCTCTGGCTCCTGCTCATTCGGATTTCCCCAGGCTGTGAGCCAACAGGAGAAACTGAGCTCTAAGACCTAAGTTCCACAAAGACACAGAACCTTCTCAAACAAGAAACGTCACGTAATAATAATGTGTGTGTTTCTTAATCTCCAAGCCCTACATGGCTCATTTCTCTACAGTCAATTAGACCTTTTTGTGTCGTTTGGTGTTGAGAAGCCCTAATTGCCAACCAAGGCTTTGGTTTTCTCTGAGGGCTGACTCTCTCCTGCTCGTTCAGTTACCTCTGCACAGAGACAGGCGCCTGCATTGTTCTCTAGCAACCCCTGCTGGTTGACATTGAACTCCAGAAACTAACCCAGGGGACTTAGTTCAGCCCCACGGTGAAAGGGAAAGGAAGGTTGTCAGGGTTGAGGGAGAGCGGGGAGCACAGGCAAAGGCTGACGAAATGGCAGGGTGAAAACATTCAGTGTGGACTTGTTCTAAATTAGCAAGAAAAGGAGAGTCAAATTAGATTGATACCAATCTGTGGAAATCTATACTGTTTTTCCATAAAGGTCATTAGATTTCATTATTAATTATAAACGACTGAATACAATATTCCACTTAAAGTTTATTAATTTTACCTTCCTTCATTTATATATATTCTTTCTTGTTTTTAAAGTTTGGCTCTTCTTTGGGGCCACATTATTACTTTCACGGACCCTGGGCACTTTTGCATTTATGGGCCCTTCCCACCATAATACTGGCAACATAGTATTACATAACTTTAAATACGTCAACTTTTTTTTTCTCTTTTAGGTAAAATATAATTGATTTTTGTGGGCCCCTAAAGGTGGGCACTGTGCCTCTGTGTCCAGTGGAGAAAGCAGCCCTGCTCTCTTACTCATTCCCCTAAGGGCCCTGGGGTACTTTCCTCCTTCAAGTTTAAAGATATTTTAGTGCTACTTTGCTCCTTAACTAAGATACTGGTTCTGACATATTTTTATATCCATTTTTTCATATACCTTTTAAAACAAAATATTGCTTATTGCTGAGGAAGCCACCCAAGCAGCCAGCTGTTAGTTTGTGCACGGCTGGACTTGGTCTTGCCTCTTGAAGACCTACACTTAATTTCCAACTTGCATTTTGCTATATCTGGACACGTTTGGACAAAGTTGCAGATGGGCTTACTCACACGTGCTCATACATCGCCAACTTACAGACACTAACTGGTTCTGAAAAATCACTTCATTTCTCTTTTTTTAATTTCACCCCAATTAAATTGGCATCTCTAGGACTTAAGACACGAATCCAGGAATTTGATTTTTTGGGCAATTTTTCCAGAGGCAAATCAAGAATACAGCCTGTCTAGTGATCTGAGCTGCTGCTGTTCTATGGTGAAGACGATTTGGTTGAAGAGAAAGGCTGTAAAGTAATTGCACTCCTAAGAGTCTGGATTAGGTGTTTGTGCTGCCATTCAGCAAAAGCAGGCTCTGAGCCTCGGACGACAGGACCATTTTGCCCTAGAAATGAAACCCTTTTTTTTTTTTTGGTCCTTTTGAGGGTGGTTCTCCCCTACAAGAAATATCAGAGAAAAGCAGTTCCCTTCAGCTGTCCCCTTCTGTGGGTTTTCCCATACGAAACTATGCCTAGCCTGCCGCTCTGCACTTTGTTATTATGACAGGAAAAAATGAATTTCTAATGTGCTACCTCTACCAGCTGCAAGGAGCTTGTGCATCTTCAGTCGTCAGGCACCCCGAGGGGAATAAGCCTGAGTTAGGGTGGAGGGCTAGGACAGGGGACAGGATCTCTAAGTAAAAACATCTGTCTCTTTCCCTTTGATATCAGCCTGGAGATGTTCTTAAGAACAAAGGCAAATTTACAAACACATTTGGACCTGAAGGGACAAGCACTGATGTCCCTCATTGAGCACCTGACTGTCATGCAGGTATTCCATGAATCCTCACAGTATTTTCAGATAGTATAAGCCCCATGTTTACACACTACGAAACTGAAGGTCAGAGAGACCAAGTGTCCTGCCCAAGGCTGCAGTTAGCAAGTGACTGAGCGCTGGCATTTCCCTTTCTGATACCCTATTTTAATTACGTATTGCATCGTATAAGGAGAAATTGGTTACTCTCTACCCTGTCATATCACAGGGATGGCTCTGTCCCTGCTCCTGACAGCATTTGGTGTTTGATTCACACCCACTGAGTGCATATGTATGGGTAGGCTCGTTTTTTAAAATTCGCCTAACCTTCTCCAGAATTGGCGACCCAAGCAAGCGAGCAGCTACACAGAAGATTGACACAAAGAAAAGAAAAAAGGTCTTAAAGGGCGTGTGTTTCAACTCTTTTATCTCTGTGGAGACTTCAGTTCAGGCCTTCAGTATTTCACATTTGAATGATTGCAACAGCATCTTAACTGGTGATTCTGTCTCACTTCAGCTCCCTTTCACACTCAAGTGCAATTTCTTAAACCTAAATGGGGCCCATCTCATTCTATCCCTTTGTTTACCAAATAATTCTACCAGAGTTTTATCATCCATGGCAAATTGCTTTCGCCTCTCAAATCCGTTCTTCCCTTCTTGGTGGACACGCACACCCCACCCCAGCTAGAGACTACATTTCCCAGCCTCCTCTGCGGCCATGTGGTCATGGGACTAAATCCTTACCCATGGAAAGAGCTGAAGTAATAGATACACTTATTTAAAAGCAAATTGCTGCCCTGGCCTCCCTGTCTTTCCCCTTCCCCTGAGCTGAAATGTGGATCTGTCCAAGACCCAGCTTCAACCATGCACGTAAGTCAGTGCCCCACAGGCTGCTGGGGCAACAGGAGGAAGGACTCCATCTCTGAAGGATCACATGGAGCAAAGCAACCTTGCTCCTCAAGGCTATTACTCAACTCAGAAATAATTTCTGTCTTCTTTATGCCACCACAGTTTGGGGCTCTTTGTTTTTGCAGCTTGGTGTTTACCTTAACTAATGCAGCATTACCCTTCCCGATAGGATTCCTGCCTTCCTTTCCAGCTCTCGGTGGCCACATCTCCAAAGACTCCTTAATTTCCAACTATGAGTTATCCAGTTCTATGATAAGGCCACACATAAAAACACTTTACAGCCCATTTGATAGAGGATATTGTTAATTGCTTCTCCATCATCCATTCTCCCTTTTCCTGGCAATAATATTTTGATGTTTCCTTGAGGAACTTAAGTCTCCCCCATTCTTTGTCCTGTGATTAGGATGGGGTTGACCCACTTCCAGTTCCAGGAATAGTTCTTGATTGGCTAAAGCCAAATATCTCCCTCCTGTTGGGGCTCAGAAAACAATACCCCAAAGGATGGTACTTTGGCATGCTGAGTGCTTTGAACTGAGGAGATTGGAAGGGCCTCAGAAGCAAGACACTCTCTGTGACTTTTTTCTACCTCTTCTCTTTTCTCTCCCAAAGCAGGGCATAGAAACTGGAGCTCCTCTCCCTCAAAGCAAGCCACAAAACCTAGAAATGTCACTCTCTGACCTTCTCCCTTCTCCCTGAAGACCCTCCTGTGCCAGGCACTCTGCCTTGCACCCAGAGGAAGCAATTGCTACACAGTGAGGCTGAGAAGAACCTGGACAAACAAGCCTTGCCAGGTTCCCCCTCAGTCTATCACCATGAGGTGACCCTGTCACATTTCTACGTGGCTGACCATTGTTCATCAAATCTAAGCATGAAAAATAGTTTTCCCTGGGTTTTTGAATCTTTGTTTCTGAAGGCTCCCATATCACGTAAAATTTTGTTAAATACATTTGTTGTTTTTCTCTTGCTAACCTGTCTTTTGTTATAGGAGAGTCAGCCATAGCCCTACACCCCCCATTAACTATTAATACAATAATAGATTCAGAGATGTGTACATAATCCAATTAGATCTAATGAGCAAAAGTGAATCCTAATACCTGCCACATTTCCCCCAGAGAGCAGTGGATGCAGATGTGAGGTCTGGAACTGCTGTTGTCATTTTGTTACCATGAGCAGTCCCAGCCTGAAGATGAAGGCATGCAGGGCTGATAGAGTCACGGAAAACTGGAGCCAGAATCATGGTAAGATTGTTTGAGCCCTGAGTCAAATGACACCTGGAGAGCAACCTGCTCAGATTTTGACTTCAGCTAATTTGAGTTGGGCAGTCTGTCACCTTCAACATAAAAAATTCTAATATACTTTGGAAATAACCTTTTCTTGGAGCAGTTTGTTTTTAATGCTCTTCCCTGTCAACAAGACTCCTATTCATAACCTTTCATGACTCTCTCCCAGTGCTACATCCCTCAGCCATGGTTAGTTGCTTCTTCTCTTGGTTCTCTCAAAATGCTTTGCATAGATGTTATCATCTTTATCACATGTCATAATTATTCATTAAAAAGTGCATCTTGTGTATTTTCAAATAGCTAGAATAGAGGATTTTAAATGTTTCCAGCACAAAGAAATAATAAATGTTTGAGATGATGGATTTGCTAATTGCCCTGATTTGATCATTACTCATTTTCTACATGTATTGAAATATCACACTATTCCTCAAAATTGTATACAATTATTATTATCAATGAAAAATAATAATTTTTTAAAAAGGCTTTATCTCCCCAGAATACCTAATGACTGTGAGTGACTGAAGGTCAAAAATCCTGTCTACTTTTGCCATAAATTTTAGTCTGGCAGAATGCTTGGAATACAAGTACTCAACACATGTTTGTTATTCCTTATTAATGCATGAAGTAAACAACAAAATTTATTTCCATTAGTAGTAAGAAAACAATAACTTGAAATTAGATCTTTTCACAATTAGGATTTGTTGCTTTGTGGGGTAGTGAACTACCTGTCACTGGAGGTGAGGAAGCAGCCACTGAGTGTCCTGCTCACTGTTATTAATATATTGTAAACTCAAGGCCTGGACATCCTTTCAGTTCTCAGATTCTCTGAGTGGTTTCTCATTTCGATTCACTTGATTCTGTCTGTATGATGATCAGAATAAAGTTAAAGTGACCATAAAGTCAAAAGACCAAAATACTAGATGAAAGTGAAAATGAGCTTGGTTAAAGCCACTGCATGTTTAAAACTTAACCAAGTATCTGTCAGATTTACCATGAAAACAATGTTTCTTTCCACTCATGTATTCTCTCCTTTATGGGATTATCTAGTTATCTGCATGAACCTTGAAATTTTTACAGTTTTCCAAGCAATTAATGCCAAATCATCTGGAATCATTTAAAACCAATGTATCTTGAAGACAGGGGAATAGACACAGTGACCGCTGAAGTTTTATTCCTTCAGTCCTGAGTTGCATTGTTAAATCACCAAAATGTGCAAGGTGCTGCAAGACTTTGGTGCTTTCAGCTCCAAGGCAGGCTGGGACATTGGCAACCCAAAGGCCAGGGACCAGGTGGGGACCTGTTCGCAGGGCATGACATAGATCAGAGCCCCATCCTCAGGAGGAAAATTGGGTATGTCAAGGTGCAATTGTTCAACCTGTTTTCGTTCCTACCAGGAAGTCTGATTGCCTGGTCCAGAATAACAGAGGATAACTAAGACAGAGAACACATTCAGAAGTCAAGTTGCTCTGGAAGTTCTGGAGAGATGTGACTCAATTTCACCTAGAAGGCAGAACCCTGACTTAGGAAAGATGAAGGCAAGCACTGGATCTCAACCAGGCATATTGGGGTTCAGGGCAGGGCATTCAGACCTGTTGGGAGACTGGTAAGTTCACAGGGTTGAGCCCCACAGAGAAACACAGGGGGTGAGGACTGGATCAACCCAGGAATTAAGAGCGTTGCAACTTGGAGACAATTGAGTCCTAGACCTCACCTTTAGGAAACTGGATTGCTCAGTTGGTGCTGAAGGCATCTCAGATCTACATAAATCTATAATATTGGACATAATAAGTGTAAATTAATTCAGGCTCCTGTGGACTCTGGAGTGAAGGCTGTTGTATGTGTTTTAACATCTTTCAGGACTGACTTGAAAAATAAGGTAGGCCTGGTTCCACATGAGAGTATGACAGTAGAAACAGTTTTATGGAGTTCAGTTAAGACCAACACAGAAAAATAAGAGCAGAGGCTGACAAGAACCATCCTGATGGAGAAATGTATAGCTTTCCTAAATATCAATTAATAGGGACATTTGGCAGTCAACTGAGTACTCTTCATGGAGCTTTGGTACACCTTGATAGTGGCAATGATTTTAAATTTAGTATTAAGTCTCCATCCCAGGATGAAGTTTTGATGTGCCATGACCAAAAGTGTTCATATATCAAATTAAAATAAATGTGCAGATTTCCTACTTCTGCCTTTCCTTCAGTGTTGTGCTAGCAGTATTCATTTTGCACTAACCTCTTTCTAGAATAGGAGAGCCATGGTCAATCAGGCTCCCTTCAAATTTTGCTAAAACACGTTTCAAATATGTCCAGGATCTTTTGCTCTCTTGTAATAATCTCTCATAGACTCTTTTCTCTTAGGCTCCTCTCTCTGTAAGACTAGTTACTCAATTTCTCTGTTAGAATGTAAACTCCACGAGGGCAGAGATTTGTTCACCAATAGTTCTAAGAATGTAGAGCCTGAGCCTAGTATGTGCACTTGGCTCAAAAAAATATTTGTTGAATGAATTTCAATGTTGGCAATTGGGAAGCGGGGAAGTTTTCTTTTTCATTTCATTCTCTTGTGTTTTCTTTTCTCCTTGATCTCCTGTTTGTTAAGGTCTGTACTAAGTATGTGAGATTTTTTAAAGACCTCTTCTGACTTCAAAATTACTTAGAGTTTTTTTATTAATTTAAAAAAAGCAAAGCACCTGCTGTGGGCAATGTATCAAGCCAGGCACTATAAGAACTACAAGAATGGAAAAGACTAGGACCCTGTCTTTTAAGTGTTTATAGTTCAATAAAGGAAATAGAAATATTCATAAGTTACTGTAATTTGGGGTATTATGAGATATGTGATTGAAAAAGAAGTATATAATCTTATTATGATCTAGGAGGTGGTTATAGTGATATGTACCTATGCAAAAAGTCATAGCACTGTACACTTAAGATTGCAAACTCTATTTTATATTGAGGTGTAATTGATGTATCTTAACTTAAAAAAAGACACTGATTAAGGGTTCTGAGGAAGAGAGAGTTTATAACAAGGAGAAAGCCTTAGCTTGTTAGCACCTTGTCTAATTAGGTCATCAGTTGCCATGATTTAGTCTAGATTTGCATGATATTAAACTCTTGACACTAAAATAAACATTATGTTTTGCCATGCATGAAAGTGCTTACTGTTTTTGTTTGAACTGCCCAATATTTAATTTTAAATGATGATCCACCATAATTTTAGGTAAATATAGAACAAATATCCCCATTGACTGGCCTTACCCTGGCCAGTTGTCATGCAGGCAAGTAAAATCACCAGTATTCTTCGTAAGTCTGAAGGTGGAGAGCTTCCTAGAACTTACAGGTCTTAGCAAAAAGAGCCACCCCAGCAGCTAATACCTTGGAAGCCCAGAGGATAGCCCCCACCTGGGACTGATGGCCAGCTGTCAGGCCTGAGTGACTGACTACCCATTGGCTGGGTCCCCGCAGGTGGTGGTGACATTGATGGAGGATGATGGATGACTCTGACACAACCCCACCCCACCCACTTACCCATATGCATGACAGAAGGGCTCCCAGCCTAGATGCCCTGGCTGACAATGCCTCCAAGTAGGCATTTAGATGTGTAAAAACAATACATTCAGATCCAGCAGTGATTCAGCTACAAATATGGAGGCATTTAATGAGTTGCTAATGTGAAAATAATTTTCTTTTCTGACTTTTGAATTGTAGGAATGGAGAGGGAAGAGGAATGTAGAGGGACCTCATACAACTGGTAATGATTCTGCTGAGAAAAGAAAGTAGCTTTCAGGAAATGTAAAAGAAGTGGAACCACCCAGGTCAGAAGTTGATAGGAGTTTATTGATACATCATTCCTTTATTTTTCTTCTACTTCCTCTTTCTTCTCACCCAACCTGCCTTGCTTTGCCCAGGTGTGTTTTCATGAGCCTCCCCCCACCTTCTTCTCTCCATCTGAGCTGAATTCTCAATACCTCTTTGGTGCATTTTTCTCTCCCTTCCTTTCTCCATCATTCCTTCCTTCCTTTCTCTCCTCTGCTCTCTTCTCTGTCCTCTCCCTATCTCTTAATCCCTTTCACACAAGATATTTTTTTCCTTCCCTAATTCCTTTCTATATTTCATCATCATTGTTGCAAGGATTTCAGGGGAAGTGTATAGTTAGAAATAAAAATCAGGAAATTTGAAGAATAAAAGAGCAAGGAAAACTAAGGAAGGACTTTTTTTTTCCAACCTAAAAGCCACTTGGGAAATGAGAGGAATAGTTACTCAGTATTGTGCTTTCTGCTGTCTACCTGGGAGACCTGAGGGGTAGGCCACTCCAGGTTGACCAGTTATTTGGATGACATAAAATGTTACTTGCATTAACACCAATGTTTTCAAATTGAAAACCTGCATCTAACAAGAAGCCTGACTAACAAGAACTAATTTTCTGCAAAGTTCTGGCTAAATTAAGGAAAAGTCTGAATTATAATTTCTAAAGAAATGAACCTTTATTACTTACTTTCAAGTATGCACAGTAAAAAAACTAGAGGCTTCTCTAGTAATATAATAGCTTCTAGGAAGCTAGTTTTATTGACTAGAGGATAATATGTTAACAATAGATAAAATCTGATTGTGATGCATCACCTGTATATAAATCAGCATTTCTGCTAAGATTGAGAACAGTTTACCTTTATAATTAACTGAAAAATGCTTTCAATTTTGCTTTCACTATTAATGCATTTGGCAAACTTTCCCTTTAGATAAAATTACTATTTCAAACAATCACAAACTCTAATTCTGTGAGGACCATAGGAATAAGTCTTTATTATCATTAAATAACTTATGAACCAGATATGTTGGTTGAAAATATCTGTAACTTCTTTCTAAACTTTAAATTACTGAGAAACAAATGGAACCACGTTACAAATATGTTATGAGAACCAGCACCATGTCTTTAAACTTCTTGATTATGATCTACTTGACAGTGATATTTGAATTGTTGCTCTGCACAACATAGTGTCAGGTTTCAGTGTGAAAATGTCAATTCTTGGCACATTCATGGCCGAAGAATGACCAGACACACCAAAGTTAGGCAAGCATGAAAATGAGGTTTGTCAAGGAGAGAAAGATAGGATTATAGGGCAAGAGCAAGATACAGGTTTACAGAGCATGAAGCATACGCCACAGATGATGACCAGACCCATTGTCGCAGCAAAGGGAGACCAAAAGAAGGGCATAAAAAGGAGCTTGGTTATGGTCTGCGTCTTGTTTTATAGTGCCTGGATTGGGACCTCCCTGCGGCTCAGATGTCACCATGGAAACACTTTGGACAGTTGGGAGTTGTGTTACTACACCTGTGGGTTGTTCCAGGTCAATTTCCAGACTCTATGGCATCTACGCTGCTTGGGCCCTGGGCTATAGAGTCCTCTGCATTCTTTTGCAGTTGGTGTGCTAAGTTGATTGGCAGATTCATAGGGTATTCCCTCCTCCCCAGGTGTGGCAGTCGCGGGAGATTAGGATGGGGCAGGACCAAGATGGAGGCCTTCTTCCCAGGTGGGGCAATTGCACCAAAGCAACAGCACCCACTTTTGTCCCTAGGAGACCCAGAATCCCTCGCTATCTACCTAACAATAGGACTGGGCAACACTTTCAGAATAACTGACAAAGCACTGCCAACTGGCTGTGCCCTGAGGAGCACCCAGGACCCTGGGCTTTTGAGTACCAGAGGCCCACTCTTCACTGTAGCATAGGGATCATCTCCCCAGTCCTCACCTGCAGCTTACTGCATCAAGTCATTAGGAATCTTTGAAAGAAACACAGAAAACCCAGAGCAGACAGTTATTGCCTAATTGGGCCATCAGACAGGGAAGAAGTTGACAACTTGAGAGAGACTTCTTGGGATGCTTGAGAACTAATTTTGAAACACTTTCCTGTTGATTGTAGGGGAGAAAAAGAAATATCTTTTCCTTCCCCATCAAAAGGTTCATGGCTTAAACCTCTATAACAAAGGACAGATTAACAAAACAAAAGCATAACCAAATTTCTTTAATATGAGTTTTATGTGACATAGAAGACTTTAGAAATGAAGATCCAGGGAAAACTGTATTTTTATGGACAACTTTGCAAAAGCATGATTGCAGGACAAAAGGGCATGATCAACTGGGGGGATTTAGCAGGGCTTGTTTGTTCAGATTGTTCTTGGCATCTGGAACTGCTCTAGAATGGAGTCTTATGACCTATTCTCAGGGGAGGTAGGTCAGAGAATTTTTTTATGACCTGCTTCAGGAGAGTAAGGTGGGAGAATGTCAGAAAAAAAGAAAGAGAGTGACCTTCCTGCCTCTGTGGATTTCTCAATTTCCTTCAGCTTAGAATACTCAATGTGCCAAGGTACCATCGTAGAAAATGAGAATGAAAGACAAAGAAAGCATGTGATATGAGTGAGAAGGAGGAACTCAGGGTTTTTCTTATTTCATAACTCCCAACCCTTTCATAACCCCATTCACACCAAGCTCTGGCATGAACCCATAGAAATCAGTCTTTATTTCAGTGGTTGCTGGCTGCTGATGGTGTCCCTGGCTTGATCCACCTGGATCTAGAGCACACAGAGACCCGTGGTGCAATCCAAGATATTGGAGAAATACCAACTGGTGCATCAGCATAAATGTAGAAAGCTGCCAGTGGCAAGCTATAAGTTCAAACCTCAACTCTACCACTTATTGCTATGGGACTTTGGACAAGTTACTTAACTTCTCGGTGCCTCAGTTTCCTTGTCTTTAAAATAGAGCTAAGATAGATAAAATTATGTGCTAAAATTGGGGAGTGAGGTGGGTACAGTAGCAGTAAATAGGTAAGCCAAAATTATTAATGAGTGAGCAATTGTTCAGTTGGGTAGTGGATAAATGAAAGCTTTTAATACTATTCTTATTGCCAAACACATGTTTGCTGCCCGCCACCTGAGAAACAAGCAAAAGAGGGGAGTGTTAGTGAAGGAAAGGTGGTTTATTCGAGTGCCAGCAGCCTGAGGAGTTGGCAGACTATTGTCTCAAAGACTATCTAGTCTTGCCCTCAACCCCTTTTACTGCAGCTGAAGGCAAGACAGCACATGTAGAGGCATCGGGCTTAGGAGGATGCCATGACGTGGGTATCTTCACCGGGGTAGGCATGGCTGGGGCTTAGGATATATGTGGGGACGTGAAGCTAATGGGACATCCCAAAGTGAAGGCTGGAAGAACAAGGACACCAGAAACAAGGCCATTTTGGAGATTACAGTGATACTCTACAAATGAGATGATGAAAAACTGAACTAGAACACTGGCCATGGGAAAGGAAGGTCACTAACAGGCGCAGGGAGCAGGGAGAGAGAATGCTAGAATCAGGAGACTCTACCTTTTGGAGACAGAATATAAGGGCAGTACAAGATGACTTCCAAGTTTAGGCCTAGATTAGTGGGTTGGTGATGATGGCTTTTAATTAGGAAGGACCACAAGTGTAATATGCAGAAATTGGGAGGGCTTGGGGGGAAGAGAATGGGTTTGCTTCTAACAAGCCATATTTGCAGTACCTCAGAATCCCATGGAGAACTGTCAGGAAGGCCAATAGAAAAGAGAATTCAGTTCATCAGTGAGGCCTCCTTTTTTCATTTTTAACACATAGTGTGTTAAAAATATATAATATTCTTAAAGTTGAGGGTAATTAGAATAAATAAAATGAAGAAAAATAAAATTTTAATTAAGAAAGTTCTCAACATATCCATGCTGAATATAATTGAATCAAGAAAAATATTTAATTCTAGGAAATATACTTATAGATAATAAATTGAATTGTGTGTGTACATGTGTGATAACACATCCAGATTCTCTCTCCTCTGTCTCTCTCTTTCTCTCGCTCTCTCATACACACACACACACACACACACAGAGGAACTGTTTCTCTATTCATTAGCATAGCAGAATAGCAGAAAGAAGCCACAGTGCTGAGGAAGGAGTTGATGATCACACCCAACCTTCTGGCTTGATTAATAAGCAACAGAATCATGTTCCTGTTTTGAGGGAGCTTTCCTATCATGGCTGCAGTCTCTAGAGAGCTCCAGCCGACAAAGCGATAACATCTGGTGCCCATTATTTCCCCAGATCTGTTGTGATTAGTCCATATGATAAGCCTGGCCAATTGCTATGGGCAAGGGATTGCTACATTCCCCCCATCAGGGTACTGGAGCTGTCACTTCTGGTTTGTGGCCCCTGCTAATTTGCTACCACAATTTCCAATATCTGCTAGAATTCCACAAGGAAATCTCAGTGCCTTGCAGGGACGATAGGCTGTGTGGCTGTAGACAGAAGGCTAGCACTGATAATAAAAAGGAGGGATTTATCAATTAACTCAAGCAGCACTGTGTAGATGGCAACTGACTGCCCCCTCCCACTTCCGTTGTGTCACACTGGTCCAGGAAAACTTCAGCTTTGCTAATGACAGAAACAGTGAAGCACCTAAAAAAGAAAAGGTTCAGAAACTCTTTGCTATTTGAATAAATTCTGTGGATATCCAAATGCTTTCCATTCTCCCTTCTTCCCCCTTTCTCTCAAGCTATCATATGCAAGAATAATGGCTGGAGGCCATCCAGGTGGCAGAGTGACTTGTCATTTCGGATGGTCAAGAAGATTCAAGCCCTTAAAAAAGGCAGCTACACTATTTGATAGAACTCAGTAATATTGGAGCTGGCTACTGTATCACATGCTCCTTTAAAAATCAACTTAGAGCGTACTTTTATGCAAAACCTGTAGTTTTGATACAACTATGAACTGAATGCAAAATGTAAAAAAAAAAAAAATGCAGCCAATCAAACAATTGTAAATTTTACAGAACTGATAATCATTGAATAACTTTTTGAAGTCAATGTTAATTTTTTAAAAAACACAAACTGTAGAAATGAATGTTAATTTTCTCATTAAATAAGTTCTGAAGATGAAATTTGGAACATTTCACCAAACTGAGATTTGAAAGGACAGAGATTAAGTTAATTCTTTCCATAAGTTTTTTTTGTGATCTTAATAATAATTTAAATATTATTTGGTTTAAAAATCCCAGGCCCAGGCCCGGTGGCTCACACCTATAATCCTAGCACTCTGAGAGGCCAAGGCAGGAGGATTGCTTGAGCTCAGGAGTTCAAGACCAGCAGCAAGACCCCCGTCTCTACTAAAAATAGAAATAATTAGCCAGACGTGGTGGTGTTAGCCAACTCAGGAGGCTGAGACAAGAGGATTGAGCCCAGGAGTTTGAGGTCGCAGTGAGCTAGGCTGATGCCATGGCACTCTAGCCCGAGCAACAGAGCCAGACTCTGTCTCAAAAAAAAATTCCAAAAACAGTCTTAGAAGCATATATTTATTATGATACTTTTGAAAATAATTTCAGCTAATAATTCAGAATTTAAAATTGAAAAGTAAAATACATAGTATTTTACAATAGTAAGATACATTGTTATCCTTTATTCAATAGAACCTATAATTTCTAACTAATCACATGCCAAGTGTTATGACTAAATGTCACAAATAGCTTAAGTTAACATGTCACTTATATTTTCGTAAAGAAAGTGAAATTGTCAATTAACCTTGTGAAAAAAAGACAGTGTGCTGAATGCCTGAATTTCTCTCTGCTATCTAGGTGTTTTGCTATTGTGCAAACATAGACCTAAGATCCAGAATAGAGAAAGGTTACCTTGGAACTAAAGTCAAAAGATGTTAGAAGCAACAGAGAGACAGCCAGATGCTGAATTTTGTAAGCAAAGGTCACCTTTGTATAGCCAGAATCATTCCAGTAAATGTAAAAATGGGTGAAATGACATAGTGGTGGAAAGATAGAGGGAAAGGTTCGGCCTGAATTATCAAGTAATTGTATCTAATTTTTTTTTTCCATCAGTGGAAAGAAAAATAGAAAAGTTGATTTGAGGCAAAAATGCAAACAGTCTTCCAATTTTACTTTGCCTGAGTCCAGATAGTCTTTTTCCTTTTTCTTCTTTTTGTTAATCCCATTTTAATCTTGCTCGTACTGCCCAGAGCACCTTTAACCATGGAATGCTGGCCTGACCTTGCAGATATTCATTGCCCTAGTTCCACTCCGAGCTTCTCTCTGCTTCTCCCAGCCCATCTCCGGCCTGTCTCTAGGGTTCAGAGGTCTCTTCCCGCACATTGAACAGGTCTACATGGTAAGGGCAAGCCAGCTTAGTGGGGAAGCTGTTATTCTCTGAATCGTGGTACCTAATAACTTAGGCTTTAGCTGGATTTGGAGAGGCCTGAATATTCTGTGCAAACAACATTCCCTGAATAATGAACTCTACCTCACTCCACTTTGAATGCTGGTGTCTTAACCAAGAGGTACCCTGTAGACAAGTCACTGAGGGGAACAGAATGAAAAATCTCTCATTAATGAGGTTGGGGAGATCTACAAAGACAGACTCTGTCTAGGTCCAGGTCAAAGCTGAAGTCCAGTAAGTATATAATCCTGGGCCATGAATTTAGATAACTGAAGCCCCAAAGTCTTTCCTCACTCAGAAGCCTCTTTCCATTGTTTTTGAATTACATATTAATTTATCATTTCCTTCAAAGAGGAACTATCTGAAAAGAGCTTTTGCTGTTAACATAAGTAAATCAAAGTATAAAACTGATCTAAAGGAACTACCTAAATGATATCAGTAATAATATAATCAAAATGCTACATTTTAATTCCCTTTAGGTTTCTATAGAGTTGAAAACCACTGCTTCAATATTGCATTTCAGATTTTCTATGCAGGTATATTTACATTTATGTCTTTCATAATAGTGTCCCTCTGTCATACAAGATTGATGATCCTTACACAAAATTGAAATCCTCAGAATCAGAATATTTTGCAAACTTTCATATACATAAAACAGATTCCAGAACAGATCAAGTTGCCAAAAGTAAAAGGCAATGCTTATTTCTTGGACACGAACGAATTCCTTCTAGGATATTATCAGTAATTTCTTTTTGCTTTGTAGAATCTCTTTCCTCTTCTTTAATATTTTCCTTTTATGATCCATATTTTTTCCTTCTCTTAAAAGGAAACAATTAATTTAATTTAAGCATAGTAAAAAATAAAGAAAACCTAGAAGTTATTTTTACAGTGATTCCAAATAACATTACCCACTTTTCTAGCAAATGTGTTTTGCCAAATCTTCGCTTGCTTTTACTGCTCCATTGCTCAAGAAGGCAAAGGCTAAACTTCAGAGCAAAAAGTGAAGAATAAACTTGATTTGTGTTAGTGCCTATACAGTTTTAAGTATGTATATGGCTTTGGTTTACAAACACGGTCATTCTTCTGGTTTAAAATATTTTAATGAATAGATTATTTATAAGAAGTTTTAAAAATCCTGAGTATTGGGGTGTGTGAAAGTACTTATCCAACTTTGCCAAACGTATTCTTCACAAACTGAAAGTGGAATTACTCTTGCTTTTGCATTTAATGCATAATAACGTGGAGCAAAATCTCCTGGGATAAAGAGACACAGTCTTCTAGTCTAAGCACAAGCCCAGCAGTTCCACTTGACTAGGCGTACACAGGAGCGTTCTCCTCTGCGAGGGGTCAGACCCTCTCCATTGACACTAATGGACCATTTTATGCAAAACTGTTCATTTTCCGGAAGGGACCATGTCTGACTGGTGGAGTGATTCACAAAAATCACTTCATTAAACGAATACTCTTCATGCATGGCCTTATTCCCTTTAGTGGGGGAGAAATTATGAGCCCTGCATGGGTACCCAAGGAGGGGGAAGCTCAGCTCCACAATGTGAATCCAACCACAAGTTCCGGTCCCTGCATTCAGACAATGACATCCTGTCGCTGGCACACAGGCTAATGCAAACCTTGTGACTCCATTTGTCTCTGGAATGCCTACTGTCACAGTATTAGGGAAGCCAAACTCACAAGAAAACCCCTGAGAGTCCCCAGTCTCCACATCAATGCTAGTTTTATTCTTTTCCCCTAATTCTCCATGGAGCAGCAAATGATGCTGTTCGGGACAGGTATGGCTGATGCAGCCTCTAGTTTTACTTCTCTGAGCAGTGAGGACTCTGTTCCCTGGAAACCTAGGAAATCAACACAAGCTGCATTTGCTGTCTACTCGTGAAAGAGCACTTACTCCCAGAAATTCTCTCACAGTCTCTGACAACTTAAGTCCAAAGACATGACAATATCAGAGGAGGAAGGTGCTTTCCTTTGGGACAGGAGAAGGAACAGGGCCTATTGAGGTTTGGAAGGCAGAGCAGAAGCAAGAGGCTGAGAGGCTGAGATGTTGAGAAGAGTGTGGACAAAGTGGCGAGAGATTCTGGTACTTTTCCTCTATGCCTTTTGAAGCCAGAGCAGACTGCTCTATCCTCCCCAAGTTGCCTGGCTTGGCCTAAGTCAGTGGGTCTAGCAGCAAATGCCACAGCTGCGCATCTGTCTGAATGGCGGTTCTGCTTCTCTCATCAGGACGTCTCTGTCATACTACTTTTTGTCTTGGGCACTGGATTTGGTGATACCAGCTTTCATGTAACATTCAGTGTCTAGGCCCTTCAACCTTTCAAAATACTAAAAAATGAGTTCTTTGCCTTTAAGAACGCAATGACCAGCGGGCTGTGAAAGGTCCGTTTTGCTGTGATTTGCACAACCCAGGACTGCTCGGAGCTCAGCTGCACCAGGCTAATTTCCATAAGCATCATGTGGTGTTACAGAAACCACATTTTGCCAAGCTGTCAACTATACAGCCTTCTCTTTGCTAAACAGACTCCCATTAAAACTGTCTGCACAATTTGTCAGTTAAATGAGGTACAAGAGGGACGCTCTATTTGCCCCTAATTAGCTGCGCAGACTACCTTTGTCTGTTTGATTAAGCATTCACATTATCAATTTTGTTTAATCTGATTCATTTCACACACCTCCCCTGGGACTCAGCCCATACGGTTAACTAATCTCTGATATCATCTCTCATATCAGGCAGCTCTCATCTCCTGCAGAATACATTCTACCCACAGGCACCATGATTGTCAAGCTCCACACAGGAGAGTTGGTTTGGTGAGGGGCAGGGATTTAGCCCAGGAACTGGAGCTGAACCCAGACATGCTTAACTTAAAGCATAGGGCAGATTCTTCCTCAGCGCCACCTGCCATCATCCATCCATTCATTTATTCCTATTCACTCATTCACTCATTCGACAGTAAACATATTTCCTGCCTACTGTGCACCAGGGGCTGTGGTGGGAGCTGGGAGGGACATAAACTCTGTAAGTTAAGGTTCTTGCTCTCCAATTGCTGATTATCTCAGCCCTGGAGAGTACTGTGGAAACCGTCAACTAGCATGGAAAGCACACCCCTTCTCCAAGGTCAGTTTACCTAATATCTGTGACACATGGCCCGTTTGGCTGGGCTACCAAACAACTCTCCAAAGAAATCTTTCAGATAAAGGCATTAAAGCAAGTGGTCACGGCTTCAGGACATAATTTCCCATCTCACTCCCAACTTGGAAAAGTGGTTAGCAATGTGGAGGGAGGAGTTTTAGGAATTAGAATCAACAAATCATTTGATAATAAACAATTTTGAAATTTCATTGCATCTAATGCATGATTGAAGTCATTGTTTAGTGAAACCAAACTAGTTATTAATACATTCAACCCACATCTTCAGTACATTGACAGAGAGACTATTAAACACTAGTAGAGCACAAATAAAAATTTGAGAGAAGAGATTGGTTTAATTTAGTGGAAAATATAAAACTCATCTGGGAATGGGAGTAGTTGAAAAATATACAGGTATTCTTGGCTCATGAAATACTTGTGTTCCTTAAAAACTACATCAAAACCTTACGTTGATTAACATTGCATTCTAAGAAACATATTCTCCCTGAAAGTTCTTGGGTCCTGGCAGGGCTAAGCACTTGAGAATGAATATTAGAATCTCAGAGTCGGAAGCGGAAGGCCTTGAAAGTTGTCCAGTACAATCCTCTACTTTGGGAATCTCTTGGATGACATTCCTAGATATGGGAATTGTCAAGTTCTGTATAGATGTCTTCGCAAATGGGTTCTACTCTTCTGCACAGTTGTCCTTCTCTGGTAGGTCAGTTCTTTCAAGTAGAAATGTAATCATGATGCCGAGCTGAAATCTGCCCCTGTGAAACTCACAGGAGTGGATCCATGCAGGAGAGGTGAGTCGAATCCCTTCTTAATGATTTTGAAGACAGCTGTAATGTTCAACCCAGATGTTCCCTCCCCAAGCACAGTACCTTCAGTCCTTTCAATCCCCACATGGGGATTTCCAGTCCTTCCACTCTCTCTCCTCCCTTTCTTCCAAATATTCTTTGCTTAGTTGCATTTCCTCTCAAAGGGTGGTCCCTGGAACTGAGAACTGTCTCCACGAATTCCTGACATGTGGAACCTGGGACAGGACTCTACCTGAAAAGTGGGTAACCAAAAGTCACTGAGGTTTCTAGAATGATAAAAACCACTACTCACATGTATTTGGGCAACTATATATTCAAGACACTACAGTAAATGAATGCTTTACATGTCTTCTCCCATTTAGTATTCATAAAACTCTTATTCAGTGTCATTAGCACCAGATTATAGATGAGAAAATTGAGGATAAGAGCTTAAGAAAATAACTGCCCTAAAGAATGTAGTTAATAATTATTTGGAGCTAGAATTTCAACCAAAGACTGACTAATGCCTGAGCCTGACTTATCAAACATTTTACTGTATGTGCTACCTTATATCTCTAAGAAAAAGGAATCAGACCATAGGCAACAACAATGACATGAATGGGAAAGTAAGATTTCCTGAACCTTTACCATCTGGACTGTGTTTGTTAGCTTGCAACACATCCTCCTCAGGTGAAAAGGGTTGAATTCATTATACTCCTCCATTCAAGTGACACTGTCATTATGTGTGGCTACCTTCATGTTTTATTTATTTATTCTTTGGATCCCACTTTCAACTTCCATTGCCTTCCCCCCAACAGAAAACCTACCTAATGTGTGTAGTCTGTGAAGGAACTTAGGAAATTTGACCCCAAAATATGACTTCTTGATATAGAGAGTATTTTTGAATTAAAGGTTCTTAGAGATCAACAGGCCTTGGAAGAGACTTTCCCTCTTTCTTCATAAAAAAAAAAGAGACCCATAAAAAGAATAATCAACTTCCTTTCCCTTTCCTGTTATCTTAATATATTACAGGAAAGAAGATAAAGAATGCAACCAGACCTGGCCCAAATTATTTTAAATATAATACCTGTCTCTCAGGTTAATTTAATTTGCAAAGAGAATCATTTACAAGTCAATCTCTTTCCCCCCAACCATTCATTGTCCCAAGTATCTCTTCATCCTCCCTAGTAACCATTTATTGCCCCTGAACAGAATTGCCTATATTCCTCATCTCCCACTAATACTCTCTAGATACCTACTATGTACCCTCTAAAATGAGGGTATATAAATTTCTGGACCCCATTGAGATACTAGGTAATCATTCTGCAATTCTCCCCATGTGAATGGTAAATAAATCTCTTTCTCTTATTAATCTACCTTATTGTAAGTTAATCTTTCAGCAAACTCTCAGAGGTTCAGGTGAAATGAATTTCTGGTAGGCAGCATATCGTTGGGTTACTTTTTTTAATGCATTCAGCAAGTCTGTATCTTTTAAGTGAAAATTTTAATCTGTTTGCATTCAAGGTTATTATTGTTATATGTATGAGGGCTTATTCCTATCATTTTATTAATTGATTTCTGGTTGTTTTGTATATCCTGCATTCCTTACTTTCTCTCTTATTGTTTATCATTGTGGTTTGGGGTTTTTTCTGTCATATTAACTTATGAGTCTTTTCTCTTCCTTGTTTATATGTTTGATCAACCAGTGGTTTTTATATTTTTGTGTGTTTTCATGATGGTAGATATTGTTCTTTTGCTTCTGGTTGTAGACATCCTATAAGTGTCTCTTATAGGGCTGGTCTAGTGGTAATGAATTCCCTCAGCTTTTGTTTGTCTGGGAAAGACTTTATTTCTCCTTCATTTATGAGGGATAAATTTACTGGGTATGATATCCCTGGCTGGCAGTTTTTTTCTTTTAACACTTTTAAATATATCATCCCACCTGACCTGCTGAGGTTTCTGCTGAGAAATCTACTGTTAGTCTGATAGGTGTTATAAGTGACTAGACACTTTTCTCTTGCTGTTTGTATAATTCTCTCTTTGTCTTTTGCTTTTCACAATTTGACTATGATATGTTGTGGAGATCTTTTTGAATTGTATTTATTTCCCCAAATAAATCTCTGAGCCTCCTGTATCTGGATGAGTAAATATCTTCTAAACTTGGGAAGTTTTCATCTATTATTCCATGAAATAGGTTTTCCAATCTTTTCAGTTTCTATTTCCTTCATAAAAAACTTTAAAGGCATTTAGGAATTAGAATCAACAATCATTTGATAATAAACAGTTCTGAAATTTCACTGAAATTTTACGCTGAAAAATTTAAAATTTGATCAATTTTTGGTGCTGCTTATATCACTTATGCTTTATTTTTTTTCTTCTTTCTTTATTTTTTCTGACTTGTTTATTTCAAGATATCTGTCTTTAAGTTCTGAGATTCTTTCTTCTGTTTATCTAGTCTATTGTGAAGATTTTGAATGTATTTTGCATTTAATTCAACAAGTTCTTCACTTCCAGATTTCTGTTTGGTTCTTTCTTAAGATATCTATCTTTTTGGTAAATTTCTCATTCATATCCTAAATTTATATTTATTATCTCACATTTTTGTGAGTCAGAAATTTGAGCGTTAGATAGTCTGGCTCAGGATCACTCATAAGTTGCAATCAAGCTTTCAGCCAAGACCATATCATCAGAACACTTCACTGGAGCTGGAGGATCCTCTTCCAAGCTCATTCAACATGACTGTTGGAAGAAAGCCTCAGTTCCTTACTGGTTGTTGGCCAGAGGCTTCAATTCTTTTCTACCTGGGCCTCTTCATAGGACTATTGGAGTGTACTCATGACATGTCAGCTAGTGATCAAAACAGATCACTAAGCAAGTGATCAAAACAGATCCTTCTTTCTTGAAAGATATTTTTCTTTTTATAGAATTCTAGGATGGCAGGATTTTTTTCCATTCAGCACTTTTTAAAAGTCTTTCCATTGTCTTCTGGCTTCCAGAGTTCCTGATGGAGAGTCTGCTATCAATCTTATCTTACACCTTTGAAGGTAATGTGTCCTTTTATTCTGTGGCTGTTTTTAAGATTTTTTCCTTTGATTATTATGTGCCTTGTGTGGTTTTCTTATTTAGCCTACTTGGCATTAGTTAAAGTTTTTTGTTTTGTTTTGATATGTGTCCATTCAATTCTTTCATCAATTTTGGAAAATTCTCAGACATTTTTCTTTATCTATTGGTTTGATCTCATTTTCTCTCTTTTTTTTCTATTGGGATTCCAATTACACATTAGACATTTTTAGCATCTCTCAAGTCTATGATATTCTATTTGTTTTGTTTCACTAATCCCTTTTCCTCCTTTCTATATTTTTAGTTAAGTAATTTCTGCTGACTATCTCCTAGCTCTTACTGTCTTCAGCTTTCTCCGGTTTACTGATAAAACCTAACAATAAGTTCTTAATTACAGATATTGTATTTTAGACTATGGAATATTCATTTGCTTTTCTGTTGAAATCCTCCAACATTTATTCATTTTGTCCATAATTTATATTCTTTAACACATTAATCATAACTATTTTCTGATCCTTTTCTGCTAACTCTAAAGTCTTGATAATCTCTGTGTCTGCTTCTATTCATTATTTTATGTCTTCATTATTGATATATTTTCCTTTTTCTTTGCATTCTTCTATTTTCTAAATTGTATTGTAGGCAATTTGGATGATACATTATAGAGATTCTAGATTTATTTTACCTTCCTCCAAGGAATATTATTTTCTTTTTTCCTGATAGACAATTAAATTATTGTTCTATTATATTGACCTGTTAGATATTGTTGTCAGGCTTTACTAGATGGGTTTATTTTGATTTTGCTCTCTTTCCTAGGGTATAGTCCTTGCTCTTAATACGAGGTGTTTACCTTGGTCTCTCTCTTCTGACTGTGCTCAAACTCCAACATCTCCTGGAGCACTGAAACACCTAAAATCTCTGCAAAGCACTCAGCCTCTCATAGCTATACTTTGCTAGGTCTTCCAGAATCTTGCTTTGGGCATGTGCAGTTTAATGCATTTTTTGAGACTTCTTATCTACCGCTCCCTCCTCTATGGTATTCTACTCATAAATCTTAGCAACTTTGACAATGCTAAATTCTGCTCTCTTTGTAAGACTTTACTTTGTAAGCCTGTCATTCTCTGCTTGAACTCTGTTCCCTACACCATGGTTTGAAAAACACTCTTAGGGAGAAAGCCAGGATGAATGCTGGGCTCACTTCAATTGGCTTTTTTCTCTCAAGCATTGAAGCTCTGAGTTACTGTCCAGTGCTTGAAAATAATCTATGTGAAAGAATTTTGAAATAATTTATGTTAACTTTGAGAAAACCCGACTTATAATAATAATTGGCTATGATCAAGTAGGGGATATTATAACAATGCAAATGTATTAAACATTGGAAAACCTGTTAATATACTATTCATGATAACAGATTAAAGAAAAAAAATGATTATTTCCATAGATGCAGGGAAAACATTTGATAATATTCAACATTCATTTAGAATTAAAAAAAGAAAAACAAAGGTTCTTCTAGGTGGTGAAATACTCAAAACATTCAATATGAGGAATAAGACAACAATGTCTAATATCACTATTTCCATTCAACATTGAACCTAAAATCCTAAATAGCACAAAAAATTAAAAAAGTATAAAGATCGATAAGGAAAAGTAAAAAATGCCATTATTCACAGAATTCTATATGAAAAAAATCCATAGACAATTAAGAGAATTAACAGATTAGTTTAATATGGGAACTATAACAGTGATATACAAAGATCAGTTGCATTTTTATAACCAGCAAAAAATTAGAAAATAAATTTTATAAATAGTAATAAAGAATTTTATTAAATGATCCCTTTCTTATATTTTACATAGGTGTATGCATAGAGACACAGAAAAACATCCATCAAAATGTTAATCATGGTTTTCTACAGAATCTTGTCTGATGTTTTTTCTTTTTTTAAAAAATATTTCTGCGTTGCTTAATTTGCTAAATACATAGATTAGCTTCATATCCAGAAATTTAATAACACTATATATCATCAATTTTTTAAATTATACTTTTATTTCAACTGTTTAGAGCTGATAGAGAGTAAAATGTAAACATAAACCTAGAAGTTAATGTTCATGTCTATGCATTGCCAAATCTTCTAATTGGTGAAAAAAAAATCTGTCAGGATAATTACTTAATGTCATAAACTCAAACTGTTGGTTCATTGATGTAATATTTAATTTTAAGCAGCTTTTTGAACCTCTTTGAGCATTAGAGAATCATCCAATTATCCAGTAAACATTTGTTGAAAATCTAAATAACTTAAACAAAAATAGACTTTTTATTCCTTGGTGGAAATGACTAAAAGACAAGACAGGTTTAGTTAAAGGATTTAAGCTAGGAGTTGTTTAGAAAGTATGTTTTGAGATCACTTAAAGGCACCAAGTGGAATTTTATTCCCATATTTACTTTATTCTACTTGTATGCTTTAATTTTTAATTTAAGTATGTTAAGATCTCTTATTTCCCAGTAAATGAATTGACTGATTTACATTTAAGACTATCACTAACTCAAAACTCTGACTTCATGAGTCACTTGATTGTTCTTCCTGGTATTAAACTTCTGTGAATAAACATTACTTGGGATGCTTATAAGCATTCAAGAACATCTGGCTTACAGTCTTAATAAAATAAGTCTTAAATTTTACAATTTTTTTTAGTGAAAGTCCAAAAAAATTTGAGTCCTCTTTCCATCCCACTTATAAAAAATGAAATAATAATAGATAAGACATTAAATTATTTTTAAAAATTAAATACAAAAATATTCTATGTGTTACAAAAAATATGAGATGTTAGATTAATGTAAATGGAATATTCCAAACTTTATAGCAATGGCTTAAACTAATCAGTCCCTCATTTACATGAATAAGTTTTTTAATAGCTCTATATGCTCTGCTTTGGGAATCATTTTGATTCATTAGTTTCTTTCATCCAATGCTATTAAGTATCAATACTTATGCTCATTGGCATTGCCATCAGTTTTATATCAATCTAATTAGTATCCCTATATGTAGTCATGTTAATTAAAAAGGATGTCAAGTCTCAAAGATGAAAATTTTATTCTCTTTCATAGCATTTGGTTCAAGAATGACAAATAGTTATGAATAAGTACAAGAATACAAATTCATCCTGGAAAGAGAAACAAGTATTGAGAGGCAGCTTGTTTCCCTGTCCCCTTTGTGAGGAAAGTAATCTTGTGGAGGAAGATTTACCCTGTTCTGCATTTGAGACACACAGAATGAGAGAAATTGTGGTTATTTTTTTATTTATGTGAACAAAGTATTAACCAAACCATATAGTCCCTGCCCTGAAGTACAGGTATGCTTTTTAATCCCCAATAATCTAGGGTGTATATTTTTAAATAAAATTAACTAAGTGATTTATGGATGTCTTCATTTGCTTTTTGCTTTTCATTCATTACTTTATTTACTGATTCATTGCTGGATTATTACTTGATTGATTCATTCATTCATGTGATAAATAACTATATAATGAATATTTACTAGAGAGATGGTATTTTCAAATGGTTGAGAACATGCATCATTGAGCCAGACAGCCTGAGGTTACATTCTGTTTCTACCACTTAATAGCTTTGTGTTTCAATTTCCTCCTCTGTAAAACTAGGATAATTTGGAAATTAATAATGGGAAAATATTAATAATAGTTCATATATGTTAAGGGCTTAGTCTACCATGGGCTGTTATTGTCAGTCTCTCACTTTGTAAGTACTTAATAAATATCAGCTATTATGATGTGCTAAGTAGTGTAGACTCAGTACTTGGTACTTAGTAAAATAATAATTCAAACTTTTAAAAGCTATTTTTAATCCACTTTATACATTGTAAACTTTATAAATATTTCATTGTCATTATTAATCATTCTCATGTTGTATTTCCCACATAAATTTATCTATCTGCAACAATATGCATGGATTTGTCTTTTTTTTTTTTTT
>VBSM01000361.1:83577527-83612059 GCA_008086735.1 Cheirogaleus medius
GAGAGTAGATGTGGAGCCCTTTTTCCATATCTTGTGTTGCTTCACTTTGGATATGTCTTATAGAAGAATTTTTTATTATTCTTTTCTATTAGATTATGAATTTCTTGGCTTTCTTTATTCTTGAGATAATAAGTATCTCAATCCTCTCTATAATTTAAATGAGGAAATAAAAAATTATTTGCCAGTGCACAAGCCTAGGCTGTTGAAAGTTTTGTTCTCCTGATCAAATGGGGCTTCTTTATCATAGTAGAGCTGGGAGGAGGGAGAAGGAATCACCTGGCTTCAGGGGAATCTGGTCATAGCAGGGTTGTATAGCTTTATTGTATGTACATGCTTGTGCAAGAAGTTCATTAAATTTCAGGCAGTACTGATCCAGGCCATGGCAAAATATATAAATTATGTGCTGAAATGTTGGAGATTACATGAACAGCTCTTTTTACAGGAGAGCAATCCAACCATGATCCAACCAAATATTCAGAAACATCATCCAAGAACATTATCGTCAGTATATCCCTGGCTTTGTTCTTATTTCCTATTTCCTTTTACCATGGTTCAAATATCTAGAATAGATCACATTTTAGTATATTTGGCACCAAGCAGATTCCATTTTAATAAACATTTCTTAATTTGAAAATGAATTTAAGAAAATCTATGTCACTCAATTGGACACCCAGTGGTGTGCTTTGAACCACAGAGCAAACCAAAAATTATTCAGGGACATTCTGAATAGCCAAATAAAACTAGACTGATACCATAATAGTTTGTTCCACTCTTGTTATATTTCTAAAATGTAGTCATAGTTGTCAAGAATCTTGCTATTTGGTGAGTTATACTTTAGAGGGAGTTCATGTAAAACTTTCCAATTCACTTATTAAGATATTGGTAAAGAAACCATGAGTAACAATGGCCATTATGCTGAGACATTCATTACGATTTTGATGTAGGTTCTCCATGGTTCTGTCTCAAACATTCAATAAGCTAATAAACATAGTGTTAAATTTGGCTAACTAAAGAGTTTTACTTTTTGAAGAATATTTTAAGGATAGTAGTGTATTAGTCAAGGTTCTCCAAAGAAACAGAATCAATAGATTATCTATTTATTAATAAATGTGTGTGTGTCTATGGAGAGAAAGAGAGAGAGAGAGAGATTTATTAAAAGGTATTGACTCACATGAGTTGGGAGGTTGAGAAATCTGCTAACTGCAATCTGAAAAGCCAGGAAAGCCAGTGGTATAGTTCTAGTCCAAGTTCAAAAACCTGAGAATCAGTAGCACTGATAGTATAAGTCTCAGTTCAAGGGAAGGAAAAGATTGATGGCCCATCTTACACAGTCAGGCAGAGAGCAAATTGTCCCTTCCTCTGCCTTTTTGTTCTATTTGGGCCTTTAAGAGATTGAGGATGCCCACCCACACTGGGGAGGGCAATCTTTTTACTCAGTCTACTGATTCAAGTGCTAATCTCATCCAGAAACAACCTCACAGACACACCAAATATATACCTTAAAAAGATTATTCTTGCCCGTGGTAGATGGATCATTGAGGGGCTCAGTTCTAAAGAGAAAGAAATCAATTAGGCAACTCTTGAAGATTACCCAGGCAAGAAATGGTTGAATCATCATCCAAACATTTTTGCCGAGATTGGCAAACTTTTCTGTAAAAAGACATTTAGTAAAGATTCTAGGTTTTTCAGGCCATACAGTCTCTGTTGCCACTACTTAACTCTACCATTGTAATGTGAAAGTAGCCACAGACAACACATAAATGAATGTGTATGTGTCTGAGTTTCAATAAAACTGTATTTATAGCCCCTGAAATTTGAATTTTATGTAATTTCTGTGTCATAAAATGTTCCAAATATTTTTTTCAACCACTTAAAATGTAAAAATCATTCTTAGCTTTCAGGCCATGTAAAAATAAGCAGCAGAATACATTTGCCCATGGCTACAGTTTCCCCAGATCTGCAATAGAGCCAGTGGTACTAAAGAAGAGAGAAACGAGCTTGAGTGACGTTTAGGAAATACAATGTATAGGATTTGGGACTAAGTTAATGTTGGAGGCTGAGGGAAAGGGCATGGCCTAGGATGGGTCGCAGCATTCTGGCCTGGTAAAATAGTGGTGCTATTCATTGATACAGAAATCCAGAAGAGGTAAGCTGGGCCGCAGGAGGGAGCTAAACCTGAGATTTAGACTTGCTAAATTTATATGTCAACAGCATATATAAAGAGAAACACACTTGAAGTTCTTCACCATTTGAGCATTGGCAGTGAAGTAAAAGAGAAGTGAAGTCTTAGAAAGCAAACCTCAAATTGTGAATCTTTTTATTAGAATGACTCACAAACATGTAGATAAAAATTTAGAAAATATTTTTGTTGTTGAAATTTTAATTTTATTTATTTATATATTTGCTTTCTTTTTTTATTTCAAAGTATTATGGGGCACAAATAATTTTGGTTACATGAATTACGCTAGAAGATTTTTTTAATAGTTACTCTAACTGATATGCTTTTGCTGTCTAATATCACAAGTTGAAGATATTCATATTTGAGATGAATAAAATGTTAATAAGGAAATCTTTGTGCTTGAAGCCAATAACAAACAATGCTAAATAGCAAATAATGTTCATCAGGGAAGAAATAGAGGACAAACCAGGGAACACAAGAGTGATTTCCCAAGGAGGGAGACAAGACTTGTTGACTGTGGTTGCCGAATCAGCTTTTGCGAGTAACAGAGAGAGCCAGGCAGAGATGGGACAAGCCAAAAATCGGCCAAAGCATCCTACATCAGGGTTACCACAGCCCTTTCCTAAGCAAAGTTCACGGGATAAGGCCAGTTAATAGCTGGCCTCTCATTGGTTCCCAGGGATATTTAAAGCTGTTGTTAGTTAACTGAGTATGTATTAGGTTAAACCATCCTTGTATACCTGGAAAGAATTGAAATTGTTTTATATAATAATTTATTAATATGAAATATAAATGAATCTTTATATAAAATTTATATATCTGTGTTTGAATTGGAAAAGAGCATGATTATCCAGTAAGCTAGCTAACTGGCTTAGTGACATATAGGGGTGTGTGTGTGTGTACATATGTGTATATATACGTATACATGCACAGTATCAGTAGATTCAGGTGGCTAGTATTTCATTCAGGATTTTGCATCTAAATTTATAAGTAAAATACAACTGTAATTTTTCTAAGATTGTTATCTGGTTTTGCCATCAAGGTTTACCTCCCTCATAGAATAAGTAGGGAAGCATTACCTTTTACTCTATTCTATGGATGGGTTTATATATGATTGAAAATATATGTTACTTGAATATTTGGAACAATTCACCAGTAAAAGCATTCTGATTGAATTATTTTTGTGAATATATTTAAACTATTGATTGAAATAATGATTATAAGGCAAGTTATTCATACTTTTTGAGTAAGTTTTGGCAATTTATGTTTTCTGCAAAAGTAACCATTTATCCAAGTTTTCAAGTTTGTCATAAAATTTTTTATTAGTTTCGTAGTATGCTTTAATCTCATGATTAGTTGGATTCTCTTTTTAAAATTCTTAATTGCTACTTAATAGTGCATCCAGGTAGCAGAATATCTGGAACCCAGAAATGCTTCCAATGATAAAAATTATTGGACAACCTTAGTACCATACAGGCAAAACCATTGTGAGTTAAGATGCTTCAGGAATGAAGGCTTGTATCATCACACCAGGTAAAAAATCTTGCCCAGATAAGGTATTTACTGTGTCCCAAGATCATGGAATGGATAGTTGAAGAATAAATTATAGATACTTACCATGTCCTTTGATCTTTTACAGAAATGAGGAGTGTGGTATCCAAAATCATTTCCTTTTTTCTTGTTATATCATATATATATACATATATATATATTCATTAATTCAGGAATCCATTATTCAGGAGTATATTTTGTATATTCATTAATTTTTCTTTTTCTTTTTTCCCTTATTGTCTTCGCTTTTTACTCTGTTTTATTTCTTCATATGTTAACATCTATGAAATATGTGTATGTACATTTTTGTACATGTTGACATCTCAGAAGTTTGAATCTATCTTACAACTAATGGCATGTTATAGTTTAATGACAGTGTTTCTTTTTTTATGTGGAACAACATTGATAATGATGCATCTTATAAATGATAAAGTCTTAGATTTGTTCAAATTCAAAAAATAGGATGTATTGGTAGTGGTTAACTTTATAATCTCATATTAAAAATTATAGAAAATCAAGATGGGATCGTTACTGTAATGGAGAAGGAATAAACATCACCCAGAAATACCAGACTCAGTCAGTAAACGAGACCAAGCGTGTCCACTAGGAGAGAGTGTCAGGGTGTTCTCTTTTATGAGGTAAAGTTGTGTTATGTTAGACTGGTGTGTGCAGTGCTGCTATTAGAGTTTGGAAGACTGACTATGGGAGAAGGGTAAATGTTGGGCAATCAATAATAGACTACAGTGGACATCTGTCATATGTGTATGTCTGAAATCATTTGCCTTTCCAGTCATTGTGAATACTTCCTTCTTCAGGCAAAAGTCTAAAACTACATTTTCCAGACATTTGACAATGCACAGGTGACTGGCTTCCACCAAGCAGATGCACCAAGAAACAAAGAGGTTGGAGGAGAGAAAAAAATTTCAAACAACTCATGTGGTAAGGAAGAAATACTGTAAGTTATAAGTGGAAAGACAATGGATTGTCAAAACCATGCTGAAGAACGAAAACCTCAATTCTTCAGATGTAGAATAATTTCAATGACCTCTTGTTTGGAATTCACACTGTCGAGCTGTATGATGGGGATTATTTCAAGCTGGAGATTAACGAGATAGGAATGGCAGAAAGTCAGTAAATATTAAGTCTAGGGCTCTGGGAAAGCAGTTTATTTATATGGTATAGGATAAAGCTATGGGCTGGAAAGTTAGAGACAAATGGGATGGAGAGGAACTTAGGAAAGTTTAGGATAATAAGCAAACATTGTGATAGGAAAAAATATAAAACAAAAAACATTTACACACAAATACTGTACAGAGAACTTGTATTAAAGACCCCCCAATGTCAGGGATTACCCTTCCATTGGTTGTCCACTTCTTTGCTTTTATTGCCACTGGGTCCTGAAAGACACACACGCAGGGACAGGTCAGCAGCCCAGGAAAGGAAAAGAAGTCAATGGCAAAATTTTCCTTTTCCTCTCTCATTTTGGAACTGTCTTCCATATTGTTCCTAAGGGGAAATTGTCCCTACTGCTTTCTCCTTTCTTTACACATAGAAATTCAAATTGAACAAAATCTTTAGAGGACATGCCTCTTGCAGTAGTGGCTTTCAGCTACTAGATTCCCAGAAAAGCCTCTGAGGATCCATGCTCCCCACTTTTGCAGTATTTACACTGAACTTGGCATTGTATAACAGTTGAAGCACAGAGTCATTTAAGTTTACAGAATGTCTTCCTAGAATAAGGTCAGAACAAAGTACAAAGATCCATCTTAATTAATTTCCGCTCCAAACTGCTTTTATTCAACTAAAGGGTGGCCAATTAAAAAAGAGATGTTTCTCCCATTGAGAGTTGGAATCTATGTCTTCTCCCTGCATATCTAAGTGGGTTGTGTCACTGCTTTAACCAATAGAATACAGTGAAAGTGGCAATTCTGGGCCCAGGACTTAAGAAACTGACAGCTTTCATTCCTCTGTCCTGGAACACTAGCTCTTGGCCGCTCTTGGCCATCTGAACCTCCATGTAAGAAATCCTGGTACTGCACTGCAGAAACCATATGATGAGATCCTGACTTTGAAGCAGATGCACTGTGTACTGCTTATCAACTTGTCTGAGTCTGGTGAGACAGAACACACTTGCACTCAACAAGTTATATGAAGCAGGTTTATTACATAAAGATAAACAGCAAGAAACAGAAGAGCTTTAGGATCCACTGTGAGCTGGTCCTCCAAGGCTCAGCAAAGCTGCCTGGGGGAGGTAGATGGAGACTCAACTGGGAGTGGCCCACTTGCAACACAGCTGAAGGTCACTGAAAGGCAGCCCACCCCAGGTTATACACCTCAGGTGTAACAGGACTCACTGGGCGAAAGTTCTGAAGAACATCCCGCTTCCTGGGGCAGGGGAACAAAGCCCAGGCTGTCCTAGGCAGTTTTTCCCTAACTCAATATGTCACATTCTCTAGGAGGGACAGGAACAAGTCCTGGGCTGTCTCAGGTGGTTCCTCTCTGTCTCACAATGCTGCATTCCCAGTAAATTCTAGTTATTCTTGAGAACTACAGGCAAGAAAGCAGGGAAAGCTGGGTCAATTCAAGGCCACCTAGGGGACTATCTTGCACAGACACTACATGGAGAGGCACCCAGCTGAGCCCAGTATCCCAGCCCTTTCTTCCAAGACTCTCAGTATATGAATAAGGGTATCATGGATCCTCCAGATCAGCCCAAGCCACCAGCTGTGTACCACTGAATGACCCCAAGTCAGTGCCACATAGAAAAGAAGTGCCCAACCACATTACGCCCAGGTGCCTGAAACACAAAACCATGGATATACAACCATGTGCCACATAACAATATTTCAGTCAACAATGGACCACATATACAATGGTGGTCTCTTAAGATTGTAATAAAGCTGAAATATTTCAACCACCTAGTGGCATTGTAGCTATCATAAAATCATAGAGCAAATCTATGCAAATCTATGATAAAAAATAAACAAATCAAGGAAACCACCACAGACATATTTCTGGAAAGAGTGACATCTCCTCAAGAAGAACCTCAGGCAGGTCCTTCAGAAGGTATTCCTGTGGAAGGCATTGTCATCATAGGAGATGGCAGCTTCATGCCTGTTATCGCCCATGAAGACCTTCCAGTTGGATAAGATGTGGGGGTGGAAGACAGCGATACTGATGATCCTGACCCTGTGTAGGCCTAGGCTAATGTGTACATTTGTGTCTTAGTCTTTAACAAAAGTGTTTAAAAATTAAAATAAATAAATAAATTTTAAAATAGAAAAAAGCATATAGAATAAGGATATAAAGAAAGAAAATATTTTTGTCCAGCTGTACGATGTCTTTGTATTTTAAGCTGGGTGATTACAAAAGAATTCAAAATTAAAAAGGTTATAAATAAAAAAGTTATAGTAAGCTAAGTTCAATTATTATTGAAGAGAGAAAATGTTTTAAATAAATTTATTTGTGGCTTAAGTGTAGAGTGTTGTGTACAGTGTTTATTAAGTCTACAGTAGTGTACAGTAATGTCCTTGGCCTTCACATTCACTCACCACTCACTGGCTAACTCACCCAGAGCAACTTCCAGTCCTGCAAGCTCCATTCATGGTAAGTGTCCTAGACAGGTAGGCCATTTTTTATCTTTTATACTGTACTTTACTGTACCTTTTCTATTTTGGGGTATATTTAGATACACAACTACTGACCATTGTGTTACAATTGTCTACAGTACTTGGTACAGTAGCAAGCTGTACAGGTTTGTAGCCTAGGAGCAATAGGCTATACCATACAACCTGAGTATGTAATAGGCTGAACCATCTAGGTTTGTGTAAATACACTCCATAATATTTGCACAGTGATAAAATTGCCCAACAATGCATTTCTTAGAACACATCCCCATTAAGTGATGCATTACTGTAATTATATAGTTTTTGTTTACACCACCAAATTTTGGGATAGTTTGTTACAGAGTCATAGATCATCAGAATAAAAGTATGGCTGAAAAGCTGCTTGTAAATACTATTTTTATAGATCTGCCATAATTTCTCCTTAATTTACTTCAGAATTTTAGAGCTACCTTCTGTTCTTTTTGGTGAGTACTTTAAGAATTGTTGTCCCTTAAGCCCCTCTGTTAAGGATCTAATGAGCTGGCGACATAAGCTTATGCTCATTTGGGAGTTCCACATTGATGAAGCTGTAAAATGAATAATTTTTTATTTAAAAATAATATAAAATACAAATCTTCCTCTTCTATCTCATTGTCGCTTCTATTCTATTAATAGCAAGTACAGCATTGACATTCCTGCATTTTATAGTTACTAGGACACGTCTTGGTTTTGCACATTTTTAAAATAGGAGGATAGGCCCCACCGTGGCTGCACTCCAAGCTTCGTCCACCTAACGCCTACTGGGCAGAGTGGGTGAAGCTATTTGTGAATCTATAAAGCATTTGGGCTCCTCCTGGGTAAAATGCGGCATTTGAATTATAAGACCATTATCATTAACAATTGGCAGGAGGCTGCTCTCATTTCTCCCGGTGAGATTACAGGCCTTGCAGGATGTTTCTTTAATCACCATGTGCCCTCACCTGAGAGAGGCTTGCGCTGCTTGAACGGGAGCCCACTCGGCTCCCTGGGGCCCCAGCATCCCTTCGCTCTGAGGAGCAGGAGCATAGTCTAGGACGAAGAAATGAAATGCCTTTGCCAGACAAAATGGTTATGGCAGTTGGAGAATATTCCCTAGAATATTGCTTCAGGGGAATTAAATGTAAGAAATGTCAGAGAAGGAAAAAGAGATACAGTTAGGTCAGCTTCAGCCATCAGCTTAATCAGTGGGCACACACCCTGGACATTTTTGTACAGCACCTATCAGCCACTTTTGAGTTGACATACATAGCTACACAATGTCACCCAGCTCTTATTTAGTAAACGAACGACAGCTGTACATTACAGAATGCCTATTGTATGCTAGCGCTCTAAATACTTTTGCTCATTTAATCAGTTCTATAAATCGGTATGTTTTATCATATCGACGGCCAATCTGAGGCTGCAGGAAGGTTAGCAGTTTGTCTGCCAAGGGTTACCCAGTTATGAAATGGCATAAATAGGATTCAGACACTCTCTGATACAAAAGTTGCTCTTCTTTCCACATCTATACACTAAATTGATATGACAAGCCTGGAATTCACATGCTTTAAAAAAAACAAGCAAATAAACAATAAACTAGAAATGTAAGAGTATTGGAAGAAAGTATCTTGCTGTGATGAAGGCTCTAAAAGGGGTATTTACCAGTAAGGAGATAGTGATCCAACACTGAAATAAACACTTGAAAAACACAAGAGCTGTAAAGAATAAAAACATACTCTAGTAAAATGCTTACTAGTGTCCAAGACTCTCCAAAGTACTCATGTACTTACTTCATCCTCCATAATGACTCCATGAGGCGGGTATTGTGAACAGACCCATCTTACAAACAAGGAAGCTGAGGCATTGAGAGGTTAAATAATACACCCAAGTTTATACATTCAGCGGTAGCGAAGCCAGGCTCTAAGTCAGGAACCTTGCTTCAGAGTAAAGCCCTTTTATCTGGAATGTATTGGCTGGAGTGGGAATTCTGGTTCTGCCACTTTCTAATTTTGTGACACTACTTAATTTTTCAGAGCTGTGTTTTCCTCATCTGTAAAATAGGGATGATGATATCCAACTTACGGAATTGCTGTGAGAATTGCACACTGATGCCTGGCCCATAGCAGGTTCTCAGCAAATGTTAGTACCTTCTAAATTCCTGGCTATTTCCTCTCTGTTTCTCCCCTCCTTTCTCTCTCATTCTTGCTCTTCCCTCATCCTCTCCCCCTTTGGTTCACAGTGGCTGCCTCATGTGCTTCCGTGCTGTTTGCATCCACAATGCAAAGTGCTGGCGTCCTGCCTTCCAGTGGGGGTGGGGAGAGTGGGGGTGGGGGTGGTGCCAAGAGCAACAAGGACAGTGCTCCGAACCTTTGCCACACTCAGCTCTTCCTCCCCCTTCATCCAAGGCAAAGCCACAAAATGTCACTTCCTTAGGAAGTCTGACTGAGGCCCTGGGGTGAGAAAATAGCTGTTGCTCTAAAGATCAAAACTAGTCCAATGGAGAGTTCAAGCAAGTCCCTGCAGGAAAGGCTGGTAACAGAACTGGGGTTGCTCCAAGACTGTCTATTTGGTGACAATGCCATTGTCATAAAGTCTGCTTTTGGATTTGTCTGCATGAGGCCCGTAGAACCAGAGCTGAGGAAACATCAGCTGGGCTGGCACAGCCCTTATTTCTTTCATATCCCCCTTGTCAACAGTTTGAAAGTGAGATGGCTAATTTTGTGCCTGACAAGAATGGACGGATCATTTTCTCGGATGCTGTTATCAGCAGAGTCGGAGCTGGTACACTCTCTGAGGGAGTCCCTGAACCACAGGTTACTGGCAGGCAGACAAACACTCGCTGACAGCCATTTGTGACCAACTATGAAACACCATCTGCTGTGGTCGGGGGAGGAACAGCTCCAGCAAGTTGAGAGCATTATAGAGCCCCTTCCCTGTGTTGACTCAGGGCAGCCCTTAGGTAGCCCTAAAGGAAAACAGATTTTGTACTCCTGGATTATATATATATCATCCAGATTTGTACATATATAAATTTTAGAATGTTGATGTTTTTGTAGAAGTAAAAAGAGTCAAATTCATCTTCATATTAAAATGCAAACATAAACCACTGTATCCAGCAAAAACAACATTGTGAAGAAAATACAGGCCAAAACTGAATAGAGTTCCTTTGGAGATTTGAATCAAATTGTGCTTAGACATCATCAAAAGGACAACAAAGACTGGATTGGTATGTCCTTGATGTTTTAATATGAGATTTAAAAAAATCTTATTATTCCTCCATTGTAGGTGGAGCTGACAATTTCTGGAAGGAGTTCTACTTTATAATTCAAGATGATTGTCAAGAAAAGTACTGTTATTTATCATAAATAATGAAAACGTTATTCAGAAGCAAAAGACACTTTACTGGGAGGAAAGACTTCAGGTCTTTAAGAATACTTAGGAAAAGGGAATCTTCTTGCTCATTAACTTTAATAAGGCACACAGCCAAAGGCATAAGCCAACCCTGTCCCTCTCTGGTTGAAAGTCTGGGCTTTCATTTTTAGGAGTCTTAATAGTCCTGCCTCATGATTAAGTAATGAGAGCTGGCATCAAAATATCTGAAGTTTAGCTGATCTTGCATTTATTCTTATAGGCCTAGGGAAGATCATAAAACAAATGTTTTAAAGCCAAACAGACAAGCAAATTAGATAGAGAGAAAGAGAGAGACAGACAGACACATACATGCTTTCACAGCAGAAAAATGCCAGAGTTACTGACTCAGGGGGCTTGGCAGGGGTTACAAGGTTTGCTAGAGAGAAATACTTAATACAGTTTAAAATGTCCGATTTCTATAATATAGCTCTCAACTGAAAAGTCAGTCTGTGGCTTCATTCTGGTTAAAACCTATTGGAATGTCCATGCTTATGTCTTTTCAAAGTTCTTAAGATGGGAGAGATCGTGGATGTATGTTCTTGCATTTTAATCTCCTAGAACAGAAGAGTAGCTGCTGTTCTGAAGCTGAAATCCAATAACCTGGAGTGAAGACTCCAGATTGTCCCTGAAAAAATCTATGCCCGGGAGGAAGAGGAGGGGCAGAGGTGGCGATCCAGGCCTTTATGAATCCCATTACACCAAAGCGTGGGTATGACCTGCTCATGGGAACATAACACATCGGTGATTGAGGATAAGGAAAAAAGATTTAAATGTGCTTTCACTTATGGCCGTGCAATATGAAAAACAAATCTAAACATTTGTCTGTAGAATCAGGTGATGATTGGCTGTCTGCTGTCTCAAGGGGAGCAGGGAAATGGTCCATGCACCTGCCACCTAATTCAGTTTAAAACCTGACACATTTACCAAGAGTGGGCTGGCATAATGAAGTTCATTCAGGCTGTCACCGGAGTCAATAACTTATCCCCAACTGCTTTTGTTTCAGCAGCGGCAGCGCCTCTGATCGGGCTGAGGTACTTATTCAAGTAAAATTTATTTTCAATTGCCAGCCATAATGCCACGGGCACAAGCCTGGCTTTGACAGGACCTTTTGCTCAAGGCTGCACTATTGTTAAAGTTTGTGTCCATTGTCTGGGGTCTTTGATCTGTCAAAGCGGCTTAACAAGCTGGTTAAAAACTGTTTCAGATAACAGGTGTGTCCTTTGAGGACACAAGGACATTTTTCAGCTCCTTTAAAAGACTGGTTTAAGGACTGACTAAAATTTACAAGCTGGTTGGTGGTGATATATGTAAAGCACTTTTAAAACAAGAAAGTGAGATTTAATTTCTTTACTTCCTTGGATTTCTGCAACAAGCAGTCTTTTTGAGCGAGAGATTTAAGAGACATGTTTGTTTTTTAAATCAAGTCAAGTGTTAAATTATTTGTATGTAGATTTGTATGGAATTAGGGCCAAAGCTCAGCACACAGTAGAGGAGTGAGAGGCCACTGCAATGCCCACAGAAAGGCCAGTGGTCAGGGCATGGTCAACCAATTACACCTGAAGATTTGAAAGTCTTCTAACTTCCAGAAAGGGCAACTTGCCAGCAAAAGATGCTAGGCATACATTAAGACAGTTGAAAATGTACTCCTTTTCCTAACTCTCATGCCAGAAAAGCTAAAATTAGATATTACAGAAGTTCTCTTTGGGGGCCAAATTATTTCTTCCTATTCATCTTAGAAACACCCCCATATTTATATGAGGGAATTACACTCAGCTGCCACTGTTCAAGTCTATCACAAACTGTCTTACTCCCTCTCGTCTATGGCAGTCATTTTGTTTTGGCTGAAGATTAATGGGGCTAAATAGAGGTAGGGCTTGAACCGGGGGACACAATTGGGTCATTTACACTATTCATCTGCATAAAGCTGCTTCTAGTTCACCAAACCCTCTTTGGGAAAGAGCAGAAATTAAAGTGAGTCTTAACTCTGATTGCAAACCTCGGTCAAATGCCTTCCACTAAACACCTAACTTTCTAGTTATTTTTAAATTGGGCCAGAAATCAGAAGGTAAAAGGTTAAACAGCCCAGCAGTATCTTTTTAGTTTAAAACCATCTCTGAAGAAAGGAATCAAAAGAATTAACCTAAAATGAGTACAGTCATTCGTTTTCTTCCTAAAAAGTTAAGTCTGAAAGCAGCTATTATATCTAAAGAAGTTTCTTTAATGCTCTTTAAAAGAGGAGATTAAAAAAAAAACAAAATAGGAAATTTATATTTAAAAAAATATTTTTAAACATGTTTCTTATTCCCCACAAAACAAAGTAAAACAAAACAAAATGGGAAAAGTAGAAGGGGCACAGTAAACGTGTTTACTACATGTAAAAAAGCCCTTACTATATACAAGAAAGTTCTTACTACATGTAAATATTTAATATGTTATAGAGACATCCTCAATCAGTGGGAAAGAGAAGGTAGAATCAATAAATTCAATAAATCATTTTGGGGAACGCAGTTAGTTATGTAGAGGAAAAACCAATTTTGGTTCTGCACCATACTCGGAATTAATTCTCAGGTGGAGGCACGGTAGCTCAAATCTGGGTGGAGGCTGTTTAAAATTGGGCAAGATATTTGCTTCTCTAAGCATCAGTAATAACTGTAACTCATTCATAAAATGGGGACAAACATTATAGCTACCTGAAGAGAATGGTTCGAGGATTAAATATGATAATTTTTAAAAAGTAACTTTGGTCATGCTTGAGGCTCTGCCTCGAGGGGGGAGGGGGGCGTGGGCAATATACATAACCGTAATATTTGTACCCCCATAATATGCTGAAATTAAAAAAAAAAGTAAGTTTGGGCCCTGGTTAGTACTCATTTTTTTAAAATTTAGTCTCATATAATTTCTAATATAAAATAACAATGAATATCAATTGTCTTGGTACTGGAGGCCTTGACAAAGGCATGAAAGTAATCAAGAGTAAACGAATTCATGGATATAATGACATATAAGTCCTCTATGTGTTAAAGAAAATAACCAAAATTAAGAGAGAAAGGACAAACTAGAAGAGATATTTTTAAGAAATTATTTACCACTTTTTACATAAACATCTCACAAATTTATTAGCAAAATACTAGGATTCCAACAGACAATTCAGTAAAAAACATAAATCAATAATTCCCATAAAAAGGAAATATTATTTTTTGATAATCATAATACCACAGTTTAACTTCTGCGAGGCCCAGGAACTTCGTCAATATTGTTTACTGTGGCATCTCCAGGATTTAGGGCAGAAACCAACACATAGCAGATGTCCCCCGCCAAATCTTCATTATTTAATAGAAAAACATTCCTCTTTGCGATAGAAAAAAACAACACAATTTTAAGCAAGTAGAGAAGAAAACAACACTAGGTATTTAAAAATCTTTGTACATACAATTGTTTATCCAGGCTGATTTATATAGAGGAACACTGGGGAAAACTACACAAATATGAGAAGAAAGGCAAGTTTTCATCTTATAACAGGAAAAAAATAACTCTAATTTTCCCCTTCCAACATTTATTTTAAAGACAGACCAAAAAAAAATTGTTCTGATTTAAACATTCTATTAGAACTTCTATAAACCTAAAGGTATAAAGCACTCTGCATGGGCTGCTTTGCTATTTTCATAAGAATTGGATTTAGGATGAAACTAGTGATGTCAGTTTGGCACTTAATAGCAACATTTTTCTCTAATCCTTTTCTATCTCAAGAATAGATCAGAACTATCACTCACATGTGCTCATATCTAAGGAGCGTTGAAGTTTTATCCTTCCTGTTTAACCTCCTCCTCATCCGCTTATCACTCCTTCCTGCTCACCTAATACCCTCCACCAAAAATAAATAAATAAACAAATAAACAAACAAACAAGCAAGCTCCTTTTTATTTGGAACCACCTAAGACAGACAGAAATCAGTTCACAGAAAAGGAGGAAGAGGGTCCACAAAAATAGTAAAGGGCTTCTGACCAGAACACAATGGGAAGACGTCCTGTGCTCTCAGGCAGCCGTGGTCCTCTGCTCAGCGTCTCCTCCACATCTGCCCTTCCTGAGTGGTTAGTGGACAAGCCTGTGCCTACCTAGGAGGCTAAAGAATGGCAGGGTGGGTGTACTGAGTTGGGTAGTGTTATGGTTTAGTGTGTCCGCTCCAAAATTCATATTGAAACTTAATCCCCATTGTGGTGGTGTTAAGAGTGGGGCCTTTTGGGGAAATGATTAAGGCCTGAGGGCTTTGTCTCAGGATTAGTGACTGGATTAGTGCCTTATAAAAGGGCTTGGGGAACTAGCTTAGGTCCCTTTTTGCCCTGTCATCCCCTCTGCCATGTGAGGACACAGCGTTCATCCCTCTTGAGGATGCAGCAACAAGGTACCAACTTGGAAGTGGAGACCAGGCCCTCACCAGACATCAAGTGCTGGAACTTTTATCTTGGACTTCCCAGCCTCCAGAACTGTGAGAAATAAATTTTTGTTCTTTGTAAATTATCCAGTCTAAGGTATTTTGTTATACTAGGATAAACAGATTAAGACAAATAGCATCCCCCTCCAAAATTCATTTCCACCTGGAACCTGTGAATGTGATCTTATTTGGAAATAGGGTGTTTGCAGATGCAATCAAGTTGGAGTGAGGTCACACTGGATTGTAGTGAGACCTAAACCAATGGCTGGGATTTTTACAGGAAGAGGGAAATTTGGACACAGAGACACACAGAGGGAGAAAGCCACGTGAGGACAAAGGGAGAGATTGGAGTTAAGCAGCCATAAACCAAGGAAGGCCTGGGGCCACCACAAGCTGAAAGAAGCAAGGAAGGATCCAGATTTTTTTCCTAGAGTCTTTGTAGGGAGTGTGGCCCTGCCAACACCTTGGTTTGAGACTTCGAGCTCCAGAACCAAGACAGAATAAATTTCTGTTCTTCTAAGACAGCCAGTGTGTGATACTTTGTTACAGCAGCTAATATTATACTAATACAGAAACTAGCATAGTAGGTCTCATGGGAACAGAGACATTATGCAAACCTGCTGCCGATATCTGGGTCTTCACCCAAAGGCGTCCTGGAGCTCACATTGTTGAGAGACCCAGTGAAGACCCAGACTGGAGTCAAGGTCCTAGCTGTGGAGACATGCTGGGCTGGGTGCTCTCTGTGCATAGCTCTCAAGAACCCTGCTGAAGGTGACAGCGGCTGAAGGTTGGGACAAGGGTTTGGGGATCCTAGCAATCTCTCACATGCACGACTAACAAAACCATCTCTAGCGCTGCATTGCTGGCATTTGCTGCTCTCATCGGTAGATGAGGAGCTGTGCATTATCCTTATCTGCCTTCTACTTGTTCTCAATCACAGGTGAATAGAATACCTAAGAACCTTAAGAACATTTATTCTAAGGTCCTCCTTTCACAGAGAAGAGAACATGCTCAGAAGAGTTAAGTGTGTCACCCTAAGTCACACAGCTCTACTGCGGCAGAAATCACACTGGAACCTTGTTCTCCTGGCTGCAGATCTCATTCTTCAGCCAGGAATTATCTTGTCTCCCATGTCTCTGTTGTTCGGGGTTCTGATCCCAGTGCTCAAGAGATATAAAACCAATAAAGAGACAGTCTCTGCCCTTGGAATTAAATTCTGAATTATGTAATCAGTTCTTTCAACATCTGTTTCTCTCTGTGTGATGAAGCTTTGTGAGGGCAGGAGTTGAGTCTTTCTTCACTAATCATCCTGTTTTGGTCAACATTCCCAAGAAGAAACAGAAGGAAGAGGATACATAGGGAGAGAGAGGGAGAGACAGACATTTATTTTAAGGAATTGGAAAGTCTGAAGTCTGCAGAGCAGGCTGGCAGGCCGGGAACTCAGGCAGGATTTCTGTGTTACAGCCATGAGGCAGAATTCCTTCTTCTCTAGGAACCAGTAGAGTTTGCTCATAAGGCCTTTGACTGATTGGATGGGACCCACCCATATTGTGGAGAGTAATATTCTCCTTTACTTAAAGTCAACTGATTGTAATATTAATCATGTCTACAAAATATTTTCACAGCAACATCTAGATAGTGTTTGATCCAACAACTGGGCACCACAGCCTACCCTTGTTGACACATAAAATTAACCATCACGCATCCCCAGCAGCTAGCCCATATATTCTGGTTCCCATAGCCTGCATTTCTCTGGCTTCCATTTGTCCTTCAGGAGCTCTCCCTGGCTCCCATTGCTAATGTTAATTAACCAAGTCAAACTCGAGTTGTCATGCTGTTTGGTTTTCTTCACCCCTCTATCACCACGCTATCTTGTTCATATACTTATTTTTCACCTGTTCATTTCCTTTCTCCACTCTGCAGTGAGAATAGGAAGCCTTATCTGTCTCCTTCATCACTTTATCCCCAGAAGCAATTTACTGTAATGGTTAAGAGCATGGATACTGGGATGGGCTGCGTGAATTTGAATCTCAGCCTTGCCACTTAATAGCTGTGTGACTTTGGGAAAGTTACCAATCTCTCTGGGCCTTGGTTTTCTCATCCTTAAAACTGGAATAATAAGAGTATTTAATGCATAGGATTGTTGCAATGATTAAATGAATCGATAGAGGTAAAGCCAGAAGAGGCCATGTTAATGATTGAGGGCTATGTGAGCAATTTAGTTACTACTATAATTGGAACTGAGTCAATCTGTGTTGAAAAGGGTGAGTGAATGGATTAAAATGCCCCTTGGCCACTGGGTCCCACTGATCTCTGCCCCACCATATCTCATTTTGCTCCACTGGATCCGCTCATAAACAGGAATCCTATACTTCAGCTGCACAAAACATCTTTCAAATCCCCTCTGCTCTCTTTTGCTTCTGGGCCTTTCTCTATAGTGTTGCCTGGTGCCCCACTTCTTCACCTGAGAAGCAGTTCAGCTGATATGCCTCAAGACAGGCTTAGATGCCCACAGCTGCTGGTGGTGGCCCCTCTGTCACAGAGCTTATTCTGCTGTTTTGCCATTTGCCTGGTTATTTCCCCTAGTGGGCTCTAAGCTTTCTGAGTATGGACACTATATCTTCCTCCTTCCCAACAGGACCCTCAGAAGCTAGTACAGTGCCCATGGCAGGGCAGGGTTCATTGAATGAGTGAATGACTACAGAAAAAGATCTCCAGGACACCTAACGACTTTCTGGAAACAAGACCTCACCTCACTATGGAAATGATGGACACTGAGAGGGAGGGATGGACAGGATTAAGTAGATTACCATCAACAGGGCATGGCTACCTAGAGGAAGGAGAGGGAGAAGTCAAAGAAACATATCAAAAGAATATACATGAAGATATGGACAGCTGTTAGGAGCACCAACTTTAGAGTGAGACAGCATGGGTTCAAATTCAGCTGCATCATTTACTGGCTGTGCATTCTTTCCAAGTCACTTAATGTAATCTTCACCCTCCTGACCTGTGGAAGGGAGCTACTAATGCTATCTTGTCCAACTATTGAGAGGAGCCAATGAAATAAGAATGCACATTACCCACTAAGAGGCAACTACTGTCAACACAAAACACAAACGAGGTAACAAGGTAACTCTTCCCTCTTAATTATATGATTAAATAATAAAGTTATTTTCCACTCCAAAAAGTGCCTAGAGGCAAAGGCCCTTATTTCAATGTACTATGGTTTTTAAACAGAAGTAAATTTATCCAGACTTTGTGGTTTTGTATTATATGGTTATGAAATCTTGTAGTTGGAAGAGAAACTATAGGTCACCATATGCAACTACCCATCCAAAACTTAACTGTCCTCTGTTTCTCATTCATTGATTTGCAAACTGTTCTTTATGTACCTACCATGTTCCAGACACTCCACTGGGTGAACAGGACCATCCTGGTCCTGCCCTATGAAGTTTACATTCCAGGGGGAGAGAGACAAGCAAATGGGTCCAGGTGGAGAGTGCTGTGAGGGAAGCACATCATGCCATGGGAGCACATGGAAAGTGAACTGCCACTGGCCTGGCCTTCCCAGTGAAGGGAGAGTAATCTGGGATGTGAAGGCCAACAAGAATAGGCTGGCCAAGGGGAGGCGTGGAGTGGGAACAAGCATTCTGCACAATGGAGATCTCGTGCACACAGACCTGGAGGTTTGGAAGATCATACCTACACTTTAAAAGCTTCCATTTAGATTTGAATCCATCTGCAAAATGCTCTTTCAGCATGATCAGAAAGTTTCTTGTTGAAGAAATTTCTTATTATCTACTGTAAAGACACTATACAGTAGGTACATAATGACATAAAATATATAATGTAGTAGAATATAATGCGTGAACACTGTTCTGGGGCTTTATAATTAGGGGAAAACTTGATTCTATGCCCAGAGTAATGAGGCACTAAACTGCTTCAAGTCAGAATTCAGAGAGTTTGGGAATTCTTCCCATGGTTGCTAGCTCTGGGATTTAAGAAATAAAGAGAGTGAAAAGATAAGAATACAATAGCAACTCCAAAAGGCCTGCATATACACATCTTTTCTCCTACCAATGCTCCACCATCTGGGAAAAGGTGGTAAATATCTTGTAATAATATTAGCATGCAATTTTAAAAAATTTATTATTCTAGTTACTTAGACTGTATTCAATTTGGAGACAAATATTACCATGCTGAAAAAAAATAAAAATGTATCCTCCATGGACTCACTTGACCAGATACTAAACATAATACTTATTCATGCTAATAACAATATACTGGTACTAGCATAGAAACAGATTAATATACCAATGGTACAGAATAGGGAGTTCAGAAACAAATCTATGAGTACAGGAACTTGATAGAGGATAAACATGCTACCAAAAGTCACTAAGGAAAGGACATATTGTGTAGCAGTCAATGTTGGGAAAACTGGTATACTGATACTAGGCTGGGAAAAGATGGTTATTACACCTAAAACTTTTGATATTTAAACTATAGAAGTAACTCTTGAGAAACAAAATGAAAACGATATGTAAGCTGATAGAAAAATGAGTGAAGGATATTGGTTCTACATCTTAGAGGAATTCTTGAGCAGATACAAGAAGATATATATATATAAAGATATAAATAAATATATATAAATATAAATAAATATATAGATATATAGACATAAATATATAAATATATAGATATATATATAAAGATGTTCATTGCAGTGTTACCAAAGCAGGGTGCTCAAGGGAAGCTCTAAGTTCCATCACTAGGGAAATGATAAGTGAAATGTGATGGATACACAGTATGGAGTATTCTGCAGAAGTAAAAAATTGGGAACAAGATTAGCAAATGGCAAAGTGGATGGATCTTAAAACGCAGTGCTGAGTTAAAAAAAAAAGTAAGAAATAAAAGAAAGTCTATACCACACCTGATATATAAATTAAAAATAGGTACACACACAAAACAACACTTCTTATTTTACTAGGATTCCTACACTTCATACATAGTCAACAATACGTGTCAAGCACATTTGAAGCATGTCTATGTGGGAGAAGTGAATGCTACTAGACACTGGCCTTGGACCGAAGCTAATGACAGTGTGCCAAACACTCAAGAGTGTGCTCACCTCAACCCTCTGTTGGTAGACAATCCTTCACAGATATCTAGCTTTTCTGCACTTCTTGTGATCAGAGGCAGTGACAAGCCTTGTTCTGGACTGTCTACTCAAGGGTGTTTGTATAGAGAGCAGCCTTGGAAGATGGAGATATTGTCTCCCTCTGGAGCAGAAGGCCGGTTTGTTTACTTGTATAATTTGGATAAGCAACCTTCATATCAAATTTCGAAGGAAGTTAATTATAGAAAAAGAAAAAAATCTAAAATGATCAAGTAAATATTTTAGAAAAGCATCTCACCCCTTATTGTTCCCCTGGATAAAGTGTAGGGTCTACACAGTCAGAGTCCATGGGAACCACAGTTTAGAAAAGTAGCACCGTCCAATCTACCTGTTCCTCTGTCCTTCCCCAGCCACTCCAGTACTGTCAGCATCAGCCACTTCAAGGACAAATTAGCATTTGGCTGAGGTTTAAATAAAATTATTTCCAAAAAATATTAGGTCTCTCCATTTTTAATATATTCCAAAATTTTTTATTATTAGTGTTGTCCTTTAACTTGCAGCTGCCTTGTAAATTTCTTGTATTGAGATCTAGTATTTACTGTGAAAAATACAATAAGTATTTTTTAGTATCTTCTACTTAAAAACCTGCCTATATCAATAATGATGAAAAGTTACTAGTCTTAAGTCAATGTATTCTCTAGCCCTGAAGAGATCAAATGTTTCAGTTAAAAGCCTGGCAAACACTCCACAGGATGAAGGAAATGCTGGAGAACAAAATACCTAAGGGTGAAAAATGAAAAAAGCTTCCATGTCAAAATGCCCTTTGGGAAGGGACATTGATACCTGAGCACATTAATCTCTGCAGAGGAAAGAAAAAGAGACTAACGCACTTCTACGTGGTCAGATAGTATTGTTTCTAGAATTTTACTTTATTCAGGCTTGGGATCTAATTTATTAATAATAATATAATTTAGTAAAAATGGGAAACAAATTGCCTCCTTTGCTTCTATTTCCCCATGGTCTATTTAGCAAGAGGAAATGGCTTCTAATTTTACATGTTTGTCTCTGTATAGCCCTTCGGGGAAGTCCAGTCTTGAGAACACCATTTCGTAGACATACAAAGATGGTCTTTAGTATTGAAAGGGACAACCCTATTTGGGCTACACAGGGCACAATGTCTGTACATCTGTCATATGAACTGGGATGAACAGTTAGCTGTACAAAGAACCAAAACAAAAGTCCAGTATTGCTTGGGAGTCAAGCTGAGTTTAAATGATGAGTCTCTTCTTGATTCACTAGATTTTATACTTTTCCAATGAGAGAAAGGTATATGTTTGCCACCATTCTGTATGAAGCACAATTCAATGTTAATCACCTGTGAGCTGGCCTCCTTCATGCCCATGCCTTATATAGACTAGCTCATAGAACACTACCTGCTGCAGCCAACCGTGGCAAGGAAGGCAAAGCTTGGCTTTAATCAAACCTGACCCTTCAAGGGTCACTTCCTTAAGAAGTGACTGTGGGTGTGGCAAACAGTGTGGCTGGACATATTCTTCTGCTATTGCTCCATTCAGGCTAAGAACTAATTTCCAAAACAGATCATATCTACATCTTGATCACTTTCATTATACCCATCTCTATACATGCCAGATTTCACCTTTCTGCTATATTTTAAATGGGCCCACAAAGGCCAAATGTATACTAAATTGAAACTAGTATTTTCTCAATTAATATAGACCATGTTTAAGTGTGTTTTTTTCCCTTAAAGAGGAAAAAGTTGAATTTTTTCAATTAACTGTCTCTGATGCCAAGTCAAGTCTTCAGTTTTGGTTGGGCTTTAATACAGCTGTTAATTTTTTAATTTAAAAAATATATTTAATTACATCATGTAGTTGTTACCTTATGGATGTGAAAAGATACAGAGACTAACAACCCAAATCTTCCTCCTATATTTTGATTCTCTACTTTCTTACTATGACACTCAAAATGTGTCTTCTTAGATTCAAATCATTACTAGAGAAACAACTGGGGAAAAAGAATCAACCAAAAATGTATTAAATGAAGAAACAAACTGTAATTAGTACAAAAAAAGACTGAATAAAGGAATTACAGTCCAAGTCTTAAATTTAAAGAGAAAGAAATTTAACTCAGAAGAGAAGAGAAGTCAAACAAGCTCCTTTCTAACTTTAGTCGAAGAACCCCTGGCCTCAAGCTTTAAAGATTACCGGAAGCCCCAAAGGAGCTCCCTCTGGCCTCCTCTGAGGATCCAGCAGACCCCACAATTGTATGCTGAATCTTTGTGTTCTAGGTGGGATTATTTATCAGGGATTTGGTTTTGTCTGGGTTTTCAATGGCCCAGCCCCAGCTGTACGTCTGCGGACAGACCACAGCTTCAGTCAACAGAGGGTTTGTAGCGATCCATTCGGAAGCTTCCCTCCCCCTGCAGGGATGGAGTAATTAACGGGCCATTAAGTCACTTCTGCTTTATTGAGGGGGATACTGTGCAGGTCATTTCTTTGAAAACTTTTGTTCTTGAAGGAAATTACAGGATTGTTTTATGTTTAGAACACAGCCTGGTGAACTCTGGAGTCCAGAGGCAAGTTTCTGCAGCTTGGGGAGCAAGGGAGACAAGGCAGAAAATGACTATAATCCCATTAAAAAAAGATTTCCCCCAACCTCCCCCTCCTTTTATTTTTTTTCTTTAAAAATCCCGTTAAAAGAAAAACGATTTGCTCATTTGCTAATAACTAATGGGAACATGAATTATGGAGATGCCCCAGACTGAAGTTTATCTCTGTGTCAAGAAATCTCCAAAAAACTGCGACGAAACTAAGTACTGCCACCATTGCTTCTTTTTATTTTCGTATTAATCAAAGGCATCTGCTCCTGTCCTCTCTAGTAGAGGGAATAGGCGGTGAGTTTTCTAGCATCTGAAAAAGCTTCTGGAAGGACGTGCTTGCAGCACTTGTGTTTTGTGCGGCCAGTGGAGTTTTTACCATCGGACTTCGAGGACTTAGGTGACCCGCGAGGCTCTGAGGGCCCCAGAACCGAGGCTATTTCCTCTGCATTTGAATGTCTCACTTCTCTTTAGCGTTTCCCCCTCCGCCCCCTCTGATGCCCCTCACAGAGCCTGGCACAACGGAAGCACTCAGAAAACGTTTCTTGCTGAAGCGGAGGAAGATTAAGAGAAATTCCAAGGGAAGTACTGCCAAGGCTTGCTTTGCTGGGGATGCACTAGAGCGCTATAAGTTTACACATGTGTTCAAATGATGATGGAAATTTCCTTACCCTTTCCCCAGGTAGAAGGAAGGGAGGTGGGGTGGATGGGGGGCGCTGAATAACTAGGAGGAGAAAAGAGTCTCTATCTCCATAAAATGTGCCCGCTCCCACCTCTATTTCCTCCTGTAGAATTAAGGAAACTTCTTGTGGCAGAAGTGCGTCCCTGGCACCGAAGCCCTGTAGTGTGCAACGGGGCCAAAGGGGCGGGGGGTGCCTCAGTACCGAGCTTCTTGGGTTTTCCAGATCTGAGGGAGGTGAGGGGTGCTTGCGCATAAAACTGTAGCGCCCCCCAATCAGGCCCCAGCTTCCGCACTCTCCGAGGTGTTGGTCTCAGCCCGCTAGGGAAAGAGAGGTCCTGATCGAGCCAGGGCTGCATAGAACCCCAAAACTTTTGGAGGGTAGCTATCCAAACTGCCTCACAGACTCTTTTGGAGCGCAGCTCCCTCTCTGCCTCTGCCCTCCTGGGGCGACAGAAACCCAACCACTCTGCTTCCACCCGAACCTAGGACTAGTAGCAAAATCAAGGCACGGCATTGAACTCCCAGATCTGCGAGCCCCTCCCTCCCCGCTCCCTGGGGCCTTGACCCCATCACGTCCTGGCCTTCCCGCCCCTGGCCAGCTCTCTGGGCGTGTTAAAATTTCTTTTGCGAGCGTGGGACTGCGAGCGCCCTGGTGCCATGCCGGAGCCACGGGCAGTGCCGGGGCCGGGGTTAGAAGCAAAGGCTTCAGGCGGGGTGGCTATGGCTTGGGTCGGCCAGGGAGAGCGAGGCACCCCGCCTCGAGGTCCCCAGCGAGGAAACGTGGCTAGGGAAGGCGCAGCCGCCGGGTCCCCAGCGCTGACCCTGACCGGGTCTCTTTTGCACAGCTTACAAAGTCTGGAGAGTGTCCGCCCGGGCTGACCGTGGGGCGCAGGGAACAGAGAAACGAGAGCGCCTGCCACTTCGGTTTGAGTTTGGATTTGTTGGTTGTTACTGTTTTTGTTTGTCCTCCCTCCCAGTTTCCATAAATGCTTAGGTATTTCAAGGCTCTCTGCAGGTGTTGGCGCAGTCAAGGTTGGGCCTCGCTTTGTGGAATCCCTCTCCAGTGCATCTTTTCTTTTGTCGTCTGCGTCCCCGCCTCTCTGTCTCCGTCCTGCGGGGCCCCGGAGCAGCGAGGAGTCGGGGTCCAGGCGCGGAGACTGACGCTTCCCACGGGACTCAGCCCCAAGCCGGGGACCCCCCAGCCGGACATGGAGCTGGAGTCTGGCTCCCGAGTTCCCGTTCCCGCTGCCGCTGCCGGGTGCAGGAGCAGGGCGGGAGGGGCCCCGCACCCAGTGGGTGGGCGGCGAAGCGAGGGGCGCACGCGGGATCCCTCTCCCAGGCGCCGGGGACAGTGGCGAGCGCGAATTCCAACTGCCCGCCGGCTCTTGCCCTAGGCGTTCCTCGCAGCACACCCTCTCTGACCCCCTCGTAGGCCTGCGACCCCAGGGTCCAGGGAGGGTTTAACTGAAAAGAGACATTCAAGTAAAAAGTGGACTCCGCAGACAGGAGCCTTCTGAATTTGACTCCTGTTGGCTACTTATAAGGGCGCTGGGTACACGAGGGGGGCCCCCCCGAATCTTGGCACTGACTCCTGGGCAAGTTTTCCTAGAAGTCTCTGAAGGTGCAGGCGCAGCTCCCTCTACCAGGGGCCCCTCCCTCGGTCTAGCTCTTTCGAAGGACATTTCCAGAGCTCTTGTGCAGCGCGCCTCCAGTCGCTTCCTTCCTAAACCTGAGGAGCCTGGGCCCGACTGGGGCCGCAGTGACTAAGAGGGGCCCAAACGCCAGCCGGGCTGGGCGCCTGGCCACGACGTCGTTCCCCCTTTACAGCTCCCCTGTCCTGGCTCGGGCCCTGGGCTGGTGCCGGGGAGGAACGACCCTAAGGTGGCCTTGGACCTGAGGGTCGCCCCAAGAGGTGCCCCAAGGAGGGGCTGACTCCCCTGGCCAGGTCAGTCCGGGAAAGGCCCCCGAGGGCTGAGGCTGAGCTCCGGTGGGGCGTCTTCAGGACCGTGGAAGCTCCGCGGGTCCGGGCCTCAAGGCCAGACCCGGGTCCCGCAGAGGTGCGGGAGCGAGAGTGGCAGGGAAGTTTCAGAGCTTTCGCTTCTGGGCAGGGAAGGTTTGGAGCCCACGGTTAACTTGAGCGGTGGGAGCAGCCACCCTTGCCCCCCAGCAGCGGGCGGGAAACGAGGAGAGTGAGCCCCGAAGTCTCTGGAAGGAACCTGGAAAGTGCAGTTAAATCTTGGCGTCTGAGCTAGGTGCTCAAGGGATCCACCGCCTCCCTGAGGGAGGAGACATTCGCAATTTCCGCTGAGTGCATCAGTAGAGGCACAAAACCTCGCTGGACCCAGCAGCTGTAGAAAAAGAAGTTTGGGGGGACACAAGGCCTCCTGCTGTAGGAGCTAGGAAACCTTGGGCTTGGCCAGATTAGGCCGCGTCTCCCCACCCTTTTGCAGGACATAAGCCCAAGGCCTCAGCGTCCAAGGACAGGCGGAGCGTACCTGCAAACAAAGACCTGATGGGCCCAGCCAACGCCGGCCTCACTTTCCCTTTCTAAGTGTGACTTTTTTCCACCCTTAAAGTTCGGTCCTCAGCAGAGGAAGGCGCCAAGAAGTTTCTAGTGTGGGCTTCTCAAGGTGTCTCCACCCACGAGGCTGTCGCTATCCCTTTAAATATAAAGCACTGTTTACTCTGGAATGAAAGGATCTCATTGTCGTGCTTGTAGATTAAATTAAAAACTACTTTAAACTTTCGAATTTTGGAGTGACAAATTTGCAATGAAATAAACATCCAGCCAAGAACCAATTTTCATCTTTACAGCCACGAAATCTTGTTTCTGGCATTGATATGAATAATTCCAGAATTTAACGGGCAATACAAGGAAAGTAAAAGTCTGCCAGCGAACTCATATCCTCAGCGGACCAGCTCCTGCACCTTGGAAAGGCCCTTGCTGGAAAGGCGAGTGGTGACTGTTTCTTTCCAATAAATCCAGAAACCTCAGACGACCTAGCTCCTAAACCCCTTTTTCCCTGGGTTCCTGTCCTGTTCTTAAAGAAATCCTCTCTCCTAGTCTCCAGGTCAAAGGAGTTTTTGTAATCCCAAAAAGAGCTCAGCTCATTTAAGGGATCTCCACAATGTTAGAGGCAGTGTCTATTTTCATTTAGATTGGAGAATTTGGGGTAGAGTTCCCCAGGTTCAAGGTGCTTTTTAGCTCATGAGAGTGGACCTCACAACGCTTTAAATTGACCACTGCAGGTGGAATTTCTATCCCAGCAGCACAATCTCAAAAGCCACTGCTTCCCTAGTGTAAAGAGTGTGGCCTTACTTCTTTCCAACCCCCAATTTAAGCCTCAGCTCTGGAGAAAGGGTGAGGCCCACCACTGGGCCAGTTGTAAGGCCCTAGAGCCTTTCCTCAGAACCAGGCCTTTGGAAACAGGACTCAAAAGAAGCAAGTGCTTCAGGAGAAAGTCGTTTTCCTGATTGATGAAACTTCTCCCTCCCCTCCCCTTTCTAAATAATAAACTCCGGCAAAGGCTGGAGGGCTGCCTTGTGTTGGTTTCAAATAAATCCTCAATAGGCTCTTTCCTCACCCAGAGAAATGAATCACCCTTGGGAAACAGACGATTATTCCCCCATTTGTCTGCCCCAAACCAGTGAAAACAAGCATCCTCCACTGTAGACCCTCACTTCAGCTTTTCTCCCTGGCTGGGGGCAGAGTGGTGGTGGTGGGAGGGTGACAAGGGATGGAGGGAGTGAGTTGGATAGCAAGGGAACCCACACAGTTGCCCTCCCAGAGAAAGGGCTGAGGGAGGGGAGGGTAAATGCTGCCTAGATGTGCTTTCCGTGCCTGGATCCTAGAAAGATGAGACTTCCTCTCTTGAAGGGGAGCTTGGGCCTCAACCAACTGTAAATTAACTGTTACAGCTCATTCAGAAGCAAATCCTGGGATGGTACATTTCAATCAGGGTTCTGTTTTCCTCAGAGGGAAATAGAGGCCTGTGCTGTTGGAGTTACCATCTTTAAAGCTCAATTTCTTGCCCTCTTTAAACAAACAGAACCCTCTTGCTGGATTATTTCTGTTTATACAAACTATTTTGAAGTGTTACGGGGCAGAGAGTTGCTGAAGAAAGAAAAGTAATTGATTAAAATGACCCATGTTTTAGTCCACATTTATGTAGAAGGTGCCCAGTGTATTCAACTAATCAGACCAGCGATCTTCTAAAGGAAAAAAGAAGAGAGAATTCCCACTAGAAATCCGCAAGATGCTGAGATTTGGAAGGTTGTTTGCCTTGCCCCAGAGCTCTCAAAGCAGAGAGCCCCTCCCTTCTCTGTAAGGCAGGCTGCCTAAAGGGGCAGGCAGAAGAGGGAAGTATTTGGTTATTTTCTAGGACCACTCGGTTGACTTTTTAAACATATGAGGGCTGTCCAAAAAGTGTCCAGCCATGTAATGGTTCTGGTTGTATTAACAATGGCTGGATGGATACTTTCTGAACAGCCCTTGTATACTGGATTTTAATTTGGAGGCTAAAAGACCATAAGGTCAATTTGAAGTGAAAAGAAGTTAACTTACGGCTTCATTCTTGTCTGTTGCCAACATGCCAGCGCAGTCACCACTCCGCCTCTCATTTCCTGCCACTTTGAGTTTCCAGATTACTTTTTTGATCTCAATTGCTGAGTTTATGAGGGTCTGATTACTGCAGAGAAATAAGGAGCTCAAATACCATAAGACTATGAAGGTGGACAATGCCCCATTTGAAGGACATTTAGCTGCAATAATTAGCACCAATTTACCTGCCCTCTTCCCATCTGCCCACCCATCCAAATCCCTCACCCACACCCAGATACATCTTACCGGGGCCACATGTTTCCTTTCCCCCTACTCACATCTTCTCAGATTTTATAGGCAAAGGCAAAGCCAGGATTTAAAGGTTCTTTTTTATTTGAAATCTCATCCAGAAACACTGGTTATTAATAAATATATCATAGTTATCAAGAATATATAAAAAATAAAGACAGGTATTGTCTTTGAGGCCCTAACAAAATATTTCAAGCAAATGTCCAGGAAAATAAAAACGGAACCCCTCCCCAAACCACGCTAAGTTTTCAAAGCTGATAATAGAGAGAGCCAACCCCGCATGCAGAATAACTGAGCAAGGGGGGTGGGGCATGCTACTAGAGGGAGCCCAAGCTTTTGCAATGGCCGGCCCCTAGGACAGCCCCAGGAGGTTTGGAATGAAGTTTGAAGGGGTGGGGGAAGAAGCTTGTGTGGGTCTTTGCACTCTGCCCCTTTTTCATTTCATACAACCACAGACAGATATATGGAGTACTTCGGAGAATTCACTAATATCCTTGTTACAAGGAAAACGGCACCACGGCCTGCACAACATGTTTAGACAAGATTCATTTAGAAGCGTGCATGCATTCTTTTGACCTACACTGCGTCCAAAGGAAAACCCACGTAGGTGTCATGACCTGGATCGGAATTGAGTTTCAAAACTTGGGTCTTGATATCTCTCTCTCTTTCTCTCTCTCTCTCTCTCTCTCTCTCTCTCTCTCTCTCTCTCTCTCCTCTCTCCCTCTCCTTCTAGAAAAATTATGGCGAGGACAGAGACAATCATAATTGCATCCATCTCAAGGAAATATTTACATTTTTTTTTTTTTGCACAAAAGGGATGGTCGTCTTTTTCCAAAGCGAGAAAACAGAGCCAGAGAAAGCGAACCCAAAGTCCGTTTGCAAGTTTTTAACTACACCGATCCCGTCTTTATACAACAAATGCAGTTTTGACAAGAGCATATGGCAGTGAGAAATACTGGCGCTGCATGGGGAAAAGAAGCATGCATGCACAACACACGACGTCTGGTTCGATCCCCCTTCGCTACCACCTAGAAATTGCAGTTTGGTTTTGGTCCTTTCCCTCCGGGGGTCAAGTGGGGTCCGAGATCTCTCAGACAGCGTGGGAGGCCGCGGGGTCCCTCGCCTGCCCTCCGGTGGACTGAGCCCCCAGCCTCCCCTTTCCCTCCCGGACCGCCCCGCGGCCCCTCCCGCCGCTCTCCCGCATCCTGGCGGCCGGGCGGGCCCGCTGCTCACTTGAGCAAGTCCTTGGACTCTGCGGACAGCCGGGCCATGTTGGCGGTGGAGAGAGCGGACAGGTGCGGGGGCGGCGGCATCTGGCAGATGGTGCAGGGGCAGGGCAGCCCGGCCCAGTGCTGGAAGCCGCTGCCCAGCTGCAGCGCGGGCGGCGTGGAGGGCGCCTTGAGCAGCGAGTGAGGAGGCCGAATGGTGCCGATGGCCGGCAGTGAGGCGGCGGACAAGGGTGACGAGGCATTGCTGGACGAGAGCGCACCGCCCAGGATGGGGTGCACCGGGTGCACGGCGTTGGCCGCGTGCGCCGGGTGGCCGGCCGAGTGGCCCACGGTCCCGCAGTGGAAGGCCGAGTGGTGGCCCCCGTAGATCTCGCCAACCAGCCTCTTCATCTCCTCCAGGGAGCTGGTGAGCATGAGGATGTAGTTTCTGGCTAGCAGGAGAGTGGCGATCTTGGAGAGCTTGCGCACCGAGGGCCCGTGCGCGTAGGGCATGACCTCGCGCAGCCCGTCCATCGCGAGGTTCAGGTCGTGCATCCGCTTGCGCTCGCGTCCGTTGATCTTCAGCCGCAACTGCTGTAGGTCCTGCTCCGACAGCTGTTTCTTGATTTTGTACTTGCTGCTTTCTCCCGCGGCCTTGGCGCCAGCCCGAGAGAGGCTTTCCCCGGGCATCTTCTGCACCATATCACCCTGCGTGGACGAGACCGAGTTCAGACGGCTCTCCTGGTGGTGGTGGTGGCGATGGTGGTGGTCCCTCAGGTACATCTCATCCATGTCGGGAGATGAAGCTCTGCTGGAGACAGAGCTCGAATCAGAATTCATTTTATTACAAGGGATGCGGCCCTACCGTGGGGAGGCTTTAGGCGGGAAATTAAAGAAAATCTTGAATTAAAGAAAAAATCTGCCCAGCCCAGCAGCCCACTTCTCAGCAGCAAGACGTGAGAAGAAAAGCAGAGGCACTGCCTTTCCCCGCCTCTCTCCCTCCCCACTCCCTTCTCTCTGGTTAGGCTGTTTCCTGGACAGCTAGTTGGTGTGTGCTTGCACTAACCTCTCGCTGAAAAAAGAGGGGCTTTTATAGAGCTGCGGCGGAGAAAAGAGACAAAAGGAGCCCTCCTATCTATCCTGGGCTGGTTAGGATGACGTGCCATCATTCAGGGCGGTGCGCTTTGCTGTCCCATTTAGCAAGGATTCCTATTCATATTCATTGTGGGACCGCCCAGGGACACCTCTGCACTGAACCGCTAGGAGCCCCCGGGCACAAAACCCTCTGATTGACACACTCACCGCTCCAGCTCACGCCTTCCTGATTTTTTTTCAAACTTTCTTCCACCCCACCCCCCTTTCCCAATTTCCCTAACCAAATTACTCATCAGGAACCAAACGAAGGGCAAAGAAGCGGGCCAGGCGGTTGGCGTAGGTTCCTCTGGGTTTGGAGAGAGGAATCGAAACATTCTCTCTCCTTCCTTTCATAGCTGCTCCCAAGTTTAGAGAAATGTAGGCAAAAAGAGGTCCTAAGGAAAAGGTTTGAGGGACAGAGGTGCGGATGAAGGGCAGGTTCTACCAGCCAGGGCTAAGGGGTGGCGGTGGTAGGACTGCATATCGAAGTTCGCTGTCTGAAGTTTTTCTTCATTAGGTCACTTTTCCTAAACACTGCCATTCTGTCGATTTTGTTTATTGCGCCCTTCAGTGTGGTTGTAACGGGATGTCCTTATTTGGTGATGGGTTTGCCCTTGACACACTATTGTGGGGAGAGGTCTCTTACTTTCTTTGTCTCCTCTTTCGTTTTAAAACGTGGATTACTAAAATCATTTCAGTTTTGCACAATTCTCTAACTTCCTTGGATCTAAAACTGAGCGGAAAAATCCTAATGCTACAAGAAAAGCAGTTTGGGAAGGGGGGGCTGTGGAATGGAGCGGGAGCGGGGCCGGGGGCGGGGAGAGGTTGCTAGGGATATTGGAAAGGTTCCCGAGACTGTTCCCGCTCCAGGCTTCCAAGACCTTGGCGCTAACTGAAGATGGTGGGACAGTCCCCGCCCGAAGCGGTGCCGCCTCTGGCCGCTGTGTGGGAGCGCCGGGAGCATCTGTAGCTCCGCGCCAGCCGGGCCCGCGCGGGTGGGTCTCCGCGGATAGGGCTGCCCTACGTCGGCAGACAAGGGAAAGCGGAAGCTCAGGAAAGAATAATAAACTATACGGTGTGTGTGTGTGTGTGTGTGTGTGTGTGTGGTTAGACAACGAAACGATCTGGAGAGCCCCTTGTGCGTGCGTGGACTCTTACGGTCCAGCGCAGAGTCGTTTCTGAAATTAAAAAGAAGGCCTGGAGTCTGGAGGCTTCCGTGGGCGCAGATCTTTCCTCCCCCTTGCTGTGTTTTTGTCCATCAAGACTTTAAGCAGCGCGAGGGGCAGGAAGGCAGAAGTCCTCGGGAAGCGGGAGAGCCCGAGGGGTGTCCCTCTAGGGGAACCCGGACTACGCCACGCTCCGGGCTCGGAGGAACCGGAGACAGAAGCCAGCTCGTGGCTGAGTGTCTCGGTGGAAAGTGCGAAGCCGAATCCAGCCCGGAACCTCGGGCAGTCAGGGCCTCTGCGCCGCCGAGTCAAGCGAGCGCCAGAAGGAGGCCCCACCTTCCATTGACACAAACTGAACGGTCAACGGAAGAAGGATCGTGCCCAGGCCCGCAGTTTGCACTCTCAGAGGCTGTGCCTCGTTGACGGATGGTGACGCTGTGAAAGCAGCCCTGGCAATACCAGCCGGATGGGTAAACGCCACATTGGAATGAATGTTTTCTCTACGCCGAAGTTCGCTTCTCTGGAAAAGAAAAAAAAAGGCCAGCGGTCCCTCGTCAAAGCCAGGGCGTTAATGTTCTTGAAGACGGGACACAAGCCTCTTCTACCACCTTCACCTCTGTGGAAGGAAAGTTTCTCAAAACGAAGCCAGGAGATTAGATTGGATACGGAAAGACTGATGTCTAAACGCACTCCTAATATCTGAGCACAAAAAATGTTTTGTTCTGTTTTTGTTTTTAATTCACCAGACTGCCCCATTTTAGCTGATAAGGACATCCCCCGAGCAGCTTATGAAAAAAAAGAGCTTCAGAACTTCTGCAGTCCCAGGTGACGCACGGAAGCTAGGGGGAGCGGCTAGTCCCTCCCCAGCTGATCCAGTGGGGAGGTGGGACTGGAAGCTTCCCCGCCCTGGTGCCAGCGCACAGGCCTGGCCTCCGTCCTCCTAAGCCACCTTCCTCACCCTTGGGCATCGGCGACTGTCTTTCCCCAAACGGAAAATGCTCCTGAGTTTTGATTGCGGGAAGTAGTTAGAGCAGAAGGTTTGCAATGAAGGAGTGGAAAATCACGCCGCTGCGAAGTATTTTACCTTTCTTAAAAAGTCTCAGTTTTCTCAGTGGATAACGTAAAATGAAGTTTAAAATGTACTCAAATTAGTCGAGAAGGTCGCAGGGGAGATCAGTCATCGAAATACAAGGTGGACAACTCATTTGCGGGGCTGGAAAGACAGGGGCCAGGGCTGTGGGCGTCCGAACCCGAAGCCACTCTTCCCCAGCACCGCCTTTCCGCGAAGAGGCGCGTCCGCGGGCCGCGCTGAGCAGGGAAGAAGCACCCGAGCCTTTGCGGGAGCAGACCAGAACCCTCTCTTTCCCCTTCCCCAGGCGTCATTAGCTCCAGGAACACAGCTGTGCCTGAAACCCGAGATCTGCAGTGTCCAGGCCCCAGGCCCGGACTCTCCCGCTCCGCGACGCCCTCTGCTTCCCCAAGGGCCTCAATGTGTGAGTGTGGGGTGGCCCAGCTCAGGGACCGAACCCCGTAACACTTTTAGAAGTTGGTTCCTGCATTCCCCATGCGTTGGAAGGGTTAACGACTAGAAGAGGATGAGCGAGTAAAGGTGCCACAACTTTGCTTGCCATAAAATGGGTTGACAGTAGCCACGGCCTGACAGGCGGAGGTGCCCCACGCGTCGCCTCCCCGAGTCGCTTTCGACTCCAAGGGTTCACCGCAACCGCAGCTCAGCGGTTAAGCTCATCCTTACCTTCCGAATGAGTCCTGAACCCGAGAAGGCACAGACCTGGAGCTTAGGAGGGCGACTACACTGATTTCTTTCCGAGGACTGTGTCTGGCAGCGCCCACCCGGGACGTGTGCCGGGAGGAGAATAAGGGAGTCGCCGTTGGGGCAAGGCTGCAGCAGCCCAAAGGGGCCTCAGCCAGAGACACGCCGTGACCTTGGCCCTGGCCGGGGGGGCCATTCGGAGGGCTTAGCCAGGCGAGGAGCCAGAACTAGTGACCCGGCGGTGGCGCGGGGCTGCGCACTCTCGGGCCACACCCTGCGCCCTGGCGGCGGGGGAGGGCTGCAGAGCTGAGGCGGGGGTCATTCTCTGGCAACAGGTGCGTCCCAAGGCAGGCGAGCTCCTTTCCGCCAAGCCTGCCTTGGCTCTAGGAAGAGCTTCGGAGTTTCTCAGCCTTCCTATACAACACAGGAAAGCAGTGGGTTTGGCGCGTGGAAAGGATCGGAAGAACTACCGTGACGTCCCCGCGCGTCCCGGGCGCACAGCCCCAGCTCTGCAACCTCAGCTTGGACGGCTCTGGATCCCCGGGGACTGCGCACTAGGGAGGCTGTTGGGCTCTTCGCGACACCTCCTCCGCCCCCCAGATCGTAGGGACGTCTCTTACCTGATGCCCAGTGCGTGTCACTCGGCGCCCGAAGCCCACCGCTCCGCGGCTTTAGCCACAGAGTTCCTCTCCAGTAGCTGCCGGCTCTGCCTAAGGCTGCGGCGATTTTGGCTCAGGAGCGAGCCCCCACCCCCACCCCCCGCAAGAGTCCGGCAGCAAATGTCGCCGCGCTGACC
>VBSM01000361.1:83619183-83638023 GCA_008086735.1 Cheirogaleus medius
CAAACATATGAAAAAATGCTCAACATCTCTAATCATCAGGGAAATGCAAATCATTTCAGAATTCTTATTCCCTATAGATGTCTCTGTTCTTTGAATGCTTTTTTGAATTGGTTGTAATGTCTTACTGGTTTCCCTCATAAATTAATGAGTTATTAATAAATAAAATCTTTGATATGAGTTCATGTTATATATGTATGAGAATCATGATTTTATTGTTTTTTGACAATTACCTTTTAACAACTGAGAAGGCAAAGACTGAGGGAGGAGATAATTTGGACAGGTTAAGCTTGAGATGCCTGTCCTAATGAAAATATTAAGTAGATAGTTGTACAAACATATCTGCCATTCAGGGAAAGACATGAAAGAAGTGAAATAAGCTCATCACAAAAGGACAAATACTACATGATTTTGCTTATAGAAGGTAACTAAAGTAGTCAAACTCATAGAAACAGAAGGTAGACTGACTGGTAGCTGCCAGGAGCTCATGAGACAGAGAAATGGGAAGTTGTTATTTAATGGGTAAAGGGTCTCAGTTTTACCAGACAAAAAAGTACAGAAGACTGGCTGTACAACAACGTGAATATACTTACCACTAGTGAACTACACACTTAAAAATGGTTAAGATGGTAAATTTTATGTGTATTTTACCACAATTAAAAATAACAAAAAATATTACTGAGAAATGAGATTAGAATAACTCACAAATAAAGCCATAAGGCTAATCAAGAAATATACGATCCATGAATATCAAACACACTATACAGAGATTTTTATCATGACATGTTTCCAGCACAAGTTGTTTCCTTTTTGTTAAAGGAGATAATAATTAGAGAACTTCAAGAAAGTAGCAAAAGTAAGAATCAGTCAGTCTGAAGGCCTATGGGCCTGCAGGGTGCAGTCACTGACACTGGGGGAAGCTTTTACAAATATTAATATATCGTATTTGTACCCCATATAAATAATTTTTAGAAAACAGAATTGCTTAAGAAAAAATATGGGGAGAAGATCGAACTGTGAAATTGTTATCCGTTAGGAGACTCGCAGAGTGGTGCACTTTATGGCTCTCCCCATGTAGTATTTCTAATCCCAGAAACACCCTGCCAAGGTATATATTACTATCCCTATTTCAGAGATGGGAAACTGAGGCTCAGCAAGTTTATGTAGCATATCCTAGAACACATAGTAAATCAGTGGGAGCCAGGATTCAACTTAGTGTTGTCTGGCTCCAAAACCTGTATCTGATTTCCCATGCCATTCTGAATGATTGTCATCAAAGTATGATTATGGGAACTGGAAACTTGGACTTACACCCTATCCCAGAGGAAAAGAGTTGGTGCCTTTCTTCCTCCTGCCAGAATGGTTGCAGTGGAGACCTGCTAACACAGGATATTTAAGTATGATCCAGAGTCTCATAACACAATACCCCAAATGTCCAGAACACATAAAAAATGACTCATTATACCAACAAGGAAAACCTTGAATCAAATCAGAAAAGATAATCCATATATGCCAATATCAAGATGACATAGATATTGAAATTACCTGACAAGGATTTTAAAGCAGCCATCAAAAAAAACCACTTCAATGAGCAATTACAAACACACTTGAAATTGATGGAAAGAAGAAAAAAAGAAAATCTCAGCAAAGAAATAAGAGATATAAAGAAGAACCACATGGAAATTTTAGAACTGAAAAATATAGTAATCAAAATAAAAATCTCACTACATGGACTCAATAGAAGAAAGGAGGTGACAGAGGAAAAAAGCAGTGAACCTGAAGATAAAACAATAGAATTAACCAGTCTGAACAACAGAAGAAAAACAGACTGAACAAAAAGTGATTACATGGCGTGATACGCAACTTGCCACCAAACAAGCTTTTGGTATTTGAGATCACATCTTACTGAGATGGTGCTGCCTCATAAAATATCTCTTCCAAATAGTTCCTGTTCAAGAGCTGATGCAGTTAATTTGTTTAAAAGTAACTTTTTTTTTCTTGTGAAGATGTGACTGTCCTATGGAAGACATAAATGGCTTTCTTCCAAGATTATTGAGAGAAACATAGAATGTTTAAGCTCAAAAAATACTTTAAAGATGTAAAAGCAGGTTGCAAATTGTACACAACTAGGAATGGAAGCTATTACTATTTTAGCCCAAACTCTTTTTTATACATGAGGAATTTCAGACCAAGAGAAAACAAGTGATTCACTTAAGGTTAACATCTAGTTAATGACAAATTTGGGACTGGGCCTCAGGTTCAGTAACAGCTAGTATAAATATTTTTTCTACTAATAAAAAGAATTTTAAAAGAGACATTTATTCATCAGAGAAGGGATACAATTATTAGCACCAACTTTTCACTGAAAGTAATATTCTAGAGTTTACAATGAATTAATTTTTAAAAAATCCACAGCACTGGGAAAGATGCCAAAGTACTATCAAAATACATCAGAATAGAACCTTATAATCAAGGTTTCACATTGCTAAATAAAATAAAAACTACATTATAATCTAGAGCAAAACTTTCCATACCAGTTAATGACAGTTATGGAGTCAGGGGTAATACAATATAATCTGAAAAGATGGCTGTTGTTTTCCATGGATATTTTGTTGCTTCATAAAGGAAAAGAGGCTTTTATAGGAAAGGGAGACTGAGAGAGAAGAGAATGGGTTGTTCTATGACCTGAAAACAGAAGTGATTGATAAGAAAATAGTTCTGTTGAATGAATGGGAAGGGGGTGTTTACTTCTTCTTCCACAGCAAGTATAAGAAATAATTCCACTATTTCAACAACTGTTTTTCAGATTTCAAGTGTAATGCTACCATATTTTCCTTCACTTTTCATTACTCATTAGGCATGCTCCTTAACAGTGTCCCCTCCCCAAGATACCACCACCAATAAATGAAAACAAATGAAAACTTCTGCTCTAAGTCAGTGCTGAGAAGCTGAGTTTCAATATTACACCAGTGCAATCAAGTTACAAATATTTTGCAAGGAGATCCTGAGGAATGCCTGTATATAAAACAGTAAATCACAACTGGGAAGGGAACTTGCTAGAAATGTGTTCTCTGCTGCGTGTCATTTGGAACAACAGCAACCACCAAAATGCAGAAGTTTGTGATTTTAGAGCCTGGGAGCACTGCTATTTGGTTACCCAGATTACAGGCCATTGTATGTTGGACTGGATTAAACCAGAAGAGGAATCTGTTTATCCCCTCCGCTTTAAACACCAATAAAAGGCACTGTTCCTCTCTTGAAGGTGCTGAAATGCAAAGCAAGCTCCCTGCTCCTTTTCTCTCTCTTGGTGGCATTGGAAAGTGTAAAGCTTTGAATACCAATTGCTTGAACTGGACATATGTGAATCTCTTCTAATCCTACTAATCCTGTCCCCAAGTGCTTCTTTGTTTGTGGAGGCAGCACACATAGATCTAAGTAAAAGTGGCCATAATCCTGGAAATGTGGAAAAATGTCCCAGTGTGAGAGACGCAAGAGGGAGAGCTCCCTGGCAGAGGGACCTGCTGAAGAAACTATTGTGTCAGTTCAAGGAAGGAAAGGGGGGAGTGGGGCCCAAGAGAAGATATGAAGGAGCCCTCTCACCTTTTCTGAGCTCCTGGGAGCGGAGCATACCCACACAGCTGGAGTCCTCCCTTGCAAACAGCCTTGGTACACTTGAGCAAACTCACAGAACTGAGACAGTTTCCAAAGGCTGGGAAATTCACCCAGGGGCTGCTTTTCAGTGGCTTGAGCCCAGCAGGCCAGACCTCTACGATGTGAGGGCTTCACAGTGCTCCAGAATTCCCTTTAAATACAGTGGCGGCATGTTTACAGATTTCTGAGCTGTTGCTCTCACTCAAACGGGAGGGGAGGGAGTGCCGGAAATTTCAGTAGAAAAACCAAGAAATAAAATAATCCTACAGGCTCCATCTTGTCCAGACTTTTCAAATAGAGGCAGGAGATGCACAGTAAGTTTCTAAATGACTCTGTTTTGCTGAGGCAGCTTGGGAGACTCCCCTGACCATCCTGGTTGCAATTGTTAGGAAGAAGGCACTATAGCTTTTGAACTTTCTAAAGGAAATGTGGCTGTATTCTCATCCTCATGAAGAATGTGTGAATCCACCCATTCACAAATAATAACTTCTGCAAACAGACTATTTTCAAGTTTGTGGAATACTTAATTACTGATTTTTGAATTGTGTTATATGGGCAGAGTACTCATGAACAATAAATGTGTTGCATTTTTCAAAAAACACTGATAGTTTCAATTTTACAAACTTTGTAAGAAAGATGATATAGAGGTTGCAATTTCTACTCGATGGAAACAGTATCAGAATTATATTAAATAAAATTCATTTATCTGAGTGGATACATTTTTCAACTCACATGAGCCTGAAATATTTGAAAAGAACCATTAACACAATACCCCACCCAGGTAGTTACTACAATTTAAAGTTGTAGCAGGAGATATGGTTTAAACACATTTATTTCTTCTACTTTGTTAGGTTCATTTTTGGGTTGTTCATTTGTTATTTGTCAGCTTTCAAAAATAATTAATTGCTATTAAAAACTATATGGAAAATTTTGGGCAGATAATATTTTCAAAACCCAGGAGTTGGTAGGAAAATAGTCTATTTTAATATTGAAAAAGAAGGTTACTGGTGCCTAAAGGTAACTGAAATAGAGTCTACAATATAATACAAACTAGATATATATAAACAAGCAACCACAAAAATGTCCAACTTCTTCCATACATAAGAGAGAAAAGTTGAGATAGTTTTGAATGAAAAATGTAGCTTTGATGATGTTAAAAAAAAAAAAAGCACCCTCCCCCAAGGAGACTTATTTTAAGGATCTTAATTATTTTACTCAACAAAACTTATTCTGTATCAGGCATTATTCTAAGGAACTTAGAAATATTAACTCATTGAAGCATCATCATAGCCCTACCGGGTAGATGCTGTCATTGTTCCCATTTTACATGAGAGGAAAATGGGGCCATTGGGAATGCCGTAATTTGTCCCAGGAGGATGGCCCCTGAGTGGCACTGGGACACAACCAGGTGGGCGGGTCCCCAGGCCCCGCTTCTGGCCTCTCCCACAGCTGCCTCTGCTTCTGACACACCTGTTCTGAACACATTGCTATCTAGGCTGATAGATCTCAAATTTACAACAATGAAAAAAAAAACCATAAAATGCACTATTTCTTGCAAGATAAGTAAAAGCAAGATCAAGACAATGATTGGCTGCATCTCCTGGTAACAAATCTCAGCACATATGTGGATTTCAGGGAGCTAAATAACTCTCCGTATGATGTGGCATAACACAAGTCTAGGAAATTTTCTAATACAATTGATGAAATTCAAGTTCCATTTAATTCTTCTGTATGTCCTAGAGACCTAAGAAACATTTCTCAAATGTGTATTTTAAGGATCTCTACAAAGTGAAGTAGAAAATTGAGGCATAAAATCTATTATTCTGAATAGATTTGTGACCTTGGGAGAGCTGTTGCCCCAGTCTGTGCCTCAGTGTCCTTATGTCTAAATCTCTAAGGTCTAGTCTATCTGTAAAATATTTTGTGATTCTATAACTTTTGAAATTTCAGACAACACCAACAGTAAACCAAGTAGTACACAAATAAAGGGCTTATGGAGCTGGTAGACTACAAGTTGAATATGACTTGTCTTTGGGATTCAGTTACCTGAGTCTGACACCTTTTGTCCCCTCCTCACATCCCCTCAGCCCACCTTTACCTAAAGCCATTGCTGTTGGTCAGCAGCTTCACACCTGGGCACCCCACACCTCCCATGTCTCTTGTTTTGCACCAAGGCATCTGCGACGCCAGAGCTGGTCTTGCGCATGCATAGACGTGGCACGGTGAGGGACCCAACCCCTCATGGGCTCACCCTGGATCACTGAGCCATGGCAGCCAGGGGACACCTGTGCTTCTTTTCTGTTTCCTGGAAAATGATTTTGGGGTGCATTCTATACACCCCTTGAGAGGATCTTGGCTTGAGAGAACCCTAGATACCCACAGTGGTGACCAGTTGGACAATGTACCCTTCTGTTGGGGCTCAAGACATACCACCCCAAAATATGACTATAGGAGACCAGAATGTGCTGTCCCAAACACTCCTCTTTGGCATATTGATTATTTTGAACTGGTTACTTTGAGGTACTGAAGACAAAGGAGTAGCTCTGAAAAGTTTCTCTTTTGTAAAGGACATTTACATCTATAAAGGGAATTTTTGTTAGTAAGGGTGTCTGTACCAGAAGGGAGCTGCTTCACGATGACTTTTTATTATGTGAGAGAATTTCATCTGCATAACCAGACAACAGCCTTCATTCACACTACAGTTCCCGCCCTCAACCTTCCATAATTTCCCCACACTGCCCCCCAGAACCCTCAAGCCTCTGTTCCTTTCTGTAGCACAGGATGACATGCAAGCCTCAACCAACTGGCCACTTCTTTGACTCTCACATTTTTGTGTTTTTCCCCTGTTAATCTGTCTTATGTCAATTTAATTGTAGCTCAGCCAAACAACCAAAAGGGTAGAAAGAAACAATGTTTTCCTCTGCTGCACATGTATTAATTTTTTCCTTCATTCTGTTTTATTCTTTTCATTCCATTTTATTCTTTTCATTCCCTCTTCCCATTTCCTGGTTCTACACTCCCAAGTACACTTTGCAGGCAACCTCTTATCTGCGTACAAGCTCTTATCCCAGACTCTTTTTTGGGAGAATTCTGGCTAAGACATTCCTTAAAACAAATTGCAATATGACTCTGTTAATAGGTGTATGGTGTTCAGAACTAGGGAGGTGATAGTAACTTCCTTCATAAACTGGTCAGTCCTCATGTAAAATTCTTGAGCTTAGTATTTGTCACGTGTGAAGAAGGCATTGACAGGCAGAACTGGCCAAGAAGGAAGCAGCCAGAATTCAGAAAAATTTAAAGCTGTGTCATGGAACTTACCAGGTTGAGTCTGCAGAATAACTGTCACCAGAGAACATATTAATATTTATATCATTAAATATTAGAATAATTTTTCAATGGTCAATGGGTGGAAGCAATTTTAGAATAATTTTTTTTAACAGTGAGAAAGAAAGAAAGAAAGAAAGCAAGCAAGCAAGCTTGCTTTGGCAGGTAACATGTTTCTCAGTTGGAAAGAACTGAACACCTGTTAGCAGAGACTTCACAAAGAGAACTTTTTCTGATGAGCCAAACTTAACACTCAGGATAAAGTATGTAGTAGGTTTAATTTAAAACCTCACTTTGCTGATGTAAATCTGGCCTGTGCTGTAACATTCTTCCACAGAACATACGGTAAGTTTGTAACATTGCCAGAAATTGAGAAACAAAATGAGAAAAATTTTGATCATGAAACAAAATAAGAACAACTAAATTAATTTCTGAATGAGCTAAATTTGAACTTGGAACAAATAGCAGAAGTAGCAAGAATGGTCAAACCCAATTCATTAATCAGTGGAATTTTGGATTTGAAGAAGTTATTTACCAAGTACTAGACTAGAACTGAGTGAGACTCACCTGCCTGTAGCTGGTAGAGACCTGAATAGAATTCTAGAAGACAGAGAGGATACTTTAAGAATTAAAAGGGCAGAAAGGGGCTCTGAAATCCACCTTCTGACTCTCAACTTCCTCTCATGCTTGCAGGTTACAAGCAGCACTGCATTGTGAGTAGATGAGCAAAGAGACTTAGCTCTAAAACCCTGCCTATAACTTACTTGATGGTAGCCTTTTACTAAGCTGAAGTTTGTTTTGCCTTCCTGTTAAAATAAATGTGATAACGCTACCTTAAAAATAAAAGTATTTCTAATGTAAACACTGTTTAATTAGGCATAGTACAGCCATGGAAAAATGTAATAAGCAGGAAAATGATGTTGATTTTTTACTATCACCTTAATTGTTGATTCCATTATGGTAAAACTGAAGCAATCTTCCAGCTGCAATGTCTAATGAATTCCAAGATCAAATAAGACCTTGCTAATTACTAAGTTAATGAGGACAAGTTCACAAACAGAGTTATGTTCATAATTATATGTTTCAAAGCATCTTGAAGCAAAATAAGATCCCAATTTGTGGCTTTAATACTATATACTTGGCCTTTCTTTCTTTAGAATGTATCAAGGAGGTACATTTTTTGTGTCACACACTATTAATATTGTACCATTTAGGTAACATGATTCTTTAGCAAATTAAAAGACTTACTACAAATCACATAAAGCAGACAACTGAGTTTATCATTACCTGGGTAAAATATGTCTAAAGGAAGAAAAATATGACATTTAATGAACAAAATGGAGTTAAAAGCCATTGAGCATTTATCCATCCACACTCCTTACATGTATACAGACGAAAATGAGCTCACAGAGGGTCCCCTGTCCCTGTTGCTCCCTTTCCTGCATTTTCTTTTGGTTGTACCTGTAAGAATGGGGAGCACACTGTCCCTCATCCAAAAAGCTTAGGTTTTTTTTTTTTTTCTCCTTAAGCAAAAACTCACCAACAATCTGGAATGGTTTAACACTCCTCCTTGGTGTTATTTGGGTAATTCTCGGAAATGCTAATGAACAATTCGCTCTGGCACTTTAGACAAACACAATCTGGTAGTGTTATTGGGGCGTTATTCACACTTGCTAATGATTGACTCTCTCTGGCTTTTATGTGCCCAGAGCCACCCCCTGATGTGGTTGGGAGCCTGAAAAGCAAGTAACTAGCTTACCTCAGGTGAAACTTGTAAGTTTATCAGCTTGAGGTTTAAACTGGTAGCTGCTTAGGCATCACCTACTCAACACAGGACTTTGCTAACTCGAACAAAACGAACTTCAGCCACCACCAGCGCCACCACTTTGATTGTGTGCAAGCACTGACCAGGCGTTCACTTGTGTATAGTGCCGTGTTAAATACATCACCAGCCTAGGGAAACAGACACCGTCATTGACCTGCTGAGGTGTGATAACCTAAAAGGACATGGCAGCAGAGACAAACGTACTGCCGGCTAACCATAAATGCGCCCAGCTCACTCTGGTGCCAGTGTTCTGCAGACAGAGGAACAGGAACATTGTACCTTCTTCATTGAGCACCTGATGCCAGTTTCTACCTGACTTTTGGTTTGTTTGTTTTTTTAAAGAAAAGGACAAGAAGCAAGTATATTTCTTTTCCCTCCTCTGTTTTCTAGATGAAGAATTGAAGAATTTGGGTTTTATCCATTGTATTTAGTTAATTCCAAAGACCCCCATGCTCTGACACCAGTTTTATCTCCATAAATCCAGAAGTCAATGACTATATACGGTTTATAGAAGGGTAAATTTGTTTCATCATTAGTTTTCTGTAAAGGCTGCACTATCCCAACCTTTTTACTTTTTCAGAGCAACATGGCCTCCCCACTCCCTCCTACCCCTGTGCTTTTCTTTTTCCCCATTGGGGGAATGTGAACCTTGCAGACATTTTACCTCAATGGTATTTTTGTGCTTTGGGCATTTGTCACCAGGAAATTATTCTGGTGAAATTTCAGCTCTGGAAGGGTCAGTTGATCCTGCCCTCCTCTGCCATGGTGGGGGTGGGGGTGGAGGGCTCAGTGTTCTCAGATATAGGGGAACCAGCAGGGGGTTAATCCCCTCTACAAACATTATATCCTCAGTTTCTTTTGAAGTTTTCCTTTCCTTCTTTATTTGTGTACCTCGGCATATAGGCTAACCTGGGCTCTGGGATGAGGGATTTCAGTCTGGCCAACTGGGAAGGGAAGATGCTCTGTGATTCATTTTAGTACCAGATCTCCCTAGACAACATGGGAGTGTCAGTTGTGTGTGAGTTTACAAGGGCCTGAACTCTGGAATTATATGTCCTTATATCCCTCCCTCTTGTTTCCAATTAAAAAAAGGCCACTTTAAATAAGGCTGATATCTGGCTAAAATATTAAATTATATTAGTTAAAATATTAAATAATAGTTTGATAGGTGACTAGTAGACCTGTGGACAGGTGACTAATATCAAGTATATTAGATTATTAAATTATTGAATCCTTTTTTATTTTATCACAGATAGCACTTAAACTGGAGCAATGGGAGTAAAAGCCTCACAGCATTTCAAGTTTAATAAATCTGGTTATCAGTGGAATGGCCATTATAAAATATTTCAAAGCAGATCAGTAAATTCCACTGGCTACTCATTTCCCAAAGTTTGATCACAACACTTTCAACTGAGGAAAAGGTGCTTTATCCCCAAAGCCATTTGCTTTTCTATATATTAGTATAATTTATTTGTGACATTCAAGTATTCATCTAATATAAACTCTGCAGCAATTCATCTATTGTTTGCAAGCCATAAACAGTTTGACAGCAACTTTTGTGGCACTGGGTATGTGAAGTGTATTTGTGGAATAGGGAGTCATTTACTATTGTTTAAAATGTAGTATAAATTTATACAGATTTTAATGTCTTCACAGTGCATTTTGGTAATTTGAATACACTGTTAAAACACAGTGGATATATTATGATGGATGTCAACCATTTTCATCAACTCAGATGAGGAAACTAGCCCAGGAAGTTTAGGCAAGTTACTCCATTCAGAGAAAGAAAAGTGCCACCCTGTCACAAAAGAAATTTAGACTAAACTCTATTTCAGAGTTAAATAGACCACCGACCCTTATAAACCTTTGCTGAGCCCTGGTGTTAAAAAACATTCAGAGCAAATAGCAATAATATAATGCTCTATTCTTTCAGAGTATTCTCCAGAGCTTTTCTTTACTAAGGAAAAGAGACAACAACATTTTGCATTTTTATGATAGCTCCTAAGTCCTTGATGAATGCTATTAGTCTCATTTTGCAGGTGAAACAGCAGAAATTCAAAGAATGGTGTTTACTGAAGTTTTTACAACATGAAAAGTGAGGACACACAGCAGCCACTCTCATACTTAGTTATGATTAAAGGAGGTTGCTCATTTTCTTTAGGTTGCAGTTTCAAGTAGAGGCATTTGTTGGTGGTGTGAAGTCACTTAAGAATAGCAGAATTGAAGGGATTCTCGTTTTGCCCCTTTCAATAGAGACTGCTGGAAGCTTCTCAGACTGTGTAATATCAAGTAAGCAGTCTCAGCCAAGTAATAGAAGAAATGAGGGCATGGGTAGCCCTTAAACTCTACTGCAGAATTGAATATACACATGGACTCTTTTATGTTATATTCTGAATGCTGGTTCACCTCAAAATATAAATATTTAGACTGAAGAAATATGTTAAATATTAAACAGACTATTATATAAGATATTACAGTTCTTTCCAGTACAATTTTATATTCTATGCACCCAATGCCTAATGAGATTCTCTCAGTCCAGGTCCAGAGAGTCAGAAAGATAGCTCTTTATGGTCACAGGGACTGGATTTTAAATTGCTCTGCATCCTGGAAATAACTTGAATCTATTTGTTTTTGCATAGAATTCCTTCGATATTTTCCAAATGAAAATATGTTCATTTGACTAGCTTGTCACAGAACAGTTACAGGACTTATCCTTAGAAAAGTATTTAACTTTCAAGGGATGTTATTCAAGCACATCTAGAAGATAATTGTGAATGTTCTGAAATAATCCAAATGTAAACCTGTTTAAAAGAAATATGGTGCACATGGGCTAAGATAAAAAACCTTCTCTTCCACTTGAAGAAAACACTAATTGAAATGCATTCCAGCCCGGATGTTCACTGAGGCACCTTCCTTCCAATTCTGCCTAGTGTTGAACCTATGAAGATGCGTCAAGAGGCTCTAAAATGATTTTGTCATCTAATCTCTTGAGTAACCAATCCCTACTGGAACTCCTGATCTGGTAATGCAATAGGAATATTGGAAATGAATAGTAGCATAGCCGTGAGGCCCCACGTCAATACTAGGAGTGTGCCCATGTCAGCTCTAAAATACATCCTGCTCATCTTTTTAAATCAAACAGATGTTAGAGTGGTTTTTCTTTGTATTTTCTCTCTCTCTCTCTTTCTTTCTTTCTTTTCTTTCTTTCTTTCCTTTCTTTCTTTCTTTTTCTTCCCTCCCTCCCTCTCCTCTTCTTTATCCTCCTCCTCCTTCTTTCTCTATCTCTGTATTTCTCTTTCCCCGACTCCCCTTCACCTCTCTCCATCCAGCTTTTATATTTTTGTGTGTTTAGTTCACTCCCTCCCAATAAGCTCCAATAACATGAGAGAAAGAAAAGGTTAGTGGTTGTCCTTGTGTGAGGTTTTTCCCCCTACCCTTTCCTCCTTTTTTTTTAGGCCATTCCTTCCCCACCCCTGAAGTCCCTGCCCCAGAAGACAGAAGAGGCAGGAGAGAAAGAGAGAAAGAGAGAGAAGATTAAGATGTAAGCTGGCAGGATGAGCCTGTGGCCGGCTTTCTTACCCGCTCTGAATGAGGGGTAAAGGGATATAAAGGCAGCGGCTCTCATGGAGCCAGCTCCAGGCTGGGGGAAGCTCTGGCCTGACTGTGTGCCACACCAAAAAAGAGTATTTCATTAATCACACATTAACTAGGTGCACAGAGAAGGAAGAAGATTAAAAAATGCAGATGTTTCTGCAGCCCAGTAGAATGAGAACCGCTCTTGATCCTGGGATAAGAACATTTTGAGTTAAAGGGGCTTCATGGGAGTCAGAGTTTTGTGGTCGAGCGCTATGGTGTGGCCTTTTAATCATTAAACCCTTCTATAGCGGTAAAATGAACATCCATTGTCGTGGCCACACCAATGAGGCCATCCAACCTGGCAAAAAGGGAGGGCTGTGCTATGAGGGGGAGGGTACTAAAAGGAGGGGACAGCCTAGCTGCCCTGTGGAATTCGGAAGGTAACAACAGACGATCATCACGAAGAAAAGGCAGCTCAGGTTAGTTTGTTCCAATTGCTTTTCACTGCGACGCTCTCTTACAAGGCAAACGTGTCCTGGCAGAATGAACATTAGTGTTTTACACACGGCTGGTTCCCCTTTTGTTTCCACACAGTGCTTTACTGGCTCGGTTTAATTTTTACTGTTCTTTAAGTGCAGGTTACTTAGGAAGGCTGATTGGAAATGGTATTTTATCCTTAATCACTTTTCTACAGCTGTGGTAGAGCCATTAACATTGCCAGAAGAAAGGAATTGCATTTCCCCCCTCTCCTGCCATTGGCCTAACTATACAGTCTGTGCCAGGGAGTGAGATTTATGGAAGAAATTGCCTCTAACTCCACTCTTGGAAAGGAGCCTGCACTTTAGCTGGCCTCAAAATCATAGGCTCTCAACCACTTTTGTTTTTTCCCCTGAACATTTCCTTGGATTTCTAAATTCCACCATTCTTTTCTCCTACAGTTTGCTGTTAAGAAAGAGAAAAACTAGATCTTTTAATATGGTTTTTCTTTTTCTTTTTATTGTGCTAAAATTTATATGGCACAAAACTTACCATTTTAACCATTTTTAAGTGTGTAGTTCAGTGGCATTAAATACATTCACATCATTGCACAACTATCACCGCCATCTATCCCAGAACTTTTTCATGTTCCCCAACTGAAACTTTATCTCCATTAAAAAACTTCCCATTCTCCTCTCCCCGCACCAGCCACCATTCTACTTTCTGTATCTATTGTAGGGGCAGAAAAGTGTGATACTTTTCTTCACTTATAAGGGTCATAGCCAACACTCTATAACAAAAGACAGGTTGATAAGAGAAAAGCATAACAGGTTTATTTAATCAAAGTTTTATATGATATGGGAGCCTTCAGAAATGAAGACCCAAAGATCCAAGGAAAACTGTGTATTTTTATGGTTAGGTTCAATGAAAAATGGGCAGCCATGTAGAAATGTGATAGAATAAAAGGGTGTGATCTAATGGTAATACAGTGAGGGTAAAAACCCAGCAAAGCCTCTCTGTTCAGATTCTTCTGGGCTGCTGTGTGCAACATTTCTCATGGATATTGGGCTGAAACCCTCTGGAGTGAAGGTCTTCAAGGGAGAAAGGAGAGAGTTCCTTTCTAGGTTTTATGGCTTGCTTTGGAGAGAGGTGTTCTAGTTTCTGTGATCCACCCTAGAAAAGAGGAATTCTGGTTTCTATGGCTTGCTTCAGGGAGAGAATGAGAGAAGGGAGACAGGAGGATGGGAGATGGTCAGACCTTGCTTCTGTGGCCTTCCAGTCTCCTTTTCAAAGTACTCAGCTTGCAAAGGTGCCATCCTTTGGGGTGTCATGTTCTGAGCCCCAATACTATACATTTCACTACTCTACGTACTTCACATAAGTGAAGCCATGCAATATTTATCCTTCTGTGACTGGATTATTTCACTTAGCATACTGTCCTCAAGGTCATCCATGTTGTAGCATATGTCAGAAATTCCTTCCTTTGTAAGGCTGAAAATATATACACACCACATTTTGTTTATACATTCATCTATAGATGGACACTAGAGTTATTTCCATCTTTTGAAGGTGAATAATGCTGCTAGGAATGTGTGTGTACAAATATCTCTTTGAGTTCTTGCTTTCAATTCTTTCAGGTATATACCTAGAGGGGAATTGCTAGATCATACAGTAATTTTGTTTAATCTTTTGAGGAACCAAAATACTGTTGTTCACGTTGGCCCCACCATTTTGCAATCCTGTCAGTGATGCACAAGGGCTCCAATTTTTCCTTATCCTTGCCAACACTTTTTTTTTTTTTTATGATAACCATCCTAATGGGTGTGAGTGGTACCTCATTGTGGTTTTAATATGCATTTCCCAGATGATTAGTGATGTTGAGCATCTTTTCATATGCTTAGCAACCATCTATGGTATCTTCTTAAGAGAAACATCTATTCAAGTCCTTTGCCCACTTTGAAGTGGCTTGTTTTTCTTCTGTTAAATTATAGGAGTCCTTTATATATTCTGGATATTAACCTCTTGTAGGATATATGATTTGCAAATATTTTCTCTGATTCTGTGGGTTGCCTTTTTACCTGTTCATATTGTCCTATAATGCACAATGATTTTAATTTTGATGAAGTCCAACTTATCTATTTTTCCTTTTCTTGCCTGTGTTTTTGGTGTCATAGCTAAGAAATCATTGCCAAATCCAAGGTTATTCGTAAAGCTTTTCTCTAATGTTTTCTTTTAAGAGTTTTATAGTTTTGGCTCTTACATTTAGATCTTTGATCTATTTTGAGTTAATTTTTGTATATGGTGTAAGGCAGTGGTCCTCAACCTTTATGGCAGCAGGGATCAGTTTCATAGAAGACAATTTTTCCACAGACGTGGATGGGGGAGGGACAGAGCTCAGGCAATGATGCCAGTGGCTGTAAACATGCACTCACTAACTCACTGCTCACTTCCTGCTGTGCGGCCCCATTTCCTAAATTTCATGAAAGACAATTCCATGGACTGGGGTGGGGAGCAGGGAGGAGCCGGGACAGCCCGGTCTCTAAGGGGCCATGGACAGGCCTATGTTGGGGACTGCAGGTGTATGGTAAGGGTCCAACTTCATTTTTTTTTTTTTTTGCATGTGCATAGCCAGTTTTCCCAACATCATCTTTGAATAGACTGTCCTTTTCCAGTTGAATGATCTTGGCACCCTTGTTAAAAATTATTTGACCCTATATACAAGCTTTATTTTGGGGATCTCCATTCTGTTACAATGGTTCCTATGTCTGTCTTTAAGCCAGTACCACACTATTTTGATAATGACAGCTTTGTAGTAAGTTTTGAAATCAGGAAATGTGAGGTCTCCAACTTTGTTTTTTTCAAGGTTATTTTGGCTGTTTTGGGTCCCTTGAAATTCTATATGAATCTTAAGATGGGTTTTTAATTTTTTTTTGCAAAATCATCATTGGAATTTTGATAGGGATTATATTGAATCTAAATCACTTTGGGCAGTAGTGACATCTTAGCAACATTAAGTGTTTCAATACATGAACATGGGATGTCTTTCCATTTATTGATGTTTTCTTTTAGCAACATTTTATAGTTTTCAAGTAGTTGTACAAGTCTTACCTTCTTAGTTAAATTTATTCCTAAGTATTTTATTCTTTTTTATGCTAATGTAAGTGAAATTTTCTTAATCTTCTTTTCAGATTGTTCATCTAACATAGTTTTTAATCAAGAAAAATGTAGGACTTTTACTGAATTTTCACCCAAATTTCATCCCAAAGAGAGTGGTGCAGTGAAGAATGTATAAAGAGGCTGACCAGAAACTACTCCCCAGCCCCTGCTGTCCCAGCCTAGAAATGCAGACCCTTTTACCTCTGCTTGATCAGGTCTTGCTCCTGATGCCAGGAAGCAACTAATGGAAATACGAAGTCCAACAGAATTTTTTTTTAAGTATGATAATATTAAGATATCATTGTTATATCAGAAAGTTTGTATTTACAGTACTTAATAGGTTAAAAATGCAACATTAATTTGAAAATGAAACATTCTGAAGTTAGGACATTTCTGAGTAAAGTTTTGAAAGAACACTAATTTATCTACCAAATTTTTCAGTGAATGCTAATATAGCCTTGCAAATAAGTATAAAAATTAGCTCATCTACTTTGTGCTTCCACTTGAAAAACTAATAGTAAAATGAATGGCATCTTTTTTTTCTAGGTTTTTTGGGGGAGGGTGTCATATCATTTATGTAGATTTTATACTCCACACCAAGGAAACAGTTTCTTCCTTGCGAGGAAATCAGAGCATCTCATGACATGCAGAATAAGAGTGTGTGATGTGTGTGTGTTTTGTGGAGAGATATTTTTTTCCTATTTTGTAGATAGTGCCATGTCCTAGTCATACCAACACTTGCTAAATTTAACTAAATATTGAATAAAAATTGAAAAATAAGTCAAGCATCTTTTTTTATTTGTTTATTTATAATATTTTATGTGTTTATATCCTCATAAATCCCATAAATTACAGAATAATACAACTCATTTCTTTTTAACTTTTAATTTGAAAAAAAGTGTATTAAAGCAAAAATTTGGTTCTACATTAGTCAAAGGCATACATGACCTTTTGGAGTAATGTACTCATTTCTAAAGTGGGTTTTAATGGTTTCTGGCCCCCTAGTAAAGTATCTAGAGATACTTTATTTCCATCTTTCAGAAAATTATTGTGATATACTATTTTGTTAGAAAGGACACATTAGTGCCATCTTATAGAAAATTAAAATAATAAATACACAAATGATTGTGTCTATAATGTAATCAGGGTCCTCTTTAATGTGTTGCCCTATTATGCAGTGTACAACCTATACACGTGTACCAAGATAACTCTATTTTCTGTTTTGTTTTAAGGGTAAAAATCTTGGAGTGAGCCATTACCTCTTTCATTCATTCATGTCCTAAATGTGATCTATTGTCACATCTTGTTGGTTGTTACTTCAAAAAATGCTCAGGATCCAACTACATCTTATTACCTGTATAGCTCCTGTCCTATCCCAAGCCACTATCAACTAGGTTAGGAGTCTGCAAACTACAGCTAGGGCCAGGAGAGAGACAAATCTGGCTACATCCATTTGTTTACACATTGTCTATGGCTGCTTTTTCGCCACAATGGAAGAGTTGAGTAGTTGCCACAGAGACCATATGGTCTGCAAAGCCAAAAATATTTACTAGCTGGCTCTTTAAAGAAAAGGTTTGCTGACCTCTGACCTAGATTATTGCAGTGGCCTCATAAATTTGTCTTCTTGCTTTCACCCCTGCTCCTTATAGACCTGTCACAGAGCAGCCAGAGCCAGGTTATGGTACTCCTCTGCTCAACCCTTCCAGTGACTTCTCTCACTCGGAGTAAAAGGCCAGGCCCTGCACCAGCACCCCTCCCACCACGTTCTCTACCGCACTGCCTGACTCCTCCCACCTCATTCCCCAGTTCTCTCCCTGGCTAACTCTGCTCTCGATGTCTAGTTAGCTTGCTTCCTCTTCACCTGCTGTTTCCTCCACCCAGAATGCTCTTCCTAGAGATATCTGCGTGACCTAGTCTGTTCCAAAGTCACCTGTGCAGAGAGGCCTTTTCTGACCGTGCTTCATAAAATAGCAACCCCTTCTGCCTTCTCTATCCATCTTACAGGCCTCACTTTTCCCCACAGCACTTACTCCCCGCTGACTGAGGTTACATTTATCTGTTGGCTTATTCTCTGTCGCCTGCTATTAGAATAAGAGGTGAACACGTGGATACATGGATGCTATGTCTGTCTTTTTTCTTTACTTGGCAATCCTTAACATTGACAACTCGCTCCTGATCTTCTACTTAAATTCCTTCTCACCTTATCTGATTGGCAGGCCTGAGTTTTCCTTCTTTGAAGGTTTGTTAAATTTTCTTGCATAGAGAAGATGCCAATGAGCACAGTGTCTTTGTCAGGCCTTGGCCCTTTCTCCCAAGTCATATGGCTCTGAGATGGCGGGGAGGGGGCTGGAAATGAACATATGTTATTTACTTTCCTGGTTTCATCTCTTTCTCTCCAATCGCCTAGTCCCAAGAAAGGATACAGAAAAGTTAATTTTGAGGGAAGTTCCCTATTTATAGGATCCATAGGGTCCTAACATCTGTTTCCCTCAAATTTTGCCTTTTTTTGATACCATTACTACTTATTGTCCAAAACAGTGAATAATATTAATCTTCTGCTTTCCTGGCACAAAAATCACCCCAAATGTTAAACTATTGTGTTTCGTTTTGCTTTGTGTTGTTTTTTCTTTCTCTTAGTGGATCAAGGTGGTTGAGTAGAAGATTCTATACATCTAGTGATTTCTAAACCTTCTTCTTTGATGGCCTACTTCCTCTTTCCTATCTTTCTCTAAGTTGCAGATTAGTAAGATTTTTTTCCAGATTTCAAAAAGTCAGAGCTCCTGTTTAAAACTATGGTGCTCAAATGGTGGTAGTGTTCACCAGGGTTTCGGGAG
>VBSM01000361.1:83638123-83668033 GCA_008086735.1 Cheirogaleus medius
TTTTCTATGGATTTTATCTATTTTTTTTTTTGTTGTTGTTGTTGTTGTCATTCAGATCATTAAGGTTTTTTTGGTTTCATTTTGTTTTTTGAGACAGGGTCTTTCTCTGTTGCCTGAGCTAGAGAGCAGTAGTCATTATAGCACACTGCAACCTCCACTCCTGGTCTCCAGTGATCCTCCTGCCTCAGCCTCCCAAGTAGCCGGGACTACAGGTGTGCACCACTGTGCTCAGATAATTTTTCTGTTTTTTTTGTAGAGACGGAGATCTTTTTGTAGAGATCTTGCTCACGTTAGTCTCAAACTCCTGGCTTGAAGTGATCCACCCACCTTGGCCTCCCAAAGTGCTAGAATTACAGGCATGAGCCACAGCCCAGATCATTAAGTTTTTTGGGAGAGAGATATTTGAGATCTGGTTCATTCTGCCTTCCTAATCCCAAGTTAGGGCATCTTTTTGAATTGAGTATTTATAATCAAATCACAGCTTTTCCTCTGAAGTTCCCCTGCACACTGTACTTAGCCTCGTGACACCCCTGATTTCTTTCCATAGCTCTTATCACCTTCTCATAGACCATATAGTTTAAATATAACAATTATTATGTTTTTTTATCTGTTTTTGGTGCTAGAATATTAATTCCTTGAGGGTAGAAATCATTCTTTGTTTTACTCGTTGATATTCCCAAGTACCAGTGCTGGGTACTTAGCACGCATTTAATAAATATTTGTTGAATGAATAGATGAACAAATAAATGAATGAAAAAACAAGACACCCTATTTCATAGAATCAAAGATGCCATTTTGAGTTCAGACCAATCTGAAAGTTGCTCTTCTAAGCAGAAATCCAACCAAACGCTGTGAGCATTGCTCAGTCTTTTCCGCTGGTTTTCTGCTGCGTTTGAAGTGCTGAGCACTCCCTCCCTTTGAAACTGGCTCTTCTCATGCTGCTCTAATTATCCTCTCTCTTTCTCCCTGAGCACTTCTCTTCGCCTACCCCCAATATTCATATTCCCCAGAGGTGCGTCCCCAACTACAGCATCTTCACTCTTCTCATGGACACATTCTCCTTCAGTGATTGCAATCACAATGTCATGAATTCAGCTACTCCAAATAGGTGCCAGTGAAATATTAACTTTTTTCTCCACTCCAGATCTTTCTGATGAACTTTGAATTCATATGTCCAGCCGCCTGACTGGCATCTCTAGCTGTATATTTCATAGGCATCTCAAACTCACCATGACCAAAATTGAACCCTTCATCTCTCCCTAAGTTCCTCTTGCATCTTCCTTCTCTTGGTCACACCACCACCTGTGGATCACCCAAGGAAGCGACACCCAAGGAAGATCAGAGTGGGATAAAAAATGTGGAGACGTACTTAAGAAGGTCAGGAGAACTTCAGGAATAAGAATGGGAGAGAAATTTTGACTGACTGATGATCACAGAATTGGTTAGCCACAGAATTGCTTAAAGCTTTTCAACTTCTCCTAGTGGGAAAGAAATAAGGAATGAGTTTCAGAAACCTTCTACAATGACTAAAATGTGTTGCCTATTTTGTATGTTCAGCCCTGACCAGTGAAGCTCAGCTCAGCTGGAGAAGACCCCTTAGCCACGCTGAGGGGTCTTACTTTCAGCTAATAACCGCTAATCTCACAGGAGCCTTGAATGTAGCCTGGCAGTTCTGTTTTCTTTAGTCAATTCACTATTCAGCTTTCCTAGACCATTATTGCATACTTTCTCTACTGTCCTCAAATCTACAACATTTTCTTCTCGTCCTCACATCCAGATTTCTTCACTGAGATAAAATGAAGCATTCAACAAAGGTTGAAAAGCTCTTGCCATGACACCTACCTATTCCTGGCCCACATGCTCCCCTGTCACTCCTGTAACTGAGGAGAAGTTCTCTCTGCTCCTCGCTGAGACCAACCCTTCCACACGGTCACAGGATCTCATCTGCTTTTACCTGATTAGGATGTCACTCCTCCCATCCTCTCCCCTCTTCATCCTTGTTTTCCTCTCTCCTGAATCACTCTGTGATGAGCAAATATGTTATTAATTCTCCTTTCTTTAAAAAAAATCCTCTTTGACTCATATTCCCTCCTTCAGTTACCATCTGTTTTGTTTTTTCCTTTACAGCAAAAATCTTTGAAAGCGTGGTCTATCATTGCTATCTTCTGTCTCCTCCCACATCATTATCTCTCGTGAATATACTCCAGTCAAGATTTGGTACTTGAACTTCACCAAGACTACTGTTATCAATGGCACAATGCCTTTTACATTGCTAAATCCAAAGATCCATTCTTTTTTTTTTTTTTTTTTATTTTTTTTTTTTAGAGACGGGGTCTCGCTCTTGGTCAGGCTGGTTTCGAACTCCTGACCTTGAGCTATCCACCCGCCTCGGCCTCCCAGAGTGCTAGGATTACAGGCGTGAGCCACCGCGCCCGGCGATCCATTCTTAATCTTACTTTTTCTGACCTCATAAGCTACCTTTGCCCAAGATGATCACCCTTTCTTCATTGAAACACATTCTGCAGGTGGCTTCCAGCATACCACACTCTCCTGGTTTTTCTCCTACCTCACTGCTTGCTCCTTCTCAGATTATTTTCCTGATTCCTGTTCACCATTCCTACGTCTAGGAGTACCCTGGACTCATTCCTTGGACTATTACTTTAGTCTATCAAAAAGTCTCCTCTAAGTGATCTCAGCTGCTTCATGGCCCCTTAGCTACAGAGCTATAGTATATCCAACTGCCCATTTGATATCTCCCCCTGGATGTGTAATAGACATACAAATTTAATATACCCCAAATGCAACTCTTGAATTTAACCAAACACCTGCTCCTTCTTCAATTGTCCTGTTCTCAATTAGGGGAATTCTATTTCTCAAAACATAGAAACTTTATTCCCCTGGTTACTTATGAAAAACTTGGAGTCATCATTGATTTCTCTTTTCCCACACCCAATTCATTAGCAAATCAAGGAAGCTCTACTTCAGTACATCCAGCCCGTGACCACTTTGTATCATTCCCTCTTACCACCCTGGTGCAAACCACCGTCTTTCCCCTGGACTATTTATTCTCAACCTACTATCACAGTGAACCTGTTAAAATATAAGTAGTAAGTTTTCTCCATCCACAACTCATACCATAAGATGCATGTTTCTCTTTATATAGATTATATTTTGATAAAGAGATTTTTAAAAGCCCTTCACTGGCTTTCTATCTGATTCAGAATTAAAAATAATTTCTCTACAATCTGACCTATCTCTACTCCACCACATCACATCTCTGAACTTACCTCCTGCTACATTTCCCCTCATTCATTCAGCTCCAGCCACACTGGCCTCCTTGCTCCTGGATTGTACCAAGCACACTTCTGCCTCAAGGTCTTTGCACTGGCAGTTCTCACTGCCCAGAGTTCTCCTCTCCCACATACCTGCATTGTTGAATTTCTCACCCCCTTCAGATCTTAATTCAAAACTCATCTTCTCCATGAGACCTTCCTTGGCCATCCCGTCTATCATTTCAACACATTTCCCCTGGACATTTTATATTCCCCTTCTCTGATGGTTTTTCCTCTTTCACACTCACCACAATATTTTATAGTATAGGTTTTCTCATTTATCTGGCTCACAACTATGTCCCCTATGAGAACGTGAGCATGAGGGCAGATATTTTTGGCTGTCTGCTTCACTGCTGTATTCTCAGCACCAAATCTTCTTAATCATAGCAAAGGCTCATTTATATAGTCCTTAATATTTGCCAGTTTACCAGTCACATTTAGGTACCACTTCAGATTACACACATAAAAGGCAGAGGTGATGTGATCACCAAGGCAGAGAGTGGAATGATGCAGCTACAAGTCCAGGAATGCTGCCAGCCACTCTTTCTCCTTCAAAAATCAGATAAATCATAGCAAATGATGGTGTATTACTATGGGTAGGAGTTCCAATTACAGCTGCTATTCCAGATGTGTGTCATCATAGCAACAGATGAACACGGTTTATTGATCTGTTGAATACATTACTTTTGATTCTATCAGCAGGGAGGATCAAAAGAAGTTGGCCTCTTTCTTGGCAATGACAGCAGTATATTTTCACTCTGTCTTTTCAGGGCTATGTTACTTCTCCTGCTTGCCATCATGATATTGTCTTCAGGGACCCCAATCTTTCATGGTGCACATAACACTATGCTGATCCTTTATACTGAGAACATATTGCTAATTGGACCTTTTGAGAAGGAAGAGGTTAATGCCATGGATATCCTAGTAAAGTGTTACAGAATAGAAGATAAATCCAGGGAAGCTACCGGGGCTAAAATATGATATAATATTTATAGTATTTAGTGTTCCAGGGGTCTTGGATATGCTTGGATAATCCCTTTAAGATAGAGGATTAGTAGTTATACCTTATATCTCCTACCACTAAAACAGAAGCATTGTATTTATTTGTTGTACATCTTTAAATTCTGGAAGCAGAAATCTCATTTTGGGAATATAGTCAGTTCACATTCAAGTTCCTCATATTTAAGTTGCTTTTTGCAAGAAAAAAAAATCTGACAATACCTAATGGTAGAACAAATATAGGACATAAATCTCTTACCTGTTGCTGGTGAGAGTATGAATCACATAGCCAATTTGGAAAGCTTTTGTCATTATGTTGTAATGTTGAAATATGCATACCTTTTGACTTGGCATTTTCTCTTCTAGTAAAGTACCATGGACACCTGGAAATGTAAACAATGTTTTTAGTACTTTTCATAACAGTAAAGAAAATGATTACACAAATTAAATGTGGCATATTTATACAATGTAATGTTACATAAGTCAAATGAATAGATGACAGCATTGTAGCCATATGTATAAATCTTAGCAAAATAGCAATGAATGAAAAAGTAGCTTCTCAGGGGTGACATACAAAGTTATAAAGTTAAAAAAAACAACATCCTTTGTAAGAATATGCATAGGTGTGATAAGAGCATTAAAATCATCCAAGAGGATTCAGGATGGTGATTGATCTGGTCTAAGGAGGTAGGAGGAGAGGAAAGAAAAGAACTACATTGGTGGTACATAGAAGTTTGTGACAACATTCTAGTTCTATGTTGGGTGGTAGGTTCATGGTTTTTATTATATTATTCAATAAAAATAAATATATAAATAAAAGAGAGGCTTGCATGGACTAATGACAAGAGCATGTCATGAACCATGTATTGTGATTGTTCCTGTTCTATGCACAGTAAAGTCACTTCTTTGGGGTAAGCTACTGTATGGATAGAAATTCTCATTAAAAACTAAGTATCTAACCTGAAGATTGATCATTAGGCCATTATCCTTCCTGTAACACAAAAGTGTATGTACATTTACATATTTTAGCACAGAGTAGGATACTAAAAGGTAGAGACTCTAGGCAAGTAAAGTTTGTAGAGGAAGAAAGATAGAAATGTTCAGAGCTTGGGAGAAACCTGTGAGGTGAAAGAGAGAACTTTTCTGAGGAGGGAGAGGAGGGAAGCATTGAGTGTCAGTGAGATTTTAAAAAACATGCAAGATTACGTTTCCTTTGTTAACAAAATTATTTAAACCTTGCCTCCTCCATGAATGCATTTAGTATTTTAGCTAATTATTTATTGACTGAATACAAGACTTCCCAATCTAAACAGAGCATAGTCATAAGATTTCAGGGTTTTATTTGAATTATTGAGCAAGTGGTAGGACTCTAAATTTGATTTATAACATGTAGGAAAGAAGATAGATGAAAGTCATATATTTCACACAGAAAATATTACCCAAGTTTGTTGACAAGAATTTTTTTTTTGTCTCTGAAAGATGAGGGGAAACATTTATGCATTTCTCTTCTGAATTTTAAGTTAAATAATTAGTCCTAAGAATTTTTTTAAAAAATTCTATTGGGACACATTTTCTCTTCAGTTTATGTCTCCATAAAAATTAATATTCTACCCTCAGCGCTGCAGACTTTCTTGTGAGTACTTTCATCCTTTCTTTACATGTATTATTCAAAGTTAGGAAATAGATTACTCTCTAATAAGTAGATATTCCAACAAAGTGGAGATTTTTTTTCCATATTAAAGAGTGTGATGAACTATGTATAATTTTAAAGGAACAAAAATCAGTCATTCAAAATAAAACAAAAAATGTTCTATTGAAATATGCTGTTTTGAAACAGTCTGAGACCATATATATTCACTTTAAAGAAGTAAAAATGTCAGTATAAGTTAACACATAGTCTATGTTTGGATCGTGTTTAAAACAGTCACAATTTTATCAAGGCTTTGAGAATTTGGCATCTCTTTGTGGCGAGACTGTGTGTCAAGTATAATGTCCCTCTTAAACCTGCAGGAATTTCCACAAAAGGATGAAATCCCTTCACTTGTTGCACTTTATTCTCTTGTCACAGTTAAAGCAATATTTATTTTCCTCCTCCTTGCTTCTTGCAGGCCTGTAGTAAATCAAAAAAGTAAACTCTCAGGTTCATTGTGTAAGGGGCTTACTTCTAGGCCTCCACAGTTGCCACAGTAACTAATTAGAAATTTGCATCTCTAAGAGAATTATTTAATGCTGATGTGTAAGCCCTTTTATTCTTTGGAGCTTGGCCTTTTGCTAGGAATCTCCTGGTAGATGTTGAGCCTCAAGGTCATACTGTACAAGCTCTGAACGTAGGTGGCCCTGGTTTGCCCTTTTTATCTGGATGATTCATGCCCAGTGAAGAAAATATCTTGCCAGGTCTTTGTTGAATGGTGGGCATCTGAAAGGCGGCACTTGATTCATTTAGGCGCCATTTGTTTTAACCTGTAACTTCTTCCCCATTGCTCATTAGCTAACTCTTGTGTAATTGAGTCATGCATGTTAAACTAGTACAGTTGAGTTATGCCAATCAACCCACTGAGAAAAATGCCTCATTAAAATTGTCGTGAAGCCTAAGAAGACAATGTTGCTGAAACACAAAATGTTTTGCAGACTTGGACGATGTGTAGTAGCAATACGAAGATGATGTTTTTCTTGGAGAGCTGTTTGTTTTCCAAGGCTTAAACCTGACATTCTCCCAATGTGGAAAGAAGAGCGAAGGCCTTGTGTGGTGGAAAGACAGAGATAAAAAAGAAGGAGCTGGGGACTCCTGGGCAACTTAGCAACTTGTCCTGAAACAGATAAGACATTGCACACATTCAGAGCCGCTATCCTGTGCTGCCAGCCTGTATGGGAGCTAAGACTGGAGACATAGAGGAGAAATTAGTTTAGTTCTTGCCAGTCCCTGACCCACTGCCCCTCCCAAAGCAGTGGAGCCTCTGAGTTCACTGCAGACAGAGGACAAGATAAACATATGTCTAAAAGGTTGACCAAACCTGAAGTCAAGAATAGATTCAACATGCCCATGTTCATTGAAGCATTATTCACAATAGCCTAAAGATGGACACAACCCAAGTGATCCATTGTGAGATGAATAGATAAACAAAATGTGGTACATACATATGATGGAATATTTTTCCTTATAAAGGAAAGAAACTCTGACACTTGCTACAACATGGATGAACCTTGAGGACATTATGTTGTGTAAAATAAGCCGGTCAGAAAACGACTTATGATTTCACTTACATGAGGTATGTAGAGTAGTCAAATTCACAGAAACAGACAGTAGCGTGGTGATTGCCAGCAGCGGGGAGGAGGGGTGAAGTTGTTTCATGGGGACAGAGTTTCAGTTTTGCAAGATGAAAAAGTACTAAAGATCGGTTCATAGCAATGTAGATGTACTTAACACTATTGAACTGTACACTTAAAAATAGTTAAGATGGTAAATTTTATGTCATGTATATTTTACCACAATTTAAGAAAAAAGGATAGATTCAATGGAAAGGTGGGCATAGCCCCACTTTGAAGAAGATAAAAGAAAGGAATTCACTCATTCGTCCTCTAAGGAGAAATAGACCAGGTTTGCTTAATGTGCAAGGAAGCAGGACAGGGCCAGAAAGGTGCCAGCTTCCCCTGTTGGTGGGTAGGGGACACCCTGCTGATGGTGACAGGGTGAAGGAAGCAAATAGATGTGACTGATGATTAGGGAGGATGGATAAAACCTAGAATATCAAAATCAGGCATGTAAAAATTATAAAACATGTCACTACAAATAAAGTCACCAAAAGGTCAATAAAATGTTTTCTAGGGTAACTTACTTATTCATTCATTCATTCATTCATTCTCCATCTTCCTCTCCTGGACCCCTTAGGGTGACATTCCTAATGTCCCACCCAGATAGCTTTCCCTATCATGAACATGTGAAACACTCTCCCTCTTAGAGCGTTTTTTCTCTTAAATCATTTGCCATGCTGTTTCATATTCCTGTTCTGCACTATGTTTTATTTTTTGTTGTATCATGCACATGACTTGACCCAATACCTTGCAAGTAGAAGGTACTTGATATATATTTATTGAATTAGGTTTGTGTGAAGGTCTGAAATATTTTACTGAGTGATTGCTATATTCACGAAGTAGGCTAAGCAACCATTGCTAGACTGAAAACTTAATACATCTGCAATTATTTTTATTGACAATTACAGTCATCCCTTGGTATCCCTAGGGGTTTGATTCCAGGACACCCTGAGATACCCAAATCCACAGATACTCTAGTTCCTTATATAAAATGGCTAGTATTTGGATATAACCTAAGCCCATATACTTTAAATCATTTCTAGATTATTTATAATACCTAATACAATGTATATGCTATGCAAATAGTTGTTATACTGCATTGGTTTTTTATTTGTATTATTTTATTGTTGTATTTTTTATTTTTTGTCAAATGTTTTTGATCTGCAGTTGGTTGAATCCAAAGATGTGGAAACTACCTATATGGATGGCCAACTATACTTAAGGATTTTGTTTTCAGAAAATGAAGTTCATACCCTGCTTTGTGAAAAAGCAATTGGTCAAACTTTGCCTTGGGTCCCCTATAAAACCTTCATGAGGGCACTCCCTGTCTTGTCAATTTGTGAAAGAAGGTCACTTTGTTTAACCTGAATTCTGGGGCGAACGATTTTTAGGTCGTCAATCATATAGGCTTCTACTTGATTTGGGAATTTGAGATACTATCACCAAGCACACACTGTTATCATAGGGGCCTCATTCTTTGTGTCACAGGTTTGCCTATGTCAAACTCTAAACCTCTTACTAGAAGAACTTCTACTTCTTATATAAAGTCACGCCATAATCCTAGCTCCTGCATTTTCCTTGGTAAATAAAAAAATTAAACAAAAAATTTTTTAAATTTAAAATAAAAGTGGCCATTATAGGAAGCTTTTGATATGTCAGAAAGAATAAATGAATATGTTTAATAGGCATTCTAAAAAATTTAAGAAATATCAAATAGACAGTAGTCAGTTTCTTTAATTGGAAAAGTGAGGTCTTAAAATAATTGTAACTCCAAAGTAGTCTCTCTCAAAAGATTTTGTAGCCTTTAGAAACCTATCCTTCTGAGTTTCTTCCTTGTTTTACTCAGATTTACCTGGTTTTATAATATAAATGTGCTCCTTTTTGTCATAATTTTTAAAGAAAAAAATTAAACACCACATTATATTGGATTCAATCAACTCCGAATGGCAGAGAACTTAATGTACAAATTCCTGCTATTCCTGTGTAGCATATGGGTACAGGGGCAGATAAGCTATGAAGCTAGTGAAGGTTAACCTTCAGGGCCCCTCCCAGGGCTCTGGGAAGGGTACTAACAATGCAGCCACCTGATCATAAGATTTTGTATAATTTGCAAAAGTAATAGAAAGTAGATTAATGTTTGCTTAGGGCTGGAGGGGAGACAGGGGGATGGGGGATGATAACTAAAGAATATGGGATTTCTTCTTGAGGTGATGAAAATGTTCTAAAATTGATGGTGACAGTTGCATGTCTGTGACTATACTAAAAACCGCCGAACTGTATGTCACAAATGGGTAAATTGTATGGTTTGTGAAATATATTCCAATAAAGCTTTAAAAAAAAAGACAGTCATACAAAAACTGTGCATTACTATAATATTCAGGAAGTTTGGCCAAACCATCTGGATTTGAAAGCAATAAGTGTTTGGGAAGTGAATTTGTTAAAAAAAATAAATAAATAAGAGAGGAAAGTTCCAGCCTCGACTATGTCTACTACAAAGCAAAGCAAAATGAACCTATGCCTGAATTTGTGAAAACTAAGAATGAACTATCTTCTATATTGCTACAGCAAACTTCTGGTTGAAAAGAGAAATTACCAGTTTTCTCAGTAATTGTGAGAAAACAGGCATTTTTTATAAATTACTGTTGGGAGAGTAAATGGTACAAACTTTAAGCCAGGCAATTTGATTTTATCTACCAAAATTAAAAGTACACATACCCTTCAAATCAGTGCATTTGTTTCTAAGAACTTATTCTACAGATGTACTCACTCATGTGCAGAATGACATGCACAGAGCTCCTGTTGCTTTGTTGTTTCTAACAGCAAAAGTTGAAAATAGTCTAAAAGTTCATCAATAGGGGATTAGTTAAATAAATTATGTCACACACACATATATGATAGAATACTATGCAGCTGTTAAAAAGAAGTGAGGACATTATTAAATATTGATTTCCAAGCTTTACTGTTCAGTAAGCAAACAAAATCAGCAAAATGAAAAATAGAGTGCATTGCATGCTACCATTTGTGCAAGAAAAAAGACAGAAAAGATAAATATGAATTTGTTTGATTATGCATAAAATATTTTTGAAAGAAAACAACAAGAAACTCGGTGTATTAGTTACCTCTGGAGAGGAGACCTGAGTGGCTGGTAAACAGGCAAAGGAGAGATGCATTTACTCGATGAATTAGAAAAGTAATTTATTGCAGTGGAATCCACATAACAAGAATTAACCATTTTAAAGTGAATAATTCAGTGATATTTAGTATGTTCGCAATGTGTGCAACTGCTACCTCTCTCTAGTTCTAAAATATTTTCATCACTCCAAAATAAAACTCTTTACTCATTACACGGTTTCTTCCCAACCCCTGACAGCCATCCTCCTTTATTATGTCTCTATGGATTTATCCATTCTGGATTTTTCATAGAAAGGAATCATACAATATGTGACCTTTTATGTCTGGTTTCTTTTTCACTTGGCATGTTTTTGAGGTTGTGGGTTTTTTATGTTTTTGTTTTTGTTTCTGTATTTTTGAAATGTGAACTATGATAAAGTATTACATATTGAAAAACTAAAAAAAATTTAAAATAAGACTTTTCTTGCTGAACACCATGGGAGCTAAATTAACGGAGACCCCCAGCCTATTTCAGAAATGGACATTCTGAACAAGACTTATGAAGAAAGAAATACTCTTTCCCTGTGCAACATCTCCTAATCCTTTTCCAATCTGAGTCCTTTCTTATCACCATAACAATACACACTGTGTGTGTGTGTGGCGGGGAGTTATTTTGAGAATTCAATTTTGCCTTGCATGACTTTTGTCATTAACTCGCAGACATCTGTCTAGAACAATGCACTCTTCTTATTTTACTGTGAATCTCGGTGGCTTGTGAAACTCTGCTCTTAAGCCAAGGACCCCATCTCCCTTGGTACCAATGTTATTTGTTGGTTCCATCACCTTATAAATATCAGGGCAGATAAGGAAAATATCACAATTACATAGATCTCACCTAGCAAACCATGAGGGCCCAGATAAAGGGGTATTTGTCATAGATAAGGAAATATAGAAGTCCAGGAGAACAAGGTGGAAAACATAACTTTCCAACAGCTTTTACTTCAAGCCTTGTCATTTCAGTGGAGATTCCAGAATAATTCCTCAATTCTGATTGTGGCTCTTTTTAATATCTAGAACATTGGATGGGAAAGCACTTTAGAAGTCAACCAGGCTAACCTCTTAATCACTCATATAAGAATGTGCCCTAACAGTGATAGCTGACCATTGAGCCAATGCATGCATGCTTCCTGTGACAGAGAGCCCACACCCAGAAGTTACTGCACTAGGTTTATAGAATTTCAGCCTGGAGTAACCAACTCATGCCATTTGGCCTAGAACTTTCCTGGTTTTAGCCCTGGAAGTTTCATGTCCTGGGAAACCCTCAGTACAGAGCAAACCAGGATGGCTGGTCACCCTATTCCAGCCAAGAGCAAAGATAGCCAGGGAAGGCCTTGTTGGGGAGCTGCTCAGTGAAGGATGGTTTGGATTTCTAAAGTCACGGGGAGATCAGAAAAGAACAAAACTCTGCATTTCCTCAGCCCACACAGCATGGCCTCTGATCAGCGTGTAATTTCTAACATATTCATGTGCATTTCCATCAGATTTTTGGAACCCTAGTTTGGATCATAGCTGTTAGGCAAGAGCCAGCCACTGACATTTGTTAACAGGGTTGTAACAAGATCAAAGATGTCTTTTAGGAATATTTATCTTGTAGTAATGTGTGTGAGCCTTGTGAGAATGCCTAGAGTAAAGAGAACCGGTGAGGAAGCTATGGACTGCAATGGCTCAAGTGTGAGGGAGACAGATCAGGAGTGGGGTGGGGCCAGTGGGGATAAGGAAGATGAAAAGATATGGGGAGAAAAACAAGTAGGAATTGGTTTCCTTTGGCCTGAGGAGCTGTAAAGAGGAGGAAAGCGGACCCCCTAAGACAGTGGTTCCCAAGCCTGAACACAGAGTAGAATCACCTGGGAAAGATTTTTTAAAATACTGACACTTGGACCCCTCTCTGAGCTCATGATTTAATCAGTTTTGGGGGACCCAGATAAGGGAATTTTAAAATGCTCCCCAGGTGATTCTACTGTGGAGCAAGTGTTGGAAACCATTGATTCAAGGCCTTCTGGGTGGCTTATTTGGCTTTTATAGGATGTTTTTATTCTTGCAAAACTCAACTTCACATTTTCTTGTTACCTTAATCCTACAAGAATGCCCATGGTTTCTGAGAAAGTGAGAGGGATTCGAGTTTGTTCTAGAGGAGTTGATCATTGAAAGTACAGGGTATTTGAAATGTCTAGTGTCTAAGCCTCTCCCACCCCTTCTTCAAAATTATCTAGTCATCGAGCATTTAAAATGAACCAATTGTTTCATAGTCATCTCTTCTCTTAACCATCCCATAAAGTAGGATTGTATTCTCAACTTGCAAATGACAGAACTGAGGTTTGGACAGATAACAGTGAGTGAGGTTAAGAGTCTGTGTCGAGTTCCCATCACTCTGCCTCTAACTCTTAGTGTTTGTTTGTTCCCACAGCCTAGGGCAGTTCACGGTGGAAAACAGGGTCTACCTTTTGATCTTACCTAATATCTGAACAAGGGGCAGTGCTGAGCCCCTCCCCACCAGGAGACATTGGATAAATTTTTCATACTCAAGCTTCTACAAAGAAGCCTCAGACCACAGAGCAAAAAAACATTAGTGGCCTTCCATTGAGGTAGGTGAAAAAGACTTTTCTAGATGATTGGTCTAGCACATTGTGAGATCAGTAACACAAGAGGAATAAGAAATATTATAGATTCTAAAAGAACTTTATAACAAAAATTTTAAGTCTTTTATAGAATATTTTTTGGGAACAAATTTCTCCCTTACAATACACAATAGTCTACAAATATTAAATGTTCACATTTCTATTTTTTTGAAATGATAGCAAAGTTATTTAGAGTTTCATTGTTTCTGCTGAATTGAAGTTCTTTATCTGACGATACTTTAAAATATTGGATGAGCAAAAGGTTAGCTATTAAGATAAAAGATGTAAACATAATTAGACAAATATAGATCACTGCTACATAGCTATCATGACTACAGAATCCAGAAAGTCCCAAGTCTTAGATTTCTCTTTGTTGTCCTTGGTAAAATACAGAGAAAATTTCTGAAGGCAATTTGGTTTCCTAGATCATAGTATTCCATTTTACTTTTAACATTTCCTCTTGAGCCACACAGTTCTTCAAGATTCCAGGTTCTAAGATTCTGCTAATTAGTATTGATACTGCTAGGAGACCTATTGCAAAATTCTGAAACCTGCTCCATTCCTCTGGCAGCTCAGTCAAATAATCATCTGTGTATTTGCTTTCCAAAGCAAAGAATTCCAGTTTAGTTTTTCCAACTTTACTCTCTCTTTTTCTATAATGACTTCCCTTTTGAGAACTTCAGGAGCCCTAATTAACCCATGGAGGTGTTGCAATATTAATGCGAGGCTAATATAAAAAAATAAACAACCACAGCAATAAGACAGAAGCAAACTCCAGTGCCATCCACTCTGTGTGTACAGAAGAAATTATACTACTCCTCCTTATAAATAAGGGGTTTGCAATGTGTTGTTCCTTTTCTGTAGGGGAGGGGGGTGCTTATTGATGCTGCATCTGTTTTGTCAGAACGTCAGCTAATGGAGAAAGTTAATTGTGTTGGTTGTAAGGCCACCTGTCACACACATGCCTCATTTCCATACTAATGGTCCAGCAGTGGCAGGCAGTGTGCTCTCTGCAGTAACAGCTACTGCCTCTTTGGAAACGTGGGCCAAATGTGCCCATGCAGCAACTGTAGGCCGCCTATGCGAATGCCTCTAGTATTGTGTTGACTGGGGCTTATATTAACCCCCTACTGGCGGCTCCAAACTGGATTTGCAGTAAAAGTCGGGAGGCTGTAAATGCTGTTCTGGGGTGAGGACCAAGTCCATGGTGAACCTGCTGGGAGAGGCAGCTTTTGAGCTTCAGAGTTTCAGAAATAATCATCTGTGTAGCCAACCCACCCCACATTTGGAGAGAGAGAGAGAAACATGACTGAAATACTCGATACTCAACTTCTCCTTTAAGAACAGCCTCTGTGTATTATTTCATATACAGAAGAATTAAGTCTTCTTTTCTATAAGCACTTTTACCACCTTCTTTGCTCTTTTTGATCAATATGTATCCCTAGGAAAACCTGCATGTACCAATCTCATTTATAAGGTAAAAGTCAGCTTTAGAGCCCCGGATAATAATATTTCCAGTTCTGTCACCTAAATTATCAAAAGCAACCTGACTCTTGACTATAAAAGATCACACTCCAGGCAGTACTTCATGCAGCGTACTTTTTGCAAATTGTTTGAATCTTAGGCATAGTTGAGGAATCAGTGCCCCCGAGAAGAGATTGATGAATATTTTAGTGGGAAACTATTAGATGCAATTTGAGAGATGTGACTATCCTCTCAATGAGGCAAGACCATAAAATTGAGAGCTATTTCTTTTTAGCTTCTAACCCTGAGGATGTAGGAAAATGCCAGGTTCGGTTTCCTTGGGGTCCTTTTGTGTGTGGCTTTCTGTGACCTTACACAGCCATCATGAAGGGCTCTGGGGCTAAGTACCAAATGCTGCAGCACTGACTGCTCTTAGAGAGATGGGCAGCACACGGGCCAGGCTGCTTACATTTTGTAGTGGCCAATTTTATTTAAATGGGTGATATTTCAGGCTAGGCTATCTCTATTCTGGTATCAACACAAATTTTAGAATGGATGTCACAGTCATTTGGAGAAGAGGCTCAAAGTCAGGTGGATAATGGTTCTGGTCACACAGCAGGTGGAATGTCCTAAGCTGTGACGGCGTCTCTGGGATATGGCCAGGTGGGCTGTCTTCTGGGAGAGCTAGAAGGAAGCGCAGGGAAGCCAGGCCCTGGAGGCTTCAGAGTTCTATGTGCATCTCTGCCCTAGATGGCAAAAGACACAGAAAACCCTACAGGTAAATTTCCTGACTGATCTCTGTTGGGTCTGGATTTGCCAACATGCCACAGAGTTTTCCCACAGCAATAAAGACGAAGGGGGTTTTGGTCAAGTAGGGACCCAACACGGATTCCACAGTAAAGCTTAGTGGCTGGGGCCACTGTAAACTTAGGGTCTGCAACCTTAGCCAGGCCATTGCAGCTGCCCAGAAGTCCTTCTGCATGTCCTGAACTGACACCTTCCTCTGTTCCTTACCATAACTATTTCAAGCTTTTATCATTTTCCTCCATCTCCCTACTCAGAAGACAACTTCATTTTGCATTTCACAGAGAAAATGGGGTACCAAAGACAAGACAAATGCTCTTCCAACCTTAGGTTCCAAGCCACACCAATAAGCTTATCTATATCCACAGCCATCAGTCAGTCCTCCCATCTTAGTCAGAAAAGTGACTTCCTTTCTTGTCCTTGTCCTTAATGCTTCTTTCTCTCCTCATCCACCTCCTTTCTCTCTTCCCTTCCCTTCTCTCTCCCCACACTCACACTCACACACATGAGTGTGCAGGCATGACAGATCAGCCTGAAGGCAGGTAAGAACACACTTGTGAAAATAGGAATTTGGTAAATCATGGTCTCTCAAAAATTGACAGGAGAGACTTACAAGTCTATTAGCAATTATAGCTGTCTGCAAATGCCCCATCTGGCATTGTAGGAACACAGGAGAGAGATGTGTGATCAGGCTGAAGGCCAGGAAAGACTTCCTGGAGAATGTAAAATTTGGGTTAAGTTTTGAAGGCGAATGTCGACTAAAGGAAAAAATATCAGTCTTATGAAAGGATGAAAGTTAGTTTTATTCAGAAGTTTTACTGAGGACTATCGACGGAAGCCTACAGCCCAGAAACAGCCCTTCAGAGAGGTTCTGTCAGACTACACCAATGCAGTGTTTCAGTCCGCAGCTTATATACCAGTGGTGAAGATTCAGATGTGCAAACTCACATCTAAGCCTGCGTGCAAGAGTACATCTGGTTATAGTTCACCGAGGCATAATCCCAAGCCCTATCAGTCGTTATCATATGTGCAGAAGGGTCAAGGACTAGGGGCTTTTATCTTTTAAGGAATATAGTGACTCAGGCCAAAGACGTGGGGGACCGGGTGCTCTGTCCTGTTTTGTCTTCAAGGCCTCCCTCTGGGGATACACACATCGTCACAGAGTCAGGGGCTCTGTGAAATCATGCTGGCAAGCAGAAAGGAGCAAACATGGCTTCTTACAAAAAAAAGAAGAGAACATTTCAAGCAGATGAAATGGCATGTATGACAGGGTTCCACCTGTCCCGGGACCCGGAAGCATTTGATTTGGAGGTAGAGAGGAAAGCAGAGGTAGAGAGGGCCGGTGAGGAAGGGCCTCGTGCAATAAGCCAGTGGACTGGAACCGTGTGAGCTGGGCGGAGACGTGGAGGGACGGTGAGGAGGGAAGTGAAGCGGCAGCAGCGTGGAGGGTGAGGAGGAAACAAGGCTGTGGTCAGGGCTGAGTCACTGCAGCATCCAGACGAGAAGTTTTGACATGAGTGGCTGTGGGAAAAGAGGACAGGAAAACCAATATGAAGGAGTGGAATTGTCAGGCCTGGGTGACTGGATGCTGGAGGAAGAGGGTGAGAGGAGTGACCATTGCTGGCTTGGGGACTGGGTGGATGGGTGGGGGACCCAAGACTACAGGAGGCGGAACAAATTTTAAGGAAAAGATGCTTTGTCCCCTTCGGCTCATATTGAACTTGAAGGACAGGTAAGTGAATCCATTTAGTAAACCGGTTGCTGTGTGAGCAGAGTGTCCTGGCCTGGGAATTCTCTGCAATGGTGGTGATGGAAGCCATTGTGGACGGGGCCACTGAAGGCAAGGGTGTGGCCTGAGGCACACCGAGGGCCAAGGACAGCTCTGGCCATCACTGACAACGGAGGGGCAAGGGGCGAATGAAGAGATCACAAGATCACAAAAGAGATTTAGGAGAGCCAGAGTGGCCCTGGGAAAATCAGGAAGGAGGAGTTTCTTAGATGCAAGGGGGGCGGGGTGGATTTTAAGAGGCAGAGAGTAGCCAACAGTGCCACATGTTATGGAGACTCTAAGTGAAATAAAACCAGAAGATGACCCCTGCATTTGTCCACCGGTGAGCCCAATGGTGTCTTCTGCCAGAGCCACGTGGGCATGGGTGGTTTGCAGAGGCCAGATGTTGGGAAATGGGAGGTGGGGACAGGGAACCAGGGGCCTGACTCTGTCAGGTCTAGCACAGGGCCTGGCACCTAGCTGTCGCTCAATAGACACTTGCTGCATAAACGACTGACTGAATGAATCCCTTTCTCTAGAACCACCTATCGTCCCCAAACCTTACTAGTCTGCTCCGTGGTGCCTCTGCTACCCTTCCCTCTTCTCTGGCTTGCCTGCTGCCTCCCACGTTTTATTTCCTTTTGCTTCACTTACTCCTGTATGTCCTTGACAAAATTTCCTGTCTTCATTGCTTCTTTTCTATCTTTAGCATTATTGCCGTATTAATTACCACCACCAGCTCCTGTCAAAATCCCTCATTGTGTCAAGACATTGTTTATTTAAAAAAACTTCCAGTGTTAGATTTTTTCTTTTTTTTTTTTTTGATGGGATGATAGCGGGAGTATAATGGTCAGAAATAATGGAGGAGTCCAGCATTAAAACCACCAGCTTGAAGCCAGTGCTGTGGGGCACGCCTGTAGTCCCAGTTAGTCAGGAGGCTGAGGCGAGAGGATCTCTTGAGTCCACGAGTTTTAAGCTGTAGCGCACCATGATCACACCTGTGAATAGCCATTGAGTGCACCCCAGCCTGGGCAACATAGCAAGACCCTGTCTCTAAATAACTACATACATACTGCTAGCTTGGTGTTTAGGTTAGGAGACACAAATCTATGACTGTAAGATGGGAGAGCTCATGAGGTACTGATGGATGATTCAGAGAACTACCTGACTTCTAGTGTTAAGGGTGTACAGGCTAGCTATTGGCACCCCCAAAGGCTTACCACCACCTAGAGCATTGAATTTATGTGCCTGAGTTTCGCATTCAGTGCCTTCAAAGAGCTGCCCCAACTCACCTATCCCAAAGAGACTTTCCACTTTTTTTTTAACAGCCTAAAACGAATGCTGCTGTCAAATTAGACCATTCCCGTAGCATGCCCAGTACCTTCCAAGCAATTTACTAAGGCTCATTGAATCTCCCAGAATACCTTTTCCACTCCATTAAAAACCTTACCTACCCTCTAAAGCATGGCTGAAATGCCATTTTGTTTTCACAAGTCCTTTCTTGATTCTTTTGAACTCACAGTCATTTTATTGGCCACTCTCAAATTACTACAGGAATGGTCTAATGTTCTGGAAAGCTCCACAAGATACTTTATTAAATGAATAAAGCATGATGGGCAATGGTGTACATAATGTACCATCACTTAAGTTTAAAAAAGAATATGTAGACATGCATATATGTTTTGTAAATTCATAGACTATCTCTGGAAGGATAAATAAGAAAATGTAACTGTGTTGGCCTCTAGGGAGGGAAACTAGATGTGTGGGCACAGTTTAGTGGGAAGATTTATTTTTCACTCTATACCACTTTTTACATTTTTAATTTTTACTATATGTGTGTATAATCTCTTCCCCAAAGTGAGTACAAATTTAAGAAAGAATAACTGGTGGTATTGCTGCCTGGCAGGAGCAGGTAAAGGTATGCATACTGAGAGTGCAGCACGTGGCAGAATCCAGGCTATTCTCCACGTGCTGTTCCTGAGTGTTCTTTCCTACAGCAATTCCATGAGGGGGATTGCATACATTATCCAAGGATTCACACCTATTGTGAAGTGGAAACAGTGGTGTCCTGGTAAATTTTTTAGCAACCAGAACCAAGTGTGTATTCAACACGACTGTTGGTTGATACTTTTGTTTGTGATGACAAACCAGATGGGAATGAAATGTTGTAGACACGTGTTAGAACTTCACTTGTTCCATCAGTGCCATGAGCCATCTCTGCTGAATTGCGTGAGAGTTTCTGAATACTGAAGGAATATTTTCTACAATTTTTTCTGTTATTTACAATGTAACAGTGATAGACATGACACACTTTTGTGTTTAATCTGCACTATTCACATTTTCTCCATTGCTTTTAAGGTTTACTCCATCAACAAAACAATGCATCCAGTCCCAACTTGTAATATTTGCCTACTTCTCTAGCTCAAATACTCCCATTGTAGCTAATTTTGAGCTGCCAGCTTACAGCATGCAGCGTGGGGAAGAGAAGCACAATAACATGCCTGGACGTAGGATTTCCATCCCAGAAACACAACAGGTGTAAATCACCTCAAGAACATGGATAATAGTAATAGAATTGGGAAATGATGATTTTTGAATATGTAATTGTCCTTGTTTTAATATAATTTCTTTATTTGTAAGTTTATAGAATTTACCTTTTAATAAAGTCCATGTTTAACAATCAGCTTGCAAAATTCCTCAAAATTTAACCATTGGCTGTTACAAACCAGTACGGATCAGGTCTCCTTGGAAGGAACAGTACTGAAGCCAGCTCTTTCTGATGTCATAACCTGGACTTTTGGTCATTCTGCCACATTCTTCCATTCACTAAAATAGTCATTGCACCCAGTCCCGGGCCAAGCACAACGCCTCCGACGTGGAAGCTGACACCTCCACTAGTCTAAGCTGCCTGCCCTCGGTTCCCGCAGTCATTATCTGGGGAGTGTGAGGAAAGTGCAACCTCTTCACTGGGGCTTATTTTATCCCCTCTCTTAGCCACAAAGCTATCAGGTTACCTAGAATAAAGCTAAGTATATAAGCAGCAAACCTTCTGTTGGCCTCTTCCCATGGAGATATTCATGAACTGAGAACCCTCATTGGGGCAAGTCGCTGGGAGAGTGAGTCAGAGAGAGAAGCTCAGAGCTCAGAGTTCTCAGAACACACAAACCCGCAGGTCAGGCTCCAGTAACAAGGAAAGAGGTGAAAAAAATTACAATATTTACTGTGCTTATATTTTTCTTTTTTCAGAGTTATTCTACTTAATAGACCTAGCGTGGGAATGGATCCTTCCATCCTGGCTATGTTCTGTCTGCCTGTAGAAGCCATTTACATTATAATTGTGAAATTGTATTTGACACTATGGAATATTTTACAAATTTTTATCTGTGGTGCTAATGATGTTTTCTCATTGATGATTGGATATCAAAAATTCTGATGGAAATTTTATATATGATTTATTATGTCTTCAAAAGTCAAGAATGCAGATAGGATGCATGATTCAGCTGTTATGAGATCAGGACCTAGGATCAACTAATTGGCTCCAATGCCTATAATCAGTGTGCTCAGGCAGCTTAAGTCTCCAGATCTCAACCTGGCTTCTACTCCACAGGGCTGTTGGGAGAATGAAATGAAACAGCACACGCACATCTTTTAACACAGTTCCAGACTCATACATGCTACACCGATTATTAGCTACTAGGTCTCAAGTGTAGGCCTTTGAAAATGTAGAATCTGAAAGTGCAGAACTAATAATTTCTTTATACCTAAGATTTTGTTAAGAGTGCGTTTGTCTAAATCTCATTTGGTGAGGAGCTATATGATCACTGGGGTCATCATCACATAGTCTGTCTGGAATAAGGTTTCCTTCATTACCAGCTTTGTCTTTGAAAACCTACATAATTGATTCTCTATTTAATTTTGTTGATAAAATTTACTTCTATTCATTGTCACTCAATTTGGAGCTATGCATTTGCTATGAGCAGATAAAGTATGTGAGAGATGTTGCTCTTTCTTTTTCCTTGTATTTCATCCCCTTTGTATGAGCATGTGGCTCACCAGATCAATATTCATTTTTTTTGGCAAATATTTATCGAGTGCTCACTCTGTGCTGGCTTCGTGCTAGGTGTTAAAGAAAATCATGTAAAGGTTGCCAGACTCAGCATATGGAAATATTCTAGCAGATATAATCATACTGGAAAAATATTTGTTGTTTATTTGAAATTCAAATCTATCTAGGCATCTGCTTTTTATCTGGCAACCCTAAATCATGGTCTTTGTCTTCATATGGTTTTTCACCGAGTGAGGGACACAGTCAAGTATCCCTCAGGTGATCAGGACACGGTGGCGATATGCAAGTCCAAGACGCAGAAAGGTATCCCAGAAAAAGTGGCACCTAAGCTGAGAGCTGAGATGTGAAAGTGACTGGAGTTAGCCAAGAAAGTGTTGTGCCTGGGAAAGTGCTTCAGGCAAAGGGATCACCCTGTTGGAAGGTTCTGAGGTGGAAAGCAGCTGGATGATGTTGTCAGCCTGCTGCATAATTGAACAATTCACATAAGGTGAAGAGCAAGTCCCTAGAGAGGCTGGGCTGCCCACCAGCGCCTGATTCCTCGCACTTCCACTCTATTCTCCCTGCCCTCTTTTCCTTTGACTTCAGCTAGCCAGAGTGCATTTTAATTATTTGCAATAAAAAACAGTCTTAACTAAGAAAAGTAAACACTCAGTAAATCCTGAATGAGTGTGCATAATTGGAAGTTCTGATCTTTTGTGGGGAGGGGTAGTTAGATTATAAGGTTGACTTATGATGAGAAGAATCTCCTGTTGTCTAAGTTTCCCTTGAACGATACTTAGATTGTCCACCAACACTTACGCTGAGAGGCATTCAGAAGGGAGTCAGGCCCGACCCCTGTCCTGCACATTCCAGGGCATGGACTCCACAGCTGGAATGGCAGGGGCCGGGCAGCTCTCATTCGTGCTCCTTCTGTCAGCTAACCGTGTATTGCTGAATTTGTGTTGGACGTATTTGAGTTGAATGGGAATTCATTGAGAGTTGATAGATGAAGACTGTTGAGGTCATCTACCAGAGAGAGAATGGACCTCCCCCCAAAAATATTTGGTTCTAATGGCAAGACTGCTGATGCCACACATGCACCAAGAGGAGACGAAGAGGTTTACGACTCACAGAATGTCACTTTCTGGGGAAAGGAGGGCAAGGTACCAGGTAGGTTCTAAAATGGCTTGAGAGAGCAGCAGGAGCACACTGGCTCAATTTTGACTGTGGTTAGGGGTGCGGCTGGGTGTGGGTTTCTGGGCACATCCAGGGCTGGTGTGATTTGAACCCAGGGCGGGAGCACCCAGGCTTTCTTATCAGCATGTCCAGATAAGGGACAAGAGGGGGAGAGGGAGAACTGGGACATGAAAGTTGTTCACAAACATCAAAAATGGAGTCAGTCTCTTATTACAAAGACACTTTCCGATATTTTATCTTTTCTGCTTTGGGTCGATAATAGTTTCAAGGATCCTGTACGTTAGTGCATAACATCGCCCTAATCTCTAAATTAGATGTATCAAATCTGGCAGGAAAGAGGTAGTGCATGATAATAGGGTAATTTGAAGAGAGTTTAATAAAGGGTTGATTAGCAAAAGTGTGGGTAGAGTATAAGAAAACAACATAGGACATTGCAATGCCCTGGGATGAATAATAATATCTGGGGCTCCATTTAATTTCCACTCCTGATGGAGGAGGCAAAGGAGAGTTTGACAGAACCCAGAGAGACAGGGCAAGAGAAAGAGAGAGATCTGCGGGGAGAGGGCTGTCTAACAGAAGCCTTAGGGTCAAGGAAATCTGCCACCTACAACCATCCCCTCAAGGAAGACACCAAGGAACTCATAAAAAATACCCTAAATCTCACTTCTCACTTTCTTTCCTCCCTCTGATCTCCTGTCCCCATTAGACAACCCAGCCAGAGGGCAGAGGGCAGGGCTGCTCACTGAGGCAGTCTGTAAAGTCTAGCTCCCCGGGCACAGAGCAGGCTGGAGAGGGATCTGCAGTGCCGGAACCGTGTCCAGCTTAGGAAGCTCCACTGGTTTTTCCCTCTAGCAACAGGGTGGAAGTCTCAGGCTACCCGTAGACAGCTTGGTCAAAGAAATTGTTCCCCTGTCCCCCACTCTCCTCAGAATGTCAGTAGGTCTTGTATATGACATTCTCAATTTTTGGTATTTTAAATGGGTAGTTTTCATGATGCATATAGCAGTATTTTGGGACACCTAAAGGAACATGCTTTGCGTTCTCATTCTCTCTCTTTCTTTAAAATTAATATTAGAAGTTCAAAGAAAAGAAGAGCCAGGACATGACAACATGCAAATCGATATGGTAATATGAGCCAAAGCCTTGAACACAGTGATAGCTCAATAAACGTTTACTTATCAAATGATCCACGCAATCACAGCAGAAAAACTTCCCGTGAGAAATCTCATGAGCAGGATGGATAGTTGCAGAGATTGTCTTATAATAAGTAGCTTGTCTTTTCTATCTTGTCTACACCAAAGTTTAATTCCTTTGTCAAAGTATCCCATCTGTTGGCCACACGCCCCCTGCTAATTAAATCCCATATTTGGGAGCACATACACATAGCATAAGAGTCCTGAGGCTGACTAGGCCATAAAGCAGTTGTTTGGTGTTATCAGCTTCTATTTCTACTCTTTTCCTATGGAGTAAAAATTTAATGTCAGCACAAATTGAAAACAACACAGCAGCTTTTCGGAAATTTATTTTCCATTCTAAAATGCATTTGCATTTTTAAATACTTATTTTTGGCCTTCGTTTTCATGCGATTTTGTTTATAGCACTAGAAATAGGGCAATGTGACTTTTTGTTCCTTTTATTACTCCAATCTGATGCCCAAAGGGATGAAGTCAAAATCATTAAGCAAATGGCAGAAAGCAATCGATGTTCCCAAATCAAAGGTCACATAATAAGGAAAGATGAAAGTGAAATACAGAAAATCACTCATTGGTTTGGCTGGAAAATCTTCAAATTTTCATCAATCTATACAAGTAAAAAACATTGAAATGAGAACTATGGCTTTATTTGGCATTACTTGGTAACTATGGCATTTCTATTGAGCAATGGACTGAGGCTGTTGATACATAGCCATTTTTGAAAACCCATTTTGGTAAAAAATAAAAAAAAATAGTAGGAAGAAACAGGTTGTTCATGAACTTTCCTTGCAGGTTGGCCAGCAAAGATTCCCCAAATTGTGAAAGCTTTGGGCTTTTGCCCTAGCACATGTTCAATGAAGCTACAATCAGTGGGCAAAGGAGCAATTTTCTGAATAAACCATGGAGATGGGTTCTAGGAATAGCAATAAATATATCTCAAGGTGTGGCCTTGGAGACAGGAGCTTTCCTGCAATGTTGGGACAATGCACTTTCCCAGCTTCCAAGCTTAGCTTTCAAGACAATGATGACAGGATTTTGGGGTATGGGTTTTCTTCCCACCCCCCAAGTCTGGCAAGCAGCCTAACTAAATGAAGCCTCTCAGCGTGTTGACTTTAACAGTACTCTATTAGTGTCAGATCAGAATGAAATAAATATATGTGGCAACAACTTTTTCAGAGGCAGCTGTCACTTGAACATGTTGACACAAAATGTTTGTTTTCTGTTACATACATATGGGAGTCTTTAAAATGCCCTTAAGTAAAAGGCTGCACTGAGTGGAAAAACTGCAGCCGCACACCTCAAATACTTAGTATGGGAAATCTCATATAAGAAACACTTTGGTGTGGTGGCTGCTAGCGTATACAATCCTCCGATGCAGAAGATTGGAAGCAATGGTAAGACCAGTTGCAGCCTTTATTTGACTGTCCCTCAATAGTTTTTAAATTTTTTGTTGGTAGGGATTATTGATGGGAAAACTCTGGGCCCCCGAGTTACAAGTTTTGAAAGCGTTCTCCTCTTTCTACCTTATAAAAGTAAATCTTTCCTGATTATTTAAGAAATATATAGTCATCGTTTAAAACGTATTCGAAACATAAATTATGAACACATCTTGATGTTTTTCATCCATATATTCTTTTATTTTTTTAAAAGAAGATGAAGGTCCATTGTATTTTGTTAATTAAAAAATAAATAGCTGTTTCCTCCTCTTCCTGCCCTACGCACATGCGCGCGCATACAAACATGCAAAGAGCGTGGGCGCATGCGCACACACAACGCACACAAGCAGGGACTAGATAGTACTGTTTTGGGTAGGTGTGTGAAGCTGATGTCTGGTTGGAGTTGTCTTTAGCCTGTTCTTCACCACAGCTGATTGTTGGCTTGTGCAGAACAGGGGCCCATAAAAAATTAACTATTGAGAACTAATAGGAAAGTTTCAGCTACTGAGCCCATCTTTTTGCTACTAAATGTGAAAGATACATTCTACTTAAATCTCCCAGTGCTGTTTTTAGCAATACACAATGCTATTAATAATCTTTTAAAAAAAGTTGCTTTCCACTACTCACTTTACATGGCATCAAAACTTCAAATTAAATTCTGGATATCGTAGGCAATGGCAAGAGAACATTATTTACCAATGGTGGAAACACCATTTGCAGATGTATTTAAAAATAATCTGTCTTTTGGGGATATAATTATCATAAAATTCACCCAATTTAGATGTATAGTGGAGTGAACTTTGACAAATATCTGAGTCCATCAATATACAGTATAGAAACACTTCTAGCACCCAAAAACTTTCCTCAGGATTCTTCGCAGCCAATCCCCTCTCCCCACCCTCAACCTTTGGCAACCATTCATCTACTTTATGTTACTATAGTTTTACATTTTTAGAGTTTCATTTAACTAAAATCAGAAAGTTAAAAAAAAAATAACTCCCAATAGGCAGAGTCTATAACTTTAATCGAGTGAATTTATTCTGCAAATTGAGAGGGTTCAAACAACGGAGACACTATGCAGTACTTATGAATTGTGAGAATCTCTCATAGTACTCTTGCTATAGTCTCCTAAGAGGTTTCTTGAATTCTCATTTCTCCTTTCTATTCTATCCTGATCCTATAGAAACTATATCCTGAATGGAGGAAGCTGTCACAAGAGTTGGTGTAGATTTATGCAGAAAAGGGAGAAAAACTGTAGCAATCTATTTTGTTTACCTTTTCTTTTCTTTTTTTCTTCTGGTTTTTTTTTTTTGAGATCAGATCTTGCTTTGTCACTCTGGCTAGAGTGCAGTGGTGTCGTCATAGCTCACCGCAATCTCAAACTCCTGGGCTCAAGTGATCCTCCTGCCTCAGCAGGAGGTAGGGACTTGAGTAGGTGGGACTACAGGTGCACACCACCATGCCTGGCTAATTTTTTCTGTTTTTTGGAAAGGTGGGATTTCGCTCTTGCTCAGGCACTATCTCCTCCTGCCCCTGCCTCCCAGAGTGCTAGGATTACAGGCGTGAGCCGGTTCCCTGCCTGTCATTTCTGTTCTGACATTTAAGAAGAAAGACCTAAAAGTTATGTGAAAGGATCAGGAAAAAGCAGGGGACAAAGGATCTAAAAACCAGAGAGATATACTTATACTAACACCTAGTTGAAAGGATAACTAGAGAAAAAGGAAGTGCAGATTGATATCAGTTGATTGTAGAGGACAGGGCATAAATCTTTCTGTAACTGTTCTGTTTTCCTTAGATTATCCTGAATAGATGTTTTAAGTACAGGTAATATGTAAACACAGTTAATTAGTATTTTGCCAATATTTATACTATTCTGTAAATCACCACATTTTTGTTGAAAAAATTGAAAATTAGTCTGGATATAGTATTTTTTTAATGACTAATGAATTTTTTGAACATTGTTTTATATGTTTCTTTTTATAACATGGAGTTGGGTTTTTTTTTATTTCAGCATATTACGGAGGTATAAATGTTTAGGTTACGTATATCGCCCTTGCCCCACCCGATTCAGAGCTTCAAGTGTGAACCCACCTGATCTCATCTGTATATAATTTTAATCTTACCTCTCACTTATTCACATCTGAACCTACAGATGACCTAAAATGTCTTCACTGACACCTGTTGGTAGGCCCTGGAATTGCAGAAAGAGTGGCTAAGAAGTTACCTCTCCTGGAAGACATCGCTTGGAAATTCTAATCCACTTCCGCAAGCACAGTTATTGTAAGCCTTTTTCACCATTTGGATTTCTACAGCATGCAGGCTGATTTCCACAGCATAAAGGCTGAGCATTCCTTTATTATTATTAAAGACATGTACTAGTTGTTTTCAATAGCTTTTCAGTATTTAGCCTGTGCCACAACTAGATGCTAGGGATATAGAGGTAAAGTTTTTTGTTATTAAAGTATTAGATTTGAGGAATGCAGAGATAAAGCACACAGTGAAGGAACTCATATTCTATGATGTAGAGGACAGACAATTATAGTCCAATATGTTCTTTCTTATGACAGAGGTAGGTATAAACTGACCCTTTAAATTAATTCAATGAACAAATATTTACTGACTGCCTGTTGGGGCCTTGCACTGCTCCAGAAGCTTCAGAATGAAGAACCCCTTCATGTGTAATAGATGGCGGGAAAGAAAAAGTTGAAAGTCTGATGGGAGCATTTAGAATGGATATTTAATCAGGATCCACAACATCAGGAAGTCTGGCTGACAAAGGTGACATGTAAGCTAATATTTGAAGGATGGACGAAAGTTAGGGCTGGGGATAAGGCACAGAGAGGAGCATATGCAAAAGTCCTGAAGCTCGGATCCCTGAGGAGCTGAGAGAAATTCCACGAATGGATACAGAGCCAGAGGTTGGCAAACTTGTCCTGTTAAGGACCAGATAGTGAACATTTGGGGTTTGTGGGCCAATGTGTAGGCAATATCCTAAACTCTACAAGCAGCTGCTCTTGAAGGAAAGCTAATCGTCTTGTTTTTTTGTTTCTTTTTCTATTTTACATTTAAAAATGTAAAAACTATTCTTAGCCTGTAAGCCACACAAAAACAGGCTGGATTTGGCCCATGGACCATAGTTTGCTGACCTTGAGCACGGAGTCTGGGCTTAGTGTGGATATGGGAGAATAAGACACGGATGTTAAAAATGGCCTGGAGGTGCTATGGGGCTAAAGAATTCAGATTCTATCTTGAGGGCAATGGTGGGGACCATTAAATGGGCTGATTTGGGGAAACTGATATTTTGTACTTGGACTGTGGAAGCTCATCCGGGCAATGTGCTGTATGGGCAGAAACATTGGCTGTGGGACTGCCGCAGGGACCTAGGCACAATAAAGGCTCCATTTAGGGAACTCACAGTTGTTGTAGGGAATAGATTTGAAATGAAACACAGTTTCTAAGACTTGGTGGTTGATTGAATGTGTGGACTAAAGGAGGAGAAATGAATTATTTCTGGTTTGAATAAATGACATTGGGTCTTTCATTGAGACTCAGCAGGAGATAGCTTAAGGGGAAAGCTAGTAAGTTCCATTTTTTAGTCTATTGAGTTTCAGACCCTTATAAGGCACCCAAAAAGAGATGCCCTGTAATAATGATAGTAATAATTATAATCATAGGCAATATGTAGTGAGTCTTAACAAAGACTAAGCAGTATTCTAAGTGCTTACTTGAATTAACTCATTTATTACTCATGACAAACTTATAGTTAGGTACTATAAATATTCCCATTTTATAGATGAGAAAACTGAGGCACAGAGAAATAACTTGCCCAAACTGGAATATGTGTGTGTGTGTGTGTGTGTATGACTGAGAAGATATTGGTTTGGGAGTTATCAGCATATAGACCTTGAATAAAGCTATGGGAGTTAATGAGAATATCCAGGGGTGGCCTACTGAGTCAAAAAAAATCAGAAGGTCTGGGAGTAAATCACAAGGGGCAGCAGCATTTAAGGAAAGGAAGAGAAAGAGGGACCCCCAAAGCACCTAAGACTGAGCAGCTCATTAGGAGGTACAACACAAGGAGGCAGGACAGACACCATAAGAGCAGGATATCATGAAGGGGGAGGGTTCGCTAGAGACAAATGAAATGCTGCTAAGTGGGTAAGTTAGGAATAAATGGGAATGTTTCCTCTAGAGTTAGCAATGTACAGTTTATTAATGGCCCTGACAAAAGGAGTTTTGGTCAAGATGGTAGGGTTAGAGTGCTACAGAATTTTAAGCAAACAGTTAAGCCAGGAAGGGCTGCTAGCTGGGGGAAATCAGATGGGGCAGAAGAGTAGAGGTCCCAATGAGGTGATAGATCAGGAAACAGGTCAGGAGGGTGTGATCAGAGAGTGAACTTTCTGAATCATTAATTCAGAGACTGAAAAGTTCTGGGAGATTACAAGCTCTATGTCACATCCATGGGAGTGTGAATTCACAATTTGTGAATGGAGGTTGTCGGTCATGAGAGCTTAGGAGGAGAAAATACGGAGACTTTAGGATTTTACATGAAAATTTTTAATTTTTTTTTTTTTTTT
>VBSM01000361.1:83668133-83721521 GCA_008086735.1 Cheirogaleus medius
GCGATCCTCCCTCCTCGGCCTCCTAGAGTGCTAGGATTACAGGCATGAGCCACTGTGCCCGGCCTAGATGAAACTTCTTAAAAACAGAACAATGGGGGAGAAAGTTTTGAACCAGGTGCTAAAGTCTTCAGTGAAAAGGGGGAGGAAGAGTAGATGTTAGCAAAAAGGATGGGTGAGAGAGTGGCATGGACAGACAACTCCTCGGAGCAGGGATTTTTCACATCAAGATGGAAGATTCATGGTCTAAATGGGCAGTGCTGTGCTGAGTCAGAAGGATGAGCAATCTCCCATTATCCTTGCAGCATGTGCACTGGGGAGAAATTAGCTGCTTCCCCTTGAGAGGCTGAGGGGCAGCATTATTCCCTGGAGTGAGACAGGGTTCTTTCAAGGCCAGAGTGAGTGCTCAGTGAGGAATTTGAGAACACACATAGATCTGTTACTTATGGAGCAAGAGTTCCACAGGACAGAATGGAAATCTGGGAGAAAGAAGAGTGGAGAAGGAAGTTGATTCAGGAGAAAGGAAAGGGATATATTCAGGAGGAGTTTAGATCTTGGGTAATGATCAAGGAAAACAGAGATGTACGTAAGGCGTGGCAAATTTGGCTGGGTAGAAATTTCTAAAAGAATTAGTATTGTCAGTCTCCTAATGAAAGTCCTAGACTTAGAAGTAGAGGGCCCTGTGCCTCCTGGGAGTCAGCGTTAGCCTGGTTGGTTACACATCCAAGGGAGTCCTCATGTCTTGCCTGGGCAGGAGTCGAACAGTGATGGGTCAGGGGTGAATTGCTGGTGAGGCCCTGCAGGGCTACTTAGCAACAGATGCCCAGTGCCAGGGCAGGGCATCTAACTCAGTCAGGCAGTCAACAACGAAGAATCTGCATCCTCAAATGCATTTCTTTCTCCTACTAGTGTCTAGTTTTGATTTAGTGTGGATCGAGAAGCAGGGCACTGCAATTGAAAGTTACTGGAGAAATTGTGTCCGCGAGGTCGTTCAGCCTTTAATCTGTACCTTCAGTGTCTGTCTTGAGGATAAGTGGCATTTTACAGCTGTCAACTTTCCTACATCGTCCATCATGGGTAGGTTCAAAGCCCTGTTGTTGATGGTCCAAGCAGTCCTTGTGCAGGGATGTATTGGCCAGCCTGGCTACCTCTTTAGCCAGAAACCCCTTAGAAGGCTTCTTCTGAAAGACTCACCTTCCCCAGCCTTCTTGATCTACAGGTACTTGTTCCGAGCTGGGTCCTCAAAGCTGGAAGCACAACAGTGGATGCTTTTCTAGTGCATCTCTCAAGTTCTCATTTGTATCCTTTTGGGCTCCCCTTGAAGGCACACAAACATCTGCATTCCCTACACTATGGAGGCAACACATGCTTTAAAGCCTCTCAGAAAACCTATAGGACAGTTAATATGATTTAAGCCTATATTTAAATTTTATGAGACTCATTTTCAAGGCTAATAACCCAGTTTACTGTGCACAATATCAAATGCAAATTTTATTACTGACTTGGTAAAAACCAAGACGATCATCATTAGCATATCTCCCTGCATCACCCTTTTTAGCCAAAAGGTGCACCAGGAGTAACAGTGGGGGTTTTTATATGTGTTGTAAATTACAGTTACTATCTCATTAGATAAACACATTTAAAATCAGGTTATCATTCACTTATATATCAGAAAGTTGTTTGTTCAATTGCAGCTAGTCTCATATTCTAACATATGGTGCATGAAATTCTTAGACTAATAAAATTTCAAGGTACAGGGAGCTGGTGTCTTGGAAAAAACTGTTTCTGCTCCACGAATGGCTCGATATAATCTGTAATTGCTTTGAAACAATTATGCAGCAGGCTGTTTTGTACTTAATAGTATTTACATCCTTGGTTTTATTAGCAACAAAATGTGAGTGGAACTTGTGAAAGAGAAATTAATTTTTCCACTAAAAGATGTAAACTTTTAAATAGAGGCTCCAGCAGATTGAGGAAACTACAAACATGGGGATCAGTCAGATCTGGATTTCTTCACTTTCTTTTTATTGTGACACTTCTCATTTCTCATTAGCACACCAGATCATTTATACAATTATATATACTAAAAAAACCCACCTCCTTACCTTCTAGCTGGAACTTTATTTTTAAAGATATGTTGCTTTCTAGAGCTTATAATGTGCCATTCATATTGTCAAAACTGGATTGGCATTGAAAAGCTTACTACAGGAGGATTTTGTATACCTTTCTCAAAGGAGAAAACCTTGGGTAATGTCTAAATGTAGATATTCTCCTATGTGAACTCAACTTCCATCTCAAAACAAGCAAAACACCTAATATTCTTTGAATCTATAAAGTTCGTATCATGGACAATACATAAAGATAATATCTTCTTGTTAAATCATTTCTGTGAAGTTCATACGAATCTCGTAACTATCTTGGCAATGCTGGGCGTTAAGAGCTATGAACTTCAGCTCATTCATCTGTAAAATGAGGACATCCATACTAACCTCAGTGCATTTGTGTGAGAATTCAATTGACTGCAGTTAAAAGAAAAGAGCTTTCTAAGTACTAAAGCAGTACACAAATGGTAGTCATCACAAATGAGTCCTGACTAGGTTTGTTTGAAGTAAAGTACAGGCTTAATAAGTAAACACAGTACTTAACACATGGTTCTATTTCACTTGGTCTTTCCTAGGAGATTTTTTATCTTTGTCACATGATCCATTTCTAGGCATTTACTGATGTGAAACCAGGTTCCATTTTTACTTACCCATTTATATTACAAATTTGGTCAAATGATACATTCTCTAACATGTTAGCATTTATACTGAAGTAGAAAATAAAATTATTTTAATAACATTTTTTCATATGTATATAGTGCATGTTCATTTTGGAAAACAGAAAAAACTCATTCATAAATTTGATACATTTTATTTCTTTTGAGATATATATAAATATATCAGTTGGACATATATAAAACATATATGTTCATGTTTTAGATGATTAAAATCACATAATTATATAGCTTGACTTTTCACTTAATATTATATAATGAACATTTTGATATGCTATCTGAAGCTGTTTGAAGAGATTAGTTTTAATGACTGCATACAAAGAACAAAATACAAAAACTTGTCACAAATGAGAAGATTTTAATATTGAAAATTTATCATGAAAAATTTTAAACATCCAGAAAACAGAAAGAATACTAAATGAACACCAATGTACCTGCCACTCAGATTCAACAGTTGGCCTAATCTGAGAGCTCTCTTGTTGTATGCATACATACAGCTTTCTGTGAAGCCACTGTGAAGTCAGAGAACATTTTCCAAGATGCCTACTCTAACGGCAAGACAATTATCTCATATGTTTGTTAAAAAAAAATAATCCTATCACATTTGGACTGGTTTATTCCAGTCTCCATTCCACCCCTTCCTCCCTCCCACCGTATTGGGGGACCAAGAGCTCTTTTGTAGAAAATGCAGCTCTTCTGTTACTCCTGACCTGAGACCAACCACCTCTACCCAGGAAGATGTCTCTTCAGTGGGTCATAAGGTTTTCTGAGGACCTAACTTGAGAGACACACTTCACAAGCCTGCAGAATTAATTAAATCCATCTTGCCTGTCCATAGGATGGATGACAGGTGTTGCTACAAAGCCTTATCATGCTTTGTATATGTGGGAAGACTTGAGGTTCTTGGTTTTCATTTTATTACTTTTATATAGTACTTGTTCCACCAGGGCTGAATTTTTCAACTGAAATGATATTGAAGAAAATTACTTAGAAACTTGGATAGAAGTATTTCATTGCCCAAAAACATCTAGTCAAAACCAAAAATGTTTAATCATTTATCTGAATTTTAATGTTAAAAACAGAGAATTCTGTTGATTACAGGTTATGCAAAGATATACATCACTTCATTCTTAATGATGAATAAATCAATTTCATTTTTCTAATTGTAATGTCAGTCACTATTTAAAACAGCAAACAACAGCTAAATGGCAAGTAAAAGTAATGTTAAGGGGCACTAAAGAGCCCCAAAGGTAACTGAAGACTTATTTCTAGACATCTATTTTTGTTCTAGGTATATGTTTTCCATGTCTTTTAGAAAAATTTGTGCTTTGAATTTTTTAAAAATGATAGGTCTATTTCCTCCTAACTCAGGTCTCCTACATATCTGTGTTGCTCCCTGGTTGTAACTTAAACATCTTTAAAAGTTCTACTGATTCCTTAATGCCACTAAGCTATCACTTGGTATATTGCTACTTATAATCTGCCACAAATCACCTATATGTATATATACGAAAATAACTGTCAATCACTTAATGACCTGGAAAACTTAGAGCAATTTCCAAAGGAAAGCAACAGTTGCCTTGAAGTTACTGCTCAATCTCCTTTGGGTAGCTCTTCCCTTGAGAAAGAGAAGAGTTGTAGAATTCCCTGTCATGTCAGTAAACACTAACCTTCCAGAGGAGGGTGGTCAGCTCCCTGGCCAGCGTGGTCAAGTTACTATTGTGATCTGAGCAAGTTGTAATGTCGGTATGTGCACATATGTCTGTGTGTGTGTGTATATATGTATGTGTATGTTCGTATTTTTGGCTTGAAGCCAAAAGATTTGGCTTAGGTGTAAACAAATACAATGCTTGTACATATATATATATATATATATATAAAGGCATATATGTGTATAAAATATACACAATTTTATATAATATACAAAATTTTCATGTGCACAAATTTTGTACACACAATTTAATAGAATTTTATATACAATTTTCATACACACGTATGTACATGTATAATATAATATACTTGACAGAAGGAATTTTTATTCTCCTTTTTTTCCATATTTGATGGAAAAAGAAGAGAAAATTATCTGAACCAGATATTCTGAAACTTGAGCTCATCTATAATGGTGAATTCCTCTTCCAGATGGTCTGTCTCCTGGTAGGTTTCCTGTGACTCAGTGATGCTATGTAGCCAGGACCTCTGAGACCCCCAACCCAGTTCTTTGTCGGTTTTCAGGAAGGAGCTTTAGTCTCTGCTTCCAGCCTGCAGTGGACTCTGTCTGGAGCGGAGCTTTCTGATCCCCACACAAGATAGAGGCTCTTTCCAAGAGGAGGCTGCCAGCCCTCCCTCCTCCAGTCATGATTTTGAGATCTTAGTGTTTTCTGTTTTCAGCCATTCTATCTTTACGTTATTCCTTTTTATATTGTTCTTTGAATTTACTTTTTGTAATCTCAATGCATTTTGTTCTTCTCTTTTAAAAACAGTTCTTTGATCTTCTTAATTCTTAGAGAGTTATAATTTTTATCTCTTCACTAGCGGTACTTAATTTTGATCTGTAACCTTTAATCTCATTTACTTTAAATTTTCATTGCATGTTGGCCCTTTAGCTTACATCTTTCATCATTTTATACTTTTAAACCTTTTATCTCATTGGCTTTTTATATTTGTTTTTAAATCTTATCAATATTATCTCATTTTTAAGCTCAACTTTTATCTTAGAAAGATTTTAACAAAAAAAAAAAACTTTATCGTTTCTCATTTTACTATTTGTTTTTATAGAGACAGGAAAGAGGTATAGCTATGGGGATTTCAGAAATGGAGTGCATCATTTACCAAATGGAGGAAGCTGTGACCTCCCCTCAGGATGCCCCTGCAACCAGCCGCTTAGCCAGCAGAGGCTGGCTGGCAGCCTGGGAGACACCCGTGGATTTCCCCTGGACCTAATCCAGCCCGCCATCTATTTTTGTAAAGAAAGTTTGTTGGAACACAGCTATGCCCATTCATTTACCTATTCCCTATGTCAACTTTCATGCTACAATAACAATGTTGAGTATTGGAGATGAAAATATTATCTAGGCATTTATACAAAAACTTTGCCAACCTTAATATTAAACCATCTGTTTGTTATCTGAGTGCTGTCTATGCTAGGCTTCAGAAACAAGAATTTAGTAGATGTGGTCCATGAATTCAAAAAACTTCCTGTCAAGTGGGGCGCAGGCATGTATAATACAGAGTACTGAGTGAAAAGTACTATCGGCCTTTGGGGGTCAGAAAAGGCATTTTAGGGGAAATGATATCTAGGTTGAGAGGTAAAGATAACTAGAATTTAGTCAAGCAAAAATGCGGGGAGTAGGGTGGGAGAAGGTAGTGGTTGAGATAGATCCTTCTAGGCATAGAAATCACATGTGCCTTGGCCCAGAGGCAAAAAGATCATGGCATATTTGAAGAACTGAAATGCTCAGTTTATTACTGTAGTACAGATATGAGGAGAGAAGAAAGAGAATAAAGCTTGACAGGTGCACTGGCCTCAGTAACCATGACCTTGAAAGCTAAGGTAAGGAATTTGGGTTTTATTCTGAGGATGATGGGGAGCCAGCCATTGAAGGTATTAAAACAAGAGTGACACAATCAGACGTTCATTTTAGATATTATGTGAGTCAGAAAGAAATGTGTATATATTTAAAATGATACAAAAGAAGGATAGTAAAGAGAAGGATGTGCCTTTTTAAAATAAAACTACCTTGACAAATGTTTCACAAGAAGGTGGCGCTGTGAGGATTTGGTGTCAGCTGCCAACCTCCAGGGAAGAGATTTGTTAAAATCGTCTGGCATAAGATAAAAATCAAAGACTTGTTTGTTGCTTTGGGTGATGGGGAAGGTAGTAGTGAACGCAGGGAGGGAGAAGGCAGTAGAGGGGATGGAAGCTGAGGACCAGATGAGGATAGCTCTAGGTGGACACAGCACCAGTCAAACTCCCCAGTGTGGGTGGCCACAGCACATCTCAGGACTACTGAAGTCTTCTTAGTGCTGAATACTGTTCACATTCCTATGTGATAAACTCCTCTCTTCTCTGTCCCTCCCTGAGTCCTCAGTAAAGTCTAAAGTCTACTGTGGTCCCCAGTTCTGTGTGAAGGGTTACTTTGCCAAGGATGGGCCAAGTTTTATTACTGGCTTGGCACACAACAGCATGAGGAAGTGGGAGCCCAGGAGACAGAGGAGGCCGTGAGAGTATATGGCGCCTGGGCACATGAGTTTTTGGAGCTGGAGATGCAGATTTCGGAACCATTAGCACAGCTAGATGACTGATGGAAAGATAGATAGATAGTAAGTGCATGGAAGTGAGTGGGATGCTTTAAGTGGGGAGTGCAAAGTAAGAAGAAAAGGACAAAATCCTAAGGAAAGCCAGAATGGAGGAGGTGGGCAGAGAAAGATCATAAAAGAGGACAAGAAGTAGCTACCAGAAAAGTTGGAGGGAAACCAAGATCATGGAGTTTTAGAAGTCAAAGAAAGAAACTTTCTGTCAGGACCTTCTGATTGGGAACTCCACCAGGGGAGAGCTCTGTCTCCAAGAAAAACCCCCTATTGTAACTCCTTCCATCCCTCCAACCAGAAATAGGAAGAGTTATTATCCTTAGCCCCTTCCTGACTAAAGAATTAAACCCTCACACCTTCCACATCCACTTCCAGATTCAGTTCTCTCCAGAGAGGAGAGAGTCCTTTTGAATTCTCATGTTTGTCTCACTTGTCCGAAATGGCAGGACAGGAAAGCCTACGATAAGCTGTCCTTATTTCCAGAATCATATTAGAAACACCCTGACAAGGTTTATTTTAGTACACTCAGCCTCATCACTTGACTCGATTCATATTTTGAGTGATTCACAGTCACAAAATAGAGCCACAGTTTTCAGGTTTTTAAAAAATATGTCTGGTAGTATGCACACTGAATAGTGTGCATAATCTTCCAGCTTACAAATCGTGGTATACTTTTCCTTAGTTTTGAGAGCCTAGGCCATTTTTCATTGGGCGTTCTTATTTTGTGTAATTGCTACGATCTGAGTGTTTGCATCCCACCAAATTCATATATGGAAACCCTGACCCTCGCCCCTGCCCCAAGGTGATGCTATTAGGAGGTAGAGCCTCTGAGGGGGTGATTAGTTCATGAGAGCAGAGCCCACATGATTGGGATTAGTGGCCTTATAGAAGAGACCTCAGGGAGTGAGTGTGCCCCTTCCACCATGTGCAGATGCAGTGAGAAGATGCTGTCTGTGAGGAACAAGCCCTCACCAGACGCTGAATCTGTTGGCGCCTTGATCTTGGACTTCCTAGCTCCAAACTGTGAGAAATAAATATCTGTTGCTCAGAAGCCACCCAGTTTATGGTATTCTACACTTGATCTTAGCCAAAAGGCTGAGAAGCAATAAGTTTATGGTATTCTATTACAGCAGCCTGATGGACTATGGCAGTAGTCAAAAGTAGAGTAAGAAGATAAATAGTGTATACTCATGATCACTACTTCTGTTACTATTATCCCTACTAAAAAAAATGTAAGCGTCACTTGGAATGGAGATCTCCCATCTTTATTTACTTGCTCATTTTATTAATTCTTTACATCTTGAGTGTAGTTTCTTACATTTTTTTAAAGGTAGCTCTTTGTTTTAAAACACATGTTCTGATATATTCCTGGTGGTAATATAACTTCTGAAAAGCAATTTAGCACAAAGTAAAAAAAAAGTCTTTAAAGTACTCATGCAATTTGACCTAGTAACTCACTTCTAGAATTCTTTGGAATTTATCCTAAGGAAATAATTAGAAAAAGTTATGTACAAAGATAAACAAAGCATTATTACAGTAGGGATACTTGGAAACAACCTAAATTTCCAAGAGTGGAGAATAGAAACATAAATTATGGTCTGTGTCTATGTGGGATTATTTAGTACCCATTAAAAATGCTTTCAAAAATAATAATTACATAAAGAAAGGTATGCAATATGCTTTGTGATAAAGACAGTAAACAAAAACACCCATGTATCATATTTTACGGAATCTAATCTAAAACTTCATCAAAGGTGAGAACAGATAGGAAAGACCCTAGGAATTTGGATTTTAAATCTCAGTCTTCATTCTTGCTCTCAAGAAAATGACTCTTAGCATAATCCCATAACAGTGTGTCATCAACTTTTCCAGCAAAGTCTTTTTTTTTTTTGCCTGCTATTTAGACCTTCTTTGAAACACTTCGGGGACTGCTTCAGCTCTGTGGCATCCCATACTCACAGCCATTATTGTGCCTTCTTTCTATAGCGATTAATGTGTACCACACTCCAGGCACGGTCCTAAGCTAAAATTGTGGCAAAAAAAAAAAACCCAGGCAGAAGACTGGATGATCTATTCCCTGACCTTACAATCTAGGTAGAAAATACTGGGAAGAGAAGTCTCTGCTCTAAAATGGCTGGTAATTTCAATGAAAAGACAGTTTAAAAAGCAATGTAATTACAATGCGATTAAGAAACAACAAAAGTACTATAAATAGTGTCACAGGAGCTCAAAGAATGAGAAGGTTAATATGGGTTAAAACAACCAGAGATGGGATCTTATATTTAGTGGCATTAAAGAATTCTGAGATAGTCTTATTTAGAGAGAGGAAAAGAGAAGGGAATTCCACTTTGGAGGAACAACAAAAAGGAGAACCTAAACTGGAAACTGTATACCTGGGAATCCTTCAACTTTGGTCCCTTAAGTCTTACTTCATCTTTTTTCCCTGTAACAACTGTGGGATGTCACCAAATAATTTGTTGCTTTCTTTGAAGGCAGTATGAATTCCCAACTTTTCAAACAAACTTCCCTCTATACAGTGGAATTTCAAGTCTCTAGAAAACAGTCCGAATCATCTTTGAGATTTACTCAAGATTTTCTTCCTTCCCTACCCTTAACTGGAACTCCACGGGGAAGGTTTGAAGTGAGGCAGAGCAATGAGTTATCATGGTGCTAATGTTTATTGAGTACTTTATTTCTCACAACAACCCTACAGGCAAGTTGGTCCACTTTTGAGAAAACTGAGATCAGAAAAAGTAAGTTGTTAACCACTGCAGTGTGCAGGTGGGTCTCAAATTTTTTTGTTACATGGATGAATTAATTGTATAGTGGTGAAATCAGGGATATTAATGCACCCGTTGCTAGAATAGTGTACATTGTACATGATAGGTAGTTTTTGATCCCTCACCCCCTTCTCATCCTCCCCCCTTCTTAGTTTCTTGTGTCCATTGTTCCACTTTGTGTGACCACATATACTCGTATTTTAGCTCCCACTTATAAGTGAGAACATTCTGTATTTGTTTTTCCATTCCTGAGATATTTCACTTAGGATAAAGGTCTGCAGTTCCATCCAAGTTTCAGCAAAAGACATTATTTCATTCCTTGTTATGGCTGAGTGTGGTATGTATATATATACCTATATACACATGCTACATTTTCTTTATCCACTCCTCAGTTGATGAGCACTTAGGTTGATTCCTCATCTTTGCAATTGTGAATTGTGCTGTGTGTCAGGTGCAGGTGTCTTTTTTGTATTAATATGGCTTTTTTCATTTGGGCAGATACTCAGTGGGTTTGCTGGATATTGGGTAGTGGGTTTGCTGGATCAAATGGTAGATCTACTTTTAGTTCTTTGAAGAATCTCCATACTGTTCTCCATAGAGGTTCTACTGATTTACATTCCCACCAACAGTGTATAAGAGTTCCCTTTTCACTGCATCTGCACCATCATCTATAGTTTTTTGACTTTTTAATAATGGCCATTCTGACAGGGATAAGGTAGTATCTCACTGTGGTTTTAATTTGCATTTCCCTGATGATTAGTAATGTTGAGCATTTTTTTCATATGTTTGTTGGCTATTTGTGTATCTTCCCTTGAAAAAAATCTGTTCATGTCTTTGCCCACCTTTTCTTGGGGTTATTTGTTTTTGTCTTGTTGATTTGTTTGAATTACTTATAGATTCTGGATATTAGTCCTATGTCAGATGTGTAGCTTCCAAATATTTTCTCCAATCTGTAGGTTGTGTATTTATTCTGTTGTTAATTTCCCTTGCTGTGCAGAAACTTTATAGTTTGTCTCATTTATTTTTGTTGTTGCTGTATTTGCTTTTGAGGTCTTAGTCACAAATTCTTTGCTGAGGCCAATGTCTGAAAGAGTTTTTCCTATGTATTCTTCTAGAATGTTTATGCTTTCTGGTCTTACATTTAAGTCTTTAATCCATAATCCATCTTGAGTTAATGTTTGTATATGGTGAGAGATAGAGATCCAGTTTCATTCTTCTGCTATAGCTCTCCAATTTTCCCAGCACCATTTATCAAATAGAGAGTCCTTTCTTCTGTGCACATTTTTGTGTATTTTGTCAAAAATCAGTTTGTGTGGTTATGTAGCTTTATTCTTGGGTTCTCTATTCCATTCCATTGATCTATGTGTTTACTTTTATACAAGTTACCATGATGTTTAGGTAATATAGCCTTGTAGTATAATTTGAAGTCAGGTAATGTGATGCCTCCAGATTTGTTCTTTTTACTTAGAGTTGCTTGGCTATTCAGGCTCTTTTTTGATTCCATATGAAGTTTAGAATTTTTTTTCTAATTCTGAGAAAAATGACATTGGTATTTTGATGGAAATTACATAGAATCGATAAATCACTTTGGGCAGTATGGTCATTTTAACAATATTGATTCTTTCAATCCATGAGCATGGGATGTTTTTCCATGTGTTTGTGTCATCTATGATTTCTTTCATCAGTGTTTTAGAGTTCTCTTTGTAGAGATCTTTTACCTCCTTAGTTAAGTATATTCTTAGGTATTCTATTTTCTTTGCAACTATTGTAAGTGGTACTGAGTTCTTGATTTGATTCTCAGCTTGACTACTGTTAGTGTACAAGAATGCTACTTATTTGTGTGCATTAATTTTGTAACCTAAGACTTTACTGAATTTATTTATCAATTCTAGGAATCTTTTGGAAGAGTCTTTAGGGTTTTATAGATATAAGATCATATCATCAGGAAATAGGGATGATTTGACCTCTGCTTTTCTGATTTGGATGCCCTTTATTTCTTTCTCTTGCCTGATTGCTCTAGCTAGGACTTTCAGTACTATGTTGAATAGAAGTGATAACAGTAAACATCCTTGTCTTGTTCCAGTTCTTAGAAGAAATGCTTTCAACTTTATCCATTCAGTATGATGTTGGTTGTGGGTCTGCCATATATGGCTTTATTATTTTGAGGTGTTTCTTCTATGCCTAGTTAATTGAAGGTTTTTATCATGGTATTTAATAATGTTGGATTTTATCAAATGCTTTGCCTGCATCTATTGCGATAATCATATGGGTTTTATTTTTCATTCTGTTTATGTGGGGAATCACACTTATTGATTTGCATATTTTGAACTATATTTTCAGCCCTGGGATGAAACCCACTTGATCATGGTGAATTATCTTTTTGATGTGCTACTGGATTCAATTTGCTAATATTAAAATTTTTTTGAGGATTTTTTTTGCATCTATATTCCTGAGGGATATTGGTCTATAGTTTTCTTTCTTTGTTGTGTCCTTTCTTGGCTTGGCAGAATGGATTAGGGAGGATTCCTTCCTTCTTGATGTTATGGAACAATTTCAGTAGAATAGGTGCCATTTCTTATTTGTAGGTCAGATAGAATTCAGATATGAATCTGTCTGGTATGGGGCTTTTTTGTTGAGAGATTTTTATTACTGTTTCAATCTCACTACTTATTGTTGGTATGTTGAGGATTTCTATTTCTTCCTGATTCAAGCTTGGGAGGTTATGTGTTTCCAAAAAATGTATCCATTTTCTCTAGATTTTCTAGCTTGTGTGCATAGAGATTCTCATAGTTTCTGTTGATATTTTGTATTTCCGTGGTATCAGTTGTAATGTCTCTTTTTTTTTACTTCTGATTAAGTTTATTTGAATCCTTTCTTCTCTATTCCTGCTTAATCTAGCTCATGGTCTATTGATATTGTTTCTCTTTTCAAAGAACTAACTTTTCATTTCATTGATCCTTTGTATTGTTTTTCAGTTTAAATTTCATTTGGTTCTGCTCTGATGTTTGCTATTTCTTTACTTCTGCTAGCTTTGAGTTTGGTTTGTTCTTCTTTTTCCAGTTCCTTGGGCTATGACATTAGGCTGTTAATTTGTAATCTTTCTGTCTTTTTTTTATTTCAGGAAATTATGAGAGTACAAACATTTTGGTTACATTTTATATTTTTGACTCGCCCTAGCAAGGGTTAGAGGCATGCCCTTCCCCTCTACAATGCTTACTGCACCCCTCAGTTGTGAGTCTACTCCCCCCAATCCCCTAATCCCTGGAGAACATTACCACAATGTTAGCACCATAGTGTTAATCAGTCAGTACCGATTTGATGGTGAGTACATGTGTAGCCCGTTCTTCCGATCTTGTGTCACCTCACTTCGGATAATGGGCTCAAGCTCAATCCAAGAAAATATAAGTGGTGCTAGATCACTGTTGTTTCTTATAATTGAGTAATATTCCATTGTATACATATACCAAATTTTAATAATCCACTCATGAATTGATGGGCACTTGGATTGTTTCTATATCCTTGCAATAGTGAATTGTGCTGCCATAAACATTTGGGTGCAGATGTCTTTATTATAGAATATCTTTTGCTCTTCTTTCTGTCTTTTTGATATAGGCATTTAGTGCTGAGAAATTCCCCCTTAGCACTGCTTTTTCTGTATCTTAGGGATTTTGGTAGCTTGTGTTGTTTTTGTCATTCAATTCGAAAATTTTTATGATTTCCATCTTGATTTGTCATTGACCAAAGGATCATTTGGCAGCAGGTTGTTTAATTTCCATATATTTTTGTAGTTTTGAGAGTTTCTCTTGGAATTGATTTCTAGCTTTATTCCACTGTGGTCTGAGAAGATACATGGTATGATTTCAATTTTTTTAAATTTGCTGAGACTTGTTTGGTGGCCTAACATATGATCTACCTTGGAAAATATTCCATGTGCTGATGAGCAGAATGTATATTCTGCAGTTTTGGGATAGAATGTTCTGTAAATATCTGTTAGGATCATTTGTTCTAGAATCCTATTTAAGTCCAGTGTTTCTTTGTTGATTTTTGCCTTGATGATCTGTCTAGTACTGTCAGTGGAATGTTGAAGTTCCTGGCTATTATGATGTCATTGTTTATTTCTTTCCTTAAGTCCAGTAATGTTTGTTTTATGAATCTGGGAGCTCCTGTAGTAGGTACATATATATTAATATTTAGGATTTTTATACCTTCTTGTTGAATTGATATCTTTATCATTATTTAATGACCATCTTTGTCTTTTTTTTTTTTACTGCTGTTGATTTAAAATCTATTTTATCTGACGTAAGAATAGCTACTCCTGCTCACTTTTGGTTTCCATTTGCATGGAATATTTTTCTACCCCTTTACCTTGACTCTATGAGAATCTTTACAAGTTAAATGGCTTTCTTGGAGACAGAATATATTTGGGTTGTGTTTTTTTTATCCCTTCTGCCAATCTATTTCTTTTAAGTGGGTCATTTAGACCATATGCATTCAATGTTAATATTGATATGAAATACTGTACCAGTTATCATGTTGATTGCTACCTAGTTGCTTTTTGTTTTCTTCCTTGTGTTACTGTTTTGTAAGAGCTGTGAGTTTTTACTTTCTGTTGTTTTTACACTTGGGGGGTATAGATTGTTCTGTTTGATATATAGAGCACTTTTTAGGATTTCTTGTATGGCAGGTCTAGTGGTGACAAATTCCCTTCATGCTTGCTTGTTTTGGAAAGATTTTATTTCTCCTTCATTTATGAAACTTAGTTTTGTAGGGTACAAAGTTCTTGGCTGACAGTTATTCTGTTTAAGAAGTCTAAAGATAGGACCCTATTCCCTTCTGGCTTGTAAGGTTTCCTCTGTGAAGTCTGCTGTTAGTCTGATGGATTTTCCTTTGTAAGTTTCTTGATGTTTTCATCTTGCGTCTTGTAGGATTTTCTCCTCCACTTTGACTTTGGCCAGTTTGATAAATATGTGCCTTGGAGAAGTCCTGCCCACAATTAATCTTCCAGGAGTTCAATGACCTTCTTGTATCTGGATGTCTAAATCTCTAGCAAGCCCAGGGAAATTTTCCTCCATTATTCCCTCAAGTAGCTTTTCCAATCTTTTTGCTTTTTCTTCTTCCCTCTCAGGGATACTTTTAATCCTTATGTTTAGTCATCTTACATAGTCCCATAATTCTCTAAGACTGTTCATTCTTCTTGATTCTTTTTTCTTGATTTTGACTTACTGGGTTAATTCAGAAGCCTTGTTTTCAAGCTCTGAAATTCTTTCTTGTGCTTAGTCTAGTCGGTTGTTAAAATTTTCCACTGTATTTTGTACTTCCTTAAATGATTCTTTCATTTCTGGAAGTTCTGTTATGTTTTTCTTAACTATCTCTTCAGTGAATTTTTAATTCATGTCCTGAATTATTTTTATGGTTCCTTTGTGTTGGTTTTGAGCTTTGTCATTAATCCTGTCAAGCTTACTTGTTATCCATATTTTGAATTTCATGTCTGACATTTCATAAATTTCCTTATGGTTGGAGTCCATTGCTGGAGAGCTAGTGTGATCCTTTGGTAATATCAAAACAGCTGTTTTTTCATGATGCCAGTATACTCATGCTAGTTCCTTGTCATCTGGAATCTCTTCTCTCAGTGTAAAATGGATAGCTTTGTGGTACACTTGTTCTCCTCTGCTGAGAACTCTGTTGCTTAGTGAAAAGAGGGAGAAGTACACTGCCTTTTGGTTTGTGCCAGTAGGTAGCCACTGTGGTGGTGTTGCTGGCAATTTGGGTCAGTTGGAACTCAGACCTCTGGGATGGTGCTCAGGTGCCAGTGGTGGTGGACTAGGTTATGTAATCCTTATTTCCCAGACCACTGGATGGCATGATTGAGTCTTGCTCTGGAAGATTGATCAGGCAGAGACACTGTGAGCCTGTAACACTGCTCCTCTCATGTGTCTCCCTGTTCCCCTGTGGTTGTCTTATTCCAAACAGTTGCTGGGAGATGTTCATGTGGAGGGGTGGGCTCATCCCGAGCTGCTGAAAGCTCAGGAGGAGGGCGGGGTGGGTCCCTCTCTACAGAGGCAGGTGGCCATGGGGGTTTGCTGTACCCTGGTCCTGGGCAGAGGCAGCAGCAACAGTGGTGACCAGAGGCAGGCTACTAAGTGGTGGCAGTGGATGCCAGAGGCCATGGGCATATGTTCCACTTGGGTCCCCAAGTGACAGTGGTGGTGTATGGCACCTATTCTCAGGATGTGTGACAGTGCCCACCACCTCTCACTCCATCCCTGGCATGGCAGCAGCAATGAGGAGGTGTCAGCAATACAGCTGGCCCCTGGGCAGATGCAGTGCCCTGGGTTTGGGACCTCGGAATGGTGCTGGCTGCAGCGCCCAAGGTTCAGAAGCCAGCAGGTCCCTGCTGTGCCTTATCGCCAGAGCAAGGCCATTGCACAGTCTCTAGGCAGCTCCCTGTGTCAATCCAGAGGCCTGTAGGGGTGGAGGGTCCCTCCCTAGCTTGTGGCTTGGATTGCAATGTCCACGGTGGAAGGGTGGAGCCTGGAGGTTCTCTTGCCTGCCCCCTCCCCATGTACAGGTGCCTCCCTTAGGTTCCTCTGATCCTGCCAAGCAGGTTGCCCTACCTCCCTCTTCTTCATGTTGCATGCCTCCATTGCTTTTCTGTTGATTCCCAATGATGTCTCTTAGACTATCCATCTGAAGGCAAATATCCTACTTGTCAATTTCTATTCTCTTTGTGAGAACAGCATGTGCTGGCTGCTTCTAGTCTGCCATCTTGACCTCTTCTGCCCCAAATCTACTCCAGGTTTTTAAAGATTGGAGTTTGCTTGGTATATATTTTCTTATCATTTTGCTTTTAATATATATTTGTATTTATATTTGAATCATGTTTCTTGCCATCAATATACAGGTCTTGCTTTTTCATCCAGTCTGACTGGATAGAATAGAATGAGTGAATGTCCCAGGTAGAGTGCAGCATGCCCAAAGGCCCTGAGGCTGGAGGGAAGTGCTTGGAGTGCAGAAAGCCAGGAAGCAGGAAAGAAATATGGCTGGGATAGTCTCAAAGCCCAGACCATGCTGGAGGCCAGTATAAAAATTATAGTTCTTTTTTCTGAGCAATGGGGAGTAGAGGAAGAATTTAACCTGGAAACGACATGATCAGAAAAGCCTGGCCTTAATGGTGTCTCAGCTAATGCCCAGCATGTTTAGAGAGTTTTCTCCATTTGGGCTAGTTCGGAGTCTAGCATCTTCCTGAACTGTGAGAGCTCTGGAAATCCAACATCTACCAATTACTGTTCTTTGTCAGGCCTTGCAAAGATATGCCCTCCACGTGCCATGGCTTTTATCTAGCCAAAGATCAAGAGGACCCTCTGTAGATTTCAGAGCTCCTTTTCTGCCCATCTTCCTCCTCTTCCGTACCTTGCCTGACAAGCTGCAGCTGCCTCACCAGCCTCAGATTCCAACCCCTATTCCTCTGCCCAGTGACCCTGAAGCTCTGGCTTCAGTCTGGAAAGTGCCTCTAGGCAGAAAGCTGGGGTAAAAGTAGAAGTCACTCAGGAGTTTTCTTTCTCCCAGAGATAACAACCTTGAACTCTTAATCAATGCCTAAAAACAGTTGCTTCATATATTTTTGTCTGTTTTTATACCTGTTTGTTATAGCAGGGTAAATCCAATACTTGTCATTCCAGCACAGATGGAACCAAAAGTCTTAATGTCTCTTTTTTTGAGTAGTTTTTTCTTCTTTTTGCAGTGGTGGTAGTAGTGGTGTGTGTGTGTGTGTGTGTGTGTGTGTGTATTTGAGAAATGAACCATATACTATAAACACACAATTAACTTTGAAGCATAGATTTTTTTTCTCATTTTGACAGTAATGAGACAATTAAATACTGTAAAAATTCATCTTGGTACATCCATACAATGGAACATTATTTAGTGACAAAAAGAAATGAGCTATCAAGCCATGAAAGACACGGAGGAAATTTAAATCCATATTGCTAAGTGAAAGAAACTAATCAAAAAATGTGACATACTGTATGATTCCAACTATATGACATTCTAGAAAAGTCAAAGATATGGAGACAGTCAAAAGATCAGTAGTTTCCAGGAGCTACAGATGGAAGAAGGGATGAACAGGAAGAGCACTGGTATAGTCAGGGCAGGGCAGTGAAAATACTTTGTATGATACTATCATGGTGGATACATGTCATACATTTGTCCAAACTCATAAAATGTACAATGCTAAAAGTTAATTTTTGTTCATAACAATGTATCAATATTGGTTCCTCATTTGTAACAAATGTACCACATTAATGCAAAGTATGAATAATAGGGGAGACCAGGTGTGGTGGCTCATGCTTGTAATCCCAGCACATTGAGAGGCTGAGGTAAGAGGATCCCTTGAGGCCAGGAGTTGGAGACCAGCCTGGCAACATAGTGAGACCCAACTCCACACAAAATGAAAAAAAAAAAATAACCAGGCATGGTGGTGCATGCCTATAGTCCCAGCTACTCAGGAAACTGAGGAAGGAGGATTGCTTGAGCCCAGGAATTTGAAGCTGCAGTGAGCTATGATGATACCACTGCACTCTAGCCTGGGTGACAGAGTGAGATCCTGTCTCCAAAATATAAAAATAAAAATAAAATAATAATAAGGGAAACTATAGGGGAGATGAGGGAGTAAATGGAAACTTTGTACTTTCTACTCAATTTTTCTGTAAACCTAAAGCCACTTTAAAATTAAAATCTATTAATTAAAATTTAAAAAAATCAGTTGACTATAAAAATATATCATTAGAATTCTAAACAAAACCCTATTTCTGGAATACTGTAATTTGCATGGGGAAAATATTCAATTAACTATGATTATTTGACTTACTAAAACACAAACTAAGTTACCAAAAAAAGTATAATATTTATTCTGAGAGATATCTTCTGGGATCAGCTCTGTTCTACTTCCACCATGCCTACATTTTACACATTCCACCTTTGTTATAAATACACATGAAGCTTGATATGCAACAGTGAATATTCCTATGCCTTAAGCTGATTCTAGATTCTAATAGAAACTAGCGGCTTGAAAGAGGTGTCGTTCTTTTACAATAAGGTAGAATCCTGTTCAATAATGTCAAAGCAGAGGTAGTCCTGTAGGAATTAGCCTGTGTCATTTGATTTTTATGAGTGCTATTGTCTAATGAGAGTTAATGATTAAACACATTGGGTTGTATTGTCTTTTGGTTGTTGTTAACCCACTCTGCAAAGTTTATTACAAAAAAAAAAAAAAGAAGAAGAAGAAAAGCATTCCACTCTCAACAGTTTGGATGATGTGATTTTGGAATTTTTATCTAATTCATTTTAAGTTTAATGTTACATTTTTAACAGATTTTTTTAAGTAGCATTATTTTTTATAAATAGAAACCCATGAATTAATAGTGTTCAAAATGCCTCATGCTAAATAAAGGGAACCAAAAGGAAGAGTAACTCAGAAAACCCAGGAAGCCACTTGGCTTTCACTGTGCTTTGTGACTCAAACTTGAAAAGAAAACCAATAACATAATTGATGAAATTAAAATCAAAATTTTCTATTTTTTTCTGTCATGATAGAGTGAAGTGCTAAATCAACTCTGAGCCTGTTCCTTTAACATGGAATTGACTGCAGCCAGTAGTACAAAATTATGGAAAAAAAAAAATCCACCAAATGGGATTTCATTTTAAAATGCAGATCCTATTTGAAGAGCTTCACAAAGGAGCACTGCCTCTGACAAGTGGAGAAAAATCTACCCTTCAAAGCTAATTGTGGTATTAAAGTATGTATGAAAGAAAGAAAAATGGCATATAGCTATTAAAACTAGTTTTGTAATGCAGACACACTTTTTCATGGAAACAGTAACAACAGCCTCCAGGGTGTGGGGGGTGCGGAGGGGGTGTGTGTGTGGAATGAGCAAGAGGGAGATTCTTCCAGATGAATGAACAAATGAATGAATGCCGGGGGGAAAAAAATCCAAACCCAAAATTGTTTAAGGTGACTAATTAAGACCCCCTCTTAGAAAAGCTGTTGCTAGGTAAACAAAACTGTTTAAAACATGTTCATCATTAAAGTGTCCCCTGACAGAAGGAGGAGGCGGCAGACTTGGCGACAGAAGGGAGAAGAAGAGCGGCATATGGCCCCCGGTTCTGTCCCCTGCTGACAGGCTGCCTCGCTGCAAGCCCCTTTTGCTCTGTATTCCGTGCACACAGCAGATTGCTATGCCCCAACTTTCCCATCTGTACCCCAGACTCGTGTCCCAACAACGTGGCTGCCATGCAGTCTTCAGGCGGGGAAGGGAGATTAACAACCAATCATCACAATGCTATCCATAATGCATTGTCCCCACAGCATTACATGGTATATTTCCAGTGGGGATTAGCCCATCCATCACAGGCCTTTATTGGCCCCCTTTTTTGTTGTTGTATAAAGCCCAAACACTGTCGTAAAATTCTAAACTGCTTAATTGCTGTGCTGTAAAAATTTGCATATCAGAGATATGTCATTCCATCATTAAATGGCACTAGGTATTTGTTACAAGGTCCCAACAATCATGCCAGTGCACCCCTGAAGAAAGGTCATTTATTGGTATTATGCAAAATTTGCTGGTGCATTCAAATCAGCAGCAATTAGGGGTTTGGATACTATTGGACTCGGTGTATTTTGATTTCCTCTGGTTCAAGGCTCAGGGCATGCTGAGCCCTTTCCTCCATGATCAGAATGTTTAAGCAACGTCCTCTGCAGCTTGGTCCCTGGGCTAAGGAGTCCTTACAGACTCCTCACCTTCACTATCTGATATGCATCTAGGCAGTAAACTAATTTTTGCATCCTTGATTTTGTCTTTGATCAGCATATAAAAATAGCATGACCTAGGTAGTTTGCCGTGCCAAACTCAGACATGTGTGCACCCAGTTTCCTCCGTGTAAGATGGAGGAAAATGTTTGAAAAACTTGGGAAGGGCTACGCCAGGGTGTTCAGGGGGAACACCTGTTCTCAATGCTGGATAGAGATTCCTCAATAGAGAAATGGCGCTGGGGTGGCACCCCACCTCCTCCCACCTCCGCAGGTCCCCGCAGGGGAAGGGTGTGCCGATGGGTGGAGGCGGTGGGGAGGCGCAATGACACCAATGACACGCTACTCTTCCCCGGAGTCTTTGATCCGGACAGAGATCGTCCTCTCAGTTGGGATGATTTACAGAGCCCACTCGGCAGGGCTCCCTTCATTTAAAAGCAGCCACTCCTGATTTCCCCGTGCTGCACCCCTGCACCTAGGGTCAGAGGAAGAGCTAATGGGTAACTAATCCAATTGAAACTACAACTGAGACCCTGCAACCATCAGGGCTTCGGCTGGAATTCAGCCAGGATACTCGCGCAAATGCTGCATCTACTTGCAGCCTAAAAACTTTCTGAAACCCCATGATCCCGCTGGTTAGCTGAGTGTCTGAAGTCACCTGTGCTGATCTGCAGAAGCCGGGTCCAAAATACAGGCAGCTGGGGGATGGGTGGGGGTAGTGGATAGATAATCTTCCCGCCAACTGCACAGAGGAAGAAATCTTCAAAGACAAACAATAAGTGTTTACAGTGGTTGTGTCTTGGTTATACGTGATTTTTACTTTCTTCTTTATAATATTTTGTTTTTTTCCAAAATTTGTACAAGGTGCATGTATTAATTCTGTAATCAGAGAGAGAAAAGTTGCTTTGTAAAAGCAATAGAAGCAAGGGTGGCATATGACTTCCTCATTGTGCCCTCTGGTAAGGGTTAGTGTGGGCTCTGTAGGGTGCAAGGGTGATCGAACTTCCACTGCAGGCTTTTTAAGGGACTCTTCAAGCTAGCAATAAGCGTGACTTGTTTCAGGTTATGTGTGTTTTTTAAAAAGAGACAAAATGCATAAAATACAGACCACTGTGAAACTTCTCATGAACTTTGAGAACTAAGATTTTCACCCGGGATGGAAGGCAGGAGGAAGTAAGAAGGGTTGGAGGAGACAGTTAAAGGATATATGTAATGGCCACACCTTGTTAAGGCAATAACAACAATAATAACAATAGTAATAATAAATAGCTAATACTTTGTATAATGCCAGGCATGGTTCTAAGAAGTTTACATATATTTAATACTTGTGAAAACCATATAATGTAGGGATTATTTTTATCTCTATTTTCTAGATGAAGACACTGATGCAGAGAGGTTAATTAACTTGCCTGTGCCCACACAGCTAGTGGGTCTAACATACCAAATGCAAACCTCTAGTCCAGACCTCTTTTCTAATCCATATATAAATAGGCTTGCTGGACAGCTCCACCTGGGTATTCCAAGGACACTTCATATTCAAAATGTTCAAACCAAAATCACCATCTACCTCCAGGCCTGCACAACTCCTTTTTGCACCTCACTTCAGTGATTGCCATTGTTGACATTCTGTCACCTAGGCCACAAACCTCAAGGTCTTTCCTGGGTCTTCCTTCCCCAGCATCCACATGTCTATCAATGGCACCCTCTTAACAACTCTTCAGTCAGTTCCTCTCTGTCTGCCACACTGTCACTGCCACAAGTGAAGCCCTTAACTCTCCATCACTCAGATTATTGTAAATGTCCCTTGTTCTGAATTGCCCATATCCAGTCTCGACTCCTTCCACTCTAGTTTCCACTCTGCCAACAGAGTTAGTTTTCCAGAACATCAATCATATCGTATCACATCCTCCCCCAATTTTAAATGGCTTCCAAACTTCTTAAAATAAAGTTTCTTTTCATTCTCTAGATTCATCCTCACTGTCCCCTGCTGTAAAGTCTATATGCTGCAATGTTTCACACACTGTGCATTTTTACAGGCTCTTCTTCCTGCCAGAAATGCAGCAAACTCAGCTGGAAGTGTTCCACTTATTCTCAAAGATGCACCTCAACTATGGAACTTTTCCTGACACCACTCCACCCACACCAAGGCAAAATTAATACCCTTTCTCTAAGTTTCTGCTAACCCATGTACATCTAATTTATAGATGCTATCCCCTGCCTATCCTAGGCCATCTTAGTGACAGCTGTTCTCCCCTGTCCATATGAAATACATCTAAGTGACATCTGCTATCTTCTATCCATTCCAGGTACATCTAAGTGGCAGCTGCTTTCCACTTTATATCCCACATTCTACATTATACTGAGGTAGTTCCCAAAAAAGACAGAGCTGTGTCAAATGTGGTAAGGAACTAAACTGTGACCAAGGAAAATCTGTCCCAAGAAAAAAGAATGTTAATGGGAACTTTGGGAGCCCTGGAGGAAGAACTTTCACCAGCATCCAGTGGATTCCCAGGGAGATGAGAGTTTCCTGGGTTGCTAAGTCAAGATTCTTTGAGCAGATCTGCAAAGAGAAGACTGTCAAAAACTAAAAGGCGATAGGAATAGGCCAGCAGCATGCAGCGTGCACAGCTGACCACACCACTGGGGCAAGTGGGTCATGGTGGAGGGGCGAGGCGCCCGTGCCAATCAGAGGACACATCAGGAGACTTACCCACTTAGTACCCTGCTTGGTGGCTACAAAGAGAATGTAAAACTAGTTAACTACCTCTGTTGCTGAAAATATGTTCGTTTGAGTTTTCCTTTTCTTTTCATTATTTGTGAGATTTACTTGAAATTTAGGGATTTTTTGCCAGCCTGTTGCATTCTATAGTGGAGATATTAGCCCAGGATTCTGGCAAGGGCTGAAGCCCAAGAAGAGTGTCACCCTCTATGAAAAACCCTGGCCACCATGGTGAGCCCTGACACAGCCATTACAAGTATGACTTGAGCACTTGGAGTGTCTGTGCCTACCAATATCTCCCTAATCAGCCTGCCGTAATGACCTAAAGACCCACAAACCTAAATTCTACTCTGGAATTAAAAACAATCTCCAAAAAGCTCCTCTGCCAAAATTAAAATGCTATCTGAGAGGAATGACAGACTGACATTTCAGAACACACTTGACATATTAACTGTTCAGCTTAATTCTACAAACATTTATTTAGCATCTACTAGGTGCCAGGAATTGGCAGGCAGGTGCCCTGGATACAAAGGCGTGGCCCCTATTTCCTGAACAGAAGAAGCTTAAGCCCTAAGAAGATATGATTTAACATGTGCTGGGTAATAAAATAGAGATTTGCACAAGGTACACCAAAGAAGGTGATTTTAGCCCAAACTTCTAAGAAAAGGTTTGCCAGAGATCTCTCCAGAGCTGAACACATACAAATTGATCAGATTAACTGCCCAGGGCATGGTCCCTGAGGAAGTGTAATTGGGAAGGATCTGCAGAGCTAAGGTGGGCAGCATAATACACTGTCTGCAAAAGGCCTGAGGATTAAGTGAGAACTCTGGTCACTTCTGTTGAGGACTTGCAATATAATTATGTAGCTTAAGAACTAATCTTAGGAAAAGGAGTACATGCCCAGCCCAGAGCGGCATGAGAGTCATACATTACGGCTTAGGTTCACCTAACAAACAGGGTTGCTGCTTGAAGGCATAACAAAGAGTTTGAGCTTCTGCACATAAGCAAATGTTTCCCAGCCTCACAGCCCTGGGGGTCTGGAGGCCACTTGATAAACATCTTGCCCTTATGGGTACTTCCTGAGCTTATGGGATGGCTGGTAGTCAATGACGGGTATGATTCCTCAAGGAGGAACAACCTAAGACAGGCACAGCCGCCAGGGGCCAGGCCGAAGGGGATGGGAACGGAAAGTTTCCCTTTGTGGCTGCATAGCTTATCGATGCCTATCTCAACCTCTGGTTTATGGCCGTCGCCTTAAGCAACCACATTAAGACCCTGAGTCATGGGACATCTGTGTCCTTAGGCTATGTGTTCCGGAATTTATGGCCATTGCTGCAATGTCTGGGTGGTCACGTATAAGGAAGTAACTTTGATTTTTAGGGTATAAAAATGAAACAACTGGTGCGTTCGGTGCTGCAGTCTTGTACCGTCTTTGTGTGTGTTTGTGTGTTTCTTTGTGTTTTGTGTTCATCCCCTGTCCTGCAAATGGGCCACGGCACACTTCTAATGGGAATGTAAGAAAAGCACAGAGTCCCCGTATTTGAGTACAAATTACCAAAGAAAATATGGAAAATGTCACTGATGCCAATTTCTCTGAAAACCTTTAGTTGCTAGAATGACATCTGGCCCCACTAGGATGGCCCTCCCTGGCAGAGGGAATAACTATGGTTACCATGTCCATAGTGGGTATCATTGTCATGGAATAGTGAAAACTTTCATTTTGGGTTTGGGTATTGTAGGTCTTCTACAAGATAATACTCATAATTCTCCTTGTTAATCATTTCCAATCTTGATGAACCATTTCCCATTTTTGTATGCTTCTCTATCTACACAGCTGATTTTAAGCATGTTCTGAAACTTTTCTATGAGATACTCAAACATAGGGAAGTTGGGGAGGGGAGTAGGCAAAGGCCCCTTCCAATCTCCTTCATATTATGCTTCAGATCATGTATGGTTGGTGTTTGAATGGCTACAGTGGAGAGTTTCTCTATCATGCTGATTGGTTGCAAGAAACAGAAACTGACTCATCCCAGTCATGATAGGAGAAAAGGAACAGCTGGCAGAATATCAGTGGCTCACTAAATGATGAGAGGCTGGACACAAAACACAAGCCTCAGAAAGTGAACAGAAACTGAGGCATCTCAGGGGAAAATGCAGCAAACATATCATCTGCTTCTTAGTGGACACAATCAGTCTTATCAGAATACCAGTAGCTTTTCCTGTTCTTGCACACTGCAGCTGACACCTCTGAACACAATCCAGTTTCTTCAGAGGGATACCGATTATTCCTCCCACCTTTGCAGATACCGCCTGGATTTAGAGTCTCAGATGGCTGAATTTAAGTCACAGGCACATTTACTGATTGTCTGGTGACATGGTAAGGGAGGCCCTCCTTCTTTCCTTCCACTTCAGTAATGAGGGGCAGGACACTGTATCCCTCCAAAATAGCACATTATTAGAAGAACTGTCCCAATCATTAAGGGGTTAGGATATTGCAAAGCCCATCCCCTCCAAAATTTTTGTTCACTGGAAAATAATTTTTTGTTGTATTAATACTTGGGCTAGGTGGGTAATCATTAAAATACAATGTTCAGTTTTTGCTTCCTATTTTAAGAATTTGAAACTTAAGAAGAAATTGGAAGACTAGAAGGAACCAAAAATAAAGCAAATATTAAGTATGATGGAAAGCTAAAGAAGTTGTATTTCCTACCTAGAAAGAGGTTTAGAATAAGCATTAAGATCAATAACAATGGCTGAACCTTGGCATAAGCCATCTAAAACAAAAATCCTTTGGTACACATCTTCCTTGACACAATTCCACATCAAATCAAGGACTAATTGAATCACTTTGAGATACTATAAGTCTTAGAGAGTCCACTATTTCTTTCATCTGAATTTCCCACAATATAGCACATTTTACTAGTTAATTAAGTTAAGATTTATCAAATATTTAGTATGTGCTTAGCATTTTCTAAGGATTGTAGAGAGTGTGGGAAGAAAAGGCCTCTACCCTCAAGGAGCAGAAATGAAGATTATAGAGGATGCTATGGATTGGCTCATGGTAGCTCCATTCTTCTCTCTTCTCTGGTATTTTCCTGTACCACAGAAGCTGGAGGGCTAAAAATGACATTTCTTAGACTCTTTTCTCTAGAATTAGGATTCTGGATGTGAATGTGATTCTGTCAGTTAGAAATACTCACATGAAGTTTGAGACCAAGGTGATCAAGGTCACCTCTATGCCTTTTGGCTCTTTTTCAGTTGGCAAGAAAGTTTTGGAGGGGCAGGAATTTGTGCTGCAGTATGTCAGTGTTCATTCTGCAGCTTCCAGGGTGTCCAGAGGCAGTTGCAGCAGTGGCTGATTCCTGACTACAGCTTTCTCATCCCTAGATTAAAACTACAGTGGTACATTCTTGAAATCAATATTCCCTGAGGCTGTCTCAGAATGAGCAACTCCCCCACAAGGTCAGATCTAGAGTGCTCGGGGGGGAGTCATTCCTGGAGATCTAGCCTTCTCTAGCTTTTCCAACTTATATTATTGGATGGGAGAAGTGACTGTTAGTACATGGTGAAAGTGGTTACCTAAACTGCTCTGAACCATGATGCCTGAACCATGATGCCTGAGGTGTAAGCAACGTTCCTTTAGAATCCCTCAATCTCACTTCATATCAGAACCACCTGTGAAGCTGTCATTGGAAGAGATAGTATGCCATGAGTCCTGAGCACCCCTGCATGTTCTGGTTGGGTATGTCCAAAATGCAAGGCCCTGATCTTTCTATCTGGCCCATTTCTCAGTGTTGTGCTTATAGCAAGAGCCTTGATGGATAAGGTAATGTCTCCCTCTAAGACAAAGTTTTCCTCACAGACTTGCCTACTGCTTATACAAAAGTAGTAAATTTTCCAAGTTCAGTATTTTTCAGCTGTGACACAAACCTACTGAATGTACTGCATTTACCTGAGCCCATCCACATTGCCTCCGTGGGAGCTGAGGGCAAGGCAAACTGACACTGAACATGATGCTCATGCTGCTTGCTGTGCTGTGAGCAATAATAATCGTCCTTTGTCTCTGACCCAGGAATCTCATTTCTTCTACCAGGATTTATGCAACAGTAACAGGCTAACTGAGTAGCTTGCAAGTAGAGTAAAATCCCAGATTTTGACAGGTACTAAAAACCATAATTCCTTGGTACCCACTATACATCTACTGAATGACAATCTCTACTGATAGGCCTTCATGAATCTGTGTTTTAAAGCTCAGCCAAATTTGAGAATCCCTGGTGAAAGACAAAAGAGAAAGAGTCAGTATCCCTTGTTTCCCCATCACACACACACACACACACACACACACACACAGAGCTATAGATTATCAAATTTACTAAGAGCTCAAAGTTTTGAAGGAACTACTGACCAATGAGTTATGATGACAGCAGGGAAATTTGGAGCCCATTGGAGCAGCATAGAAAGAGCAGAAAAGTAGCAACAATGCCAGGTGGGAGACAACTTTGCGAAAGCACAAAAATCACAGTTCTGTTCTAAATTACTGCCACATAATGTCTGTACCAATCAATTTGGCACTCACAATTTTAGACTCACTATGAGAAACAGAAGCCACTCTAGCTACTTTAAGTAGAAATATATTTAATACAAGGTATTAAATGCTCACATATCACTTTTGATTGATTTGCACCAAAGTTGAGGAAAACTGAACTTGGGGAATTCCCTACTTTTGTAATAAGCATTAAGCAATTCTGTGAGTCTTTTTGTTCCAAAGGGGGAATTCACTTCATCCATCAAGGCTGCTTGCTGTAAACACAACCCTGAGAAATGGCCTGGGCAAAGAAAGATCAGGGCCTTACATTCCCGACATACCCAGCCAGAATGTACAGAGATGCTTAGGGTTCATGACAGATTGCCTATTCCAAGAACAACTTCGTCGTTGGTTCTGATGTGAAGTCAGCTTAAGGGATTCTAAAGTACTTTTGCTGTACTTCAGTGGATCCAAGTATCTGGTCTCAGGGCATTTTAAGAAACCACCTTCACAGTATGCTAAAAATCACTCCTCTCATCCAATAGGAGTTTGGTTATTAGGTCCAGCTCATAGTCCCAGCCTTGTTTCATTAGGAAGAGGCCTTTCCGAGGAGGCTCATCAGATTTAAGCAGAAAGACTCTGGTCACCAACCAGCTTACTTGCCATGTCCAAATATACCTGAATAGCTAGAGTACTTGCAGTCTAAATTCAAGCTGAGATCCTAATACACAAATATATTTTATAGAATTAGACAATGTATTTAATTTATTATTCTCTAATTTTTTACTAGACATTATTTGCTATGATCTGAATGTTTGTGCCCTCCTCCAAATTCATATATTGAAATCTAAATCCCCAAAGGGATGGTATGAAGAGGTGAGGGCATATGGGAGGTGATTAGTTCATGAGGGTGGAGCCCTCACGAATGGGATTAGTGTCCTTATAAAAGAGGCTTGGAGGAGCTTGTTTGCCTCTTCTATCATGTGAAGATGCAGCAAAAAGGCACCATGTATAAGGAATGAACCCTCACCAAACACTGGAATCTGTTGGTACTTTGATCTTGGACTTCACAGCCTACAGAAATGTGAGAAATAAATCTTTGTTGTTGATAAGCCACCCAGTCTATGATATTTTGTTATAGCAACCCAAATGGACGAAGACATTATTAAATTAGACTGTCCCCAGACAATTGACTATTTTTCCAAAACATGATTTTTAGCAGCCATGTAAGAAGCATCTCAACATAACAATGCAGGTGATAGAATTCAACATACAATATTGAGGCGGCATGGTGTTGTGAGAGGAACATGGGTCGCGGACTTAGAAAAGCTGAATGCTGAGTCCTGGTTCCCGTTTACTAGCTATGTGACTTTAGGTACAGCACATATTTTTTCTAAGTCTCAATATTCTTACCTTTAATGTCGAAAAATAATAGCCTCTATCTCATAAAGTTGTTGAAAATATTAAATGAGATAACGCATGTAATGTGTTTTGCGTGGGCCTGGCACAAGGATAGTGGCTCTATAACTATGGGTTATTATCGAGAATTGCAATATCAGTGCTGGGCAGGTGTTTTACCTCATTCCTCCTATGAGTGTACATTATGAAAAAGTGTAAAGTGAGCCTAGAGGTCCTAACAAAATTAAAAGTGACTCTCTGACTCATAGTTTGCATTAAACCATAGTTCATAGATAGGATAATGGATTTGGTGTCAGGAGTTTACAATGCTGTAGAAATGCAGCCAAACTTCGGCCAAGCTATGTAACAAAATTATTAGGGCTCAAATGAATTAGATATTTTTGACATCCTTGTGATGTCAGAGTTAAAAGTGGCCAAACTATTTAACTACATGCTAAATCATTGGCTTTCCAGACATTGAGGCATAAATTTTGGCCACAAACTAGCTGATTGTTTGGGGAACCTCATTCATTTGTTCATTCATTCGTTCACTCATTTTTGGCAAAATTCTATATATTAGACCGTTTGTTGGCAAACTTTTTCTGTAAAGGGCCAGATAGTAAATATTTTAGGTTCGTGGACCAATATGGTCTCTGTTATAATCAGTCATCTCTGCCATTATGGAGCAAAAGCAGCCATAGACAAATGGCATAGTAAATGAATGTGCAGGGCTGTGTTCCAAATGAACTTTATTTATTAAAAAAAAAACACGTGGCAGACCAAATTTGACTCATTTATTGACCTCTGTACTGACACAAAACTCTTGACCTTGTGGAACTTATAGACTGTAGAGGAGGCAGGTTATAACCAGAGGACAATAGGTGTTATGTCAGAAGTGTGTATAGCAAGGAAAGGGCACCTCAACTGACCACTTTGTAAAATGGGAGGGTTGATACTGGCTAAAAGAGATCTCTGAAACTCACAACCTAAACTTCTTGGCAGGGGGAAATTCAATCACTAACCATCGATCAAAATAACCAGAATTATTGTATTTTATGGTAGCAGTATTAAACCTGAAGTATGTTAGACTAAAAACAATTGCTTTATTTTAAATACAATAATGTTTGACCATGTTTCTGGAAAGTTGGAATCTCTTCAGGAGATTTGTATCACAATCTATATTCATTATGCTGTCATTATCTCAATAATTTCTTCTCATGTGTAAGCATTTTTTTTACCAAAAGGATCTCTTATTAAATTAAGATGAAATGGCAATTAATCTAGAGCATTATCAAAGACAGGAACATGCATTTATCTGGATCTCTGCTTATAAACATCAATGGCTTGTTAATGTACTAATATTTAGGGAGGCAACATGATAAAAGGCTTCCTGCTTCTGTTAGCTTCCTTTTGCACTAACATATTCCTGTCACCAGTTAGGCAATTAACAGAGACTAAAGGAATACTAATTGTAGGCCTTTTCTGCCAGTGTGCTGGGTCAACTTTATTCCTGGGAGCTGGCTTTGTGAATCTGTAACCATCATAAGTGATAAAAGTAAGTGACTCTTTTTGAAAAGCAAACCTCCTGATATTTCTGTGGAGACAGAGACTAGAGAAAGCCCTTTTTAATGGGATATTGTTGTAAAATAAGCCTTTTGGGGAGATGGAGGGACAGGTAAACAAAATTTTCAGAAAGAGGAATACTAGAAATGTAAAAAGATTCCTAGATAGTATCAGATTTCTTCACGGATAATGATAATTCTGGAAAAAATAGCTGCAACATAGCTCACCATTTCATGAATTTATACAGGTCAAATTCCAGTCCCTCAAATACAACCATGTAGGTGGAACTGTCTGTGAGTTGGTTAAATTCAGTACTAGTCTTACCCCCCCATGTCAGCGTGCAGGAAGGTCTTCTGTCCTTTCGTTGTCCATTTTATATTGCTTGCTCCACTTTCAACAAGCAAATATTCTTGAAATAAAATCATTTTTATGGAAAGCAACCTGGCATTGAGCCCATTAGGTAAAATGTGGAAGAACAGAGATGAGGAAGTTCTTGAGACCTTCGGGGCAGACAAGAGAATGGAAAGAACCGATAGCAAGACAAGCGTCAGGAAGAGCGAGGAGCTGGGATGTGTGACAGCACCAAGGTGCAGAAAAAAGTTGCACAACTGTCCTATTAACATACCAGATTTGATTTGACTCTATTATATTTCATCAAATAATTTAGAAAACTCCCAGCATAAAACATCATCATAATTGTAATCATATATTTGGAGATTTAACGTGCACACCATAATGTACCATTAGTTACACAAATAACTAATAATTTGCTAATGACAATATTATGTTAAGTCAGTTTAGGGGCAATTAAAGTGAGTGATATTTACATATGCCTAATGAATCACAGTCGATGGCAGATTAAGAGATTCTAATGAATATTCATCCAGACATTCGCAACCAGCTTCACAGTTTATAAACTGAATTATGGTTGATTTGCCCTTTTAAAAATGAATATGTGAGTATCTTCTGCATGGTGAGAATGAACAATTGGGCCTGACTGTAAAATTTTTTTAAAGCAATGTACTGGTCAGAACACAAAACATTTTTATGCACTCTCATACCCTCGGCTTCGCGGTTGTTTTTTATATCACAGATCAGTGTTGATGAACTATCTCCATTTTCATTCTAATCCATGACATGAAATATAGAAATTGTTTAGTATAGGACTAAATGGAATACAAGTTTTATGCAGCTGCACTGAGAAAATAATTACAGGTAGTCTTTGCCATTGAGACAGTGAATACAAACTTTTTTTTTTTAATGCTGTCTTCATACTCTGGCAACTCTGAAGGCTGTTTTTGTAGCTATACTTTGTCATGATAAAATTGGGGTAGATTTACTATCCTTTCAACTTGGTCATTTTAAACAATAATAAAACAAACAAACAAAACCACCTTAGTCTGGCCCTGTTAACACAGGTTAAGTCAAAACAAGGTTACGCTTTGAACATTTACTTTTTCCTAAAAACTATAACCTTTTCTGCCTTTATTAGTGGTTCCTCATAAATATTGTGATTTTATCCCTGTTGCAGATACAAAGGCCAAACTCTCTGTGTCTTGCTCAAGATCGTACAATAGGTCAATGAGAGACCTGGCGTCTATAGCTCCCTTTTCTGTTTTACCTTAAATTAGACCATGTTGTCTCTGCTGTTTCAGATGAGAAAGGTATTAATTATTGCTATTATTTTTTTCTACGTAGGGAGTAAGAGGCTAGAACTAGAGCATCTTGGACGATGGGAGTATAGTAAGGAAACTGAATAAGCATGTGCCGCATGGTTGCCCTGCTTAAGATGTCAACCTTATATTATCAGAATATTAAGGGAAACCTCCAAAAACAGATTAAGTGCTTTAAAGGCATGGAGGTTAACTTTGAAGCTCACATTTCTGCTCAACGTGGTTTCACAATTTATTTTCATAATTTCATTTCACATTATTAAAATTCTGAAAGGTCAAATAGTTTGACACTTCTCAGAATTAATGACTATTTTACTTTTCAAAAATAATGCCAATAGAGTATATTGCCAGAAGGGTTAAAGAAGGAGTTCATTTTCTCTCTCTCTTTCTCTCTCTCTCTCTCTCTCTCTCTCTCTCTCTCTCTCTGTAGTCACCCTAAAGCCCATTGAGATTTCTTTTGTGCTGATATTCTATTCATAGCACCTTGAATGTGAGTGTCTGATTCCTGGAGACACAGTATTCCTAGGTGGGCAAATTTCTGCCTACAGCACTGTCAGCTGTGGCTTCTAGCACTGATTTTGTGATCAGTAAGGTGAGCATCCACTCTGCTTCATAAACCGTGTGCTCTAGAGAAGGCAGTATGTTCACTCTATCTGGATCATATTTTGGCTTTTTAAATCTTTTGCTGTTTTTTACTCAGGTATACAAAATTTGATAAATTCAATCCTTCCCTTGGATCACACTCTCTGGAACTATGGAAGGATTGGGATTCTTGCTTTCATTCTGAGATGCCCGCATATGAAATACCTTTCGAAGACCTTGCTAAGCCCTGAACACAGATTCCCTGATACCAGTTTGTCCTCATGCTGCTGGCAGCAAGACTAGGTCCCACTCCCACTGCCCCTCCTCACCCCGGCTCTTTAGAAGTCTTGCTTAGAAACTGTAGGTGAGTTTTGAGCTATGATCCCTGGAGCTCTGGGATTCTAGAGGCTGCCGTAGGGGCTTTTGCAGAGAGCCAGATAAGACTCACAGATGCTGCCTCAGGCCTCGTATGTTTCATTTTTCTCTGTTTTAATTATTTCACTTGAAAAGAAGTATGCTTCTGTTAAAACTTTTTTGGGAAATTATTGATACAGTGAGGAACAAGTACAGGGATTTAATAATTACACAGACCAGGATTCAAATTCATGCTCTACTGTTTACATGATGTTTGGCAAATTACTTTACTTCTTTGAGAATCCATTTCCTCGTCTGTAAAATTAGATTAAGAATAAACCACCTCTCAGATTTGTGGCAAGGATGAAATGAATTTGTGTATTTGTTGTGCTGCTGAGTACCTACTAAGTGCTTTAAAAGTGTTGCTCTTTTATTTTTCTTCTCTTATTGGCTATGTTAGTGCTCCAAACCCAAGAAAATTAAATTGAAGTAGAGTGATCATGTGTCCTGGTTTGCCCAGGACAATTTTGACTTCTGCCTGTTCTTCCAGTGTCATTTTTCAGAGCATCTTTCATGTTCAACAATGTCCCAGTTTGGATGCTAGATGAAGAGATCACCCCCAATTCTAGGGGATCCTGGCAGTTTATAAATTAACTTGATCTTTTGCACAAGCTCACTGCTGCCATTTGCAGCCAGTACTGCTGACTTTAAAATTACATGTGTATTCATCCCAGAAACTCATGATCCCAGGACTGTTGGAGATCTGAAGGCACAAATGAGGATCTATCCATAATAGTAGTAAATAATAATCATCATAGACCAAGTGCCTGTGTGGATTCAGAACCAGGTGCTTTATATATGAAATTACATTTAATTGTTATATCTACTCTTTGAGGGAGATATTAATGTCCCCATTTTGCAAATAAGAAACTGAGGCTCAAAATGGTTACATGACAACAAATTGGCAGAAGAGCTGGGATTTAAACCCAATAATCTGCCTTTTTGTAGGTAGCAAGTAGAATACTTCAAAAGTTACTTTATGTTTTTTTTATAGTCTTATATTTGTAGCTCTACAAGTCTCTCTCTTTCTCTCTCCATTTTGCCAGATGTTCATTTTTTAAATACAGGGTTGGCATTTTCAAAAGTTTTATAAGTATTTCCTTAGTCTTATAAGTCTTTATCTGTAAGGCTTATAAGTATTTTTCAGGGAAAACCACTAATGTAACATTTATATTTTTAGACCTTTATATCAGGAGGAAGGAATCAGTGCCTTAGAGACAGCCTGGAGTCCCACTGGGCAGAGTGTGGGGCACTCACAAGATGGGATGTGCAGGATCAATCTTCCCCAGCCCCAGGAATACCTCCTTCACTGGCCTCCGCTTACAGACATAAGGCAAGACCTAGCTGGTGACCATTTAAAACAGACTAAACATTATATAATCTGAGGGAAATAACACATTGGCAAACTAATATGTTACTATGGACTAGTATACCTAATTGATTGACCTAGTCTCATCCTGTATCAGTCATGAGGAGGCTTTGAAGGAATGGTACAGAAGACGGGCAGATATGTTAGTGGAGATTAGACACCAGGCTTGCTCTTCTAGGCCTTGAGCCCTGCAGATGGGGACTCTGGGCAGTCTGGTGACTGGGCACCAGAATTGTTCTGCTGCCATCACTTGTATATGTCAGGGTTCCACAGGTTTCATTTCGGAAACTGTGGCACCACTTAAAGAGAGGGTTTCAGCAAAAAGGCAAACAGCACCACCAACAAAAGTGCAAGAGGCTTGAAAATTCCTAGGGTAAAAGAACACTAAGAAAGGAAAGATACATATTTAAGGAAAACTTCAAGAGTTGTCCTACTTGGAAGAGGTGGTCCAATGGTAGGTACAAATGAAATGTGTTTACTTTATCCACCATTGCTGCAAAAAGTCTGCAGTAATCCTCAGAGAAATGGAGCCTTCCTCCCCAGCTTTTCCCTGGTGCTGTCTTTCAGGGAAGGACACAGGCCCTTCATGGTGACTATCAACAATCCCCCTCCCCTCCCCCCACCAGTGTCATAGCTCTGAGACATTCCTCCTCTCCATCACGGCCTCCTTACTCTCCACTGACCTGCTGTGCACTGTGGGCTGAGCTTTCATAGCTCATCTCAAGATTTGAGGAGCAGATTGGTCATATCCACTTCTTACACAATTTTTATTTTTGTATTATGCCATTTCTGTATAACATAGCCAGGCAGTCTTGGGTGAGCTCTACTTTGCTGTCCAGTGGTCAGAGCATGCCTGATGGTCTTATTTTAAAACGGGAAGGGCAGTAAAGAGCATGTTAAGAAAGTGGAACAACTTGGCCCACTACAGATTTAAATCAATTTTAAATTGGTTTAAAAATGTATATGGAAAGGCAAAGAACCAGAAAAGTTCAAACACTATCAAAAGCAGAAGAATAGGCTGGTCCAAAGGTAGTGAGTTATCTCACTCGATTGTTCACAGTCAGTTACAGATTGAACTCCTTGTTCTCCTACTTTCCCCTCTCTTCACTACTGCACTTGACTAGTCTTAAAAATAAAATAAAATAAAAAATAAATAAAGTAAAAGCAGAACAATAAAGTTAGAGGAAGCAAACTGCTCAATTGTAAGACTTACTATAAAACTATGCTGATCAACACACTGAAAAGGACAGTCATGTAGATTAATGGAATAGATAGAGAATTTTGAACTAGATCCACCAGATGAATATGACCAACTGATTTTTGACAAAGGTACAAAGGAAATTCAATGAAGAAGAGTATTTCAACAAATAGTGCTGGAACATTGGATATCGATAGGCAAAAAGAAATTAACCTTGACCTAACCTTCATCCCTTATACAAAAATTAACTCAAAAGGATGACAGACCTAAATGGAAAATGGAAAACTATACAACTTTTAGAAGAAAACATAAGTAAAAATCTTCATTACCTGGAGTTAAAGAGTTCTTAGACATGACACCAAAAACGAGATCTATGAAATAACAACTTTTTTCGAACTTCATCAAAATTTTTAAAAGCTTCATGAAAGACACAGAAAAGAGAAGCAACAAATTGGAAGAAAATATTTGCAAATCATATGTCTAACAAAGGAATTGTACCCAGAACATATAAAGAACTCTCAAAACTCCACAGTAAGAAAAAAACAACAACCCATTTAAAAACAACAACAAAAATAAGCAAAAGGCAGACACTTCACCAAAGAGGATATATGGATGCAAATAAGCACATGAAAAAATGCTCAACCTCATTAGCCAGTGCTAAATGCAAATTAAAACCTCAATAAGATACAATTACGTATCTACTTTATGGCTGAAATAAAAAACACTAGCAATACCAAGCATGGACACGAATGCAGAGCAATTAGAATTCTCTCACATTTTTGGTGGGAATGCAAAGTGGTACAGTCATTCTGGAAATAAGTTTGGCGGTTTCTTACAAAGTTAAATATACACTTACCATATGACCCAGAAATCTCACTCCTGGGTATTTACCCTAGAGAACATAAACATTTGCACACAAATGTTTATAGCAGCTCTATCTATAATCACCCCAAACTGGAAACAACCCAAATGGCCTAATTTAACAGGTGAGTACAACAGAATACCACTCATCAAGGAATAAGCTATTGGCATCAACTTGGAAGACTCTCAAAGGCATGAAGCTGAGTGAAAGAAGCCAGACTCAAAGGTTACATACAGTATGATTCCATTGACATGACATTCTCAAAAGACAAACTCATGTGAAGAACACACCAGGGGTTGCCAGAGAGGTTAGGGAGGGGAGAAAGCTGTGACTACAAAGAGATAGCACAGGGGAGATTTTTGTAGTGATGAGTTGTTCTATATCCCGATTGTGGTAGTAGATACTAAGAATGTATACGTGTTAAAATTCATAGAACCACACACACACAAAATAGTCTATTTTATCTTATGTTAATTAACAAATAAAATAAAAAACATTTGGGGGAATTGTGTCCTACCCTATCAAATCTGTGCTCTCCTCTCTGCCTATTTATGGGACCCTTGAGACCCTCCATAATTCACATCCCCGTGTCGCCATGCTTCTAGGCATGTGCTCTTACTGTTGTATGAGCAAGTGTTTCCCCCATACCAGCCATAGGCCATCCTTTTATGAACAAACATTATGGATCCCTTATAAAATGCTAGCCACAATGTGAGCCTTGGCCTTGGAGGTGCAAGCTATAACATCCTCTCTTCTCCTCTTCTTTTTATTCTAATTAAGTGCCACCTGTTTTGTCTTGCCTGCTCTGGCTACTCCTGCAACCACTGGGACTGTCTTCCCTCAACCCTCACATACTCCGTCATCTGCACCACTGAACTAACAAACGCTATCTACTGTTGTACCGTTTTTGTTGCATTTTTCCAACTAGATTTTGAATTCCTTGAAGGCAGGAACTTGTATTTTTGTTTTGTTTTGTTTGGATTTTTTTCAGACCTCAAATGATCAAAATAGTTCTTACTGTAAGTGCCCAATAAATACTTCACGATGTAAAACAGCATTGGCTTTATAATGAATGAGTAGATGTTAATCCTAAGAAAAGATGAACCCAGTCCTGAATTCGGAGTAAGTAGCTTTACAGTTCCCTTATTTCTCATTCTCTTCTATTCTTTCTTTTAACAATACTATAAATGCTTCATCTTTCCTGATACTTCTCAGTTAAGAACTATATCGTTTTATTCACACTTCACTTCACACCCTCTCACCTTCCCCGACCTTTGTCCTTTAGGAACCAGAACATTTCCTGTTTATTATTCTTTGGCTTGCAGAATACTTATATTCTTAATTTAATTCTACCATTTTCCCAGGACTTTCTCAGTCCCAAATGGGTTATACTTTGCACATGCCTAACTCCTCATGATTTTGTTTGCATTTTTTAATCTGCATTGGTCATTGTTACTTTTCACATGTTTACAGCCAGATGGTAAGAGTAATCTTAGAGAGTAGGGCATTACTATCTATCCCCCATGCGTTCTCATTCAGGTCAGTGTTTAAATCCAGAGCTTCTGGATTCCTCCAGTGTTGTCCTCGGCTCCTGCCTTGGGTCTCCTCCTCTGAGCCCTCCTTTAATCTCCTGCTGGTCCCTGTGCTGCTGGAGGCCCAGGGCGACCACACTACCACGAGAAAGGGGAATGCTCCTTCTCAGAGCAGCTTGAAAAACACCATGAAATGGAACTTGGGGTTCTCGATTTTATTGTTAACCTTCATCCTGAAAAGTCACCCAGAGGCTCCTCACTATTTTCATGTATAAAATGTCCTGGATTTAAGTGGTGTCTTTTCAGCTGAGCATGGCCATTTCTGTTTTGTGGAAGGGGTTTGACCAAAAACAAGAGGTAGATAAAGGTGGCCCAACAGGAAGGGGAAGCAGCAGAAGCAGAGGAAAGCAGAGACTCTAAAAGAAGATAGAGCCTCTGCCTCCTGCCACCCAAGCAGGTAGCAAATGTCCATCATCTGAGAGGTAACTTATTTCTCTGCATACTCGTCAGCAATGTTAGCAGCAAAAGAAGCAAAACCAGCAAAAACATTTCCACATTTCTCGAGAAGTCAGAATCTGCTCTCTTCCTAGCATCCACCTCAGAACAAAAAAATAAAAATACAAAAATCCTAGCACGAAGCCACGTTGGCAGCTCTGGTGGCTGAGAGCCACATCTGAAGGCCACATTGGCACCAGACGAGAGCATCCCCAACTCGCTGCAAGGACAGTGCGTTGGTGAGTGAATCAAGCAACAGAACAAGGAATGACCCTTTATCAGTGTGAGCGTATTCAAGTGGGAGAGAAGGGTTGAATGGTTACACCCCAGGTACTAACAAGTAGCTCTGCATGGTGGAATGGTTTTCTTCCTTAGTTTCGCTTGTGTGTATTGACTAAATTTTCTACAACTATTACATATTATTATTTTCAATAAGAAAAAAAAAGTTATGTTTAACCTGATTGCAATATAGGTCTCCATTGTGCATCTTCTTAAAATTACATATTGCCTTTATATTAAAACAATAACAAGTCAAAGGATTCTAAATACACAATACAGAGAAGCACTCAGAGCCAGGACTTTTGTAAGAGGAGTTAAGCAGTCTCTGATTTGGGTGGCAGGGAGCAAGTAGCTGCGTGACCTCTCGGAGAGAAATTACCAGATTTGGGACAGAGGAAATTTAAAAGGGTCCCAATTAAGGAATGGAACTGGGCCTGTACTCATTTATTCTATTTACTCATTTAATGAACATTCATGAGTGTATACTAGTTGGAAGGATATAATAAAGCCAAATAAGATATGACCCTACTCTTAAGGAATTTCAAGTCTGGAGAAGAGATCGAATAGGTCTCGCAATTCCTCAGAAGGTGATGGAATGGGTGCATGTGGAAATTCAGACCACTTTCTCTTCAAGCAGGGAATAGAATAAATAAAACATTTGTTTAGATTAAAAATACATAACTCTCAAAAGCAAGAGAACACCTCCATGGTCCAGAAATAGAACAGCGAGGGATGCTGGAAGCTCAGCCTTTTGGACTCTGGAATGAAAATCAGCCATAGTAGCTGGGAGTTCTGTGGGCACAGAGGAATAGGCCTGGAGTCTCCCAGCACTGGCCTTGGAGCTGGGCTGGCTGTTTGATATGAAGGGCCAGGACAAGATGCCCTTTCTAGGGACAGGACCTAGAAGAAGTTGCAGCTCTGGCCTGGGGCTGTGAGCAATAACTAGCAGCCGTTTGCAGTGGCAGGAGAGAGAAGTTGGGATCCCTCAGTCAGAGACGGCACCCAGTGGCACATACTGGCCAAAAGGTTGGATCAGCAATTCTCCCAGGGACAAGAATCCCAACTGCCCACACAAAGCTTGATTCTGAATGGCGACCTTGGCCCGGTGAGGGCTACCACAATTTCCCAGGCAAGGAGGAGAGGTGAACAAGGATAGAGGGGCAAAAAACACTGGAAAAAAAAAAAAAAGGAAATTTCCATCCACAATGACTTTGCAATTAAAATGTAAAACACAGAAAAGAAACTCATATCATAAGTGCTAGCCAAAATGCTCAAGAAATCATGGAATTCATTTCTCAAAGAACAGAAATAATACAGTCATCTGAAAACATGCTATGTTTTTCATATCACATCAGCACAAGCCCCAGTGTGCTAAAGAAAAACAAATCTCCAAAAATAGTAACTAAAAGAAGGGGATTATAAAATGAAAGCAGGTAGATATGAAAAAGAACCAAGAGATTAAGGATAAAGTAGACACCCAGCCAGAAGGGGACCTCCTTCCCTGTACCCTGCCACGGTGCATGTGCTTTTGGGCAGCGTTTATGCCGAGTATCCTATCGTGGCATCAAGCTGCAACATTTAAATCTCTTGTTCGCACTTTACTGGCTGAAGGTTATAAATGTTTTATGAGTCGCTGAGCTTGCAGCATTACTATTTTATTAGAAGGTTGAATATCTTTCTTCATAGCTGTGTTACTAGCGAAATTGTTCTTTCTCTTAAAAATGTTAACTCACTTGTTATGAAATGGCAACCAGCAAGATGGAAGTAACTGTTCACAAATGGCCTGGCACATTTGAAAACTAGTCTGGCCAGCACTAGGACTTTCTTCTTTTGCTTTCTTTTGGATGGGCCTACAAATAATTTAGGGAAGGAAGGGAATTTTTTTTTTTTTTTTTGAGACAGAGTCTCACTTTGTTGCCCAGGCTAGAGTGAGTGCCGTGGCGTCAGCCTAGCTCACAGCAACCTCAATCTCCTGGGCTCAAGCGATCCTCCTGCCTCAGCCTCCCGAGTAGCTGTGACTACAGGCATGCACCACCATGCCCGGCTAATTTTTTCTGTATATATTTTTAGTTGGTCAATTAATTTCTTTCTATTTTTAGTAGAGATGGGGTCTCGCTCAGGCTGGTCTCGAACTCCTGACCTTGAGCGATCCGCCTGCCTCGGCCTCCCAGAGTGCTAGGATTACAGGCGTGAGCCACCACGCCTAGCCAGGAAGGGATTTTTTGATACTCTAACAACTTGATTCAACACAGTCCTTCTAGACTCAGTCTGTGATTGCTAAGCAACATTGTATTCAAACCCTGGCAGCAATCCAAAGAATCAGTTGTAAATTTCTATCAGGGTGAGAGAATGAATTAAGAGGAAGAAATTAAGGAGTAAGATCCTCATCCTAAAGATTATACACCATGGGCAATATATTGTGAGTCTTACAAAGATTTTTGTCAAAAAGGCCTTTTTTTAGTCTTCAAATCAAATCAAATCACATTTCTTTAGTTTATTAACTTGGGAAATAAATTAGACAAGTTTCACCCTGTTCCGAATCCTGTGTTAGACATTGAAGAAAAGATAAATAAGCACTATATCTATAACTATATATGGTATATATACTACATATAGTATGTACATTACTATATAGATATATCTATATTTGTATATAAGTGTATATATAGTAATATGTATATATATTTATATAGTAATATCTTATGTTATTATTGTTTTTTGAGACAATGTCTCACTCTGATGCCCAGGGTAGAGTACAGTGGCATCGTGATAGCTCACTGCAACCTTAAACTCTTGGGCTCAAGTGATCCTCCCACCTCAGCCTCCCAAGTAGTTGGGACTATAGGTGCATGCCACTTTGTATAACTAATTTTTTAATTTTTTTGTAGAGACAGGGTATCTCTATGTTGCTCAGGCTGATCTTGAACTCCTGGCCTCAAGCAATCCTCTTGTTTCTGCCTCCCAAAGTGCTGGGATTACAGACATAAGCCACTGCACCAAGTATTATTATTATTACATGGAAAATATATAACTTGTCCTGCCCGTTGGCCTAGAGTTATGACAGGCATCTGTTCTATTACAAGTAAAGAGCTCAATCATCGGCATCTTCTGCTAGACTGACGCTCTGTGAAGGAGAGTGTCATATCATCACCCCCAGCATAATTCTCAATAAGAATGAGTGGATTTTACTGTCATTATTTTGAACACCTAAGTCTAGTGAAGATATTTGTTTATGTCTTTAAAAAAGAGCCCAGTTGTCTTTTTGTTAAATGGAACATATTAAAGTGGAATTCATTTTGGATGAGGCAGGCCTGAAGCTTTGGGTTTGTTTTTATATTTATGAAAATTTCAGAATTTTATGGTAATTAAAAAATTTTTACACTAATTATGGTCCTAGGATAAAGAGTAAAGAGATCATTGGAAAGTTTCTTTTGTATAAGGAAAAAATAAATAGGCTCATCATAGAGACAGCCATAGCTTTGGGCTTGTCCATGTCATAGAATTTACCTGCTTCCATTGTTATGTTACACTGTCATTATGTATGTATTACCTGTCACTATTGGTCTAGGAATGCTTATAAAGCCTCATTATCAAGAAATGTAGCACAAACACTGGATATAGTAAGACTGAGCCCACTAACGCAAAAAGAGTCAACTGTTTAACTAGGAAAATAATTTTGAAAATTTCCTTCCAACACAGTAAAATGTGGCCCAAGACTCCATAACCAGAAAGTCTGATGTTGTATCTCCTGTGGCAGTTAGAATAAGACTAGGTCTCAATGCGTGTTATAGAGGGTTTTCCCAAAAGACAACAGATATTTATATTAAAAGAAAATGCCTTTGCCCATACAGGAGTAAAATAAATACTTAAATAATACCTCAATTCTGAAATCATTTGTTTGAGGCAGCACTTCTAGGCCTCATCTTTTTGGCCAGAACAGTGTCCAAAACCCTCAGCTGGACTGAACTAATATTTTTGAAAATACTTTTCAAATTATAAAGTACTCTATAAAGTTAGTACTATTTCTCTTACGCTTTGAGATTCTGACATTGTTTCCTGTGGTTCCTCAGAGCTAGATAGCGCTAGTAATTCAGAACAACATTACATATGCTTATTAAAGTACAATTATTAGATTCTGTGTCCAGACAAAAAGAGCATTTTCTGAAGGACAGAAAAAACATGCATATCTCTCCTGGAGTATTTCAAGTTAGGGCTGCCTTTGAGTCTCCTGTTAATGAGGCCATCCATGGCCCCTTAGGTGTGGACATTCAGTTGTTGTAATGTCTCTAAAGCTACTCTATTAAAAAAGACAAAAACTAACTACACAACAGATGGGCAAGTGCCCATTGTGGACCTGCCCTGTCTGTACACCCTCATGCAGACTTGGTTGCACTTGCTCCTGTGGCGATTCCTGGGCTCGCAGTGGTCAGCAAAGTACTTAGGCAGGACGTGGAAGGTTCTAAGGTACAGCATCAATGCTCCAGCCTCTACTCTCATGTCTGGATGTGAGAGGGTATGGCAGAGACATCTGAAAGCTTAGGCAGAGAGCCAGAGTCTAGGAAATTCAATCTGCAGCTACCTTTATTAGGGTGAACTACATTTGTTTGCTGATTTACTGTTTGCTTCATAAAGCTACCTATTAAGAGAGACAAAAATGAAGAAATAATGTGTCCCAAACAATGTAAAAAGAGGTAGATAGAAATAAAGCTTCCTCTTTCTTATTTCTAATGTGTGTGTAGAGTTCTCTTATTGTCTCTGTAGTTGTCAGATACCTTCCAGGAAAAACAAAAAGAGAAACTATTGTAGATATTTCACAAGGAGGATATTTGATACAAGAATTGGTTATACAGTGATGGGAGAACTGAGAAGCTAAATAAAGCACAGTGAATGAAGCAACCCAGATCTTAGCCATAGCAATAGCAGCTGTTAGGGGCTGGGAGGAAGTGGTACTGCAGGATCTGATGAACCAGGGCTGTTTACAGGAGTTAGAATGATGCTCAGTACTTCTGGGAGGAACTGGAGCCTCAGAGCAATACAGCCTATGCTGGGGGTGCCTTAGGCCTGTGGTCCCCAATTCCAGGGCAGCAGACTGGTACTGGTCCATGGCCTGTTAGGAGCTGGACTGCACAGCAGGAGGTGAACGGCAGGTGAGTGAGCCAAGCTTCATCTGTATGTACAGCCACTTCCCATCACTTGCATCACCGCATAAGCTCCACCTCCTGTCGGATCAGTGGCATTAGATTCTCATAGGAGCATGACTCCTCCTGTAAACTGCATATGCAGGGATCGAAGTTGCACTCTCTTATGAGAATCTGATGCCTGATGATCTGAGGTGGAGCTAAGGCTGTGATACTAGTGCTGAGGAGTGGCTGCAAATACAGATCATCATTAGCAGAGAGGTTTGACTACACAGAGACCATAATAAATCAATTGCTTGCAGATTCATATCAAAACCCTGTCAGTGGCAAGTGACAATTAAGCTGCGTCTGGTGGCAGGCTTTATAGTGGCAAGTGAGTTGATGTAATTCAATTGTTAGCTGCATCTTGTGGCAGGGTTTAGGTCAGAACCCAACACTTATTTTAGTCCACATGTGGCCCATCTATTATTTTATTTACTTCTTCCTTCCACGCTTTCCCCCCTCCCCACCACACTGCACACTTGTCTTAGTCACAGTTTCGGTAAGGCCACAAGTTAACCCTAGCAGAAATGAGTGAAAAACAAATGTAGATGGAGAGTTTCTTTGAAAAGGGGGAAAGACCCAATGATGAGACAGCAGAAGACTCTAAGACTGCCAATAAAATGAAATCTGCATTTGAAAGAAATTGCCAAGTCCTGCCTAAATTACGGGTTCATTGCAATAGGTGATTCACATTCTTCAACTCTGCTTTGTATAATATATGGCGACTAGCTAACCAATGAAGCCATGAAACTTTCAAAACTGCTTCGCCATATGCAGACCAAGCACCCTGCATTAAAAGACAAGCCTTTGGAGTTTAAAAAAAATGTGAACACCAAGAACAGAAGCAATTATTGAGGGCCACCCCTTCATCAAATGTGTCTGCACTGAGAGCATCATTCTTAGTGGCTAACCACATTGCTAAAGCTAAGAAGCCCTTTACTATTGGTAAAAAGTTGATCCTGCCTGCTGCAAAGGATATTTGCTGTGAAATTTCGGGAGAGGCTGCAGTTCAAAAGGTGGCACGTATTCCTCTTTCAGCTAGCACCATAACTAGACCAATTGTTAAAATAGTAGAGGATATTAAGGCACAATTGTTAGAGAGGATTAATGAGTCACTGTGGTACACAATACAGGTTGTCGAGTCTACCGATGTTGACAACAAGGTAACAAAGCTTGTTTTTATGTGATATATTTTTCAGGAGGATGTGCATGAGGATATGTTATGTGCACTTTTGTTGCCAACCAACACCACAGCTACAAAACTATTCAAGTCTTTGAATGAGTACGTATTGGGAAAACTGAGTTGGTCAATTTGTGTCAGTATATGCAAGGATGGAGTGACTGCCATGGCTGGACCGCTTTCTGGTTTCACTATTCGGGTCAAGGAAGTCCGAATGTGAGTCTTATGCACTGTGTCATCCACAGAGAAATGCTGGCTAACTGACAAATGTCACCTGAACTAAACAGTGTTTTGCAGGATGTGATTAAAATCATCAACCCCATTAAAGTACATGCTCTTAACTCATATCTGTTGGTCCAGTTCTGTGAGGAGATGGACACAGAGCACACGTCTTCTCTTATACACAGAAGTGAGATGGCTTTCTAAAGGTAGATCACTGGCCAGAGTTTTGAGTCATAAGAGCCACTTCAGAGATTTCTTTTGTTTTGTTTTGTTTTTATTTATTTTTTTCAGCATATTATGGGGATACAAATGTTAAGGTTACGTATATTGCCCATGCCACCCCACCTTGAGTCAGAGCTTCAAGCATGTCCATCCCCCAGTTGGTGCGCATCGCACTCATTATGTATGTATATACCCATCCCCTCCCCCCAACTGCCCAACACCCAATAGATGTTATTTCTACATGTCCACTTAAGTGTTGATCAGTTAATACCAATTTGCTGGTGAGTACATGTGGTACTTATTTTTCCATTCTTGGGATACTTCACTTAATAGAATGGGTTCCAGCTCTAGCCAGGAAAATACAAGAGGTGCTATATCACAATTGTTTCTTATAGCTGAATAGTACATTTCAGTGACACGGAATGGGTTGCAAAACTTGCTTACTTGTGTGACGTATTCAACCTGCTCAACAAACTCAATCTGCCACTTCAGGGGAGAATGACAACTGTGTTCAAGTCAGCAGATAAAGTGTCTTCATTCAAAACCAAACTGGAATTATGGGGGCAACGAGTGAACACTGGGATTTTTGGCATGTTTCAGACGTTAGTAGAAATTTTGAGAGACTGAGCCGGGTCCCTCTTTCTCCCAGCTGGTGCATGACCACCTACCTCAGCTCTCAAAAGAGTTTGAGCATTATTTCCCAACCACAAAGTAAGACCCCCGAACTGGGAAGGAATGGATCCAAGACCCATTTGTGAATAAGCCAGGTGAATCAACTTTGTCGGCGCTGGAAAAGGATCAACTGCTTGAGGTCACAAATGACGGTGGCCTTAAAAGTATGTTTGAGACAGCTTCAAATCTCCATATGTTCTGGATTAAAGTCAAGGCAGAGTATCCTGAGATTGCCACAAAAGCACTGAAAAGCCTGCTTCCATTCCAACATCCTATCTTTGTGAAGCAGGGTCTTCCGTAGTGACAGCAATCAAAACAAGATTACAGAGTAGATGGGACATAAGCAACACACTTTGGGTGTCACTGACTCCCATCACCCCCAGATGGGACCGTCTAATTGTAGGAAAACAAGATCAGGGTTCCCACTGATTCTGGATTATGGTGAGTTGTATGATTATTTCATGATACATTACAATGTAACAATAATAGAAATTAAAGTGCACAATAAATGTAACACTCTTGAATTATCCTGAACCCCCCCCCACCAGGTCTGTGGAAAAATTGTCTTTCATGAAACCGGTCTCTGGTGCCCAAAAGGTTGGGGACCGCTGCCTTAGGAAGTGCTTATTTTCTTCCTGTGTCTTTCGATCTTTTTCCACTAATTCCTCTCATTGGCCAAGCAAGCGAGTGGCCAGGGATCCTGGGAAATGTAGTCCCCTGGGATACAGGGCAGAGTGGGGAGGAGGGTGGGATAGAGCTAAGGACAGACCTGCAGCTGACCACCATATACACTCTAAGGAGAGCTGACTTCCTCCCCAATGGATAAAAAACTTTTATCCCAGTAGAACTTAAATTAATTTAAATTAATCTATAAGTTATATGCCTTTGTGTCTTTTATTTTCCCCTTATGTTTAATTAGTGATCTGAGAACAGGCTTACTGTCGAAGATTAAATAATTAACCAGAATTTAGTTGTAAAGGACAGTCAGCTGTAACATCATCTAGCAAAGTGGAGAAAAATACATCTCGGCTCTGTCTCTATCAGCATATAGATAGTGACAGAGTAAACCTGTAAACACTCTCAGAAATATATTTCTTAATCAAAGTCACTGCTTAATACAGCTCTACCTTAGCCTTTAAGGAAATTAAACTCTGTTTCATGCCTGCCCCATCGCAGAACTGCTCCTTATTCTAGTCAGGACACCTGCTCTATTACGTCTTTGGCTTTTCTTTTTGTCCATAAAGTCCTGAAAATTCAATTAAGAAAGCTGACCAAACATCTAATCATTCATTTGAATGTAGGTTGTGAGTTATAACATTTCCTCATTTTTTTACAAAGTCTAAATCCAGCTCACAAGACTCCTTCTACCTGATAATATAGCTGATCTATAGCCCAAACTTGATTGTAGATTAGGGGCCAAGTCATACAGAAGAGAGAGGGGGGGAAAAAAACCCCAGAAGTTTGAAAAATATAAATAAATAAATAAATAAATAAATAAATAAATAAAAATACAAACCAGAAGTTTTTATTCCTAACCCAGATACAGCACAGGTCTTAAGAACATTTTTGAAATGTGCTATCTTTGAGTGCTTCTCTACATGACTCTTCACCCCGTAACAGTCCGCTGCCAGGTGCCCAGAGACCTCCCGGTGCATTTGCCCTGGTCTCCCATTTCAGCAGCCCAAGCAGTGCTTAAAAACTACTTACCCTCCTCCCCTCCTTTCCAAAAAACAAAGCTAAGCAAGCCAAAAAACAAATGCAATACCCTTTCCTTCACTACAGTTTATAATAGGAATTAATATTTATTTTTTATTTTTATTTTTACAGATTTATGGGGCACATGTGAAATTTCATTACATGTATATAATGTACAGTGATCAAGTCAGGATATTTAGGGTGTCCATCACCTGAGTACGATACATTTTTGTTAAATATAGTCACCCTACTCTGCTATCAAATATTGAATTTATTTCTTCCGTCTTACTGTATATTTGTATACTTTAAACCACTTCTCTTCATCCTTCCCACTCCCCCAATCACCCTTCCCAGTCTCTGTTATCGATCTTTCCACTCTCTACCTCTATAGGATTAAACATTTTAGCTCTCACAGATAAGTGAGAATATGTGATAGTTGTCTCTTTGAGCTGGGCTTATTTTACTTGAGATAATGACCTCCAGTTCCATCCATGTTGCTGCAAATGACATGATTTCATTCTTTTATATATATATGTATACTATATTTTTAAAAATCCTTTCATCCATACATGGACACTTAGGTTGATTCCCTATCTTTGCTATTGTGAATAGTGCCCAACAGACACGGGAATGCAGGTATCCCTTTGATATGTTAATTTTTATTGAGTGTTTGCTATGCACCAAACTCTGTTCTAAATACCCTAACTGAATGAACTCATCTAATCCAGACAACAATATGTGGTAAATTCTATCATGATGTCTATTTTACAGATGAGGATCAAAGAGGTTAAACAGTTTGCTGAGGATTGCACAGCCAGTAAATGGTGAAGAAGATTTTAAAAGCTCAATAGTTTGATTCTAATTAATGGTCTTAGGCACTACACTGGAATCCTCTCTGTTATAGTCAAGAGCTTAGAGTTAAAGCAATCAGATTTAACTGATTCATACTTACATGTGAATAATTGATAGTCATTAACCTTCCCTGAAAAGTTTGCACTTGTAAAAGATGTCCATAAACCAAAGGAATCACAACCAATAAACTTTTCCAAAGTGCCTACTAAGTGCCAGCCTTAAGCTGGGTAAGAGGCACCCAAAGATGAATCAGCTCCAACCCAGATTGTTGCTTTGGTTACAGGCACAGGCCTTTGGTCATAGTTGGGTTCGAATCATGGCTCTGCCATTTATTAGCAAACTATTTAACTTATGTGGACTTTTAGTTTCTTTCCCTTGCAAAATGAGATAAAACAATAGTTTTCTGGGGTGGATTAAATTAAATAATGGCTGTAAAGTATTTAGCAAGCAAGACAGTACATAGTAAATTCTCAATATATGGTAGCTATTATTATTTTGAACTTCCTTCCTGGAGACAAGTAAACAAAAATTACAAAGTAGTCTATAAATGCTACAGTGGAAGTGTAAAGTGAAAAGTCACAGTATGCTACAGTGATCTTCAAACTATGCCCCACAGAGCCCTGAGGCACAGGCATTCACAGGTGTGCCCCAGGGGAGCAGCAGTGTGTGGGGAGGTATGGGGGAGGGAAAAGACCACCTCAGCAGCCCTGACACCTCTGCCTTCATTTCCACAAGAATAGCTCCACTTTTGCCGTGTGTGTGTGTGTGTGTGTGTGTGTCTGTGTGTGTGTGTTAATATTGATCTTCCCTGTCATATGGCATTCATGAATGGATTTTGTCTAAAATCGTCCCAGACTGGGATGCTAAACCCAGCTTTCTAATCGTTGCTCTGGAGGACCTTAGGCAAGTCCCTTTCCTTCTCTGACTTCTCTTTCCTCTTACATAATATGAGGGAATTCATTTTCTCTAACTGATTATTATTGTTCCTTCCAGGTATAAAATCTTACAAAGTTTTGGACATGTGGGAGAAAAAGATATGTTGGTATACTACTCCCAGGAAACATCTTCCCATAGAAATACCTCCCCTAAGTCAAGTGTGTTTGCTACTCTGTTGATAGTTTCTTTACTTGTATCACCTTTTTCCACAACTGAATTCAGACTCCCAGAACCTTCGACGCTGTCCATGGTCGGTCTCAAGGCAGTGGGGCAGCCCAGGAGGGCTCTAGGATACAGATTCTGGCGGGCATTCTGCACATTGGTCAACGCTAATGCAAGTGATTTCAGCTGGAGAGTAGCTTTCTCTAATCAGAATTTCCTCACTATCGTCCTCTCTAAACCAGTTGCTGAGGTCATCAGAACCCATAAGTTCAAGGTGAAAGGACAATAGCAATTGCAGTCGACCCTCGAGCAGTGCAGGGGTTAGGTGCATCAACCCTCACCCTTCCCATGCAGTAAAAAATCTATGTATAACTTCTGACGCCCTAAAAACTTTACTACTAATAACCTACTATTGACTGGAAGCCTTACTGATAGCACAAACAGTCAATTAATACATATTTTATATGTCATATGTATTATATACTGTATTTTTATAATAAAGTAAGCTAGAGAAAAGAAAATGTTATTTTAAAATCATAAGGAATATGTTTGCTATTTATTAAATGGAAGTGGATCATCATAAAGGCCTTCTTCCTCATCGCCTTCATGTTGAGTAGTCTGAGGAGGAGGAGGAAGAAGGGTTGGTCTTGTCGTCTCTGGGGTGACAGAGGCAGAAGAAAAGCCATATATAAGTAGACCCACATAGTTCAAACCTGTGTTGTTCAAGAGCCAATTTTACTTTTTTTAAAATTGTGGTAAAAAACACATGAAATTTGCCATCTGAACCATTTATAACATGAAATTTCATTTATAACATGAAATTGATCATCTGAATCATTTTTATTTAATAAAATTCACAGTTCGGTAGTGTTAAATATATTCACATTGTTGTGTGACAGATCTCTAGAACTTTTTCATTGTGCGAAATGAAACTATACTCAATGAACATCAACTCTCCATTTCCCCCTCCTCCATTCTTTGGAAATCACCATTTATTTTCCTTTCCTCAAGGTTCATCTGTGTTGCAGGATGTGACAGAATTTCCTTCTTTTTACTGGCTGAATAATATTCTATTGTATGTATATGCCACATTTTCTTTATTCATCTGTGAATGTGTTTGGATTATTTCCACATCTTGGCTATTGGGAATAGTGCACCAATGAACATGGATATGCAAATATCTCCTCAACACTCTGCTATGAATTCTTTTGTGTATATACCCAGACATTGCTGCATCATATGGTAATTCAATCAAATCTATTTTCAGTGCTCTCCTGCCACAAGCTGCCTGGGAAATGCAGGAAAAACTTAAAGGTCAACATTTTTGAGAATGTGCATGCTGTTTAAAACTTCCTGGTTTTGTTCCATCCAAGTCTATCAGGAAATGTCTGCTCTGGGAAGAAGCAGGAATGAATGCAAGTCTGGGGAGAATGCCTGCTCTCTTGAAGTCCCCAGCATGCCACATATGACACGAGCTTGTAAGAACATATTTTCTGATGCTTCTTTGGCTCAAACCTCTGAGGCATTCTAGAGTTGGCCCTTGCAACTAGAAACCACATGAATGTCCACAATACAATTTAAAATATTCCAATTCTCACTCCACTCATCTGTAAACTAAATAATTTGCACAAAAATCCCTGCAGTCTCACCTCCCTTATCAGTGGAAATCACTGAGAAGGTTTCAGTGATTCAGGATATATTCAAGCATAGCCCCTTGAACACCAAGTAGCAGCATTATATAGAGTGGACTTTGTTTAATAGTTTATTTGCAACAACACTCAATAATTGAACCACTAGGTACCATAGTGACAGAAATGAAAGTAGATAGATGGGAGTTATAGAAAGACAATGGGTCCCCTGTCTTTAATGTTAATCAGCTAGCTCCTGCCATATATTCCATCTGTTCACATACTGTGACCTCAACGTACATGCCTCATGCAGAAAAAAAGAACAAAATATACATTAAACAATCATCAAGTTTTGAGTTTTAAAAATGAATCTAGGTGGCTGATACTTATAAAATATTTTTTCTGCCTTTAGAAAATTAAATGAACATAAAAGACATAAAATTATTGGTAAGAAGAGGATGTTTCTGTTTCTTAGCTATTGTCTAATTATCATTTATTATTTTAGGAGAATTCATTGTGGACAATTGCCAGTCAGTTACCAGCTGATCAGGTATGTGGACTACTGCCTTGGTTCCAGGCACCACTGTGAATGTGAAGATGTGAAGATGTGAAGAAGGCCAGGGATTTTGATTTCTTCAAATGCTAGCTGTGTTTCTTGTAGTTGCCAAAGCAGTGGGCCAATCAAAGCAGCTGAACCGAGTTAGACTATTGTATAGGAGTGTAGGTTTTAAAAATGACCTAGTTACCTCTTGGTCTTGAAATTCAAGAGGCTTTTAAATATAAGGAAGTTCCAGTTTGGGTAAGTATCTTAGACCCAAAGAAAAAGAGGAGTTAGAAGTTTATAAGTATGAGCTTCAAAAACTTTTATACAGAAAAACTGTACAAGAGGGGAAATTAGAAATATAAATATACATCTCACAAAAACAAAACAAATAATCAACAACAAAACCAAAACCAAAAAATCTTTGGAGTGGGAAACAGTCCATATGAAAGTTTTGTTTATTCCTATTTATAAACCCTAAATATCTATCTTATGTTGGTTGTAGACCAACGAGATTAGGCCTAATTGGACAAGTATAGTATTAGGTTGCAAAGTATGAAATTTCCAATTTCCTTAAGTACTAAGTTTGACAACTGATACCTCTGACATTTCACTTTGACACTTCTTGTTTTATATTTATTGTGAAGGTACATCCCCAGTCTTGCAAATGCATGTTTTGGCTTGTGATTATCTTTCAAAAATTTTTTAGAGCAATTTTTGTGAAACCATAGATAAGTAAAAAATTTGTGTTATTTTCGAATACTGATTCCGTCATGGAACCAATGCAGCACAGACAGCTCAAAATATCAATGAAGTGTTTGGGA
>VBSM01000361.1:83721621-83734804 GCA_008086735.1 Cheirogaleus medius
TGGTGATTTTAATCTTGAAAATGAGCTATGTGGGTGACCTGAGACCAAGGTGGACAATGATGAGCTGAAAGCTGTAGTGCAGTGGTCTCCAACCTTTTTGGCACCAGGGACAGGTTTCATGGAAGGCAATTTTTCGGAGCCCCAGTTGCGCAATCAGTTAGCGTGCAGTACAAATGCAGCAGTACATGGAAGACCATTTTTCCAGGGGTGAAGCTCAGGTGGTGATGCAAGCAATGGAGAATTACTGTAAATACAGATGAAGCTTCCCTTGCTCACCTGCCACTCACCTCTTGCTGTGTGGCCCAGCTCCTAACAAGACATGGACCAGTACCAATCTTCAGCCTGGGGATTGGGGACCACAGCTATAGTGGATGCAAATCCATCTCAACCTACCTGTGCATTAGCAGCAAGGTTTGATGTTTCTATTCCAACAATATTAGAGCACTTGAAACAAATTGGCAAGGTAAAGAAGCTGGATAGAGGGGTTCCGCATAAATTAAACGAAAGTCAGAAGAGAAATCATCTTCAAGCTTCATCTTTCTTTGCTGTCATGACATAAAGGCAAACCATTTCTATACTGTTGTGTTACATGTGATGAAAATGGATTCTTTTTGACAATCGCAAGTGTTTGGCAAAATAGTTGGATAAAGATGAAGTGTCAAAACAAGGTCCAAAACCTAATATTCATCACAAAAAGCTAATGGTGTCTGTTTGGTGGTCCAGCGCTGGTATTATCCACCAAAGCTTCACGAAACCTGGTCAGTCAATTACAGCTGATGTCTCCTGCATCCAGTTGAACAAAATGATGAGGATACCTGGGATTAAGCAGCCGAGATCGGTCAATGGAGACAGGCCAATCCTCTTGCAAGACAACGCTCAACCACATGTTGCACAAACAACGCTGCTCAAACTATAGCGGCTGGACTTGGAAACTCTGTCATCCACCGTATTCACCAGACCTTGCACCAATTGACTCTTACTTCTTCCAGGCTTTGCACCACTTCTTGCAAGGAATACTCAATTCTCAACAAGCCGTGGAAAACACCATTCATGATTTCATCGCTACTTGCTCTCCATCCTTCTTCACTGCTGGCATAAACAAGCTACTGTTAAGATGGCAAAATTGTGTCAATAGTTTAGGCACATACTTTGATTAATTGTATTGCTTGTTTGAGATGGAGATGATAAACTACACTTTTGATTAGAAATCAGACATTTCGTATTTAATGACCTAATACAATAACTGAGTTGCATTTGTGTGGTGGCAGTGAGGGAAAAAGAGAGAGAGAGAGAGAGACGCTTCAAGGGACTGGGGAGCTGAGGAAATGCCTGAGTCAGGGTTGCAGATCCCCCCAAAAGGGAGGATATAAGGAGAGTTGTACCATCACTGTCTGAGGCCCTTATTTTTAAAAAATAATGTCTGTATATATGAGGCAGAAGAGCATAGAGGTCAAGTGTACAGACTCTGGAACAGGACTGCTTAAGTGTAGATCCTGGCTCTACTACTGTGGGCTCTGAGATAAGCAGGTCATCATCCATGCCTCAGTTTCCTTATCTCTAAAATAAGTAGAGTAACATTCCTGTTCTCCTTAGGGTTGCTGACAGCATTTAATGGTTTCTATCTGAGAGGCTCCTAGAGCAGCAGCAGGCACGTGTGTGCAGCTCTATGGGCTATACGTGCTAGAGGTCATGGCAGGACCTCTGCCGAGCAATCCAGCAAGTAGATGTGAAGCGTGTCAAAATTGCCTTCATGCTTTAAGAGCACAGGTTAACGGACTTCTTGTTTAAAATTTCAATAAAACTGTTACTTCTTTACACCATGTGAGCCTGAAGCCGTCTGGGTCCTTTCTTGCCAGGGCCTTATAAACATCAGAAGATAAAAGACAAAAATGGAATTTGACTGCAAATTTTCATTATAAAAAGACAATCCTATTTTTGTTTCTATTAAGAAACAAGGCTTTCAACGATCTCCTCCCCCAGCATCATCTTGGGTTAGTCAGAATGAAAACATATTTATATAAGTATATATGAAATCATAGGCTACATAATTTCCCCAGAATGCTAAATAAAAACACATTTTGGGTTTTAAACTCATCACCTAGTTAGAAAATGATCAGTGTCCTAAACATAAAAATGAAAGCAGTATAACATGGGGTGGAAAATATTTTCAGGGATACATTTTTGGGGATACAGTGATTCATTATTTTCCAAAAGTCTAAAGCAATGGCCTTGAACCTGGGTCTACTGAGTTTCAGGGTTGATAAATTCCTTGGAAAATGAAGGTAACATGTTAGATATTTGTGTTTTTCTGTGGATAGGATTCCCAGGTTTGGTTAAATTCTCAAAAGTGTCTTTCACTAAAATTATTAAGATCCATTGGACTAGCAACATATTCAAAGACTGAGGGAGAGGAACAAATGTAGTTTCTTTTTTATACATTTTCTCTGCGTTATATATAACCATGGATACCTCAAAGTGTTCTATTTAAATTCCCAGACCATCCTCCAGCTAAAAATGCATTAGCGCCACCCAGGTGCTGACAAAAGTTTTATCTTCTTGTGTTTTCCTGACAGCATTTATCTGAGTCCCAAAGCAAATCATCCAGTCTATATATCATGTGAAAAACACAAAGAAGCTTATTTTTAGAGTGAAAAAAACTCATATCATTCATAATAACCTAATATTTCTAAAATGAATATTGATGTAGACTACAATTCCAGAAGGTTAAGAACAGAACATGTATTTCAGTGGAAGAAACTGATTTCACTTGGTGTCTGTAAGATAGTAGAAGCAAAATTAATGCTGTGCTGCATTGTTGCTGCCGCTGATGGCTGTTTCACCAATTCCACTGTCTGCTAGTGAAGGTCTATCAGAAAAATTGCCTCTTGCCTGCTTGCTCAACCAGTTCCGGTGACGCTAATATTCTGATTAACCGTTTGGGTTTTAACATTTGGTATCACCATCCTCATCGTCTTTGCCAGAGAGGCAGTAGCAATGTGCTCATGGATGCAGCCACCTAGCTGTGGGGTCTTACTTGCATGTCCATATGCATAAAACATACACCTAACATCTAGACTTACACGCTCGGTAATGTCCCCTGCCTTCCCTTGGTTTACAGAATGCAGTCCTAGTCTTTTGGGGACTTGAAGTATAAAAACTAAGCCCATGAATGTGTAGTCCAAACTCCTTAGCATGGCATTCAAGGCTCTCTAGGCTCTGCATCCCTTTTCCCTCTAATCCCTTTCGTCCCTTCCAGCCTCTTCCTCCTGCACACCATCCTTCCCGATCTCATTCCCACCCCATGCCTTGGGGAAAGACTCTGTGCCGTGCCAAACACACCCCACACCTCCACCACTGTGTTTCCTATACCTGATATTCCCCTCCTGCCTATTAAATCTCAATCCTGCCTCTGCCACCATCGAAATCCTATAAGGTCCATTGCAAATACTCCTCATTCTCCAACGCCCCCAGCCAGAAGCAATGTCTTTCTCTTCTGGGCATTTCCTGTATTCCTCTTATTATGTAACATATGAACTTTGTCTCCACATTTGTACCTTTCATCCCTCTGACTTCCCTGTGCCCGCCCCTCTCCAGGCTCTGCCATAGTCATCTACTGAGCATACAGAGTATGCTCAGTAAATACTGGGGACATGCACCAAAGTTGAATGTTGGGACTTCAGGGATGGAAAATACTCCAATTAATGATAATTTAAAAAAAAATTTTTTTTCTTAGAGACAAGGTCTTACTCTGTCACCCAGGCTGGAATGCAGTGGCGTAGAGTGATCATAGCTCACTGCAGCCTCAAACTCCTGGGCTAAGCAATCCTACTGCCTCAGCCTCCTGAGTAGCTAGGACTACAGGAACCAATCACCATGCCTGGTTAATTTTTTAGCTTTTTTGTAGAGATGGGGTCTTACTATGTTGCCCAGGCTACTTCCAAATTCCTGGCCTCAAGCAATCTTCCTACCTCAACCTCCCAAAGTGCTAGGGTTACAGGTGTGAACCACTGCACTGAGCTAAGATAATTTTTTATTTAACTTTTTTCTAGATTCATGAGCATATTTTTTTCTTGTAGCCCTTGAAAGAATGAACAATAGAAATGTATTGTTCATAAGTATTTACGTCAGGTATACATGGAACACACTGGTATTTTTGCTAGATTTTTTCATTTTGGGTGCTTAAGTTTGCCTTCATACCAGGCTGCCACCATCTAAGACCTGGAAAATTTGGGCACCAGTTGGGTCTTAGCATGACCATCTGATCCTAAGTATTTATTTTACTGACAGATAAACAGAAGGCACAAAAAATGCAGCCAGTTGGAGACAGAGCTTGGTTTCTTAAGTCTTCTCCTCCAGGACAGGGATTTTGTCTCTTACATTGTAGTACTTAGCATCAAGCTCATGCCAACAAGTGTTTCAAAATATTCTCCTTCTACTTTTTCATGTCATCTTCTTTTAATAATGAAGTTTTAAAATTTTTCCTCCCTCCCTCCCTTCCTTTTTTCCTTCCTTTGGAGTTATTGTGTCGACTTTTCTTGTTGTTGTTGATGCAAACACTGGTACAAAAGATGATACACAGTGCCAGGGCGGAGCAGTGCAGTTCCTGTGGCCAGGGAACAAGGTGTCTATTTTGTTAGCTCACACTGCCCTCTTCTGGTTGTTGGGCAGATCGTAAAATTTTACTCGTATTGCAGCAAAACTGCACAAGCATTTCCAGTAGACAGAGAAGGAATGGCAGTAAATAGGACACAGAATCCTTCCAATATGAATAATCTCATTGTTTCAACTTCTAAAAGCTATCCATAACTTCTTTCCATGCTTTTAATAATTCTAAACATTTGAAAATATTTTTAAGATTCAAAATTCTTAACACTGTCTTTCCATTTTATTTTTCTTGCAGTGTAAAACTTGTTGCAATGTTTTGAATAAAAACTGGTCTTGATATTTTAGGAAGATTTTTCCCCCTTACTTTCTAGTTTCATTTATGGCTTTTGGTAGTGGTGATGGTGGTTTGTTTTACCCACAAATGATGTGGGGTCATGCCCAGGCCCTGCCACTCATTAATTAGGTGATCAGGGTCTAGAGAAATCATTTCAATCCTAAACTTTTGTTACTTCATCTAGATGTGGCTCTAGAAATTCCTGCCCTGTCTTCCTCATGAGGGACGATGGAAGGATTGAATGAAATACTGTATGTGCCATTCTACTAAATGAAGTATCCCAAGAATGGAAAAATAAGCACCACATGTACTCACCAGCTAACTGGTATTAACGGATCAACACCTAAGTGGACATATAGGAATAACATTTATCGGGCGTTGGGCAGATGGGAGGGGGGAGGAGGGGATGGGTATATACATGCATAATGAGTGCAATGTGCACCATCTGGGGGATGGACACGCTTGAAGCTCTGACTCTGAGAGGGAAGGGAGGAAAAGGCAACACACGTAACCTAAACATTTGTACCCCCATAATATGCTGAAATAAAAAAAAAAGAAATATTGTATGTGAGGGCATTTGGAAAACTAAGGTGCTACACTCATATGAACCATTGTGATAATTTCTAGATTAAAAAAGACACTTTTAATGAGAAATATTAGGTATTATATAATACCAGGCGAAATGGGATTTCATTAAAAAGACAGCTTTTTAAAATTATGAAAATCTTTAGAGGTATAGGAATCTATTATATATACACATTTATATTTATGTATTCATTTATATATTTTTGTTTTGCTTTATTTTTACAAAAACAAGTCCATATTATACATAATTTTTCATAAGCAATTTATTTACTCAATGATATATATATATTTTCTTGCCAAAAAATTGAAATCTCTTTTTCTTTGAAAGATTGTGCTGTTAAAGCATGAGGTTTATGAGAAAATATTTTGCCACATGGCATTTTTCTGAAGGTGATGTTGAAAATCATGATGGCATAGATGCACCCGACAAGGTGTGAGATGATTCCATAGTGAGCAAGGAAGCACGGGGAATTTTTCTAACAAAATAGCTTCTGTGTGAAGGAGAAGGCTCTTTCTCTGAGGTCTTATCCTGCCGGACGTTTTGCTTTTTATTTTTTAAAAAATTTTTATTGGTATATGATATTTGTACATATTTTGGGGATACATGTGATATTTTTTACCTATATACAATGTATAATGATTAAATCGGTGTCATTTGGATATCAATCACCCCAAACATTTAACTTCTTTTCCCCCAGCATTTTGGATTTATCATTTTTTTATTTATACATAATATTTGTACATACATATTGGGTACATTTGGGATTTTTACATGTATAGAATGTATAATAATCGAGCCAGGGTATTTAAGGTATCCATCACCTTGAGTATTTATCATTTTTATGTGTTAGGAATATTTGAAGTCCTCTCTTCTACCTACTTTGAAATATACAAAACATTGTTGTTAACTATAGTTACCTTACTCTGCTATTGAACATTGAAACTTATTTCTTCTTCTTATTTCTTCTATCTAACTGTATGTTCATGCCCTTAACCAACTTCTTTATCCTGCCCCCTGCCAGACTCTTCGGAGCATCTGGTATTTATCATTCTACTTTCTACCTCCATGAGATTCACCTTTTTAGCTCCCACATATGAGTGAGGACATGCAACATTTGTCTTTCTGTGCCTGGCTCATTTCACTTAACATAATGAACTACAGCTCCATCCGTGTTGCTGCAAATGAGGGGGGTTTCATTCTTTTTTTGTTTGTTTTTGACAGAGTCTTGCTCTGTTGCCCTGGGCAGAGTGCAGTGGCATCATCATAGCTCACTACAACCTCCAACTCCTGGGCTCAAGCAATCCTCCTGCCTCAGCCTCCTGATTAGCTGGGACTACAGGTGTGCATCACCATACCCGGCTAATGATTTTATTCTTTTTTATAGCCAAATAATATTCTGTTCTGCATATATACCACATTTTCTTTATCCATTCATCCATTGATGGACACTTAGGTTGATTCCATATATTTGTTATTGTGAATAGTGCTACAATAAACATGCGAGTGGAGGTACCCCTTTGATATACAGATTTCTTTTCCTTTGGATAAATACCCAGCAGTGGTAGTTCTACTTTTGTCTTTTGAGAAATCTCCATACTGTTTTATATGGTGATTGAACTAATTTACCTTCCCACCAACAGTGTATAAGAGTTCCCTTTTCTCTCCATCCTTGTCAGCATGTTATTTTTTTTGTCTTTTTAATAACAGCCATTCTAACTGGGTGAGGTGGTATCCCATTGTGGTTTTAACTGTATTTCCTTGATGATTAGTGATGTTGAACATTTTTTCATATACCTGTTGGCCATTTGTATGTCTTCTTTTGAGTAATATCTATTCAAGTCTTTTGCTCATTTTCAAATTGGATTATTTGAGTTTTTTGTAACTGAGTTGTTTGAGTTAGAAACTGTAGTGGTGACAAGTAAGGCCTTTGCAGTCCTAGACTTGGGGCCCTCATAAGTCCTAACCTGGCAACTTATTTATTCCAGGTCTGGGAAAGTAACTAAACCTAGGTTTCCATTTTCTCATTTGTAAAGTGAGAATAATATTGATGAAGATCAAATGAGGTAAGCTTGCAAAACATGTGGCATGGTGCCTAGCATGCAGCACCATGCCTAGAGCATAACAAGTACTTAAAACTGTGGGCTATTATCCCTGAGGCAAAGCAAGAAAATCTATAAAATCCCTTTTACCACCTCCAGAAAGAAAATAATAAGGAAAGAGAAAGGCATTGGGAAGTGAGTGGAAAGGGGAGAAAAAGAAAAAAAAAAGGAAGAAAGAATGATGGAATATCAAGTCACTATTCTTTAAAAGATTCTGGTGGCAGTAAGTTTTTAGGATGCACAAATTAAAGGAAAATACATCTCCATGGAAACCACCCATGTGCAAGGCTGAATCCGAGGTAGTGGAAACCCTTCGAGGTTGAATTTTGAGCCATTGGAGAGAAACTGAGAATGGCCTGTAGCCTGTATTAGTACCCTGCTGCAACAAGGACATGCCATCCTTCGAAAGGCAGCAAGGCAGGACAGTATGAGGCTGAGCGTGAGGACTCCCACCTGCCAGCTGTGCAAGATAGGGCAGTGCACACTTAGTCTTTCTGTGACCCAGTCACACCCTATGTCAGATGGGGATAATAGCATCACTTTTATTTAGTAGGGTTACTGTGCTGGTCCCATGAGCTAGTACATGCAAAGGGCTTAGAATGTTGCCTAGCACTAGTAAGTGCTATACAATTGTTACTGGTATTGAAGTTATTGGCACGAGTAATAGACTGCCCTGAGACCCAAGGGTTTCACTGAACTGTAGGGAACAGGAATGACTTAAAAGTAAAAGTGTATCTCTCTCTTTCTGAAAGTCTCTTTCTCTCTGTCTCTCTCCCTCCCTCTCTCTCTCTTCCCACTCTGTCTCTCTCTTTTTCTCCCCCCTCTCTCTTTCTCTCCCCTTCTCACCTTTTATGTATTTCAATGATGTGTTCTATGTACTGACTACAACTGTACTCTAATATTTTTTAAAGCTGTTAAAAATTATCATTTAAAAGTTATAAACCATTTCTGACTGAGTTGAATTTACTTCCAGGCAGCCTCTCCCTCGACCCCATTTTGTGTCCTGAGATAACCGCACAGCACAGATAACTAAACACGCATTCATTGTGGGAGGGTTGGGGAGGTGTGCAAACTGAAATAAATGATCACTAACCTGAACACAGATGCCTTCAGGAATTTTCGCTTTCAGACTGAAGTATTTCTAGCTCATACCTCTGTGCTGCCTGCCTGCCAGCCTTGGTTTTAAACACTGTAAATGTATTATATCACATGATCCTCATATGTAATCTGGGAGGTTGGAATTATGATTAATCTAAATTTGCAGATGAGGAAAGGGAGGAAACAGGAGTTGACTGACTTGCTCAAGGTCACCCTGCAACAAAGAGTGAAAGGAAGATTCAAACTCTAGGTTTCTTGATGCTGAGCTATATATACAGTGTGTGTGTGTGTGTGTGTGTGTGTGTGTGTGTGTGTGTAGATGCGTATAGCACCTGACATACATGGTATATTTAGATACTCTATCTGTTTATTAGCAGAACTTTGCTTCTGCACAGCTCAGGATCAGCAATATCCTTAAGCTGACATGAAACGTGTGCAAGGCTGCTGGCCACTTCACCCTACAGAGGGAAGAGTGACCAGCATTGGCCTTTCCAAAAGTGCTGGGCAAGAGCCTGAGACTGGCTAATTTCTGGCACTGAAGCTTGTGGAGGTTTGTCCTTTATATATAAACATGGGGCTGTCTGAGCACACAAAGGTTTTATCTTGTTAAAAAGATGCTTAAAGAAGAAAAGAAGGAGAAGAAGGAGATGGAGAAAGAAGAGGAGAAAGAAATGAAAAAAACAAACAGTACTTACTAAAGCTGAATGTGTGTATACCTACAACCTAGCCATTCTATTCCTGGGTTCACCCAACAGCAATGGGAACATAGGATCACAAAACCCTGGAGTATCTACAGCAGTGCTATTTGTAATAGACCCAAACTCAGAACTACCCAATGTACATTAATAGTGGAAGGGACGAAACAATCAAGAATATTCATTGAATGGATCCAGCAATGAGAATAATCAATTTACTACTATACACAACAGTATGGATGAATCTTACATATTGTTGAAAAAAGAAGTAAGACACAAAATTGTGTAAGCCATGTGAGTCTGTTTATATGAAGTTCAAAAGCAGCGCCAAACAAATTTACACTGGGAGAAGTCCAGGTAGTGCTGACCTGGTTGAGGGACTAGGGAAGGGCTGGAAGAAGGCAGGTATGGAATGTCTGGGGGCTGTTCCTTGACTGGGTGACAGTCAGTTGATGAGAATTTGTTGAGCAGTATACTTGGATATGTGTACTTTTCTGCATATACATTGCACTTAGATAAAAAAAAAAAACTTAAGTTAAAAAATAAAAGATGCCTAGACTGAAGATCAGAATACCTGGGCAGGCATCATGGCCTTGTCACTGCCTGGACCCACTGACAGCAGATAAGATTCTGGTACCCAGAGTGGGAGGACAGGCACCTGAATGAAGCTTACTCCTTCTCTGGGTGACCACATAATAACCTTAGAAAACAAATTGAAATGTAAACTGTCTCTATGCCACATGCAAAGTCCTATAGGGGAAAACAGGCCAGGGACGGTGTGGTGTGGGATGGCAGGGAGGTGGGGAAAGGAAATTCTGTGAGCAACTACGGTACTCATTGACAGTGTGTTTTGCCTAGAAGAGGCCTTACTGATCATGGCGTATAACTCTCTAACCTTATGATCGGAGAGCAGAAGCCACAGTCTACTGTAGAAGTCCTTGTGTAGCTCCCTCATTGACTGAAGACCTTTCAGTTTTTTGGCCTACAAAATGAGCTCAAAGTGACTCACCAGCCCCAAATTCCTGGGATTGTCTGGTGGTAGAGGAAGTAAGAAATATTAGTGATTGCAATATGATTTTCTGGAACAAAATACTTCCCAGTGACATGAGTAGGCTTTTCCTGAGTCTTTGCTATACCACAGTGGTCTTTAGTGTTTCTTGTTGTTGCTCCAGGCTCCTGGAAGAATGGAGTCTCCATTGTTAGCACTGCCTGTAATTCTTTTTCATACTGCCAGTTCGAAAGACGTGGTGGCTGTTCCAGTCAGACACTGAAACAGGGCTGGAGACCACTGTCTCCCACAGCTTATCTGAGAATCAGCTGCAAGGGGCTCTCAACTCAAAATCAGAATCTAGGAGGCTGACTCATGACCCTGGTCATGTCTAGCTTCTGGAAGGATTTGGTGGACCTGTTTCTTTGCACGTAAAACCAAGAAAGATGATACTTGCATACCAAGAAAGTTCTGAGAAGAGTGATTTTACATGTATTTGGAATGTAGTATGAAGGTGGTCGACTTGTTCATAAAAGGAAAAAGACTGGACAGATAGCATATTTCCTCTTGATGCTGGAATTTATATCTGACTTGTCAGCTAGACTTGTATTCATAGTTTCAGGCCAAACCTTCACTTAGCATACAATTATGAGCTTAAGGTGTCAGGAAGGCTACCGCCCAGATGAGCTGAAACTTGAAAAGGATACAAAACTCAATATTAGGAAAATATGAAGGGAAAGTACAAGCGGGGTTTTAAGTTTTATTTGAGCAAGAAAAACAAGGAAGTGATTTGCGCACTGCCTGGGGCAGTGATGTAATGTTGATAGATTTCAGTGTGAAAGCAGAGCGTCCCCAGCTCAGTGTTCACAGCACAGAAGGCTGTACATATAGAGAGAAAGGTAGGTAATGGGAGCCCGGAATTGGGTGGGATTTTTAAAAAAGATGACACTGATTAAATGGAGCCGATCAAAGGTAGTCAGGTCTCGGTGACTAGGACAAGTTAGGGTGAAAACATAAACAGGAGGTTTCTTAATTGCCTAAAATGATCATTGAGCAGTCACAGAGAGCAAGGGAGGTACCCAAAAAAGAAAAGGGAAGCACATAACACATTGATTTGGACTCTGCCATCTATAGACTGGCAAAACTGATGTTGGTACTAGGTAAAATTCTAAGGCAATGTATTAAAAGGATGGTCTGTGATAATGACATGGTGATCCTGGGGAGACCTGGTGATGTCTGGGAGACAGCATCTGGTTCATTAGAGCAAGTCCATCTGGACAGTGCTCGTTGCCTTGATTTATGAGTTTACTGGAGAACTAGGAATAGTGAATACAGATTTTGGCATAGTGTTGACGAAGGGTCCCATGACATCCTTGTAGACAGAAGGGGAAAATGTGTCCATGTTGATGGAAATACAATTATTTGCACTGATGTAACTCTAACGTGTTTGTTAGAACATCATGGATGGAGTTGTCTACTGGTAAAACTCAGCACTGAGGCTCCCTCCTGTTCCCCATTTTCACAACTAACTGAAGGGGGGTTATATGGTGCACAGCTCACACCTGTGAGTGCTGCTCAAAAGCTGACACTTGTGCTAGGAAGGAGGCTATACATATAAAGAGAGAATTTAGACTAGTCTGTTAGAAACCTCAGATCATTTTGACAGACCTAATCTAATCTGTCTAAGCCTCAATTTTCTCACCTGTAAAATGAGGATAATAATATTATGTCTCCAGCATACTATGGAGACTCAATAAAATAATGGATTAAAAGGCAACGCACTTAGCTCCATGCATAGCACATGGTTAGTGCTGAACTATTATTTTCTTTGACACTACTAATAATACAGTTATAGGCAATAAGTAAAACAAAAGAAAATAAAAAACCAAAAAAAAAAAAAAGAAAAAGTAAAAACCTCTGGCCTTAGGTTCAAAAATCAACTCCATATATACAGAATCAGGAGACTATAACTTAATGGAAATTCACAAAAGAAATACATAAGTGTTTGGATTGATCATAAGTTCAGTATGAGCCCAGAGTGTATTTAACTGTTATTAAAATCCCATGTCTGACTTAGGTTGCCTCAACAGAATTTTATCATCTAGAACAGGGAAAGTAGCTATTCCATTTGCCCATTTGAAGCTCTCTCCACACTGGAGTTTCCAACCTCAGAGTTGGGCCACACACCTTCAGAGGTTCTCAGCCTTGGCTGCAAATTACACTCACGTGGGGAGATTAGACAACTACCGATGTTTCTGGGCCCCAACCCAGAAGAACAAAATAAGAACTCTGGCCACTGATTTAAATTAAATATTGTCCATTAGGAGCTTTTTATTTAGAAATGCATACAGAACAGTGATGGGATTTGAAACTCAGCCATCTAAAATATAATTAAACAAAGATCCAGGGTGTATTTAAGACAGGTGCAGAAGCACCATCAAATGATTGAAGGGCTCTGATGTAGAAGGACAAGATTTATTTTTCCTGTCTCCAGACAGCAGAACTTAGAGTACTCTAGAATTTAAAGGGAAATAGATATTTATTTAATATAAGAATCATATCCCAAACAATTCAATTTGCTAGAAAATTAAACGAGTTGCTGGGGAAATAATTAAATTCTCATGATTGCTGGTATTCCATGTTTTCAGAACTATTTTCCAGGGATGCTATAGAAGGAAGTTGTATGCATAAAAGGAGCCTTTATGTTTCATTTAATTAATACTTTCGGGTGGATAGCTCAAGGTCAGGAGTTCGAAACCAGCCTGACCAAGAGCGAGA
>VBSM01000361.1:83734853-83751236 GCA_008086735.1 Cheirogaleus medius
AAAAAAAAAAAAAAAAAAAAAAAAAAAAAAAATTAATACTTTCATGATTTTATTAAAAATTCTTATTCTTTTTGTTTATGAAATCAACCACATTCATTAAACAGTTAGGGGTCAGATGCTGGTATTTTTAAAGGCTCCCCAGGTGCCTTGCCACCTCCTGGCTCCTGACCCCACCTGCTCTGCAGATCCCCCGTGATAAGAGTGCTGTGCTATTAGCCAGGGGTTTGTGGAAAATGATCTACTACCCTCCGTTCATAGTGTACCGGAAAAGACTTTAGATATAGTTGAGGTAACCAAGCCTCAGAGATTCAGACAACAGAGTTCAATGCAGAATCCTGGAATCCTTGGTAATTTTCTTTGCTTTTTTGACTATTCCAATCTCCAACAGGCAATTCGAATCCTGTTATAGGTACTTCATAGTAAAGATCTTCATCATATCATCACATAGTTTTGATCCTCAGCCAATTACCCATTTATTTGAAAACAGTCAATACAATTGAATTCCAGTGAAATAAAAGAGGTTGGATAGTCCCTTGGAGGTTATGACAATAAAGGATTAAATTTGCACTCCAGAGCTCAAAGTCCCGTAATACCATCTTAGTCCACCCCTTTCTGTTCCTGCTTTTATTTTTAATGCATTGTTCTTTCTGAATATGAATAACATTTCTGTGCTAGTAAGTCTGCATTGCTGTAGGTAAATGATTATTACTTCATCAAAAGGGAGGAAAAGCATCTTGGCAAAGAAGGGAGGTTTATTTCATCCAGGTTACTCATTAGTGATCAGAGGACAAGAGCTATCACATTAATTCTGTGAAATTCCCACCAATCTCTTTGTTTTACCGCCAAAGATTGAGAGGGAGAAAGGCCTTTCCTTTTAACCTTTAATCTCAGTCTTAAGACAATTTGTTTTTAAACTTTAAGAAAGGACTTCTCAGTCATTAATTGACCCAATCAATTGGGGTTGGAGGCAGCTCTGTTTCAACTTGATTACTCAACATCTTTGTTTATGTTTTATTTCATTCAACATAACTGTCAAAAGTTTGACTGGTTTTGACCAATCTGGTATACCACAAAAGGATATTAAGATTCATTATTTGATTTAGGTTAGATCATTTTTTTGTTTGTTTGTTTTTTTGAGACAGAGTTTCACTCTGTTGCATCAGCCTAGCTCACAGCAACCTCAAACTCCTGGGCTCAAGCGATCCTCCTACCTCAGCCTCCCAAGTAGCTGGGACTTCTGGCAGGTGCCACCATGCCCGGCTAATTTCTTTTTATTTTTAGTAGAGATGGGGTCTTGCTCTTGCTCAGGCTGGTCTCCAACTCCTCACCTCAAGCGATCCCCCGCCTCGGCCTCCCTGAGTGCTAGGATTACAGGCATGAGCCAGATCATTTTTAAATCAAAATGGGTCCAGAGCAGAATTCTTCGACCTAGAACATTTTGCATGTTTAACAAATATTTATTGAATTAGTGAATAATTCCTATAACATGAACAGCAATCAAAACATCATTTTATATTCACGTTTGTTCATGTGATTCACTTATCTTAGGCCAGTTCTACAGTTTTGCGGTATGTGTTGTTAGTTGCCTTCCCACTATCCCTTCTCTCATTTCTCAGTTGCTAACAGAACCCCAATTTTGTTTAGGACAGTGAGGTGCCCAAGAAAATATGCTGGCCACTAGGTGGAGACAGTAGATACAGTTCTAGCCAGCGAGAAGAAAGCCTAACCTGGAAGCTTCTGGGAAGGATTTTGGATTTCTTATTGAAAGGGAATTGATAAGGTGCCACTTGTCCCGTTTTTCCTGTCTTGAACTAACAACTCAAGCTTCCATCTTGTGATGCAGAAGAAAGGCCAAGTGAACTGCAGAGACATTGGCCCTGATATGGAAGATTTGCCATTGAGAAAAAAAGTCATAACACGTATGATCTGTGCAATATGCAGATTCTGATAGGCTAAGGCACTCAGTTATGTTTAAAGGCAGGTAACTGAGAAGTGAATGCTTAAATCATGTATTAAGGCAAATGAAAGAAGAGCATTCTGATTTTATATAATGTCTGAGAGGTAAGAAGTCTTAATGTATTCTTAGAATTTTAACTCCTACTTGGAGAAAGTGCAGAAAGCAGCACCAGGGACAGAACCCAGGGAGAGGTGACACTTAAGGGGCAGCTGAAAATTAAATGAAACTGAATGCATGGCTTCCCTTCTAGGAAACTACTGGTTCTCTACCTAAAAATGTTAGTTCATGCTTAAAGGAAAGATGACTAAATTTGAGAAAAGAAATAATAAAAATTAAAGACTTTACTTCTTTATGCTTTATTCAATTAATATTGTATGAGGCAATACTCAATTGTCAGTAAAAATTATAGCTGAGTTTTTCCCTTGTTAATTTAAGTGCTTATATTTTTGTTGATTTCCTTTTTTGGGCCATTCTATGATCTTTTAATAGGGAAATAAAATAAATTTTTTGTTGTTGATTCTTTTAAAGAATCATATTTAACTTCTTTAAAGCAGAGGTGAGCAAATTTTTTCTGACAAGAGTCAGATAGTAAATATTTTAGGCTTTATGGGCCACAATGTCTCTGTTGCAACTATTCCACTCTACCATTGTAGTGGGAAAGCAGCTCTAGATGATATATAAATGATTAAGTGTGTTTTTGTTTTGATAAAGTTATATTTATCATGGGCTGAATTTGGCCCATGGGTCTAGTTTGTCAGCCCCTACACTAAAGTGACATCAACACCAAGCTCCAACTATCTGTGTTGAATTAAGCTATTTAGTCCACCCTCGCCTGTTCTCTCACGATATGAAGTGGGTGTGACAGGACAGCTTTTCTATGACTCCAGAAAAGACAAGTTAGGTTAGAAAAATAAAAGCATATTCACAGAAAGAGGAAGAAACAAGGGAAGGTAAAATATAAACATTTTACTCTAGTCAGTTTATAAACTCAGATATGCATATAACATATAAACACCTTTTATAATCTTTTAAGACATGTGAGAATCAATAATTATAGATTTTTTAAATTTTCAAGTTGGGAGAAAACTCACTCAGTAAGGATAAGAAACACACCCTCATTGACAGGAGAGCCAGGTGTGGCATCTGGGGACTCAGGAATCCCAAATGACTTGTCTCTTCACATGCACCATTCACTCTGCTCCCCCGAAAAATAACACATTTATAATGCACAGGAAGAAAAAGAGCATGGTGCTTGATTTAGAAATTCTTTAGTGCCTTTTGAAGAAATATTTATGTAAAATGAAACCATGATGTTAATGTTAGAAGTTTTTATTTTGATTCTTGTTTTTGTGTTCCAGGAGATTTTACAGGTTAAAAACACCTGCACACAGGTTGTTTGATTGATGCCATCTATCACTGGACAGAGCTTACTAGCTTTGCATTTGCAATGCTTCTGTAAGGACTGAACTGAAGCCCAGACACACAAAGGCCAGCAGTTCCCCAACCTGCCTCCCAGAGATTCTTGTGTGTCTCCCAAAGCCCGGGAGAGTGCAGTCACATCAGGCCTCAGACATCAGGCTTCATGACTCGTTAGAGTCCTGAGGCCTTCTGGGCAGCAGTTAACTTGGATCTCAAAGAGAGAACTCCTGTTTCCAGCACAAAAAGGAAATAGTTTAGGTGGATGGCTAAGCTGATGGGTAAAATGCAGGAAAAGAATGGTGCCAAACCTCTGGGAAATGAGCAAAACAATGTGGTTATTTACTTCTAGACAAAGAAAAATAAAGCCAAATGGCATTTATGTTGATTTCCAGTTTCTAAACTTCCCATGCCTGTCCTCAGTTCTCAGTCCTTCAGGGCTACGTTCCCATCCGAGTTAATATTTGTACTACTTCCTTCTGTTGGATAGAAACTGAATTTCTTTACAGTGTCTTGTTTTTCTTGGGGCCAATTTAAGTAAATGAGAAAGGTTTGATCTGAATTCCAGTCCCATCTGGCTCCCAACCACCTATTCAAAGCCAAAGTTCTTGAGAACTACATTTTTTTCCTTATGGACAGTTAGGAACATTGATGGCTACTATGATTCTAAAATCAGTGCATCCTACTTTATGTAACAGATGGATATAAAAACAGCACGAAGGCATTGATTTTTAAACTTTCTTTTTTGGTAGCTAAACATATTATTCAAACAAAATCTCAAATAAGCAGCTTATGTTGAAGCCAGAGCTCATTTCAGCCCCCAGAGCAGTCCCTGCTGCACTTCCACAGAAAAAAAGCGCTCAACAAAGGCCAGATTGAAAAGACCCACTCTAAGGGATCTCTGTGTTTGGAGAAACCCTCAGGTGGATCTTTTGCAAATCTCTTTCTCTGTTTAAAAGTACTTTTGAATGTATTGATCTTTAAAACATGAAGTACTTTTCCAAAATTATGGTGTCAATTTTATTACTTCCACAGACAAAAATTCTGTCACATTTCTGTAGCTCAGAAAGCCACAATGTTATCAACAGATAGTGTTATGGTCATTAAAGGAAATGAGAATATTCTGAAATTTGCAGAAGTTAGAAGAATATATACTTGTCCACATAAGGTGGTTTCTGGGGCTGTCTTCTAACATACCCATCAGGTAATCATTCATTACTTATTTGGTGATATGGCCCTTTGGCACCTGTGTGGGCTTAAAAATTAAATTATTTTCTTGTTTCCCAATAGTGGGTCTCTCTCTTGGGGGCAGACCTACTAGGCATGGTAATCAAAATTTTTAAAAAGTTAAAAGAATTAACTTGAATTGAGAAATATGACAATCACACAGAGCATTCTCTACATTGGTAGACTACAGGCTAGGTTCAAAAGGAGCAGACCTGAAGTCCTAAAAATCAAGTTTATTGATTTCCCAAACAAGGGAAAAGCCAAGTTATTATAGCATTGAGGGAGAGTTGGAATTAAGGTGAAAATTAAATGAAGGAGTGCTTTGATAGGCTCAAAACAAAACAAGGCTATGGGTAAAGGGTCAATATCAAGCCTGGACCATGACATGGACTTCAGGTCCTGTTTCCTTGGAAACCACAAAGTTCACATTGATGTGGAATATTGCGTCTAGACACTTCTTATCTGAAGCGCTACACCTGGGTTGGAAATTGAGGCTGCTTCACTGTGTCCAAGTGACTGAGATCCTCTAGGCAAGAATGGAATGTTTCGCCCTACTGATAAAATTTCCAACAGTTAAATTTCTGATAGTCTATGGTATTAGAGAAAAATCTTACTCCATGAGTAAGAAAGCAGTACTCTCTCAAAGAAGAGGGTCGTGTGACATTTTGTAGCTATAGCGTATCCTTGGGAAAAATACTGTTTCCCATAAACTTTGTTGCCAGCTTTGGCATGTCTGTTATTCCAACTTGATGGATGGCTGGACGTGTGTTTACTTTCTCAGGGGAATGGTAGAGTTAGCTGGCTGAACACATGAGCAGTCCGTGAGAGCAATACCATGTGCGACTCCAGTGTTTGAGAGCACTGGGTTGGGACAGGCAGCCACACTGAATTCACGTTGCCCTGACACTTCCTTCTCTCCTATTCCTCCCTTGCTGCTTAGGTCACGCCTTATTTTCCCTTGTGGAGAGATGAAGCCCGTGGAGGTGGCAAAACTCTCTTTTGATACATTCTTCCTTTAGATGAGCTGGTATTTTCAGTCAAACCTTTCTTCTTTCTGTCATGGTCCATTGTGTGTTATCTTCATAGTTTAAAACAGAATGGGGAAGAGGGGTCACATCTTATTTCCAAATAATGAGGAGAGACACCTCACAGTTTGCCCTAAAATACAGCTGAAAATCTGTGTATTCGTTCAATGTGAGGAAAGGTGGACCAAATTATCCGTAGTAATTTTGGTTGAAGTTATAATTCGATTAAATTATAATTTTAGAAAACACTAAGAGATCGTCTCGTCCAACAGCATTTTAGAAGTGAAATAAGCAGAAGTCCAGAGAGGCATAATAATCTGTGTCAAATTCCGAGGGGTCCACAGAGCCTGAGCGGATGTAGAATAGTTGTGCTGATTCCTGGCGCTGAGCTCTGTAGTAGGAATCAGGGGAACGAGAGAGCATGTGTGTCGTAACCGTCTCCAGCAAGCATCCGGCCTGAATAATTATTTAGCAGAGTGCACCTCAGGTTTGCTTATTGGCAGTTTGAAGGTAGCTAGCTAAATATCTAACTTTCATCTCAATTAAGCCAAAATAAAATACTGAAAACAGCTTCTAAGTAAAACTATCTTATATTTACTTAGTAACGTGGTAGTTTGTTTACGGTGGGTTAATTCTTTGCCAAACTAAATGAAAGCGAAAATGATATTTTCAGCCCTGCAGCTCTTTTTTACAAAGTAGATGCTATGTATACACACACTTTCCTTTTTGAAAATATATAGGAAAGTGAATAAATGACTCTTGATTAACTTTCAAAGCAAAGGTTTTCTTGATGTGATTTCTACATAATTTTCTGAATTTTCCAGATGAGGCAGATCTGAAATCCCCAGGGCAATTTCTGCCCATGGATAAGCTGGATAAGCCTGGACTTCCCAAGTGATGTCACAGTGAGACTTGGGCTTTGATAACCAAGAACTTCAAGACCAAGCCAACATTTCAAGAGATTGTCTAAGAAAAATGTGAAAAAAGCTTGGTGAGATATTGAAATAACATGGTCCTATTTTCCTTGAGTACTTATAATAACATATTGAAAATGAATTCTGAAAATGCCTTGCTCTCCAGTGTTCACATGTTGTAAAAACTGTCTAGCAAGATGTTCACAGTACAATGTTTTTAAGTGGTGAAAACAAGCTGCAGGACAATCTGGACACAAAAATCCTAGTTTGGGTAAAAAAGAAAAAAAAAGGGAAGAAAAGGAAAAAAATTACCTCTGGGTGGTTGTGTATGTGTGTGTAAAAAAATATTTTTAAGGCATCAAAAATATCTAGAAGAAACTCATCGAACAGTTTCATGTAGTTAGCTCTTGGAGTATGTGACTGAGAGGGCAGGAGATTTTCATTTTTTACCCTATGACCTTTTGTGTTTGTGCTCGTGGTTATTAATATTACTATATTTGTAATTCAAAAACTCAATTAGAAAAAGGCTATCCAAGTTTTAAAACATCACATATCTCACTTGACTCATAACTTCTTTAGGTTTGAATATCATTAACATTTAGCAGTACTATGAATATGAATTCCTTTTCATTTCAATGTCAATGCCTAATAAAGCTCTTTCTAACACATTAAGATGTAAAGGAATTATAGTGAAAATTATAATAGCATAGCATATTAATATTATGTAATATACAATATTATATGTGATAGATAATATAATATCAATATGTGATATGAATATTAGAGGCTCTGAATTTGTCAGAAGCTTAATCTATTTGTGAACCCATTCATTCATGCAATAAATGTTTAAGTACCGTCTATGCATAAGGCTCTGAGCTAGAGGTTAGAAACAAACACGAAAAAGTCACAATCCTTATCCCTGAAGAGTTTGTGCCCTGTCGGAATGGACCAACACACAGAAAATAATTGACACAGCTTGAGATGTGGTATAAACAGATACGTCTCAAAGGGATGTGGGGATTCACACTCCTGTGAATGGAAGAAAAGGAGCTGACTTCAGCTGGAACTTGAAGGATAGAAAGTTTCCCAGGCAGAGCACATGCATAAGGACGTTGGGCAAAATAAACAGCATGAATGAAAGAACAGAGACATCAAAGTTTCTAGCATGGAACGGGATAACTAAGTGGAGTAATAACCTGTTGAGGATGTCAGATTAGCCCATTTCCTCTGGAAAATTCTCCCTGATGCATTGAGTTGGTAACTGGTAACCGTGCTTATATCTTGTGACATCCTACCTCCTGGTCATATTAAATTAGAACAGATATATCCCTTTGTAACAACATTTTAAAATATATACATGTGTGTAGAGCTATGATTTTTATATAATTGAGTGTTGGCAAAATATAAAAGACTATTGAATTGAATTATTATTATGCAGTCAGTGCATCCAGTTGATGGGTCAGTGATGTTTGAATAATAAAATAATGATATATACATTCATAAACTATTATATAGTTATTTAATAAGATACATTTTTCTTTTCTTCTATTTTAGTCAAATTAATAATTTTTGTTATGATTCAGATTTTCACAAAATTTGTATTCTATCAACAGTAATGTTTAATTAGGCAATGTTCCTTGTGTCACTATCCTGCCCAGCTCTTGTCAGTTTCAGTTTGGGTCAACGTTACTCTCCTGAGGTAGCAACGGGAATTGTCAATAAAATTTTTAAAGCAATACTTAGATTCAGAATGAACAATGAAATTTACCCATACTATTTACTCATTGTACTGGAGCTATATATAATAAATTATCAAGATCATCATATCTCTTATAAGCTATTTTAATTTCATGTATCACTATCACAAAACTTTCATGGTCTGTTGCAGCAATATCCATATAGTACTTCTTCAGTTTTCCTTCTTTCAAAAATTTCTTTGTTAAAGGATACAAAATTACAGGTAGATAGGAGGAATAAGTTTTAGTATTCTATGCCACTGTAGGATGACTATAGTTAACAATAATACATTATATAGTTTCAAGCTAGAAGGAGTATATTGAATGTTCTTAACACAAAGAAATTATAAATGTTTGAGATGATGGCTATCCTGACTTCCCTGATTTAATCACCCTACATTATATGCATTGAAACATCACTATGTAACCCATGAATATGTACAATTATTATTTGTCAATTAAAAATAAAATTAAAGAAATTCTAAAAAGGTAAGAATGAGAAAGTAATTATAATACCATGTAGGCACCTTATACACAATTTTTACATCTATCTGGCATCATATTCAATCATCAAAACTGCATGTTTTCAAGTAAATTCCCAAGAAATATATAAAATATAATTAGGCAAAATATCATGCAGCTTGTATGAATTCCAAGTTTTTACCAAGTGAAAGTTTTATAAGGAATTTGAATTAAAGAGTTTTTAGAATTGAATATGACATGATTGAAAATTGTCAACTGGTCCTAAATGAAGCCAATAACATTTTAAGAATGAAGCTTGTTCTTGATATTTGTATTTGAAATGGAAATATGCTAAAATGACCTGCATTTAGTTTTCAAAGGTTCAGAATCTGGCATAACCTAGTTGTTCTTATGGAATGTATTATGGAATCATAGAAAATTATTTATAAAAACACTGCTCAATATATGTACTTTGAATAGGAACATAATACTTTTCTATACCAATCTGTAAGTTATGTGGAGAAAAATAAATGAAGAATATGTGAAATTTTCAAAATAAAAATTGAATGTGTTCTAAGTCATAAAAATTTCAATGTTGTAATAGTATAAAAAATGAAAATAGCAATAAGATATGGCTCAATTTATTGAAATTTCATTTAAGATTGTATCTGGACCTATAATATATTCAGAAAGTAATCTCTATAGAAATCACTTTAGCAATTCCATAATTGGTACATGAATTCTCTTCTTCATAGATTTGCAAACATTCTCATTTCCATTTTGTTTACTGAAATGCCACTTTTGTTATTTCACCTGCTGTTTTTTTTTTCAATTTAGAAAAAAATTCATTTTCTCTAATATTTAAAAAAATAAACTTGTAATTCCTTTAAAAGTTAACCAAAAGAAATCTGGATTTCTTGTAAGCTTTTCTAACATAATTAATAGGAAGTAACAATTTATACCAAATAACCAAATATAAGATTAATTCATATTGTGTCAAATATTGATTTTCTCTTTTTTGGGGATCTTCTACTATTTTGCTTTCCTCTTCCAGGATACTTCATATATCTTGCTCAAAAATGAAATATAATTGCTATAACAGCATTTAGCTGGCATTCTCATTGTGTGTCTAACTGTGGTGGTGGAAAAGTTACATGTGTTGGGCAGACCAAGAAAATACCTGATATAGTAATGAATTATTCCACAGAATGTCATCACTATTGAGCTATTGACACAGTGGAAGACTCATCTCTGACAAATTCACGCTATGCACTAAATGGTACAAAGAATGCCCCTTAAATTTTGTCCCCAATTCTGTCTTGTACACTTGTTTTTTAGACCAACCACGTTGATTCCATTATCATAGACCTGCCTAGATAATCTCTTAGATTAATACCTACCACTGAAAATTGTGTTTTGAAAATATTTTCACTTAAATCAAAACTCAAACTTTTTCCAACATACATAAAACAAATACTCTTTAATTTTAATTTTTGGTAGTTCAAAAATTTGTATAATAAAAGTTATTTTTCAATATGACTTTTGTTTCTGGTACAATATAATTGAACTTAGTATTCTTAGAGTTTTATTTTTGTGCATGATTTATTTTCACACTTTATTATATATAAAATTAAAATCTTACTTTGAGTTCTCTTTTTTAGATGGTGCTCATTTGTATTTTTATTTTTACTCAGCCTAATGTTCAGCCATTATAGCATAAAATTTCTAAATAATTTCTACTAAAACTAAACATTTTCCATTGCTTTTTGAAAATATACTGTATGTGCCATGAAAGCTTGGGATAACTATGGGATACATGATATTCTTTGAAATATATCATGCCAAACATTCTATATTAGTGCTTGCTTTCTTTGCTAAATATTATCAATATTTGCCATTTAAATTTTTAAAAAATTCTAGTAATTGCACATTCTGTCTGCGCTTGTCTGCACAACTGACATCTTGTGTTGTTTTAACTGAGACCCTGTTTTTAGCAAAAACTATCTGCATTTAGAGGATTGGTTGTGAAGCATTTAACAGTAATAATATAATATTTTGGTTTTGAAATAAAAGTCTAAAAGCCAGTTTCTGCAGTTTTCTTCTCTGTTTGAAAACATTTTGATATAAAATGAAGTTTAAATTTTCTGCAATGTTTAGGCAATGAAATATCAAAATCATTTATTTGCATCAGAGTGTGTTTCACAAGAAACATTCTCATGCTGTCAGAAAGACACATGGGCCATTTTCCAGGATCATGATATAATAAACAGTAAAGATCTAGGGATTTCCTCTTTCTTATTGAACGCATAGATTCATGAATGTCATTATTTTTTCATCTTTTAAAGGGAAACACAGAGTTGCATTTAATGTTTCTGGGTTGTGATTTTGATATGAATTATTATATTTTCAAGTCTCTTTGTTTTGATAAATGATTAAATCTTCATTTAATAAAGAATATTCATGTTCTTTAATATGAATTCTTGAATATTCTTAGTTTCATCTGAGGTGTTACAAGTTGCAGATTTGACTGGGACAATTTTCTTGTTCATTTTTGTTGTTTTGCTCAGTAATTAAAGCCTCTACATATATAGAATTTGTAATATCCTATTCATAAGTCTTACATGGATTATGCTTAACAAGCATTTGCTCAATTTAATTGTGGGTTTTAAAAATTTAAGAAAACATCCTCTTTCAAGAATTTTTATATCTTGTTTCTATTTTGGGTTTACTTTTCTATTTTCTACTTCTTTCATGATTTTAACTTGTAGTCATTCCTGAGGACCTAAAGGATTAAAAAATTAAATGTACTTTTAGCACATTGTCATTCAAAATTGCAACTTAACATATATGTAAAAATTTTTAAATTAAATGTAGTTTTCATAAGGTTTTCAAAAACATTCTTGTCTAAAATATTTCAAAATATTGATCAAAATTAAAAGGCAAAACAAATTGTAATTAATGGGTATCATAATTTTAATCAAAAGTATTTAAAGCAAGCCAAATTTTTAAATTTTTATAATTTTAATGAAATCTTATTGTTTTATAAAAGCAAGACTATTTGTGATTTTTACCATTCAATGTCCAACTAGTTGCCAATGAAAAGAGTCAGTACTATGTTTAACTGATGTTATGAACTTACATATATACACATTTAAAAGTAATCTGAATTGCTTAACATTACACAATGTTTCTCAGCTGCCATGTCCAACTATTATGATTACCACACTAAAATCATGAGTGTCACAAATGGTAACATGAAGAGAAATAAGAGAAAAGGTGTTCAACACTACTAGGAAACAGAATTTCTATGAGGGGATCTATTTTATTTACAGTATCTATGAAAAAGGATTTGACAAGTTAATTAATTTGCCTTTTTTCTTCTCTATGTGCAAGAGTTACTGAAATCTTTCCTGCCCTCTAAAGCAACGTTTGCCTCAAATATCAACAACAGCACGATCCACAAAGTCTCATGTAATCTAAATGTGATTGCCTTTTTACTCAAGCTCATATGATAAGATATATAGAGAAGTGTTTCCCTGAAGATTTAGAATTACAGCTTGTGTTGCACCAATAACTACATATAGGATCCCAGTGATGAAGACATTCTTCTGTTTTTTCAATAAATTTATTTTTTTATGGATTTATCATATTTAGAGTCCTCTGAGGTGTGGGGCCCAGGGAGTGGGCCAGCCTTGCCTGAATCTAAGGGAAATATTGGCTGGGCCATTTGGATTTTCCTTCTCAAGATTTTGGAATTTAGAACTCAGGCTTTTGGCAGCTGAGCCATGTCAGTGGCAGAGGAATGGAACTTTCCTTTGTGGAAGTTCTTCAATCTCCCAGAGGCTGGAGAGTTTACCTCTTCCTTGGATTCCATGAGATATGCTAACATTGTTTTAACAAATGCCCTTTTTGTGTAGACTTGTTTCGTTTCTATTACATCTAAACTAAGGAATCTTTAATAAGGCATCGGGCTATTGCAAGGAGGGAAGAGAAGAAGTTGGAGCATGGGTTGAACCCAGATCACAAAATGTCTCCAACATATTCATTCCAGGGTGAAGGAAACACAGCTCATGCAATAAATTGTCTCTATAGTCTCTCAGATTTCCTTGGGATCGTTGCATAGAAGTCTCTTTTCAGCACTTTCCATTGCTTCACATACAATTATCTGATGTCATTGGATGGGCAGGATTTTTCTTACAATAGGTGACTCTGGGTGTGGGCTGAGTGTCAGGGGAATATGAGCTGTGACTGTCTCCTCTTACTGTCTTGTCAGGCTCTCTCAGCTTCTGGCTGGTGGGGGAGGTCTGGGATTTTTCAATCCCCATCTATCCCAAATTTGTTCAAGTCAAGTTTTTCCTGTTTCAGAGAGGAGAAAGCTGTGCCACAGATAATCCTTTCTCATTTCCATCATTGCATCCACAGGGGCAGTGTTAAATTCCCATAGATAACACAGCTCAGTTGGCTTGGGTGTTTACGCCTGAGGCTGGAGAAGACCCACTGCCTTCTGTAGAGCCATACATTCCTACGTATGCTTCCAACAGCACTATAAGCCATGTTTACTCATTTGAAAGCTAGTTTCTCACTGTCTCTTGTACATTAATTTATTTAGGATTTTTTTAAAAACTGAATTTATAGGAGAATTTATTTACTGATAGAACTAATGGCCTGGAAATAATTGCCCAACATAGTATAGCACATAGCAACATGCAGGAGTTTACATACTAGGAAGTGTCTTTCAAATGGACTTGGATGCATGACTGTTTATAAGTTATTTTTGCATTTTGTCCTTATGTTTATGAGGAGTGGTATTGCCAATATTCATTGCCATATAAACCAAGAAGTTCTTTCTTTTTTAAGCCAATGCAACAAGAATGGTCTTAAGTAAGCTCCTGAAATGCTGTATCTACATTTCTTGCTGTAGCATCCCCAACATCTGGAAACTTCTCTGGTAAAGGATTGATGCTCAGTACATATTTAATAAATAAATGAATGAGTGAATAAATAGAGCAAAGAATTCTGTGATGTCCTCTTGAGTTTATTTATTCTTTGAAATTTGGGGTTAGTTATTCCTTTTGGTGCAGTGGTTATATACTACTAGGAATATGATATAGGTTCTTCAATACATATTTTTAAACTAACAAAGAATTGGTGCTGATCCTTTACACATTATCTCCTTCTAAGTACTACAGATGGGTATGGTTAGCATGAAATTTATCATCTTTATGGAATTCATGTCTTATAGGCATATGGGTTTCAAAACTGAAGTTGATAGAAAATCAACTCTCACACATGGCCAAACTATGATTATGACTTTTATTCATTTGAAGTTCCTAGACTTTCAAAAAAAATATGGACCTAAAAACAGTCCCAAAGAAGAGAGTCTAGAAAATATGCTTGGGAGTTATTCTAGCCACAAAGGATATAACTGAGAATGAGTTTAAGGAAATCTTCAAGTGAAGGTAAGAGCATGGTAAAAATGGTAAACTATCACATATCATGAAAGATAAAGCCAGATAAAATTTTTTAAATAAGGATTTATGTTATACTTAAGAAAGACATTCCTGTTGAAAAAGTTAAGATGTTGCAGCCATATCTGTCTCTGAGCAGTCCTAATAATGTAGATAACATTCCTGAGTACATAATACTATGCAAGGGAACCAAAGGTGTTGGCCTTAGAGCCCCAAGGGAGAGGAGAATGTGAGGAGTTCTTCCTAAAGGGCCTCTAAATCCATCTGTATAGTAAACAGTGTCTGACAACTAAATGCATATACTTATTAATGTATTTTTAATGGATTCAAGTGCTGCAATGATAACTATAATGTAATTTGCCTAAAATATTTATGGATTTTGTAGAGCCTTCAGATTTTATGGACTTTCTCTACCAATAAATATTGATAGTTCAGTGCTATGGTTTGAGTGTATCCCCCAAAATTTCATGCAGTAGAGTCTTGGTGCCTCAATATGGCAGTGTTGGGAGGTAAGGCCTAGTAGGAGGTCATGGGTCATGGGGACTCCACTTTCAAGAAGGGATTGATGTATGTCTCAGGGACTGGGTTAGTTAGTTCTTGGGAGAATGGGTTGTTACAAAGTGGGTTAGCCCACTTGTCTCTCCTCTTCTACTTTTCTGCCATGCTATGAAGCAGCATGAGGTCCTCACCAGATGTAGTTGCATGATATTGGACTTCCCAGCCTCCAGAACTATGAGCCAAAATAAACCTCTTTTCTTTATAAATTACTCAGTATCAGGTATTCTGTTATAGCAACAGAAAATAAACTAAGACACTTAGCTAGCACAGAAGGGTCAGCCTACACAAATGAAATGGGAGCCATTGCCATGAAACTGAAAGAGAGTCAGGGAAGTACATCTCCTTCTGGCTCTATCAGCCCATACAATAAGCATGAATGTTTGACACCACTAGGATAGCATTTATTGGGCATGTACAACATACATTGTTAAAGAGTTCATAATTTTGAATCGTTGAAAGAATTTGGGGAGGACCTGGGCTGAAGCTTATCTCTGCTTATAGGTCTTCTTTATTTTATTTCAAAAATTAAAAATGTAGTATCACTGAAGTGAATAAATTTAAAGTACTTGACAAAATAATGATTACATTCATTAGAAAAAACATGCAATTAATAAGCTAATTATAAATCATTTTATTGAAACACTATATTAGGAGGTATCTTGTTTCACTAGATTAGGTTATTATATTCACTCACTAAAAGGAAACTTGCAAAAATACTCTGTAAACTCAGAAGCATTAAAAATGCTGAGATTATATACATGTGGGCAATAAAATTAATTATATTTCAAAATATCTTATTAATTACAAAAATCAGTAGTCTTCATATATATGAATAATAACCAGTTAGTAAATATAATGGAAGAAAAAAGCCATTTATAATAGCAATGAGAAAGGTAAAATATTTAGGAATAAACTTAAAAAATGTTCAAAACCTAAATGAAGAAAATTATAAGTATTTCTGAAAGATACAAAAATAGAGTTGAACTAATGGAAAGACATATTGGGGTCTTGGATAGGATGTCTTAATGGTATTTGAATGTCAATTCTCTCTAAGATTATTCATAAATTTAATAAAATTCCAATAAAACAACAATGCTTTTTTTCCTAGAACTAGCCAAATTAATAATATTGCATGTACAGACAACCCTTTGTGTGTGTGTGTGCATCTGCATATGTGTGTATTTTTCCTCGCTCTGTCCTCTAAAAGAGCCTAGAGTCAAAGACACCCCAGTAGCAATGAACATATCCAGCACTCAGATCTTAGTTCCTAAATACCATTCCCCATGAAAAGGAGACAGGAGTTCTTGCAGAAATGGCTGATTGCAGTGCTGGGACAGGGAAGGTATATCATGAATCTGGAACATCTTGTTTTTTTTAAAAAAATATTGGAGCATATCAAAAGTACACAGGAGCCAGCTGAAAAGGGCTCCAACATGTCGAATCTGGGACAATTTTAGCATGAACTATAATGATAGGAACAGATTATAACCTATGGAACACAATTGGAATCTATACATCCATACTAATACTAGATAGAGGAGGAAGGGAGAAAGGGAGGAAAGGAGAGGCAGGAGGGAGGAGAGAGAGGAGAGAAAAAGAGAGAGAGATTTTTATCTTTTT
>VBSM01000361.1:83751246-83766932 GCA_008086735.1 Cheirogaleus medius
ACTCCTGGACTCAAGCGATCCTCCTGCCTCAGCCTCCCAAGTAGCTGGGAATACAGGTACACACCACAATGCCCAGCTAATTTTTCTATTTTTAGTAGAGACAAGATCTTGCTCTTGCTTAGGCTGGTCTCGAACTCCTGGCCTCAAGCAATCCTCCCGCAAGCAAGCCTCCCAGAGTGCTAGGATTACAGGCGTGAGCCACCGTCCTGGGCCAAGAGATTTTTAATAGAAGAAAACACCTATGATACATGTGGGGAGAGTAGGTGGAGATGTAAAGTTAACATTTTACAATCATTATAGATAAGATTAATTAGGGCAAGAATCAAGTTTAGGAAGAAGCATGTGATGAGGTGAAGGATAATTGCATGGACTTAAAGTGTCTTTCCACATATTGCTTACTAGTTGCAAAGGAGAAAACAGAAACTGTATAGTGGAGAAAATGGACAACAGTTTGATCAGGTGATCAAAATTAATATAACGAATGAAGGGCAGATGGATATCTTATGCTTGGGGTATGTGAGAAGGACACATCATTATTTGTGTAGTTTTCTGGTCAGGGAGGCATGAGAAAACATTAGCAAACCCAAATGGAGAAACATTCCATAAAATTACTGGCCTTTGCCATAAAAGGCAAAGAGAAGACTAAAGAATTGTTCCAGATTAAAAGAAACTAAAGAGACAGGCAACTAAATGCAATCCATGGTCTTGGACTGAAGGGGGAACCAAAAGTTATAAAGGACATTATTGAGATAATTTTAAAAATACGAATGGTAGATTAAATGAAATTCAGTGTCCTGAATTTGATAACTGTACTGTGATTATGTAAGAGAATGCCCTCAGTTCTAATACTTAATACTAAGTATTAAGAGGTAAAAAGAAGTATAAAAGGCTAACCCCTCAAATGGTTCCAAAAAAGTAAAGAATACAGACAAATAGAGAAAGACAGAATGATTTTTAAAATGTGTAAAAATGTTAAAAATTTGGGAATCTGAATAAAAGACATATGGTAATTTTTTGTGTTATTTTGTAGTTTGTAGTTAGTTTGTAGTTTGTGTTATTTTTGTAGTTTGTATATTTGAAGTTGTGTGTGTTATTTTTGTAGTTATTTTTGTGTTATTTTTGTACATTTGAAACAATTACAAGAAAAAGTTTTGAAAGCATGTGATTTAAAGATTTTTACCGATTCAGACTATTCTTCATCCAATGAGTTTGAATTAGTTAGAAATGGCTCTAGTTTGTTGAGTCGTACCCTGGGAGCTGTAAAAAATCCCTGTAATGATACCCTCATAGTTCCTACGGGTAAATCACATGCCAGAAACATCTGTTGTGTGATTCTACTGAGACTTCTGACTTCTATAAATTTGAGGGAGTATGTTTGGGAAGAAAAGCAGAAGTTTCCTACTACTTAAGTCTAGAATGAAACAGAACTCATACCCTTTATATTTCAGAGCTAATCAAGTGGAAATGTCAATGGGGAAATCCAGGTTAACTTTAATTCCCATCATGACTAAGTGGCATAAAGATTCAAAATATGATGACCTAGAAGTGACTTCAGGGAGAATCACAGTCAAATCAGGATCACTCATTTCCAGGATCCTTGGTAAGATTGACTCGGCAATTCATAAGTCTCAACCTTTACAATAAACACAAGCTGAGATCACTACACATATTTTACTCTCAAATAGGCAGTATAGTAGCAAGCTATTTCTTAGACAATATATGGTGTTTATATATTCTTTAAAAAGATAAGTTCAAATAAACAATTTACCAAGTATAAAAGGAATGTATATGACCATCTTAAATGTATCAGATTAAAAATCTAGCATGCTCATTACCCACATTGGATTTCTTAGCTCTGTAAAATAGCATATTCTTCAAAAGCTATCATTTTAATTAACTAAGAAATAGAGACAATATTGATTTCCTTCAAACTTGTTCAATCCTTTTGATCAAAAAGATAGACATGTTTTCATTTGAAAGACACATAAATCTTAGAAGTTGTGAAGCCTGATTGCTCACCCGTGGTAGGAATTCTTCTCACAGCATCCCTGCCCTCCTTTCTGTTTTAAAACACAACATCATTCATCGTAAAAAAGAAGTTGCTATGTTGTGAGTCAATTCATCACAAATAATGGATACAAATTTCAGCTCTGATGTTGACTATAGGATTTTGAGTAAATAATTTATCTCTCTTGGCCTCTTTCTTTAAAAAATAGAGCTTCTCAAGAAGGTCAAGCAGAACACTGAGGGATCTAGAAACCATATGACTTAGAGAATGATTATGAGAACTGGGGAGATATTAGGTCTAGACTTGGGAGATGGGGTACCGTATGATAGCTGCCTCTCCACAGTGATAAAGGAGGAGAGTGAGACTTGGCTCAATGGGCAGAATGAAGCTCAAGACCTGGAAATGCCAGGGAAGTAGACAGTAGACAGAAGTTTAAAATACTAGAGAATTTCCTAACAACTGAGCTGTACTACATGGAAGGGTCTGTTTCAATGGTGACTAATCAGATCAAAAGAGACCCTGGATGATTTGGAGTAAGCAAAAAGTCCAATACCATGCAAGAGATTGGACTTCTAGATAACCAAAACTCCCAACTCTAAGTCAATGTGATTCTTTGTCTGATTTAGTCTAAGATTGAATTAACCTATTTAAGAAATTAAAGCAAGCTCTTGACTCATATTAAGTTTGAGATCAATTAAAGCCCCCAAATATGTTTCACAGGAACACCTACCAAGTCAGATTTTCCCAAGCCTGTACTTGTATAGCAAGTTCTTTATTTTTCTGGATGATGTAAGTGTGGAAAGACTTGGAATAGATGATTGTCAACACATGAAATTTAGGGTACTGAATAGGCAAATTATATAGCATACACCAGTGAGTCAGCAACTAATTATATTTGTTAAGCTGGTCAAACATTCTAACATCTTAAGGTGGCTAATCCAGGCTGACTTGCACACTCTTTTATGGAATCTTTTAAAACTGTTTCTACACTGGTATATAATCCAATCTATATAGTATCCTTGGATATGTTCCCTTACCAGCTACAAATGCATTTAATTGATTAAGTATATTCTAGCCCAAGATTTTCTTCTCATCTCCAAGGATGTTAAAGACTATTAATATTGTCTGCCTAGTGTTATTTTTATTAAGTACCTCACTTTTAATTTTCTACATGGTTTGGCTCTATTGCTTTATTAAAGCCAAGATAACTCAACAACTAGGTGAACTTGAACTGCTGAGCATGAATCAGTCTCATCAGATTGACAAATATTTATTGACGGGCTGTCTACCATATGCTTTGTTTGGTGCAGTGAGAAATAGGAAGGAGTAAAAGAATCATGGTTTAAATTATGTGTAATCTATTGAGGGATATATGAATATAAGAGTATAAGTCATAATGCAAGCAGTCTCTGATAAGATTTAAGTGAGGGGAAGAGATGATAAGCATTTATAGGACTTGAGAAGATACCATCTCTCAGGCTGACGTGATCAGGGAAATTTTCATAGAACTAGTAAGAGTTTGAAGGATGTTCAGATAATGATTAGGCCTCATCTTGGTTTTTCTTTTACTTTCTCTTTCTATTGTCAACAAGGGGATGTTTATTATAAGAACAGAGGTGTGTCTTAAGAACTCCAAGAGGAGAAAGACAGCCGGGCCTCAGAAAGCAACCATAACAAGGCTTGGAAAAACCCCAAGGCTTCCGTTTCAGTATCTCCCTCTGCTTCCCTCACCACCTGCTTTAATCTCCCTCTCCCTCTACACCAGTTTTTCTGCTCCTCTGGTTGTGGGGAGGCAATCCCACAGCTCCAGAATTTACATGTCATAATTTCAGCCACCTGCAAAGAGAGAAACTCAACTTAAAATTTCTTTAGGGGACAAGTGAAGCTGTTATTTTAGAATAAATAATTCAAAAGATGTAATTTAGAAAGAACTGTCAAAAGAAGTCAGTGTGGGGGCTCATGCCTGTAATCCCAGCTACTCAGAAGGCTGAGGTGGGAGGATCGCTTGAGGCCAGGAGTTTGAGAACAGTCTGGGCAACATAATGAGACCCCCACCTCTTAAAAAATAAATAAAGAGAAAGAAATAATTGTCAAAAGAAAAAGAATTTAAGGTTCTCATTTCACCACTCAATATTTCCCCAAACAATTCTCAAAGACTGCTTCCTAGCTCCCTGTTTTTCTTAGATTTTTTTATAGCAAGGTTTTAAGACATTGCTATGGCAATGTAGCACAGTAGGTGAAATATCCATCAACTAATTACACTTGTATCTGCTTCTATCTATTAGCAGATAATAAAAAATGGTCTATACTACTTCTCCAGCAAAAGGATAGAGTGCTGTAGAGCAATGGCACATGCAGGAGGTAATGTGATAGATCAGAATAGCCAGCCAAATGAGTGCTTCTGGTCTGTGTCTTTAGTTATAAAGATGGAGAACATTTGCCTTAGATTGTTGGTGTGGAAAGGTAAAGTAGGATGGCTTCTTGGGAGAAAAAAGCCTAACAAATGAATCAAAGGATTTCTAGTATTATGTATAAGAAAGTTTAGAGGTGGTTTGTACAGATCAGTATCCAGTCAAGGTCCAACCTCTGTATTTGATAGTTAAGCCTTTCAAGTCTCTTTGATTACAGAGCAGCCCACCACTCCCTGCTCTCCCATCCCACCTTTATTGTGCTATGGATTCATTGAAGAAACCAAGTCACTAAAGGTCTTAAGGATGATAGTGACTTGATAAAATATGTGTTTAAGAAGGAATACTGTGGCCAAAAGATAAGTGCATTGGAAAGAACATAAAACTAAAGGCTGGGAGAGTACATTCAGCAGAGAATTGCTGTATTCTGCAAAATCTATAATAGTAGTCTGAATTTTGTAGTTAGAGCAGGGAGTGGAGAGAGGAATTCATCTTAGATTCAATCCAAGGGACAGTCGCAAACTCTGAAGAGCATTACAGCAATTATCTAAGATCTATAGTAACCTAATAAGTGAGAGTAAAAAATATTCCATAAGGTCTTACTCAAATGTTTAGGCAATAAAAATTAGGTAGCAATCTCTCCACCCTAATAAGTGTTCAAAAACACCCACAGATGACCAGTCATTGGGAGTGATGCAACCTTAAGGCAAGAATCTTGTCTCCTCTTCTTCCTTAATAAGTGATTTTCCAACCTGTATTTGAAGAGTAAGAGTGAGTGGAAACACACAGCTTTGTGAAGCAGCCCATTTTTTGAGTGTCTGAATCATTGGAATTACAGTTAACTCAAAGTCTACCTAGTTGGCCTTGGTCTGCCTTCTAAGACTATACAGAAGGAGCCCCATTCCTTATCATATTCTCTCTTCAGGCCAAAACTTTTCAGTCCCTTTAACTATGTCTGATTTCCCATCCATATCCCTCTTCTCTGGTCATGCCTCCAATTGTCACTGTCCTTTTTGGAGTGTACACCCAGAATTGAGCATAATTTTTGAGGGATAGTGTAACCCAAGCAAAAATAGAGAGGCTGTTAACTCTGTTGCTCCAGATAATATATTTCATTAATGCAACCAAAGGTTAAGATTTTAGCAGTTCTTTCATACTCTTAACTCATTTTGAGTCAAAAAAAAAATTCCAAAGGTTATTCTCTTCATGTGCTACTGTTTGGGCATGTATATGTGTGAAACTTACCTTGAGATCTAAGTGTAAAACTTCATATTAACCATATTACATGTTTCCTTCTTGGACTCAGTTGTTCCAAACCATCAAGTTCTCTTTGAACCCTATGTCTGACATGGAGTATTTCGGTCATTTCTCTCAGTCTTAAATCTTCTAGAACATGGATTACAAAGTCAGTTCAGTGCATATCCATTAAAACAGAAATTTTAAACAGGGTAGAACTGTGATTAAAACCTCCTGGAGATCTCTCTCCAGGATGACATAATTTCATGAGTAGCATCTCCTTAGACATGGTCCCTTGCCAGTTCCAAATACACTTAGTTGATATATTATATTCTAGTCCCAAATTTCCTACTCATCTCCAAGGACATTAAAAACTGTTACTATTATCTGTCTCCAGCTTCCCACTGGTCCACCTGAAGAACTCTACAAATGAGATGAGTCCAGCCTGGCTTGCTTGTTGTGAATTTGTGCTAAGTACTCATCTGTCCTGGAACACCTCCATCAAGCTTGCCAGATTGTGGTTCATAGAGTTCACCTTCCTCCCCTCTCCCTTCGAAAATCAAGGTAGCCTATGCCAAACTCTACCTTTCGGGAGCCCGTGCCATTCTTCACTGTCACAGATTAATGCAGCTTTGTGACCTTTCTGGCAACTTTTCTCAGGAAGCTCATAAGTTAAGTTTAGGCCAAGAGACTTAAACTCAGTTAAGGCAGTTGCGTTTTAAGGGTCTTTTACAAGAATTTGATCTGACATTGCAGGTCTAAACATTATCATCCTTGGTGAAGATGATGGAAACAAATTCGGAGCAGACCAGTTTGATTTTCTTCCTATTTCCCATTGACATTACACCATTGGCTCCTGGAGTGGTTCCTTGCCTTGCTCGTTCTACTGCCTACTTTGAGCACACCTGAAATCCTCCCCACTTGTCACTTCAGCACTTTTCCTAAGCCTTCGCTCCTTCTCCACTTTAGCATTCCAGGTCCCAGATGTAAACTCACTTGCATATTTCTCCTCAGTTATGGGCTTTTCTACCTTTCCTGTGTATCTTTCTAAAATCTGAGCTGAATTCCTTGAGAGCCACGTCAGCATCTTTGCTGAGTTCTCCAGCTTTCCTTAGGCTGAGTTATTTGCAGAGATCATTTGTCACCCAAACCTTTTGAGTGGTCTCTGTTTTATAGTTGAAATCATGGACTTAGACCTAGCTTTAACTGAACTTCTCAAATGTCTTCCAGGTCTAGTTTAAATGTCTGAAACTGTTCAGAAGCCATAAATATCCTTTCTCAGGGCTCTCAAGGAAGCAACATGGTAGTGGAAGAAGTCTGGACTCTGAATCAGGGCTTTGCTCAAAACCTGCACCTGCTAAAACTAGGTGGATGACCTAAGGCCAGTTACTTATTCTCTCTGAGGCTAAGTGGAGACAGTCACGCATTTCCTCATGGAAGCATTGAGATGAATAAATGAGATGCTGCATTTTAACTGCCGTGGGTGATACCTGATGCACGATGGCTACTCAGCAAGTATTTGCTCTCTTCTTCTTTGCCGCCTTCTCTCCCCTGCAGTTCACTAACCTACTTGTACTTGTTTTTCATAATTTATTAAAGGTAGATGTGCCTCTCCTGAGTTTTTGTTCTTTTGGGAAGGGTCAATGTCTAGCCAGGTAAGTCAATAATGTATCAGGCTTCATTTAACTTTGAGTGAAAAAAATATAAACAATCGAAAAGAATGTATCAAGCTTCTGCTCTGAGCGTGGATGAATCCAGCTCTGTCAGCATAGTAGAAATCCCCCATCATTGCCACGTCATTCCTCTCTGATGGTTTTGGAATCTGGGTTAAGACCTCAATCATGTCCTACATCTGGTCAGGTGTTGCTCACTATTAACTCTAAAAAATATTTCGAAAATATGAAAACATTTCCAGCCATTTGCACTTAGCTTTTCTTTTGTTTAACTTCCTACTCCAAAACATAGTCATCTTTTACATCACAAGGGTGGTTTGTCTCATCCTGGAGAGCTCAAATGGGAGGAATCTGGTGGAAAAGTGTCACCGAGAGTCTAACACAGAGGTCCTTCAACAATGCCTGGAATGCTGTGGGACAAATTGGAGCTTGGCAGTTTTGAGTTGGGCCCTTCATAATCACTATTCTTCCTTCATGCCCAGATTTAGAGCTAAACTGAAATGGTTTGCTTTCTCACACACTTTTTTGTTTCCTTACTTCCTCCACTTAAAAATGCCGACCCTTCTGGGTTTTAAGGGAGACAACCCTATGCATTAAACATTCATCACTACATGTTTCACTTTCTCTTCATTCATTTTCTGGTTCATTTTCCACCTGCTTCTGTGTCCTCTTCAAGATGGACCTGATCCAGATCACACAGACAACCCATTCTAAGAGGTCTGCGACTAACCCTCCCATTGGGCAAAGTACACCTGTCAGTCTCTGACCCAGGTGTGCATCACGCAAAATACAAGGGAGGCAGCAGGAGGTAGAGGAGGGACCACATGCTTCTGTCATTGGACTCTATTTCATCTCTTTCTTCAATTTTATGTGGAAAAAAAAGCCTCTTCAGAGCTCAACTACTCACCCCAGTTTGTTTCTCTGGATTTTTCTTTTTAGGTTCAGACCTTACCCATAGCTGGACATACATATAACATATATCTGATATCTATGTCTTTCCTGATCATTCCAAGAGGAGTTATGCCTGGCGTTGCATATTTAAGTGCCAACTTAAAGTGGCCTTTGAAGAAAGATGAGATTTCTAATATACTTTTTTTTGGTTTGCAGATTCTCTATCAAAAATCTATAAGGCAAGCCCCCTGCCACTCATACCCATCCTCACTCAATTTACAGTTTTAAGCAAACTTTCAAACATTTCTATTTGTCACTGGACTGTAATTCTGCAACTGTGTCACCATTCCAACAAAGGACAATGCAGACTCCAATTTGGTGAATGAAGGATTCAGAAAGAAAGTTTTGAACTCACAAATCTAAATATGATGATCTATACATTCTCTAATCCCAAAATGCCAGGGTCTGGTCTATTTGAATATGTTGAATTCCATTCCTGTTAGAATGCCTCACTCACAGGCCAGCGGGCTTCCTCCCTTTGCATTCCCTTCAGCCCCTCTTCTATGAGTCAATTTGCAGCTTTATTCCATGATGAACCTCACAGGTTGCTGGGGGCATCAACAATGGCACATTATAACACGATACCTTCCTGGTTTTATTTGGCCACACAAGCCCTGAGACAAGCCTTTCATCTGTGGTGGTCAGAATGCCTACAAAACAAGGAAATATATGTGAAAAATGTGGAAGGTAGAGGGAGGCAAGTTGCATCAGTGGGCGAGCAAAGGTCAAAGCTAGATGGGATGTTCTGTTCTCAGGCTATGTTGGTTGAACTTGGATGGAAGCACATCAGAGGCTTGTAGGAAATGGGCATGGAACTCCCCGCCAGCCCATGCCAAGTGCTGGCCAGAACAGATGGGGGCAGAACGATAAGCACAGTGTCCCACAGTGATGGAAACGTGGAAGCTCATTTGGAAATAACTAAAGTAGAAAGGTCAGGAACAAATGTCAGCATCCCTGTGTGGGTGGAAATATGTCTGAGAAACTTTACTCCAAGAAATATGAAGGCAAAGGGGAATGCCTTGGAATCAAAGTGGAGATGCCTTCAGCGCCTTTACCCCAGCTGACTGGCTGACTCCCTAAGACTCCCCGAGCCTGAATAGAGTTGTCTCTGACCCTCAGTGTGTGTTCTCTGGTTTATCCTTGTTGTTATTTAGTCTCAAAAAGTTGGGGCAGCTACTGCTAATGAACTGCTTACAGGAAAAATCCTTGGCAATGAAAAAGGCAGGAAACAATTTTCCCCTCCTGATACTTTTAGGGTACTTAGAAAAACTTCAGTAAAGTCAATTTGACCTGACAATTCAATGTTCACTATTTCCTCTTCATTTAATTTGATGCTGCTCAGGAATTCACTAACATTTATTGAGTATTTGCATTGGATCAGGTTCAAGAGAAGCTTATGATCAGTAATATATATCCAAAGGGTTGCTAAACTGGGAAGTTTAGTGATTTATGGAAATAGTGACTTAGAGAAGCAAAGATTAGGAGGAGAAATTGATAGTATTAACATGGATATTAATATATACACAAGAGTTATTTTTTAAAAGCAGATGGAAGGCCGGGTGTGGTGGCTCATGCCTATAATCCTAGCACTCTGGGAAGCCAAGGCGGGAGGATTGCCTGAGGCCAGGAGTTCAAGACCAGCCTGAGCAAGAGTGAGACCCCATCTCTACTAAAAATAGAAAGAAATTAGTCAGACAACTAAAAATATATAGAAAAAATTAGCCGGGCATGGTGGCGCATGCCTGTAGTCCCAGCTACTTGGGAGGCTGAGGCAGGAGGATCGCTTGAGCCCAGGAGTTTGAGGTTGCTGTGAGCTAGGCTGATGCCATGGCACTCTAGCCCAAGCAACAGTGAGACTCTGTCTCAAAAAAAAAAAAGCAGATGTAGGTGGAAGGGTGAGTAGAGGAATAGAAGATCTCATAGGCTTTGTTCTCTACTATATAAGAACCCTTATAGTTTTTAGTTACTATATTGTGCCCTTTGAAAGAAAACTGCAACCTTCCCTAATTATCATATGATGCCTCCAGATTTTCCAATGTTAGCAATGGAGCAAGAATCCTATATCCAGAGGAGCAACTGGACCCTGTAGTTCTGACTTGTTCCACCTTAGGAATTTTCTTATTTTTTCTCACTGCCACCACCATGGTGCCTCAGGCAGCATCGCTCCCTCCTTTACATTCTTATCTGGATGGAAAATGGGACCTAATACCTAACCCCTCCTAGAAGAGTATTTAAGAAGTAATAAAAGAGAAATACCATGAATCTGGATAATGTGATTTACAAGAGACACTTATCATCTAGAACTTCAGGCCACTTCTCACCCCATCTCATGGCTCATCCCCATGAGCTAGACTTTATATCAGCACTCAGATCCCATGTTTCTTACACCTCTACCTGAGAGAGCATATCCCAGAGAGAAATAGTAATACAAGTTCAACATTTATGCACAATGTCATCAAGGATGTGGTTAATTTTATGTGTCAACTTGGCTGGGCTAAGAGATATTCAGATAGTTGATAAAACTCATTTCTGGGTGTGTCTGTGAGGGTGTTTCCAGAAGAGATTAGCATTTGAATTAGCAGACTAAATAAAAACATCCATCCTCACCAATGTGGGCATGCATCATCCAATCTGCTGAGGGCCCAAATAAAACAAAAAACTGGAGGAAGGGAGAATTTGTCCTCTTTCAGCTTGACCATCAGCTTCCTCTGCCCTTAGACATTGGAGCTCTTGGTTCTCAGGCCTTTAGACTTGAACTGAATTGTACCACTGGCTTTCCTTGTTTTCCAGTTTGCAGAGAGCATATTGTGGGACTTCTTGGCTTCCATTATTTTGTGAACCAATTCCCATAATAAATCCTATTGCTTCTATTTCTATGGAGAATCCTGACTAACTCAGATTTGGGTACCAAGAGTAGTTCTAAAAGAACAGATTTTTAAGGGTGAGTTTTCTAAATTGTTTCAGGGGTTGCTGGAATTGGCTCTTTAATCTGATTAGATTTAAAGATGATAATGACTCTGTTTCCAGTAGTAGAGAGCACTTAACAGTTTATGGCATGAACTGTTCAGAGAAATACACAAAACATCTGCATTGGATACTCCTAATCAACCATTTATAAAAAGCAAGAAGCTAAGAAACTCAGTATAGACATTTTCAAAAATTTGGGGAAAACTAAGGAATATGACAACTTTGGTTGGTTTGTTACTATTGTTGGACAAAGTGGTAGAAGAAAAGGATGAATTCAGGGATTTGAAATCTCAGCTCAAGCTCTGTATATATAACCAAAGAGCTTCCAGGTGTACCCTGAAGGACAACCTTATCTCCTGTAGTCATAGGACTTAAATTGCTGAAAATCAGTCACTTCACAGCCAAAGAAGTACAGCAGTGGGCCCATGGCTCATGGAATTCACTGGTCTTACCATGTTCCCCACCATCCTGAAGCAGCAATCTTGATAGAAAGGTGACTGAGAGAGAAGGTTCCACTGGGGGCTGAGGGTGGAGGGAAGATATGGCTTAGTATGAAGAGAGCAGTGAAGAGTACTGAGAGCAGTGTTTCAGAGGAAAGGGAATTATGAGAGTGGCTGTGGCTATGTATTTGGATCCTTTTTATTCTTTTTTTTAAATCACTCAAATCAAGGATTAATATAATCTTCCAAAAATTTCTTCTGGTCATTTGATTGTAATTCTGCAACTCTGTCACTATCCCAGAAAAGTACTAGGCTACTCCAATTTGACAAAGGATTCATAAATAAGCTTTGAAACTTGTAAATCCAAATGTGATGGTCTAAAGATTCTCTGTTCCTAAAATATCAGAGCCTATTCTGTTTTAAAATGTGAATTCCATCCCTGTTAGAATGCCTTGCTCCCAGGCCAGAGGGTCGCCACGTTTCCATCCCCTCCTCAGTCTCCCTCTCTAGTTCAACCTCTGTGCTACCACAAGCTCTTTTCTGAGACACAAATCTGATTGCATTATTCACCTCCCTTTGCTCCCCAGTGGCTCCCTCTCTCCAGCAGTATCAAGTTCAAGCTTCTGAAATGGCCCTGACCCTCTGCCGCACCACCTCCTAAAGCTCTCCGCCCCACTGGTGCCCAGAACACTACAGCAGGCCCCAAAGTGCACCCCAGCCATAAGGCAGGCTGCTGCTTCTGCCTGAAATGCACTGCCTACCTTTCCTGCCTATGGAATTTCTACCAGGGCTCCCTTGAAAACCTCCTGGCTGCCTCCCCAGCTGTCCCGCCTCTGTCCAAAGAGAAGAGAGCACTTTCTTTTGTAGCTCTCTCTGCCATGCATAAATCCTGGATTTTGCTGTAAACATTAGCATTTATTGAGCAAATCTATAGTTTATAGCACATGAACTTGTCACATGCAAGACACTCAATGGTGGAGGATAGAATAAATGAATTAATGTGTTTATCAACACTGGGTTGTTCTATTGTTTTGTTGTTTTTAAAGGAAACTTGGAGCATTTGATCACCATATTCCCATTGTTTTTAACCCAAAGAAGTTCAAAAGTAGTCCACAGGAATTTATTTTTCCTGTGATTTTTTTTTTCCATTTTGAAAATATATGGTCTCTCATTGGCTGTTAAGTCTTTAGAGACACATGTATGCTTTCAATCTCATGACTGGAGATCACTTAATGCCATGAAACCATACACCCATGGGGAGATCCTCTGAATTCATCTGAGCCACTCTGGAAGCCACAAGGATATTTTTCTATTTTCACAGGAACATATGGGTGCCTTATACATGGTAGGCATTGATTAATATTGAACTGGGCTGACATCTTGAAGATAATATGATGTGGAAGAGAAAGAAAATCACCCCTCTGGAAAAATCCCCAAAACTAGTGGAACGTAATTATCCACCTTGCTGTTCTTGGGCTGCTGAGCACAGATGGAGGAAAGTCCCCTAGTGAATCGGTTGGTCCTGCTATAATCTCTTGGTCTCAGGCATCATCAGGCCCACAGCACTCCTTCTAAATTTCCCTAAGGAGCTGTTTTCCAATTTTCCACTTTCTCCAAATCTTCCATCCCCTACTTTCCTAAGAGAAAATAGAGGCCATTAGATGGAAACTCTAGTAATGATCTGCCCCTAAAACTTCAAATATTTTTGAAGAATGCTGTCAGTTGAAAGTATTAGAGAACCTAACTCAATTGGCTTAATCAGTAGGATAATTTTATCAGCTCATAGATCAGCAAGTGTTGTAGCAGGATCTCTGAGTTTGGTTTCTTGGTAGCTCAATGATGTAGTCAAGGACCCAGGGTTTTTTCCACTTCTCTTCTCTAGGCTGTTCCAGGCATCACATCATATATGACAACCTTTATATATGGAGGTTGTGGAGTGGAAGAAAAATTGTTCCCAGAAACAGTTGCAAACCCCATTGCAAATTTCTCTTCACATCTGCTTGGCCAGAACTAGATCATATGCCCACTCCTAATTAAACCCCTGGCAAGGGGAATGATATTTCTATGTTTGGCTTCTTCTAGATTAAACTGAGAATTGGGTTCCCTTTCTCAAGAGGATGATAAGTGAACAAAATTGGAGGATGGACTTACCCCCAACTCCGTCCTTCCTTTACTAACAGTTTCACTCACTGCCAGGGAGTGGCTGCAACTCTGATCATTTGTAGAAATCTACAGCTACTGATGACAGGAGGTGCAGCAGCCATCTTCTTCCAAGCCCATCCATGCATTAGCAGGAGGGAGTCCGCACTCTCTTGGGCCAGTTTTAGCTTCAGCTCGAAGGTGTAAACAGGCCAAGGCCTCCCAGGAATGCTAGTCTGGCCCCATCCTGCCCAGACGACCCTCTCAGGCCTTCCCTCCTCTCAGGTTTATCTCCATAAGCCATTGTTTTCATAGCACTGAGAGCTCTGGACTTTCCCAGGAATTCCACTGGAATGTAAACAGTCTTCAGATCCAAGGCAGAAGCCAGCGGATTTCCTGGGCTGTCCAAAGTCCCCATGTTGGATCCGAAAGATTTGATGCTTTTTTTTCCCCATTTTGAAACATATTTTTGCTTATTAGGTATATTTCTTTTTCTATCTATAAATATCTAATATACCTGACAACAGTTAATATTAATTATGGGAAATGAAAGAATGAATCGACTGAATAATAATTCTGTAGTGAAAGATGTCAGGCAAACGATTTTCCATGTTTAACTCTAGAAACAGAAACAAAAGCCCATCAAATGTCCACCTTCTGATTGTCTCAGATGAAGGGCTACAATACTGAATGTTTTTGTTAATGGAATACAAATTCCTTTCCTTCCTATGCCAAAGTGCTTCTGTCATCTAGCACAGCACTTGAGGAGTGTACTTCAAAGACAAAAGGTCACAGGAAGCCTGGTACTAAAAGCTTAATGCCATCTGTGTTGATAGTGACTGCAGCATAGATGTTTTTCTGTCTCTGTTCCTTAGATTCTCTCTGGGTCATGTCATGGCTTAGGAACCACAATACCCTTCCCCAGTTCCCGAATGCACCTGTGGCCAGGTATACTGTAGCCCATTCTTGTGAAAAGATCCCTTCAGAGGCAGAAGGATGTGGGTTTGAATCCTAAGTTGATCCCAGGATGAACAGGACCAGTTCAGCTGTATGTTGTGGGGCAAGCTACTTAACTTCTCTGAGCAGCTGTTTCCTTCACTGTAAAATGAGGATAATAATACCACGTGGGATTGTGGAAAAGATTAAATGAGAAAGCATATGTAAAGTTTCCAAATTGACCTCTCAGTTTCCAAAGCAGTTCAGGAACTGTCAGCTCCCTTCTCTCTTCTGCACAGCTGCTGCTTCCTGTAGTTGTGGATGCTTCTAGGTGAGTTCATGTGAGACCATATGAAACAGTCCAAATCTAAAGATAGCTTCATCCTCAGTCAGATGTAACCTTACTAGAATAGTCTATTCCAATGAAGAGTCATCTGGCCCCTTACACAACTGTGAGACCAAGAATTAGATGAAAAGAAATTCAACTAGAAGATGAGGACATACGGATAAATATTGACCACATATTTCTTTCCTTTGTTGGTTTCCTTTTCCCTTGAAAGTGCTTTCAGATCTCTGAGACATCCCACTGTCATCTTCCTCTTTTAAAACCCTTCATATCCTTCTTTCTGTGAAGGGCTGGTTGGAAGCTGCAGAGGCCCATGCTTTGAGGACATTCACAGGCTCATTGCACACCAATCTCCAACTATCAAGGGAGAGGGGCTGCAATTTCACTCACTTTTTTTTGGTTTTTGGTTTTTGAGACAGAGTCTCACTCTGATACCATGGCTAGAGAGCAGTGGCATCATCATAGCTCATCGCAACCTCAAAATCCTGGGTTCAAGCAATCCTCCTGCTTCAGCTTCCAGGGTAGCTGGGACTATAGGTGCATACCACCATGCCTAGCTAATTTTTTTTTTTTTTTTTAGAC
>VBSM01000361.1:83767032-83823550 GCA_008086735.1 Cheirogaleus medius
GCTCAAATGATCCTCCCACCTTGGCCTCCCAGAGTGCTAGGATTACAGGTATGACCCACCATGCCCAGCCTAATTTTTTAATTTTTTGTAGACACAGGGTCTCACTCTTGCTCAGGTTGGTCTCAAACTCCTGGCCTCAAGCCATCCTCCCACCTCGGTCTCCCAGAGTGCTAGGATTATAGGCATGAGCCACTGGCTGGGCCTTCACTTACTTCTTTAGATTAATTTTTGACATCTTCAGAAGGCTTTGTTAAAAATGTAAATGTGGAATCTGAATAATCTGGTCAAGCTGGTATACCAGGTCATTTTATGGAGACTCAAACCTGTTGAAACTTTTCTAGTCACTTGGGCCTTCCACTTCTTAGAGGTAAGAGTGAGAGAGTGGAGGAGCAGTTTTAGTTCAGCTTCTATCATGATCTAAAAGCCTTTCCTTGGATCTTGGTATTCTTTTCTCAGGCAGAGAGCTTAAAGGTATTACAGAACTAATATCCCAATGCTTTTGCATTCTAGGGTAAGCTGTAGCCAAAAAGAACAATAGGAGGCTCAGAGGCCCACGCTCACCTGTGCCAACCAGGTACACCATGGAGTCTGGCTCAGACCAGACACAGCTACCTTGGTGATCCAGAGAGGCCTCATATCAGGAGTCATGCCCAAGGACTCTGGAGAGTCTGGATTCACTGAGAGATAAGGAAGTAGAGAGAAGGAAGGAGGGAGATTTCAGAAAATCCCAAGTCTGCATTGTTGGGCTGTCATTGTTATGGGCATTACTCACCTGTGGGTCTCCATTTTTCCCACCCAACAGGCCTGTACACACCTGTCTTGCTGTCTAGGAACCAGAAAATCTCAATTGTTCTTTGGATATAAGTACTCTTTATCAGTGGTTCCCAGATTTTTGTTTATTTTTTTAAAAGGGGTGGTGGTGGTAAATTGTATTAGGATTACCAAAATAAGGGTATTAAGAAAACCCCCAAAATTCCAAATACATCTAGAGTCATTCTTTCCTAATATAGCATTTTGTCATCAGAAATGACAGGCGAGCTAGAAGGGCCTTAATCTCAGGATAAAGGACAGTTCTTTAAACTTAACTAATTCACATTTAGAAAAACCTTTGTCAACTATCTTTATTTTTCTCATTATGCCATGGATTGGTGAAACTTCATTGCAAATCGGAACAGAGAATTAGGAGATCTGAGTTTAAATCCAGGCTCTGATGTTATTTATGTCCCTTGGGCAAAGCAAGTATTCTCTCTGCCCTCTGTTTTATTATTTTCTAAAGGAGAGAATTACAGTAGCTGATTTCTTGAGGAGCTCTAACTTTCTTTGAGCTCCTATTTCTGATTATGTGGAAAACCGAGGTCTGTTACTATCTCTACATAACCACACATTTTATACACTGTTTCATAACAAGCTTTGTTTCCCTGATTTCTGCATTTGCAACCCAGCTAACAACTCTCATCCTAGGATCAGTGAAGGCTTGTAATATCATACAAAACTCAGTAATTTTCCCACTAGCCCGGGAGTTTCCCAGGATTTTCTGCCAAAGATTACTTTGGCACTTAACAACTTTTTTAATTTTCCATCATCAGTATTATCATCAACAAAAGCTATTTCTTAAATTAACAAGGAAAAGATTGAATAAAGACAATAAAGACATAGTCATATAAGGGGTAAAAGTTCAGTCAATAAACAGCAGTACTTTCTTCACATCATAACACGTTGAGGATTTGGGACAGGGATGAAGGCGACTGTAATGGCAGCTTTGGGGGTGGGGGTCACATATTGAATTGGTTGGTGGAGAGAGAAGCTGGCGACTCCTTTCCAGTCAATCCAAAAGTCATCATGAAGAAAACAGGATTACTGTACTTATGGAGTTGGTCTAATGGGAGGGCAGGAGAAGTGAGACCACCTAGGACAGGATGTCAAAGGGCATTCCACAAAATGCAGCCATACATTAGACCAGTGACTGGGGGGGAGGTGTGATGTTATCCCCCAGGGACACTTAGTCATGTCTGGAGACATTTTTGGTTGTCACAACTGTGATTGGAGGTGCTATCGCCATCTAGAGAGTCAAGGCCAGAGATGCTGCTGAACATCCTACAAAACGCAAGCAGCCTGTGGTGCACAGGGCAGCTCCCCTCATGAAAGAGTTGTCCAGCTCCAAACGTCAATAGTGTTGAAGTTGAAAACACCTGCATTAGAGTAAACTTGGGGGTGAGAATGAGACTAAGAGCAAGAGGACATGGAACACAGGTGTAAAAAACAAGGAAGGTGATAACTTTGAGGCAGGGAAGAGGAGAGTGAGGAGGCACGTTTCTTATAGAAACCTGCATCATCTCCCATCTTTTCTGAGTGCCCAGAGTCAGTCTTAAGAAGTGTAGAGACTGAGAGGCCAGGCCAGGTCTGGTGTAGCCCTGGAAGCAGAAGCACTGAGTAGAAGTGTGACACAGAGAGAGCCACCTGGAAATGTGCTGGTGTGAAGATCGCTAAGACAACTCTGAGTGAGGAGGCATGAGAGCACATGATGTGAAATCCAAGTTGTCAGGCCCAGAGGAAAGGTGGACAAAGCACATCTGCTCCATCAAGATGCACATATCTAAGCCCGGAGCTTTCCCCAGCCCGGAGCAGCTGCCCTGTTAGAACAGGAACACACTGCTGCCTGGGTTTAGCACACAAAAATCCCTGACCTAAAGTGACCTGGGTAGTTAAATAATCCCTGGGTATTTAGGCAATCCCAAGGGAGTCCCATAATTTAAAATCATGGGCTCCTGAGGGTCCCATCTGGGCCCTAGAACCTTACTATTTTTCTTAACCAATACTTATTGAGTACCTACCACGTGCCAGGGCTGTCCAGCAGTTGGAAATACAATTGGAAGCAGAAACAGACATAGTCCCCTCATGCATGGCACTTAGAGTCTTGGAGGAGAAATAGTGATTAAGCAAATAATCACACAAATGCCATAAAACCATAATTAAAATACATGCTCTGAAGAACTTTATACTATGAAGGAGTATAATAGGGGATTGTTTAGTCATGGGAGAACAGGGAAGGCTGTCTATGAAAATGGGGTCAGAAAAGTCTTTTAACTAAGGGAGTTTTATAGTCAAAAAGGCTGTAAATTGAGACTTTTGATTATATGTCCAAATGAGGTTATGCATTCAGGCGCAGAGACTCTCCAATGGGACTGAGAAAAGTTGTTATATCCCCTCCAAAATGGCTCTACGCTCCGTCTTTCCAATCTCAGTAGATGCCAACTCAGCCTTCCAGTGCTCAGGTCAAAAGTCTTGGGTCATCCTTGACTCCTTTCTCACATTCCACAGTGAATCTCTAGTTAAATTTTGCTGGTTCTGTCTTCAGATTATATGCAGAATCTGGCCATTTCTCCATCTCCACTGCGAGCTCGGTGTGAGCCACTAGTACCCCTCACCCATCTGACTCCAGTAGTTTCCTAACTGATCTCCTGGCTTCCGTCCTTGCTCCCTGAGGTCAGTTCTGAAAATAGCAGCTAGCATAATTCTTTAAAATGCTATGTTGGATCACATTCCTCATTTGTTCAAAATGTCCCAATGACTCCCCATTGCATTCCAGAGGAAAAGCCAAAGTCCTCACTTGAACCCACAAGGCACTGTGCAACCCTCCTTCCCTGCATTGCCTCATGGGGCCCACCTCCCACCTTGCCTTCAGCACTTGGGTTTCCTCTAGTATTTCAGGCACACTCCTGCCTCAGGGCCTTTGCACAGGCTTCCTGCTTCCCTTGCCTGGAATGCTCCTTCTTCTCATAGCCACATGGCCAACTCCTTCATGAACTGCATGTCTCTGCTCAGATGCTAGGTTCTCCATAAGTGTACCCCGACCACTCAACCCCAAATTACAACCCACTCCTCCACACACATTCCTTCATCCTTTTCCCTTGGCTCTTATGACTACTCTGCTATCTCTATATAATCAATTTAATGAGTTTATTCATTGTTTCTCTGCCCCCATTAGAATGTATGCTCTTAGGGGCAGAGATGAACCACGCGGCTGTTCACTCCATTGCTGTGGTGCTTTATAAATTAATATTTTAAATAAATCTTACAATTATATAATAATGAACACAATTGCACTTGTCCATAAAAATGATCATTTTTTTCAGTGTAAACATTTTAAATATAAAATTTCATTAACTCTATGTAGGTATATCTTCATTTTTTTTTAATGAAGGGAGATGCTTTAAAAATGGAAGTGGTTGGTCCTTAATGTCTGGTTTTCCCTAGTAACAAGTAAACCCAGAGGACTATTAACAAGGGTGTAGCGTTTAGAATCAACAGGCTTCAAAACAAGCAGAGACTATGCTGTTTGTTTTAAAGCCGCCCTTTGCACAGAACATATGGTAATCTCAGGAGGCCCATGAAGCAATCGGTGAGATCTGAAGGATGAGAACAGTGTGTTCTTTGAAATTTCTCTGACAAGCAGACAGTCCCTCCTTCCCTCAAGCCATCCTCAAGGGGAAGTATGTCGGCTTGGACAGGAATGAGACGGGATGGGAATTCCCCCTTCCTCTGGGTCGGCTTTGCAGACGAACTTCATTAGGGTTAAAGATAGGTCACTGCCATCCATGGATTCCTTCACTTTCCCAGGACTCAAGGCTTCCTGGGAAATAGAATTTTGGAGAATAGGTGAAACGAACTACATAGTTAGCCTAAAACAAGACTTCAAAAAAAGTGGCATTAAAAATTGTCAAAACTTAAACATTGCTGTTCCACAGCATTACCCATAGATGGCAGCACGGGATTCATCCTCGTCAACAAGCCGCTTTCCCCCCACTTTTTCTGGTGAAATGTCCACTGACAACTTGGCTTGGTTCTTCAGAACTTTGAGGCTCTTGGTGTCATCAGACAGCAATTTGAGGTGTGCAATAAAATCTTTGCGCTCCCCCATTCTCTAGACTCAGGCGACCTCAAACCACAATCACCAAGTCAACTGTGGTACTGTGACCTGGAAAAACAGCCAGGGAGCTAAAAACAAAACCAAACCAAAACCATGTGATGAGCTTTGCAAGGGAGAACAAGATCATGGCAAACAGGCAGTTGGCAAACTAAATTGGCGACAAGTTACATTCAGAAGAGTCCCAAAACAAAGAGAACGACTTTTGTGAGATGCTTTTTTAGGACCGCTATATCCAAACACTAAGAGCTTTAACGTGAACATTCTCAAGTGATGTCTTCTGCCCTGACCACTGCTGTTCTTCCAGTCCCCAAAATCTCTGATTTGTGACTAGAAAAGTTTCAGTAGATAAATTTCCAACAGAAAATTGAAATTACTAGGCTAGTATTACAACAAAAGCAAAACCAAGCTAACAAAAATACTTTATGATATAAAAATATTTCTTCACAGAAAGGAAACCAAAACCTATCAGACCCGGACCACAAGAACTGTGTTTTTCAAACTGCAGGTTGCAATGGATTTGTGAAATCAACTCTGTAGGCCATAACAACCATTGTATTATAGAATAAAATAGATCAGAGAGCATCATCGTGTCCAGGGTTCTAAGGAAAAATTTCTTACTGTGGGTCATGGTCAAAGAAAACTTGCAAAACTCTGCCATGGAGGGTGGCATCTGTCTTCAACTTTTGTAGTTCTGTAGTCCAACACCAATAAGCTCCTCACCATTAAAAAATCTAGTTTAATAAACAGAATTTTTGATGAGGGTAAGTGTCATCGAGCAGCCAGCTGAATTAAAGTTCTCCTTAATCACTAGCTTTACAAATATGGAAAATTAGGTTATTTATCATCATCCTTTTTTGTATAGCCATGATTTTTCAAAACAATCCCAATTTCTGGCATTGTGTTCTATTCTTCCATAAGCACATTCATACTCATGATGTTCTATGTTCTAACTTCAGTTTGGAAAAATCTAGCTCCTTGTTAAGCATATAGTCTTAGAGGCAAAACTTAAACATCTAAAGGAGCTAGGCAGGTAAAATAAATGAGTGAAGCAGGCCAGGAATAGCAAAGGATTAAAATGTAGATTTTGTAGAAAATGTATAGTTTTTTTTAAAAGTTGATAAGTAACATTTGAAAAGGAAAAATGAAAAGATACCATGCTGGGCAGAAACCAGGTCTGCTATGGACTGAACTGTGTCCCCTCAAAATTCATATGATGAAGCTGTAACTCCCAGTGTAACCATATCTGGAGACAAGATCTTTAAAAGGTAATTAAGTTTAAAGGAGTTTCCATAAGGGTTGGGCCCTAACCCCATAGGACTGGTGGCCTTATAGGGGAAGAAGAAATCTCTCTCTCTCTGTCTCTGTGCATGTACCAGAGAAAGGCCACATATGTGAAGACATAGGAAAGCAAGAAGGCAAATGTCTGCAGGCCAGAAAAAAAGCCCTTACCAGGAACCAAACTGGCCAGCATCTTGATCTCTAGAGTTCTCAGCCTTCACAACCATGAGAAATAAATTTCTATTGTTTAAGCCTCCCAGTCTGTGGTCTTTTGTTATAGCAGTCTGAGTTGACTAATTCAAAGCCTAAGGCCTAGATATGCCTGGGGCCTGCCAGGTGGCAATCTCCACTCCACATCTGCTACAGGTTGAATGAAAGACAGCCTCATGAGATAAATATCTGAAGTCATTTAAGTATCAATCCTCATAAGGGCTTTGTAGTCTCAATACAACTGGGATAGGATATTCATTCATTGAACAAATATTTCAAGAGTACTTTTAATCTGTAGTTGGACCGTGAGTAAAGTAGTCCAAAGGACAGCTATTTGGAGAGTACAGAAAGGAAATTTGCCTATTTCCAGAAGAACTGATCACAGTTTCAGAATGAGCATTCTAATCACTCCTACACCCTTGGGCCACAAAAGGGATTAACATGGCAGGGGGCAGGGGCCATAGAGTTTGGCTTTCACTTTTATCACCCTTTCCTGTTCTAAGTCATTATCTCTCCTGTTCTAGTGCAATTTGAACATCACTGGATTTGATCTTCATGGTTTTCAGTATTTCATCCATTTTTTTCAATAAATATTTTTTAAGTATGTACTTTGTGTTAAGCACACATCTAGGAGCTGAGGTGTATCAGTGAAGAAAAGAGATGAAAATTCTTGTGTTCATGGCACTTCTAGTTGGGTAAACAAACACAATAGATAAGTAAAATATGTTAGAAGGCTACAACGTGCATTGGCAGTGCTGTTTGAGAATATTCAATTCTGCTATAGAAGAAAACAACTGGGATGGATGAAACTCATATGTAAGCATTGGTAAGGAAATTAGTAACTCATGAGACATGTTAGAAAGACCAAGTAGAACGTGTATACATGCACATGGATAGGAAGGAAAGGCAGGGCCTGCATACCTAATAGTCATGACACTGTAATATATGTGATGCTCAGTATTCATGAGTCCTTTATTTGACCACCCCTTCGTGAACTTCATTCTGGCCCCAAGTGACCTTTGCCCAAAAAACACAAATAGAATCTTAGCTGCTCAGCAGGCTAATTGTCGAGCAACAGCCATGGCCACGTGTTGGCTCCAGATACCTTTTCTGTCTGCTGAGCACCCATGATCCAGTTCCACTCTGGTCCCAGTAGCTATCAGGGAAGGCCAGCACGGTAGAGAGAAACAGACACCTGAACGTTGCTGTAGCTGTGGAGCCAGATACTATGGTTCTTTCACCCATTTGCACACTATGCTAAGCAGGTCAACTCAACCCCACTGCTCCCTGTGTGAGTTTTGAGCTGGTTTAATAAACCATGTAATTAGATCATCTTAGCTGCATTTGGGACCTCTTCTGGGAGAGTTTGCCCGGTTGTGGACTTAGAGGCTGCCATTGCAATAAAATAGCTTCCCATGTGGCAACAATAAAAAGTGCTACAGGCTCATGCCTGTAATCCTAGCACTCTGGGAGGCCAAGGCAGGTGGATCATTTGAGCTCAGGAGTTCAAGACCAGCCTGAGTAAGAGTGAGATCCTGTCTCTACTAAAAATAGAAAGAAATTAGTTGTACAACTAAAAATATATAGAAAAAATTAGCCGGGCATGGTGGCGCATGCCCGTAGTCCCAGCTACTCGGGAGGCTGAGGCAGGAGGATTGCTTGAGCCCAGAAGTTTGAGGTTGCTGTGAGCTAGGCTGACGCCATGGCACTCTATCCCGGGCAACAGAGTGAGACTCTGTCTTAAAAAAAAAAAAAAAAAAAGTGCTATAGCATCAAAAATATAGCATGGAAGGGAGAAGGGGAGTGTTAGGGATGGGTTTCTATTTTTAAAAGAACAGTCAGGGAAAGCCTGATTGAGAAGGTAACATTTGAACAAAGACTTGAAGGAGGTGGGGGAGCAAGACCTACAGCTGTCATGAAGAAGCTTATTCCAGACACAGGGAACCTCAAGTGCAAAGAGCCTCAGCCATTAGCTCCAGGAACAGGAAGGAGGCCAGAGTGGCCGAGTGGAGTGAGCAGGGAAGCAGGAGCTAAAGTTAGAGGTAACACAGGCCCTGTAGGTCATTGTAACAACTTTGGCTTTTACTAGTTTCCCATTGGATGGTTTGGGACAGGAAAGTGGTCAAATGTGTATTTTCCTATCGTCAGTCTGGCTGCTGTATACCAGGAGGGAATAGGGACAGAGTGTGGAGGTCAGTTATGAGACTACTGCAATGATCCAGGCAAAGATGACAGTGACTCAGATCAAGGTGGGAGCAGCAGAGGTGGTGGAAGTGGTGAGACTCTGGATATGCTTTGAAAGTAGAGCCAACAGGATTTGCTATTGGATTGGATGTGGGGGGTGAGAAAAAGGGAGGAGTCAGGGATGAATGCAGGGATCTAGGCCTTAGCAACTGGAAAGATAGTGATGCCATGAATGCAGGGGGAGAAAATTTGGGAGGAGAAGTTAGTATCATTTACTGATGAAGGAACTGAAACTTAAATAACTTATCCAAACTCACATAGGAAATGAGTTGTTCAAGCCAAGAATCAATTCAAGCTAGGTCATTTGCAACTCAGGCATGCCTTTTCTGTCTCTCAGGCTCCTGAGAAGAATGTCTAGAGAGCAGTGGGACCCAAGCAGAGGGAGTGGTTAATTCTGCCTGCCCTGAGGATCAAAGGCCTCACAGAGGAAAATGTGGAGCTTGGCCTTGAGAGGTCACTGGGTCTGGCGAGAATGGTGAGTATACCAGACAGAAAGGAACATGAACAGGATTGAGAAGTATATAGTGGAGGGAAAATTCTGAGGTTTGAAACTTTATAATTCTATAAAGCTGTCTTATTCACGTGAAGATAGGGTCATATTGCAGCAATTTTTCAATATGTATTGAGTGGGTATCTAATCCAATTATTGCTAGTAATGGGAATAAAGTGTTTTCATTGTGTGTTTATTATTATGCAAATAAGCATGTGCAAAGACAGGATCTGCATTGCCCCTCTGTTAAAGACAGGCACTGCCCAGATGCTGCTGACATCGCACACTAAGGTGCAGTGAGGCTGGTCTGCTGCCAGGTTTAGATTCCCTGGTGCTACCAGGCACAGGAAGCAAACTGAGAGGATCAAATCTCTTCTCCCTCCTCCGGCCATCCAGTCTCCCTTCAGGGTCTTTTGGGGCAGAATCTAACAGGGAGACGACACAGGAAACACAGGATTTTCACAGTCCAGCCCGGCATCAGAAATAGAGTATCATCAGCTTTGTCTGGAGCTGAGTGACAATAGTGTATTAATCATGACAAGCGATAAAATAAGGATAATGATACCTGCCTCAAAGGTCAGGTTAAATCATATGTGTAAAGATACTTAGAAAATGTGCTCTGCATTGCAAATAACATTATTGAGAAACACTGTGGAAAGTGTTATTAAGCTGGTAATAGAGGATTCATTTTATGTATAGAATTTTAATATTTCACTTTTTAGCCATTAACATGTATATGTGTAAACAAGTAAGGTAAAGTTAACTTTAACTTTGAGCATTAACTTTGGAAAAGTGTCAAAGTGCTTTGTTCTAGACACCGGTAGCCAAGGTGAGAGATGTCCAATATCCTTACTATAATAACTGTGTGTGTGACAACTCTCCTGCCCCCTCAGTATGCAAGGCAATTTTCCTATTCTAGAAAAATCCCACTTCTTGGATCTGGGATTAGAGCTATCTCAGTCTTGCTGCCACTCAACAGGTGGCCTGGAAGAAGCTGGGTTATGGCACAAGTGCACAAGTACGTGACATTGCTGGAACAAACCATTGGGAAAATTGCTTTGTTTCATGTTTGCTGTTTGTGGTAGACATTGGTGTTTATATGGACATATTTATTCAGAGTAATTTTTCCACACAGCCCTTAAACATATTCATATTTCCATTTTTATCAATTCAGTTCACAGAAACAAGTCTTGTATTAACATGTGGGTTGACCCACAAGATCTTACCTCTGAATTATATCATTTATCTTTGAGAATCATTTCTTTTGTATTCCAAAGGGACATTCATTTTGCATTTCATGAGATTACATCTATTGCAAATTATACTGATTTACTTATTCCACAAATAATAATCAAAGGTTTACCATGCCCCTGACCCAATGCTATGTGATCAACCAAAAAGCAACTGTCCTTGCCTTCATGGAGGTTATAATATATCCAGTGAGGCAGGAGATACGTATGCAAACACAAAACACGAAGGTATTCTATGAGGAAGGATTCTGTGCTAACAGGAGTGAGGAGCATTTGAACCAAATTTAGCATCTAAGTTTAGAGAGGTTTCCTAAGGAAGTGATATTGGAATTAAGATCTAAAGGATGTGTAAAGAAAGCCCATTATGGGCAGGTGGGTTTCTTGGCAGAGTTGAAAGGAGAGGAGAAGACTACAAAACAGAAAAGAGCTTGGTACATTGGAGGGACAATCAGAAGGTCAGTAAGGCTGAGGGACAGTGAGAGGCCTTGGGGAGGCTGGAGAGTAGCCAGACCCTGCATGCGTTTGGATTTTATTCTAAAGTAAACAGGAAACTTTGGGAAGATTTAAACAATGGAGTGACATCTTTGACTTTTGTGTGAAGAATGGACGTCAGGGCAGGAGTGGACAGGGGAGTTTAATTGAGGCCACTGTGTGGTCTAGTCAGCATCCCCATGGGTCTGTGGCAAGGGTGGACATTCACACAGAGGGAGATTATCACGACATGTACTGGGGGAAGAGTGGCAAAGAAAAATGGAATTAGAGTCAAGCTCTATTTTGAAGGTCTAATCTGCAAGGTTGGTTACTGATTTCGTTCAGAGAAGGATAATTATAGGTTCCTGGACTGAGCCACTGGGGGAGGGGGGAGGTAGAAGAAGAAGGTGTTCCTGGAAGAAAGGACTTGCGACAAGATAAAAAAATAAAGGAGGGGAGGCCAAAAAGGATGCCAGGAATGAAAGGCATTTTACAACCCATCAATATATGCACACACACGTAAAAGAACCACACTCCCACATAAAAAGAACTCACACACCAAAAATTAGTGATAACCAACAGACTGACTCGCGGAAGACAGTATGTATCTCTTTACTAAAAACCGTAATTTCTGCTAGGAACAACTTGAAGTGGGGCCATGAGTTTTTCTCTACAAACTTATCTAGGTTAATTCACTGTCATTTAAAATAGTTAATGCCTCTTGGCTTTAGAAATGGGAAAAAAAAATCTCTGGAGACAATTATAAAATTTCAAGGTATATATAAGCAAATCCTTTGGTGCCAATTTGCTCACCACAAAGTCATAGTTTTAATATGTTGGAGAAGAAAGAGCCTTTGTTAGAGATGATCTGTGATTTTTCAGAAGTTATATTGGTTCAGAAAATGGCAGAGTCAGGGTTAGAATCCAGGGGAAAACAAGAGTTGAATTCTTACATAAATTGGAACAGAAAATCAGAATTATCCAAAGACAAACTATCTACTTTCAGGCTTTAATAATCCTGCCTGTCTGTCTATACTTCCCAGAGTCATTGAAGTATTGTTCTGTGCTTTAATTTATTTGTTTGGATATGGTCATAGGCTTTGTAGTAACATCTCTGGAATTTAGGTAGACCAATAAGATCATAATTGTAGGTACTGCTTCAACAGTCTTTACTGAAATGATGGAGAAAAACTTTCTACTATAACTTCCAAAAAAAAAAAGAAAAAGTAAAACCTAATATTATTTCAAAGGTATTTCTCCAGTATTAATAATGATAGATCAAATCATTAGCTCCTGCTGGGAAAAGGTTATAAATATAAAAATTGCCACTCATTGAACTTGACCATAGAGTGAGTGGCTTCTAACACTTTATTTTCAATATATCTCAGCTTAATATAAATTGTCAAATGAAAATCCTAGTTAATGATTCCTGCAGATGAAAATAGGGCAGGGAGAGGTTGGCCTGTGGCATAGCAAGGCTCTGTTCATGGAGACACCGCTTAATGGTTCAGAACACAGACTCAGGAACTTTCTTGTGTGGGTTTGAGTTCCAGCTCCCCTCCCACCACCACCACCACCAAATTTCTAGCCATGTGATCTTGCGTAAGTTAACATCAACACTCTGCACCTGGGTCTCTTCCTCAACGAAGATAATAATCTACCCATACCTAGGGTCTTGCATGGATTAAATGAGTTCTTGTTTATAAAGTGCATATGACGTGCTACCTGAGTGTGAACACAAACAAACGCTGGGTGACTGTGCAAGAGGTGGTGCTTGTTTGGTTTTTAGCTCTTCATCAACGAACCACAGGAGGATGTGGTGACTTGATAAACAGGGCGCCCTAAGAGCAAATGCTTGTACGTAATTCTTATAAAACCCTACCTAGGTTGTGTTAGAACCTAAACATAAACAATATGAAAAAGCCCCTCTTGTCAAAGGGTTGATAATATTTGGATCCTTTTGACCCTATTATTGCTAACTTAGCTAATGAATGCTATTTACATGCAAGATGCTTATGCCATTTAAGTATTATGGGAGGAGCTTGGAAAAGCAATAAATGATGGCACCTATTTTTAAAATTAATTTTATATTTATCAAGACTCTATCATATGCAGAGCACTTTACAAGGCTTGTGGAAGGGATGCAAAAATCCTAAAATATGATTGGTTAGGCTGAAGCAGCATAGTCTTACAGGAAAGGTAAATATATATTCAGAAAATAAATAAATCAAGCTGGGTAGTGGCAATGTGAAATGTATAAAAAGTTAAAACTTTACAGTCCCAGGTACCAAATTGCAATCCTGAAGTTACAGCCTAGCAGCCCCAATAATATGCCAGAAATAGAGCATCCTCCCTGGGCCTGTGGCAGGAAAGCAGGTATTACAGAGGAAGCTGCTTTTGAGTTCCATCCATGGTGGGGCAGTGTGAAGAGTCTACCTAGCTGACCTTGGAGAGTAGCATAAATATCAGAGGTATTTCTTTGGTACACTCTGATTTTTAGAAGCTTATGATTTCAGAAGAGAAATGAGTTGTATGCCAAAAAACTGATCATTTCATTCCCCACTTAAAGCACTTTAATGTCTTTCGGGACAAAACCACAGTCCTTAGTGCAGCATATAGGATGCATTGATGACTTGGTCCCTACCTGTCAGCATAAGTTAGAGATGCTTTTATCTGCAAGTAATGGAACCTTCAATCAACAGTGGCTTCAACCAGTGCTTCTCAAGCTCCCGCATACCTTCTGATCACCAGGGCTTCTTATTTTTAAATGCACATTATGATTCAGGAGGTCTGGGGTGGGGCCCAAGACTCTGAATTTCTAACAAGCTCCAAAATGATGCTGATTCTACTAGTCTAAGACCTACACAGTGAATAGCAAGAGCTTAAAAAGAGCTTAAGAAGGTAGAGTATTCTTCCCCTCATATAACAAGAAATCTGAAAGTTGTTCCAGACTTGATTCAGAAGATCAATGATGTCAGTGCCCTGGGACTGGCAGATCAGGGATTGGCAAACTACCCCCCACAGGCCAAATCTAGCCCAAAGACTGTGTTTGTAGATAAATTTTACTGAAACATAGCCATGTTCATCTGTTTAAGTATTGCCTATGGCTACTTTCATGCTGTAATGACAGAGACCATGTAGCCCATAAAGCCTAAAATGTTTACCTTCATCTGGCCCTTTATGAAAAAGGTTGCTGACCCCTGGCTTAGACATCATTATTCACTCTGCAGCTGGGCATGTCTCCTCTCCCAAACTTAGTGAGGACTCTGTGGATGAGAAGAAAGGGAGGAAGTAACAGTGTCTACAACATGACTCCTGTCCTCCACATCCTGCCATCCTCTGGGATGGACTCATCTCATAGCTGTGCCAACTATGGGCAGTTCCCCAAAGGCATCATGCTTCTCTGTGGCTTCAGAAGACGCCATGTGGCTTGTGAGGACAATGAGAAGATCACCGAAGTAGAATGTTTGTCTAAAACAATGGAAAGTCTCATAGGCTGAGTAGGTAACTAAAGGGGTGACGTGGAGGGTGGCCTCTGGTTTCAAGCTAAAGAGTTTGGACTTATAAGTAATGAGGGAACCTTAAAGATTTTTAAAGCATGAGACCAGTTTAGTGTTTATGCATAGTTCTGATAATACTATACAGAATGGCCTATTTATTGTCTGAGGACAGACATGAAATGCCACAGACCAGGTGGCTTAAACAACAGAAATTTAATTTCTCATGGTTCTGAAGGCTCGAAATTTAGATCAAGATGCTGGAAAATCCAGTTTCTGGTGAGGCCCTCTTGCTGGCTTGTATATGGCTGCCTTCTTTCTGTGTCCTCACCTGGCCTCTTCTCTGTGTGTGAGCAGAGCGAAAGCATAGTCTCTGGTGTCTTGTCCTCTTTTTATAATGGCACTGGTCCTACCAGATTACAGCCCCATCTTTATGACCTCATTGAACCTCAATTACCCATAAAAAGGCCCCATCTCCAAATACAGTCCCATTGGAGGTTAGGAATTCAGCATGTGAATTGGCGGCAGGGGGCAGGGGTGCACTATTCAGTTCATAACAGTTGCTGCTGGCAGGAGATATTGAGGCAAGGAGACAAGTTAGACTACCAATGAAATATCAGAAGCTAAGCATACAAGACCCTGACCTAGAGAGTTGGACTATAGGAATGGAAAGGAAGGAATGGGTGGCAAGAGAGAGATTGCAAAGAAAAGAATCAGTAGGTCTCAGTAACAAAATGAATTCAAGCAAATATTGACTATCTATGACAGCTGCACTTAAAGCCTGGTGATTAGAATGTGGAACCACAGTTCACAGAAACATGAAGACATGAGAGCAAAAATTTCTTTGGGAAAATCCAGGTGTCTTTGGAAGACTACTAATTCATCTTCCCTTAAGTAAATGGTACCGAACATACCTTTTATCAACAAATTGTCAATATTGAGTTTTTTTGAAAAGTCACTGTACCCTCGTCTTGAGACCCATTTAAGCATTTGTGAGAATGACTCAGGTTCTTCATTGTCTGACCCTAACCATGCATGATAGGACTTAAACCAAGTTCTCTTATTTTGATCAGTGGGGATGGTTCTATCACCACAGCATTTTACATATAGTATCCTCTAAGGAAATATTTAGGGCACATTCTTTCATGTATGCATTTTAGCAATAACTATATAGTACCTATAAACTGATCACAAGATACAGTTCTGGGGACTAAGGATTTAAAGGTATCTGAAAAGGAGCTAACTCTAGGCTACATTGGAAGGGAGTTTAATAGCTCTGTTCCAAAAGTGCTTACTCATTTTCTCATCTAAGCTTTCACTTTCTTCAGTTTTCTTTGAATGTCAGGGAAGGAATGAGATAGCATTCTGAGAAGGATCTAGGTTGGCCACACAAAAATTCTGGAGGAGGCTGGGGGAGGAGACAAGCCACGGGATGCCAACTCTGGGAGTTGATTTGACAGCCCTGCCCAGAAGGAGCTGGCTCTCTAAGACAGCAAGAAAGAGATGTGGCCTGAAGATCGGGGCACAAACGCTGCATAAACCTATGATACTCATGTCTTATATAGGCTTTACTTGTGAATACCATATACTTGCACACCAGTGTAAGAATTTATCCCACTGGCCCAAACTAAAGAGCTTAGTTTAGTCCTTGGAAAAAGAACAAGTCAGAACAAAAGACCTTCAGGGTCCTTTCAGCTGTTTCCTATGATTTATCATTCTTATAATACAGCCACTTTAAAATACTCTTTTAACTTGATGCTACAAATTCCAGACGCATTGAATGATAACTTCTTTCTCTGGTAGGGTACCAGACCACCCGTGCCACTCTGCTTTCCCTTGGTTGGCTTTGGAATTTCCCTTCATCACACTTTGTTTTCTAGTAAAATAACCTGATCCAAGTGCCTTTGACTATCGCTACTTTTGAATCAATAAATATTTATTGTCCTCATATGGCAGGCATGATCTTGGGCCAGGTGCTATGACTTAAACAAAGAAGAATGAGACTTGGGCCTTGCCCTTAAGTATTCAAACCAGCCAAGCACTGGTGGTTAAGCTTTGGACTCCAACAGACCTGGAGTAGGGTTCTGGCTTCTCTACCTACTGGCTTGGGCAAATTATTTAAATTCTTTTAAGTTCCCTTTTTCTTTCTCCACAAATGGACATGATAATATCTGCCTCATAGGCTTATTGTGAAGACTAGTTAAATAATTAACAAAGTACAGTGCCTGACAGAGAGTGATTACTGCAATTTAGTTTTATCATTATTCCTATTGTTATTATCTCCATAGAGAAGAGGATATTGAGGCTTTTCCTTCTGAATTCTTCCTCCCCACCCCCTTTTTTCATTCTACCTGGTAACAGTGTTCTGCAGTTTTCTTTTAAAAGCAGAGGTAAAGATACTCTGAGATCTGAGCATAACTTTGATTATAGATGCTCAGGGACAATGGGGGATTACGTCATGCCTCTGTTTAATCTGCTTTCGTCCTGTTTTCATCTTCTCATTCCTGACATTTGAGAATCACTTGTTGTAGAAAAGGATAAAGAACATGATTACGCAGCTGGTGACCAGTCTCAAGGCATTCGCTCAATAAATATTTATTCTGTGGCTTCTGACTGCCAGACCCTGAGTCAGTGCTGGGGGCAGAGTGGTGGACATGGCAGCCACAGCCCCTGACCTCATGGAACGCCCAGCAGATGGCAAACACACACCCAAGGGAAAGTAGAGAGCTCTAGAAGCAAGTGGGGTGGGACTTCGCCGAGGCTGTCAGGCAGCACCATGACCTCCTGCCACAGTGGAAGTCTCCTGTGTATGGGGGCAATGCTCAGTTGCTCAAACTGGAAACCCAAGGTGAAATAAATAACCAAAAGCTTGCAGATCTAAGCAAGGGATTAAGTAGAATATCATTTTCATTTGAAAAAGAATTACAAAAGAATGGGAGTTAAGAGCAGTTTTAACCTCTCCAAACTATCTTCTGGCCCAGAATGTTAGTGCACAAAAAATAGTCTGACAATGGAGGATAATGGCTGGTATTTCCTGTGCCTTCTCCCAATTCTAGGATGACAATGGAGAATAAACTATGAATTTGGACTCAAAATAATATGGTATGGTTGGAGAGCATCAACTGCATCAACTGGATAAAATGGTTGGAGATGAAGTTGCCTTAGCAGGGCTCAGCCAGTCTCCATGAAAATAGTGGTTCTATTGGTCACAGGCTCTGCAGTGATTTCATATAAAAATAGCATTCAGCTGCCTAGCCATCTGGCAGGGAGCTGACTGCCATCCCTTGAGATTCAGGAAGTCATGATTGTCAACTCACTGCTAAACACGGCTGGAGTAGGGGTGGAGGCTGAGGCCTGGTGTTAGACCCATGCTCCACCTGGGATGAGTCAGTGCTCAGATTCAGCCCCTGTACCCAACTCACTCTGTGACGGCAGAGCTGGCCCTAACCACAATTTGAAGATGTCCCAAATGGTGAGTGAAGCAAACCTCCAGGCATTCAGGGTGGGCAAGGCTCAGAGGTCCAGGCAGTAATAAAAAGAACTAACATTTGTTGAATACTTTCTCTCTTACAGAGTTTTAAATTCCACTTGAATTACCTGGCATCCACTATGCCAAGTGGTTAATGTGAGGGGCAGTCCTATAGGGCAGGGAGTGGGGAGAGGTGCTAGAAAAATAAGGCAAGGCCTCTATGCTCAGAGGGCCTCAGGCTCCAGGTAAAGGACTGTAAAAGAATTCAGAAATTGAGACCAAGGCAAAGGTCCAGCTATGTGAACTGGTGCCCTCAAAAGGCATTAGCAGTCTGTAGGGTCACCCCAACTTATGGGCTGTTAAGAGAGTCAAGGCAAAAGAGAGCTGAGAAGAGGGCAGAGAGGTACTTGGAAAATATTAAGAAAGGCCAGAGAGGAGTTTTAGGTTCCAGCTTCCAGGTCAGGTCAGTCTGAGAAAGAGAGAGAGAGAGAAGGGACAGAGCAGTTCCTGCTCTTCCAGCTACTGAACACCCACCAGGCTAGGAAGGGGCTCTGGCTACTTCCTTGCTTCTTGACTCATGACACTTGGTTTAGCACCTACGACCAGCAGAGCGCGCAGGAAGGAGGTAAGATGGATGGGCAGATTGTTAAGGGCAACAAGTCAAGTACTGTCATTTACTGGAAAGGGAGCCCTGGTTCCCATGCAGACTGAGGCACTTCTGAGGAAAAAGCTAATGGGATTACTTAAGGCTTTTGGATAAAATGTACTTTCATTTTTACCAATTAATATTTTTCCTCCCCCACTGCAAACAGATGTCCCTCCCTTTGCCCTCTGGGAGGGGCAACCCGACAGCACAGCAACTTCTCTGAGCTCTTGGTCATTACTGGGAAAGGAAGTGAGGTCTTCCTGGGCCCTTAGGAAGTGCAGCTGTACGTTCAGAGAGCGTGGCAGGCTGGTTGACCATCTGACAGCTCTGAAGAGTGAAACCGCACCACAACGCTAACAGGGACTCTTTGGGCTGTCCTCCTTTCTCCCCTTTGCCCAAGGAGCTTGGCAGCCACCACAGTGTGGGCCAGAGAGGAGGCGCTGTCACAGAACATCACGGACTTGTGTTCTAATACCAACACTGCAGCTCCTGATTTATGAGGTTACTGTAAATCTCTCTTGAACCCATCCCTTCCTCTTCTTCCTAATTGCTCCTGCCTGTGGCAGGCTGTCATGCTGTCTCACCTGAACAACCTTGTTTCCAGTGTCCAATTTTACCTTCCTTTTCAGCATCTGCCTGATCCATTCCCAACCTCCCCCGGCCCACCACTGAAGAGTGAGAAGGTCTGTCTTTTCTCTGCATCATCAGTGTCAAGCACAGTAATAAGGAATACATTCCCCCCAAAATGTTTGGCCAGTGAATAACTTGCTAGGGGAAATGAATTAATCAAACGGTATGTAAAAGTATCTTTCGTACAAGATAGTGTAGGAATGTGAGCTGCCATTCTCTTCAGCTCAATAAGCAGGAGTACTTACTATGGGTTTGGCACTATGCTAGGGACTGAGCGTGTGAAAATGAATCCGATACATAACAATCCCTGGCATTCAACTACCACCCAGTGAGCAAGGCAGGCTGTATTACTCAAGGTTCTCCAGGGAAACAGAATCAATAGAGTGGATGGATGAATAGATAGATACATTGGGATGTATTTTAAGGAATTGGCTCATGCAATTTTGGGGGCAGGCAAGTCAAAATCTGCATAGCAGGCCAGCAGGCTAGAGACACGGAGAAGAACTGATGTTGCAGCTCTAGTGTGATCTGAAGGTAGTCTAGAGACAGAATTCCCCCTTTGGCAGGGTACCTCAATATTTTTCTCTTAAGGCCATCAGCTGATTAGATGAGGCTAACCCGCATTATGGAGAGTAATCTGCTTTACTCAAAGTCTACCGATTTGTTAGTCATATTTAAAAAATATCTTCACAGCAACATCTAGACTACTGTTAGCCTAATATCTGGGTACCAAGTTGACACATAAAAACTATCACATAGGCATATAGGCAGATGATGACAACACAATGAAAACTATTGTACATCTTCAAAGTAAACTACATCTTTCTTTCATGAGAAATTTCCCTCTGTATACGCAATGCACTCTACTGGGTGTGTCCACAGGCATGTCATTGAATCCTTACAACTATCTGTGATGTACTGATTGTTCTTACCTTTCAAAAGTGAAAGATGCCCAAGTAACTTGCACGAGGTTCTACAGTTAATATGAAGTGGAGCTGAGATTTGAGTCCAGGCCTCTGCACTACTCCAAATTCAATCATGCTATCTTTAACAAACATGTCTAGCTTGAAGCTTTGTTTTTCTGAAAAGAAGCACTTATTTAGCTAGGAATACTATAGTATCTTTAGGTATTTGTAACAGGGCCCCCGCATGCCCCCTCCCCGACCGCACACATGCACACAAGGATGTGACTCAGTACTCCCTGCCCATTCCACATTGGCTCTGCAACTGGAAGGGGGCCATGATTGGTCACAACCATATTGGATCATGCTGAGTCAGTAACCTGAAGGGGAAGCTTCTCAGATATCATTATTATGACTTTTTGTCACATGCACAAAAATTGTCTCCCTAACTTTAAGCCAGCCACAGAGCACATAGCCATTAGTCTTTCTCAATGGACAAGACAGAACTGTTGGCACTAGAGTGATCTGTTAACTGCTTATTATGTAAAGAATATTTTGTTTTAGACTTACCAAAATAAAGTAGGAAATGGACTGCAAATGAAAAATGCATTGTCTCTGGAGTGCAAACTTTCAACAGGGGGGAAAAACACATGATATATACATATGAATTCAGTAAATATTTATTGATGGCCTACTATGGGCCAAACACTGTTGGCATTTCAAGGAATACAGAATGAGTAGGACATAACATTATACCTCAAAGATGCAAGGAATGGGGAAGAAAGGGAGAAATAATATTCACTGAGTGGCTATTATATGGCAGTCATTTTATATTATTTAATCTTCACAGCAATCCTTTGTGGTAAAATAGTATCATCCACTTTACACGGAGGAGGAAACTCAGTCTTAGCAAAATGGGGTGACTTGCCCAAGATCACACAGTTGGTAAATATTGGAAGCTTAACCCAGATCTCTCTCTAATCTAAGCTCATGAGCCTTACGCTGGATTACCTTGCAGAGAAGATAAAACAAATCTATAAACCACTGCAGCTGACATGGGCATATAACAATGAGAAGGGATCAAGTGAAGTTCGAGAAATCTGGTGGTGCTATTTGAGATGGACTTCAGAAAGAACAGGTAGTATTTTCCAGGTAGAGATGAGAAAGAGCATTTCAAAGGAGAGAAAAGAGCCTGAGCAAGACTTGGAGGGGAAAGACGAAGGGGTCTGGAAGATGAGAGCTGAACAAGCTCTCATGTAGCTTTAATAGCAGGATACTCATCCTAGAAGGGGTAACTAACATGGATTAGAGCACAGTAGATTGGGAGATAGGGAGACCAGGTGGGAGATCCTTGCAGTACCCTGAAGAACACCAGCAGGAACAGTAGGGGAAGAAGGATTCGAGAGATGTCATAGAAGGGGATTTTACGTAGGGTGGTGCTGACTTGAATGATGGACTAATGAGTTCAGACTGATGTAGCAGCAGTGAGACCAAATGCAGGTGATGACTAGGTGGCCTGGTAAGGGCCACACAACAGAAGTCTTGATAAAGAGGGAGACACAGCAGGAGGGATGGAGGTAGGCAGGAAAGGAGGGGACATCAGAATGTTCCATCCTAACAGGGGGGCAGATCTGAGTTGTGACCAAGCACAAGGTGTGGCCCCCCCCCCCCGGGGGTGGTTGAGACAGAATGAAAGCAGAGCACATCCAAGTGGAAGAGGCCAGAGGATTGTGGATCCAGATGTCATCAGGGAAGCTGGCAGTGAATTATATGGAGAAGAAGTTAGTGCACCAGAGGCTGAAATAATTGAAGAAAGGTGAGAAAAAGTCCCAGAATCAGAGGTAACTGGGAACTGGAAGCATAGTGGAGGGCAGAAAAGTCAAAAGTTTACATCAAATCAGAAAAAAAAAAGTCTAGAAAACGGATAGTGTGCTATCCTGCAATCATAGGAGATATTTCCACCAGAAAAAAAATTAAAGGTATTTCATCTCTAGCTTAAAAATTAGGAGGAAAATGACCTATCAGACATTCATGTAAAATTTTCTATATTTGCTGGCAAGGAATGTTAAGAGAGGCAATGAAATGCCTCACCTTTCCTCACCTGCCCTGAGACCTACCCAGTCTACTTAAACCAGGAAAGAAGATAAATATAGAAGCTGAGCAAATCCCCATTTTTGCTAAGTCAATCACTTGCTATCACAGGAACAGGCTTGCATGTTCAAGGACAGTCTGCCCCTCTGTATCACTCATGATGTTAAGTTGAATGGGCAAAGTGTTAGTTCAAGGCACACAGCCTGGGTGAATAACCTGTAATCAGCATGAGGTATAAGAGGAAAGTCTGTCCAGCATGGAGGAGCCGCATTCCAGCCCCATGACAGGGCATCAGGTTCGGCGACTGGGTCAGCAATTGTGCTCCAGTTGTTGCTTCTATTAACTACAGGGTTTTGCAAGTCTGGAACTTCCACCCACCCAGAGCAGATTGCTAGCTTATCTGGCATTTGTTAGTGCAGGGCTCACTGCATTGTCATGCATCATCTGCCCTAGGCTTGTTCAAGTGTCACACAATCTAGGGTAAAACGAAGAACTCTGTGCACAGATCTCAATGTAATTTCAGTTTTTCTATTGTGAGTGCTCTGCCGGCTAGGGAGTTCCAGAAAGTGTTGCTCAATAATTACATGGTAGGTCACAACAAAGAAATGAGTGGTGTAGCTGTCCGTCATAGGGAAGACTCAGGAAAAGAGCCCTGACTGCTGGCAACTGCCTAGATGCATTTGTGTTGTGCTGACATTAGAATCTCATTTGGAAGTAACCTGGGAGGTCAGTGAGTCCAATTGCTCATTCAAAGCAGCACCATTGGCATATGGTCTTTCAGGCTCAGAGAGCTGGCTACCTCATTGGGACATGGCTGTGTGCAAAATGACCTTGTCTCTCCATCAGGTTTAGTTCTCATAACTATATTTAGGAGCTAATATTTATTGTCTACTATGTGCCAGGCACTGTGCTCTTTAAATGCATTATCTCAAATTGTCCTCACAATAAGCCAGGAAGGTAGGTATTCCTGTGCCCATTTTCCACATGAGAAGCATTCACAAGTCCTATGGAGTCAGGATTTGAACATACATATGCAGGTTTGGAGGACAATAGAACCCATGCTCTTTTCACGAATGCTCCATGCTGGTTCCCAGGGCCTCTGTGTTGTAAACTCAGAGTTGTGCAACTCAAGTATTCTGTCAGCTCCTGTCTGGAGTGACACAAATCTACAGCCTCTTTCTCAATGATACTAGTAATAACCATAATAACAGGTTTTAAAATAATTTGCATGTCTATTATATTATCATCACAACAGTCTTATAAAATGGATAGAACAGGGAGTTTACAGTTCAGTTTACAAATAAGGAACCAAGACTCAGATAATTAATTTAAATTCTGAGTCACAGCTGGTCAAATGAGGAATCCAGGATTCAAACCCAGGTCTCAGACTGTGGCGCCTGGACCAGCAGCATCTGGGAATTTGTTTGAAATGAAACTTCTCAGGGCCCACCACAGACCTAATAAATCAGAAACTCTGGGGTGGGTGCAGCCATCTGTGTTTGGACAAGCCAACCAGGTGGCCATGGTGCACTCACGTTTGGGTGAGGCCAGTGTTTCTTCCATTGCCCAGCCTGTTGTCCACTCTGTCACCTCTATCTAGTCCTGACTCTCTGTAATGAATAAATATAGAACGAGGTAAACCAGTCTAACTGAACCTTTCATACCTGAAGTTTTCACTCAGTAATTTCTTAAGATTATGTTTGAGATTCTTGGTGCTGGAAAAAAAAAACAGCCCTCAGCCCTAAGAGAGGAGGTCAGTCAAGACTGTTGAACTTATTTTCTCTCAGGGAACTCAAGGGTAACAATCCTCCAAAATGGAGATTGCATTGTTTTTTCTACTTAAGAAAAATTTTATTTTGCCTCCACAATATCACATCTGTTAAGTATAGCACTATCATAATCACCAATGGTCCTTTCAGGAGTTTTGTTTTTGATAGGATTTTGCCTATGAAACAGTCCTTTGGAAAATATTTTCTTTATTTAAAATGAAAATACTGTATTGCATTAATTCTAAAAACAGATACTTTTTGAATTGAAATTAGAGAGTATGTCACAATCAATGGCATCTAACATTGGACTGTCTATTACAAATTGGCAATATTCATCTAAATATTAAATCTCAGATTGTCATTTAATGGATGGTGGAGACTGGGGGCTCCAGAAAAATGGTTAGAAAAGTAGAAAGTTTGGAAAGAAAGTTGAGAACCAATAAGTCTGACCAAGCCATGAAAATCAGTAGAAATACCACTTATTCAAAATCAACATCCACTGGAGAGAAAGCACTGCAGCGTGCCCAAGAGCATGGTCTTGGAAGTCAAATGGACCTAGCATCCAGCACAGCTCTGCCGCTTTCTACCTGTAGGACTAGAACAAGTCATCCAGCTACTCTTAGCCTGACTTTACGTGTCTGAAAAATGGAGATCACAGTTGAAGCCATTCAAAGAGTTGTCGTGAGAATTAAAGGAGCTCAGACATGAAAAGCACTTAAGACATAGTGACTAACACATAGTAAGGACTCAAAAACCGTTAGCAATTATTTTTAAGTATTAAATGACTAACAGGTGCCAGGTACACAGTAGAGCAGATGTCAGAGACGTACCATGAATATCCTGTGAACCTTGCCCTCTGATCCTTCAAGTCTGACCCTTTCACTCTTATTCTACAAAATCTGTTTCTCTTTTGGTTTACTTTTAATGCAGCTCTTGGGACATATCCAGAATTTATCATCTAATGTGGCTGACCACCAATAGGACTTTCTTCATAAATACCACATTTTAACTAATTTAAGATACCATTCATTGTAAGACACATTATGTTAGGTATCATTATTCAGAAAGGAAAAAAAGTGCCCATTATAATTGTAAGATGCCATTGATTGTGACATACTCCCTAATTTCAATTCAAAAAGTGGGGGGAAAAGTTTGTTTTTAGAATTAATGCAATATGGTATTTTCACTTCCCGTCACTGCTTAGAACTCACGAAGAAACATTCTGCCTGGGTTATGTGTATACATGTGTTAAGAAGATGGAAGGGGAAGTGGCTTATGAAAAAGACATTTCACAATAGATTGGAACTGGCTTTGAGGGAAACTTACTGATTCAGAGAATAAATAAAATATCAGTGAGAGAGATTCTGCACTAAGAGGACAGTACATTTCTGGAGCTGCATATGTGCCATATCAAAGTGATGCAGTCAGGTCAGGTAAACATACATGTATTTGGCTCCCACTCTTTCCCATTCACTATTAGGTGTAGGGCTACTGGAAAAATAGCATCTATTCTCTCTAGGGGTTCACATACTAGTAGGAAAGATAGATGGGTAGATAAACAGAACACAGATGGATGGCTTCAAAATATGCACAAAGTCTAGAAATAGCATAGGGAAAATGATGTGTTGCAGAGAGAAGGAGTAGGAGATGTACATCAAGGTGTACATCAAGAAGGCTCCTTGAGAAGGCAATGCCTGAGAAAAGTTTGGAAGATAACTAAGAGCTAAAGGAGCAATTTGGTGAGAACAACAGCACTAAGAAAACGGTGTGGGTGTCATTGTGTTTATTTCAACCGAATTTGTTCTTTCACAACTGTAGATTGGATGCCCTACTAGTCAGGAGAAAGCATGTGAAAGAGAAGCACACATATCTTTCTGCCCAAACTAGTGAATTTACAAGTTCCTATGAAGTAACTCACTATTACTATACACAGAAAAACAAAAGAAAAAGAACCTTGTTGTACCCCTCCTACTCCTCTCTGCAACATGTCATTTTCCCTATGCTATTTCCCTATGCACAAATTTGGTACTTTTTGTTTTCATGGAATTGACAAACTCTTGCCTTTTTCAAAAAACAGCATTAGGATTGTATCTCAAAGAAAAGCTAAGATATTCAATTTCTTTCCGATTTTCCACATTGTACTCTGCAAGAGGAATGAAGGGGGAAAATGCATTGTAATCAAAAATAGCATTTATCATAAAATTGATAGACAGTATAAATAAATCATGGGGATGGAGGTACATGTGTGATTTTTCTCAAAGGAGGAGTTTTACTAGGGATGGTCTAATGTTAGCTGATAAAATGTGTACAAATTCAATTCAGTTTTTTTCTGGGCACTCATCCAATTCTATCTCCTTTCCACCTTCAGTCAATGCTGATGGTGCAGTAAAGCCTTTATTATTCAGAGAGAACCCTGGCCAACCTTGACACTTCCAAACTTAGCACTTCATGTCTTTGACCCTATCCATTTGTCACTGCCAACACAGGGCACCTCTCACATGGCAGAAGTCACTTGAGCCACAAATTTAGTGTTGGCCCCTTCCTTGTTTCATTTCATAGGTATCATTCATCGAACTGTCTTCTTCCTACATCTGCCACCTACTATACACTCTCATTTACACCCTGAACACACCAGATAAAACCAGTTTGATCACAGATTATAAACCAAGACAACCGTATACCAGGTGATTTAACTTTGGACTTTTTGAGATTTCAGGGAGAATTTGTCTGCAAAGAGTGTATGCACAGCCCAAGTTCCCTCTGAAATAAAACCCTGGATCAGTTGCCACAACACTGATTATGGTTAGGGAAAGATAGATAAGGTTATGGCTCCATTCAAGGAGAGCTTATCCTATGTAAATATCTTTGTATGGCCATAATGAGATCGTGAATAGAAAGCAGTTAGCACAATGCCTAATATGTAAAACCATCAAAAGGTTAATTTCCCCTGTGTAGGGATATTTCACAGGCATCCCACCCTAATCTGAGATGATAGATATTCTGTAAAAGAAGAAAGACAGAGAGAAAAGAGGAAGTTGTTTGGTTTATGTTGGTTTGTTTTATCAGAACCTGTTTTAGCATTACAACAGGGAAAAGCCACGCCTGACCATCTTCCTCATTATTAAACAAGCTTAGAAAGTTTACAAAATCTCATTTTTTAACAGACTTTGGTAGCATATGCTGTATATCAATGGAATTTAATGCTCCAATTAAACCATAAAGAATTTTGGGGGTCTGGGCACAGTGGCTCATGCTAACACTTGGAAAGAGTTCACTTTGGAAGGAGTTCAAGACCAGCCTGGGCAACATAGTGAGACCCCATCTCTACCAAAAACAAATTATAAATTTAGCCAGGTGTGGTACAGGTACACACCTGTAGTCCCAGCTACTCGGGAGGCTGAGGCAGAAGGATTGCTTGAGCCCAGGAGTTTGAGGTTACTGTGAGCTATACAATGATGCCACTACACTCTAGCCTGGACAATAGAGCAAGACCCTATCTCAAAAATAAATAAATAAATAAATGAAAAGATTTGTTTTGTATATAATTTATATATTTTTGTAAAGCAAGAGGAATTATATTTTTATCAGGAGCTTTTCTTAAGTCAGTACCAAACTCCCTCTTCTTTTTGTGTCTGATGTAAGGTCACCCTGTTTCATGATTAGGAATGTTAGGGAAATAATGGGAGACAGAAAGGATAGGGAATTGCTGTGTTTCAATTTGTTCATGATACATTGGTAACTCATCTGTGCCTTCTCCACAATTCCTGCCAGCTCTATGGAGGTGGTAGTGGTAAAGGAACAATTACAGTGGAAGAAATAAAATATGAATGGCTGCTTTTCCCCTTCTGATGCCCTGTGACATGTTTATCACTTTTCCCACTGGGGTTTTAAATAAAGGCTCCTATGGCGCTCAGAGCTGGAGAGAGCAGTAACCCTCTCCTGTCAGCCCCAGCAAAATGTTCGGCAAATTATGATGAGAACATCATTCTAGTGTAGTATTTCTAATTAATGTTAATATTTTCAAATAAATCCTTGAACATATGACAAATAACATTTAAATATTTACATTATATTCATGGAAAGAAATACATTTGGACCTTTTTTAAGGTGAAGAACACTCTGAATAACTGTTTTTTGAAACTACTTTAAAGTACAAAATCACTATATTTTAGAGTTTAGAAGGATCTTAGGCACCACTTAGCCTATTCTATTTGTTTTCTATGACAAAAATTAAGCCCAGAGCACTTAAATGCTTCATTCAGAAAAAACCAACAAGATAGTGGTAGAAGCACATTGAAGAAAGAATCATAATACTCCTAACTCAACCTCATAGATACACTATATTGAGTCATAAAAATTTTACCGTATTCAGGAGAATAGAGTCTAAGGATCTTTTCCAACATAAATACAATTTGCCAACATTTTCACTTACATTCTAAAGCAGCAGGCTCCCAACTAACAATTATTTCTTCATTTTGTACTTTTGGAACTGTCTAGTCTACCTTATTACTAACACTGGTGTTACCCTTTATTATCTAAACAAGTATCAGCGTTTGACTCATGACAATGTCTCTTCTCTGGATCTGTTTTCATGCTCCCTCGGCCTTGCGTCAGTTACCACAATCTCTTCCTAATGTAGTTCTATGGCTGGCAAAAGAGAAGTTTGAGCTATAAGAATACTCTCCAGTCCAATGAGAGGCAAAGATTTCTGTGACTTCCCTTTGACCATTATACATTTATACACCATTATACAGTCATTCATTCAGTTAATAATTTTTTCTGATGTCCCAGGCACTGGATTAAATGGTGTGGAGATCTGAGCTGAATGAGACATTGCTCCTGGACTCCTGGAGCTTAGAGTTTGGTGAGGGCAAGACGGGCAAACCATGCACTGTGGATACAGGTAGAGGAAGTGATAAATAATAGAGGTGCCTTGGGGAATAGAGAGGAAGGAGCTGTATCTAGGGATGATGAGAAAAGGCCTTATCTAAATATGCAAAATCCAAGAAGTCAAGACACTTAGGTGCTAAAACTTTTCCAGGAACAATCTCATTTTCCCCCAACCACCACCACCACGGGGAAGACACAACCCAGCTAATAACTAGTATCTGGGCATTTTGATCACAGGAATGCCAAGAATCTTTGCCTGATCCCCAAACAGAACAGAGGGATAGGTCTTAGGCTCCCTGGAGTGGGGATACATAGTCAGAATTAGAGAATGGGGCTAGAGAGAATCTTTTTGAAGACCAAGCCAGCCATCTGTAAGCCCCTTGACAGACGAACAAGACAGTTCTGAAAACACATTCTCAGCTGCCCAATGTGGCAGGTGGATGTGCCTGGGTGGACTCTGGGAGATCTAATCAGTCACAGGTGCATTTTGGGTGTCTTAAGTACAATTTAGTTACAGGGGTAAACTGTCACTTTGCACACTTGAGGCTGAGGCATAGAAACTAGCACTCTCTTGACCCAAGCTGCTGCAGCCCTTGGGCCAGTGTGTGCTCACATCCGTGCCTGTGCTTGGGAGGTGCTGGAATTGAATCACTATCTTGCCTACATCCCAGACCTCTCAGGCAACATTGGTGTTTCTCAGGGCCAGGCTTAGGGTGAGACAAGAGAAGCATCTAGAATACAAAATATAAGAAGGTGCTCTCTCTTAGGTTCCCACCCTGCCTGTGCACCATCTGGAGGGAGACTCAGGAGGGGTGTCAACAGTTCTCTGGCAGGTAACGCTTACTATGAAAGAGAAATGTGGGACAATGAGGAGTCTGGTTGATTTCCCAAGGACCCATGATTAAAATTTTCTATTGAATTTTTATAACAGAGATGTTAGTCAAAGGATACAACATTTCAGTTAGATAGGAGGAATAACTTCAAAAGAGCTATTGTACAACATAGTAAGATAGTTAAGATAGAAAACAACAACGGTATTGTGTTCTTGAAAACTACTAACAGAGTAGACTCTAAGTGTTCTCACCACCAAAAAAATAAGAAGCATGTGAGGTAATGCAAATGTTAATTAGCTTGATTTAGCCATTCCACACTGTATACATATTTTGAAACAACATGTTATATGTGATAACTATATACAATTTTTTCAATTAAAGAAAAAGCTTTTAAATTCTTATTTAAACTCCCAGGCAATAGTCCATGGAAATAACCACAAAATATTCAACAAATTAAATATGTGGTATAACAACTACATAATTCAGAGAGAAAGCATAGACATTATTAGTTTGATAATACATCTGGAGTTTTTTGATTATCCAATTTGTCTCAACTTCATTATTTTCCTTTTTAAATGATAATTCTAGTATTATCATAAACTTGTATTTGTGTTTTCCTTGTTGTTAAATTCTCTTTTTCTTGTTATCTCCACTCATATAAAAAAACATGCTGTTTGGGAAAGAGGAAGAAATTAAGGGGAAAAATGATTTAGAAGGGAGGAGAGAGACATTTCCTTAACAAGGAATCATTACTGCAAAAAGATTGTGTATATTTTCTGCAAAGGATAAGAAAAGAACTAAACATTCAATTTCGCAAAGTTACAGATTCTTGGATCCAAGAAGAAGGGTTGTACCTCAAAAAGAACACACTCTTCTATTAACACATAGAGGGTCATAGAATCTCATAAAACATTTTAAAACAGCCGAGGGCCAGCCCTGGGGCAAGAAGTCCCTTTGTGCTGGGTTTCCAGGCAGAGGTCATTTTGCCAGTGAGCTGTATTTCACGCAACTGACGCAGGGAGTTAAGTAAAAGTCTCCAACAGCACAGAAATGTGGGTCTTTCCCTCAGTGAATCATCATTATCAGCAATCAGACAAACTGTCGCATAGAGTCTGAGCATAAATTACTTCATCCCCACAAATTTTGCTTTAAAGACCTTTGGAGTCTGAATGCAATTTGAGAACACCTACCTCATTTGTTACTATTAACTCTGGGACATTTTATATGGCTAGTAACATGAAGGCAGAAGAGATGATAAAATATTGCAATTATCCAACTATAACTTTGAGAAATCTTTTCATGTTTATGGGGATTTTTAGATTTCTGAGACTGTTCCATCCCATTCTGTATAATTTATTAATAACATCCATCAATATCTATGGATATAAGAAGAAAATTGAGGCGCTTACCCAAATAAGTAGTAAAAAAAAAACAGTCAACAATTGCAGTATCTTATTTCATTGAATCCTCACAAAAATTTTGCGACATAGCATTGAGATTCTAATCCCATTTTACAGAGGAGAAACTGGAAGGGCGCATCTGTTAGTAGCAGAGCTGGAATTTGAACCAGGGATGTTCTGAGTTCAAGGCCACATTCTTCCAAATAAACTAGGCCGTTTAATCCAGATAATGACCAAGCTTACTATGGCCATTTCGATTAAGGGTGGTAAATAAATAAAAGAATCTGTAGCAGACAAGTTCTTCCTGTCTAGTCAGAAAAGCAACCTCATCTTAGAAGCACTTACCCATTAGGAAAGATGGCCTTGTGGATTATGTCAATGTTGTGTCAATTGTCTAAGACTCATGGTCAGTAGGACATGTGAACAAACCTAGTTGTGCTGGAAATCCTCTGTTTCTTTCAGTTCTCCTCCCCACATTCCCACCTGCTCTGTGCCCTGGAGGCTGACCTCTACAAACCAACCGCATCAAAGCTGATCCTTCCTCACCCACTGGGGCTCAGTTCAGCCATAGAAGGCCCTGGCAGTGGACAGCAGATGGGAGGAGATGGTGTTTGGCTGTATGTTCCCTTTCCCCCTTGCTTGCTGGCCTGAGGGCTGACTTTGACTGCAATCCTCAGACAACTACAGTTTGTTTTCTTCTTCTCTTCTCAGGATTGCTCTCTCTCTCTCTCTCTCTCTCTCTGTCACCCAACTTCTCCCTTTCCCATCTGCCTCCTAGGTCACCCCTCTCTGCTCTTACACCTTCTGCCAAAGAAGAGCCTAAGACAGGGACTCAAGTGCACACGGTCTATTTGGGAATTCAGAGAAGAGGAGTGAGATGCAGGAAGAGTGAGAACGAGGAAATTAGAAGCCAAAACAAGGATGAATTACTGAGTTGGCCACTGGTGCTTAATTCCTCAGAATCTGCTGAGGAGTCTTATGAAATACATCTCAGAACAGTCTGCAGAGAAATTGAAACTAATGCATCAATTAGCTTCCATCCCTTCTTCTTCAAGGGGGGCACACCCCCACTGACTCGCCCACATTTCTAGGTTGTACGTGCCTGAATGCCAGTCAGGGTCCCCCAGGTGCCCATGTCACAGCCTCAGGGAAGGCCAGGACAGGACCTGAGAGGCATCACTAAGCAGGCCAATGGCAAGGTCATAACCATGTGTCTCTGGGAAGGGGAGGACAGGAGGATTGGTGAAAATGGAGCCCTACCATTGTTACTCAGAGGTGCTTCACTGCCCTGTTGTTTGCTTTTTACCTAACCCTGACACACAGTTCCTTCTTTAAACTCTCCTCAATTTCCCTATTTGATGGGATACATGTTTTCTATTATAACCCTGACTGCTTTACTAGTATTCTGTACCCTTTTAACCGTTCCTTCAAGACTTTTCCTCACTATTCTCTATTCCCAAACAGTAACACCTACTGGTTTTATTCTCCCCTCTTGCAGTGGGTTGGATAGTGTCCGCCCAAAATTCATGGTCTTCCAGAACCTCAGAATGTCACCTCATTTGGAAATTGCTATTGCAGATGCAATTAGTTAAGATGAGGTTATACGGGAGTAGGGTGAGCATTTAATGGAATATGATTGGTGTCCTTATAAGAGGGGAAGAAGAGACACAGAGACAGAAACACCAGGAAAACAGCCCATGAAGATGAAGGTAGAGATTGGAGAGATGCATCTGTGAGTCAAGGAAAACCAAAGATTGCCAGCAACCACCAGAAGCTCGGAGAAAGGCATGGAACAGGTTTTCTCTCAAAATGCCCAGGAGGAATCAATTCTGCCAACATCTCCATTTCAGACTTCTGGTTCTGGAACTATGAGAAAATACATGTCTGTCATTTTAAGCCATTCAGTTTGTGATAATTTGTTATGACAGCCCTAGGAACCTAATACATCTCCTTCAAAGACCCACAGAGGTCTGACAAACACTCATGTTTCATCTTCTCTCAACTCATCAAAACTTATCTGTCCCGGGTTTATCCTTCAAGGTCACACCTCCACTTTTACCAGCTGATAGCAGGTGAATAGAGTGAATGTCTTTGCTAATGCTTTAATTAGCTACCTCAGTGCAACACAATATATCTCTTCAACTCTCTTAAACTCTGTCTACTTAAGGAAGCACTTTAAGAACCATTAATGGCCAAATAGTGGAGAGTGATTTGATCTGTTCCTCAGATGAAACCCTGAAGGACAGCAGTGCCCCTGCACTCCTAGCTTGAGAGACTCAACCAGGGTGGAGACATTCTGGAAATCCAAATGCCTGCCTACTTGTTAATGATCCCACCAGGAACTACAGGCACCAGGACTGCAGCCTGTAGTTTTATTTCTCAGTGGAATAAAATCCTGGATCAGCCAGGTGGGGAAAGAAAAACCACACCAGATTGTAACTGTTTTCCGATAAGCACAATCACCTCTTGATATGCCCTTGTTGATAATTCCCTACCTTTGCTTCTCCCTCACCTACCCTTGAACTCCTTTTTGGTACATAAGTAACTCTATCTGAAGATAAAAAAGTCAGGAGGAAGAATATGCAACTTGCTTCTCTTGAGTTTGCTCCTTTAATGTGGTTCTTTAGATGAGGGACATATCAGGCTAAAATGAGGCTTTGCATGCTGTAGGTGTTTTGTTTGTTTATTATCACTTGCATATGTAGTTGGTTGTAAGTATTAAACTCTGCACCAGACAGAGTGGCAGGTGTATAGTAAAAGTGAATGAATCCTTTCTCAGAGCTATTCTTTAGGTTCCATTTTGAGTCTCACTTTGCCTGGTCACTTTGACTCCAAAGGTATCTCAGCCTCCTTTGGCACTAGTTGTGTATCAACAATTTATATACTTATTTAATTTTTTTCTGTCTCATTTCCCCAACTTTATTGTAAATTCAGGGCCAAGTTTCACTATACATCATTGTAAAAATATTGATAATAACATTTATGAGCCCATCCTGTGTGTCTGACACCATGCTAAGCACTTAACCCTGACAATGTCCCACTGCATTATCATATTAACTCCATTTTAGAAATCTAAAGAGTGAGGCTTACGTCAGACAACTAGTAAATGGCAGAACCAGAATTCACAAGTAAGTCTGTCCTAATTCTAGCCCCTGCTCTCTTAAGCATAGTGCTGTCAGGCACGTTGCAGAAACTCCATAGTAATCTTTAAAAATTGTAAACAGATCCTAATTTATCAGATACTGTACAAGACATAAATATGCATGTTGATAATAGAGCTTACTTGGAAAAAAACCCCTGTATTAAAATCAAGTTTATTCCATAGTTATTTTGAAAATGTATTCTTCTCTTTTTTCTATTAAACCCTCTCAATTAGGCTTATTTCTGCTACTCTGCAAAACTACGCTTATCAAAATCACTCAGGACTTCCATATCATAACTCAGTGGTCAATTCTCTTCCTTCTTGATATCTCTGCAGCACCAGAAATGTTTGATTAGGGCTTCCTTGAAACACTTTCTTCACTTGGTTTCTAGAACACCATGGTCTGTTGGGTCCTTCTATCTCTCCAGACAGCTCCTTTGCTGGCTTCTCTCTACCTCTATCTGTTAAGGTCGGCATGCCCCCGGGTTCGACACTTGGCCTCTTCTGTATCTATCTATATGTACCCATCGCATGATCTTATGCAGGGTCATGGATTTAAACACCATACAGTCAGTTCTGCTATCACAGGACATAGCGTTCCTAAAAATCACTGTGCTGTGCAAAATGTACACTACATCATGCCCTAACAACCACAGGGGTTATGCAAAAAGTGTGATTGGGACATAACACTCAAAATGTCAGTGACAAAAAAAAAAAAAAAAAAAAGGAACCTAATAAAAAGAGTAGCATAATTTCATACATATTGAATGGTTAAGCAATGCATAAATGCTATAATAAATATCATGCTTTAAATTGACAAAGACCAGAAGTTTGCTTGTGGAAGGGTTGCAGTTTGTGTGAAGTGGCAAAAGGAAAGTTTTCTGAAATCAGTGGGGAAGCTGTAACAACAGGCATGAATAGGTGTGGCTCGTAACATGGGGTGAACTGAAGTTGGCTGGTAGATGTTTGAGGTGTGCTTATGTGAATGTTTTGAGTTGTCCTATACAGTTTGGTCCAGCTGAGTGCAGTTTTGTGCATTTACTTAGTGTTTCTTCCAGAATCAATTGCACATGAGCAAAGGCAAAACTCACATTCTATTTAAATTGTTCCCTAATATATCAACCTATATTAGGTCTTCAAGGGTTCTATTTCCAAATAAGGTCACATTCACAGGTACTGGGAGTTAGGATTTTAACATATGTTTTTGAGGAACATAATTCAACCCATACCACAAAATGTGCCCCCAGATTTCCAGAAGTTGTACCTAATGTCCCACCAGGTCATTTTTTAACCTTTTATTGACACCTACCCACAGTAGGAAAGACTCTGCATCATGTCCCAACACACACACCCACACACACCCTCAACTGAAATGAAAGTGTCACAAAATTTACTTTGTGGGATACAATCTGATATTTTTTATTCTGTCTGCCATTAAAAAGAAAAGATGCTAGTCATGACCCACTAATTAATTTTATGACCCACTGATGAGTTGTGACCCACATTTCGAAAAACACTGCTCTAGAATGAGAACAAAAACTTCTGTTCTTATGATTAACAATTGTTCCAGAGTCTGTTTATTCGTAAGTAAAAAGCATGTGATTATTGTTGATTGCATTGCACAGGACGCTTGTTAATTCACTGTATGATAGACTTTTGTTTATCAAAATCCTTTTCACTGTTTTAAGAGTCATTCCATTTACATTTCTAGCACGATTTTTTTGCTTTTTTCTTCCAATTTGTTATATTATCTCACATTTTGGTCACTTTGTAATCTTAAAACTCTTCTTACCCACTGCTCTAGTTCTGTTGGGTTAATAGTGCTATTAGGGCCTCAGAACACACCTGGGATGTGGGAATGAGCAGGAAGCCAAGGCCTAAGGGCAGAGGCTAAATGATCACCTGGCTTTCACCACCTGTCCTCATTCTGTGAATTTGAAAGTGGAGGTGCTTCTGTTCGTCCAGCCTCTGTGTGATCTTTGTGGTCTTTAGTGGATTTTACCCTCACTTTTCTTGCAGCCCCTTTGCCTGGAAGGCTGCTATTAAGGAGCACCTTCCTGCTGGTGGGTGGCAGGTGCCAGCTCCTGCCTCTGGCATTGCTCTTCACTCCACCCCAGACAATGCGTTATGCCAGTGTAGGCCCTCAGGCCACTCTACTAAAACAGGAAAAATTTCTTCCATCCTAACCCTGTTCCTAACTCAATGGGTAATCCTAATGACATATAGCTCTGTCTTCCCAGCCACTCACATTTTCCATGGGAAAGCAACCACTGATCATGCTAATTTTGCAAAAGAGATTATTGCAGTCCAGCAAGCTTTAATATAATGTGCCCCTGTCACATCACAAATTAATTGCAAAGTTAGAACTCAAATTCAGGTTCCTGGTGTTCCTGGGGGCTTTCCCATAAGTTATAGTAGCCTTTCATCTATTTCACAATATTGCCAAGAATGGGCCCTGTTTATCTTCAAATAAACTGGGACAAGCACAACTATTCAGAAAATACTTATGGTTCTCTGAAGACATCCGAGTCCTAAATTTGTTGTAAATATTGACCAAGTTGTGATCTTTCTTTTCTCATAATTCTGTTGGCATTTTTTTTTCTAGCAATACCCCTCCGCTCCCTCCCCCATCATCATCCCTGTAGCTCACATTCCTCACATTGAGAATGAAGAATCTGAACTCATATCTCTCTGGTAGAGCAACAAGAACTACTATTTTCCCTCAAGACTAAAATTCTCACTTTCCACACTTTCTTTTTTTTTTGGAGACAGGGTCTCGCTCTTTCACTCCAGCTAGAGTGCAGTGGCATCATCATAGCTCACTGCAACCTCAAACTCCTGGGCTCCAGCAATCCTCCTGCCTCAGCCTCCAGAATAACTGGGACTACAGGTGTGCACCACCATGCCCAGCTAATTCTTTCTATTTTTAGTAGAGACAGGGTCTCACTGTTGTTCAGGCTGGTCTTCTACTCCCAACCTCAAGCAATCCTCCCACCTCGGCCTCCCAGAGTGCTAGGATTACAGGCGTGAGCCACCGAGCCACGGGCGCCTGGCTTCACTTTTCACACTTTTGATCTTTCTGAAATTAGGCTGTGTAATAATTGATGTACCCATTTAATGTGGTTTGCTTTTTTCTCCTCAAAAATAAAATAAAAACTATGCTTAAATTGATGGTGCTTTGTAAAATCTGTGGCATCTTAAAGTTTATATATATGTGTGTATGTGTGTGTGTGTGTGTGTGTGTGTATGTAAAAGAGAATATCTCTGATGGGTCCACACTGCAAATGGAGCTGAAATATCTAACATTACAAATTTTTTCATGAGTTTTCTAGTATTACAAGACTTACATTGGGAACAGGTCTTATAATTTAACTAATATGTCTTAAATAAGATTGTAGATTTTCCTCTGATGATCAAAGCTTCTGTCAAGACTGGCTGACAACTAAACCTATTTCTCTTACCTTTTCTTTTTTTTTTCCCCCTTGGGGTTTCCACTTAAGTATCTTACGTTCCACATAATTCTACATGATGCTGTTGACTACTCAGCCTTTTGGCCTATTGTAAATGTCTTCAGAGGCCAATGGGTGTGAACTTCCTTCCATTGAGTATGTAGTCAATGCTTCCTGGAAAATGGCTGCTGTTTGGGGGAACAGGAGAAGTTGAGGGGTTTCCCTATAATTTGCACCCCTGACTGAACCATTCAATTGTTTTGGAAAGCCCCTCTGAGAGCAGAAGCATTTTAAACATTAAAAACAAAGGTTTTTGTTTCTGCAGTGATACAGAACCTTGACATTTCAGAACCAAAAGGAACAAAACTCAATGACCCAAGAGAAAACAATGATGAGAAATAAGTAAACCAAGTCTAGTGTAAACAGAGGCAGAAAAATATATTTTATTACATAAATAAGATTTTTCAGAGCAAGCAGGGGTTTGGTTAAATATAAAACTGGGAGATAATTTTTTAAAGCAAAATACTTGGCAAAGTTTTCTAGGCCAGCCTACATTAGCCAACAATTTATTTCTGGTTCTTTGAAGTTATTGCTTTGACTCAAGTGAAGGTTTTTACATTAATAAGCCTAAAGAGTATCAAACAATAGAATAAAGTCTTTATCTATTAAAATATTATAAGTGTTTATTCCTGCTATTGTCAGACCTACATGTGGTCTCCATGAAATGAGGCATTCATGGTTAACTTAGGTAATTTTTTGAACTGCTATTATATCTGTTCAGCTGCAAGCAACAGAGAACTTAAATACAGTAGTTAGAACAAACACAAGCTCACTTACTCTCTCACAATAGAAGTTTCTTGGGATGGCTACAGTTACCCAATAATGGCAGGGCTAATGTCTCTGTGATTCCTTAGATTTGGTCTTTCCCTCATGATTACAAGATAGCTGTTGAAGCTCCAATTATCAGGTCTGTGTCCAAAAGAGAAAGGATCTATGTCCTTTTTCATCTTTAATAATGAAAGCAAAGTTTTCCAAAAAATCCCCAGCAGATTTTTACTTCCATCTCATTGGCAAGAACTGTGTCACTTAGCCACCCCAAGGAAGGATAAACTTTTAAGTAGAGGCAATAAAGGGAGAAGAGGGTCAGAGATGGCTGATGAATCAGCCAATCCATAATGTCCATCAGAGTTTTTGTCTGGATATTTCTGATACATGATAATAATATGTAATTGATCTTGGAAATAAATAGCTTTGATGATTATGAGTCACCTGAGTTCAAAACACCAGTGTTACCCAGGCTTTTGTTTTAGTGAAGATGAAAAATAAAATAAAATCTTAAAAGTGGCCACATTGGACAAAATAGTGGACCTCCAATCATGGTATTAGTTCTAGAGATCAGAAGTCCTAAAATCAAGGTGTCACCAGGGCTACTTAATCCCTAAAACCTGCGATCTTGAGATGGAGAGATAGGTAGATTATCCTGAATAATTTGGGGGCCCAATAGCCCAATATCTTTACAAGTTTCCTTAGAAGAGGGAGGCAAGAGTGTCAAAGCCACACAAGGAAATGTGACAATGGAAACAGAGGCCAAAGAGAGAGAGATTTGAAGATGCCATGCTGTTGGCTTTGAAGACAGAGGAAGGGGCTATAGCTTCTAGAAGCTGGAAAAGGAAAGGAAGTGGATTGTCCCCAGAGCCTCCAAAAGAAAAGTAGCCTTGCTGACACCTTGATTTTAGGACTTCTGACCTCTAGAACTGAAAGATAATAAATTCGTGTTGTTTTAAGCTACAAGTTTATGGTAATTTTTACAGCAGCAGTAGGGAACTAATATAGTAGACCAGATCAAATTAGAATGAAAGCTTCAAATTGCTCTTGAAAAGTAAAAAGTAATGCTTCATAAGGGTATGGCTACAAGCCCCATAAATTATTTTCTGTGGGCATGCAAAATACCAATGCTAATTGCTAATATTTGCTGAATATTTACCATGCTCCCGAAAATGGAACGTGCATTATAGACATTTAATTCCATTCTCACAACAACAATACGAGATACATACTAACAGTTTTGTCCATTTTTCTCAGCATGGATGAATAGACTGCTAGGGGACAGGGAGGTGGGAACTCAGGAGTGACACATGAACAGCAACAGCACCCATGGGCAGCAGTGCTGCAACAGGCCAACCAATGGTTGGTAAGGAGTGTCTGTGAGCAGCGGCACAGGCTCACCAGGCTCCTTGGAAATAGTTGGCTACTATGCCAGTAGCCTGGGAACCCAAGAGACCGTGTGGGACACAAAGGGTCACTTAGGAGACTCTCCCAACTCTTTTCATGAACACTGGGAAGAACTTGACCCAGGGCTAGAATTCTAACTGAACCACTTAGTGGAATAATGAATTATACAGCATGCCTTTGGAGTCCTGCACTTGGAATAGACCAAGGCTGGTATTAACAGAGCCAAAGTCTGATAAAGACAATCTAAATAACTTCTCAACAATTTTAGAGAAAAACGCCAATACTATCAAAAGAGAAAGGTATTCCAGTCTCCTAAAAGTGGTGTTTGAATCCTGATGAGTTAATACAAACAAACATAAAAGCATACAGCACCCCTGGCTTTGCACAGTTCTGATACAAATGAGTTTCAGCTAACTTATGCAAAGCAAGGGCTGCCCATATTAAGTTCTCAGAGGAGCCAAAGGAAAATAATTGAGAAAATTACTCTGCAAAGATTGAGGTATCAAAAATATATTGGATGCTACTGCCTTGGATATTGTATCTATCAAAGATAAATATTTTAATAGTACATTGAAAATTCTCAAAAGATACATAATAGAATAAAAGCAACTCTTTAAAACTTAATGCTACTTATAAGGAAAGCCTCTAAACCTTCAACTTACTATCAGCTTACTTGGTGTTTTGTAAAAAATGTTCCAAAACATAAGAGAAAATGTAAGTTTTAAGAAGGTGGTTATAGCAATTATAGATAAGAATAGCTAAAGAAACCAAGCGCAGGGGCTCAAGTCTGTAGTTCTAGCACTTTGTCAGGCGGAGGTGGGAGGATCCCTTGAGGCAGAGAGTTCGAGACCAGCTTGGGCAATATAGTGAGCCCTTTCTCTATAAAAAATTAAAAAATTAGCCAGGTGCACCTGTAGTCCCAGCTACTTCAGAAACTGAGGTGGGAGGATCTTTGGAGCTCAGGAGTTTGCAGTGAGCTGTGATCATGCCACTGCACTCCAGCCTGGGTGACAGAGTGAGACACTGTCTCTAAAAAAAAAAAAAAAAAAAAAAAAAAGAATAGCTAAAGTGTACCAACAACTTAATTTTATTTCATGTGCAAACATCAACATGTGAGCCAGGCAGCTTTCATATTATCAGAATAAATATGATCTCAAAGGGACATTGAAGTCAATTGTTTAGCCTGCCTCAATGTGTTTTGTTTGTATAAAAAAGGAAAAAAGCAAACCAAACAAAAATGTCTTGATTCAAACCCTTCCCCTTTTCTGTATTTAAATTGGATTTAGAACTAGTCCAAAATTTTGTCATTGAGCCATGTCAAAAAGAGGTCCTAAAATAACCACTGCTGTGTCCTTTGAGGAAAGAATTCTAATCTCATCAAGCTGATTTTGGGATCCTGATTGGAGGGGAAAATAGTGTATCTCATTCTCAAGAAACAAAAGGAGATATACAGCCAAGGAAATTACACGATGAGATGTTAAGGTTCAAAAATAAATCAAATGAGGTGTCATAAAGGCCGTTTCCATGACTTAGGGATGATTTTTTGAGATCTTTATATTTCAGACCCTTTTTACATCATCGTCCTTTGTCCTAAAACATGACAGTCCTGGCTGTTACTTCCTGTGGATGCAAGGGTGGCTGAATGGAATGAGGCATAACCGGCCGCCTCATCCCTATTTCCTTCCATTCCTATGACATATTCAGACTGTGACTATGGCTTCCAGGACCTGCTGCTATTTCTGGTGATGCCTCAGATCTGGCACAATGGGCAGATTAGAATTAAGCAGGAGTCCTTCCACTTGACTGGCTTCTTTGTCATTTCCAACTCTTGTCACCTGCATTGTGTGGCTTCTAATTGTGCTTAGTATGCACTTGGAAGATCTCTCCTTCCTGCCCATTTTCAGGATATTGTACTGGCAACCTTTTTGTTGTTAAATTTAGCACAAGAATCTTAGGCACAAATTCGAAAGGATTAATAGGCTCTAAACAAAACTAAACAAATCAGAAATGATTACATGCAACCATCAACACTGCATAACAGTGTCTCTGTGTGCCTGTTAAAACTGTTCTTACATCATTTTTTTGGTTGACCTTCAACATAGAGTCACAGTGATGATAACTGTATAATACACTGATTTTGTCCTCTTATAGAATCAAAAAGCACAGTTTTTGCACATTCTAAAACTGCCTTTCCGTAATATTTGTACCCCCATAATATGCTGAAATAAAAAAAAATAAAATAAAATAAAACTGCCTTTAAAATGTTCAAATGTACCATTTTAATATTCAACTATGACCCTTACCTCTTATAGTCAATTAACTAACCTACTCTACCAATTAGCTATCATCTAATGAGCTTGGTTCAGTGTTCTCACTAATAGACATTACAAAAATAAATTGTTTTTACAACCAATAAATTTGGAAAATTCATCAAATTTCAAGGCCAACCTCCAAAGAATTCTCAGCATAACTTTTGCTATGGCCCACCTCTTGAAAGTTACATAATATACTGAATTTCCATATACTTTACTCAGCCTCCTTCTACCCCACATTAAGGCTGATGTGAGACTGAGGGAGATGGCTTAAAGCAAGCCCTTTGTACACATGAAGTGTCCCCTTTAATGAATACTCATTAGAGCCCTGTTGTGTACAATTCAGAGGGAAATTTTTCTTTCTATTTCCTTGCTTCACATTAGAGGAAAAGAAAAAATAGTCCATCACTGGCTCTGAATTGGACAGGAAGGACTTTTTTAAAAAATAAATTTTGTTCTGTATATTTGCGGTTTACAACATGATGTTAGAGGATATGTAGATAGTAAAATGGTTACTATGGTGAAGCAAATTAACACACCCCAGTAAGAGACAGCAATCCAAATGCACTCTTCCCTGCCTGTCTTTGCCCATCCCTACAGTGAAACTCCAAGGCCAACTTAGCTTGAATTCCCCAGTGATAATAGCACTTGTAGAGAAATTTCCTAATGGTAAATAAAGCTAAATTGTATTTAACACTTCTGTGCCAGACAATGATCTAAGCTCTTTACACAAGTTAATTCATTTTATCCTCACAACTCCATGAAGCAAGGACTATTATTATCTCCACATTAAAGATCCAGAAGCTGAGGCCTAGAGAGGTGGGGTCTTGTGCCAAAAGAATAAAGAAATACCAGGAGCCAGTCGTGACCACTACTGGTGTGGGGCAGGTACTTAGAGAAGAGATGCAATTGCAGGCACTGGAAGAGGTCTTCATTTTTCAGATTACGAACAGTATTTGAAGAGGAAAGCCCAAGAATATTGAGTTTAGTACACAGGATTTGACTACAGCAATGGTGAGGCAGTAAAGAAGCCACTCTCTGGGTCTGTGCGGCAGGCAGACGACCGGTGGACATCGGGGGCTCTAGCAGCGAACAGGACCCGGCTGCGGGATCAGGATCAGTTTATGGTACTGGAATGTGAAAGTCCAACGTGGACTCTAGCACTGAAACAAGTCTGGGTTGTCTGTGCAGCTCCCAGAGAGGAACATGAAAACTGGAACCAAAAGAAACCAAGCCATCAGAACCAGAGTATCAGATGGGGACTGATCTAAGGAAGTGAAAGGCCAGTTATCCAATAGGAAAAGGAGGCTGCGAGCTGAAGAGCAGCCCAGGAGACATGTTGAGCCTCATTTCCAGCATGATCGTGGCCACTGGGAGCCCTGCGGTGCTGTTTACCCTTCCTGGCCCAGTGTGGTCAGGCAGCCCAGCTATAGGCCAGGAAGGGAAGAAGCAGCGGCCAAGGCTGCCAGGAAACCTAAAGCCTAAAACTCCCCGTGCCTTCCACACAGCAAGCTACAGGATTCAGGTATCCAACACTAGCACTAAACTCAGTCTTAACTGGCACAATCCTTGCTCCTTGAGACCAGGGGAAAATAAATTGCAAATTCAAGAAATCTTAATACTCAATTTTTTTTTTATTGTGGAAAAAAATAAGAAACAACCAAAACCTCATAGGATGTCATCAACAAAATCACAGGACAAAATTCGATCTAATAGTATGCAGTCATCACAAATCATATTTTCAAGGAATATTTAATATTTACTATGAGGAAACGCACATAACAGAAGGGTAGGACCAAACACAAGCTAATGTACCAGAATGTGCTCTGAATTTACTGAGAGAAATTATATTCTTGTGCAGTAAGGAAATTGTACTGAAAAAATATAGCCTCGTTTTATATAAAACTAAATTGCCTTCATTCACATAATATTGATGGTATTGTTATAAGAATAGCCAAAGTCTGTGAAATATAAAAGTGTACTTACTTTCATAATATTTTCATAAAAGTTATTTTTTAAAAACCTACCACCTGATGTGTCTAGAAATCTTAAAAAAAAAAAACTTAACCATGGTTAATTTTTACCTTTTTTTGGTTAGTCTTTTTTAGTTATTTTATTTTTCTCCTTTTGGAACTAAATAAAAATTGTAAAATTTAAAATTACTACTTGGAAATGAAATTAATTTATGTAAAATTTTCCACATAGCAGATTAATACATACTGACCTTTACTTTTAATAGATATGAATGCAAGTAGTTAAATACTTTTGTTAGGTTTTTATCTGATCTAATTACCTGTAGGGAAAAAGAAAAACCTCTTTGAGCATAATTTAATTGTTTGGAAGTTTTGAATGGTGTAGGCTTTCTGTTACTGTAGACTGAGACCCAATCAAGTACAGGTAAATTTTAAGTTATGGAGACTTTTTTGAAACTGTAGGGCAGAGGTAGTGAACTGCACACCCTTTTCTTTTGTTTTGCATGATATCCTAAGCAAGTATCTTATGCATGAAATTAACTTGCTTGGTTGGCCTGCAGGCACTAAAGGGTTGTATCAGCAGTCCTGAAGCATTTGATGGGAGGAGGGGTGTTGTTGATGATATAAAACTCTTTTTTTATTTTCTTCAAATCTAATGGAGGGGATATGAGTGGTGTGGCCTAAAGGGAAGAGTGGGGCTTTGGTGGGAGGGTGCAGATGGGCCAGTCGATCCCCTTTCACACACTGCCAGAAAGAGACAGGGCCCCTGAGTGACAGGGAACCCTAGATAGACAGGACAGACAGGTTGACGGGTGAGCGGGGTGTGGCCGGCACAGGTTGGGGACAGGATTCTCAGGGCGGCCAGGGGAAGGAGTTTGTGAACTGGTGCCAAGAAAGTGAGGATAAAGAAGGAAGAAAAAAGGAGGAGGGACTGGGTCTGCTGCGGGGCGTGGGAGCTAGAGCAGGCGCACTGTGGAACCCTTGGTGTGCCTCAGTCTCATTCCACCATCCCTCTCTCATGTATTCTCTGGTCTCCCCCAGGAAACACAACAGCTAATTCCAGCACCATGGGATAGCTGGAAACCCAGCTCCTCGTTGTCATCCACACACTCACTTGTGGCAGGGATGGGAAAGTTGAGAAGACACTGGGGAGTCTGTGGGTGTTTGAGAGCAGGTGTCTACGCTGTTCCCACTGCTCTGAGGTAATTCTCACTAGTGTTCGGATTTGGCCCACACCAAGTAAAGATATAAAAATACACCTAGTGTATGAGGGAATACCTGCCCTCAATCCAATCAGCCCCAGGCTTACTCTCATCTGATTCACCACAAGCACTTCCCTCACTCATTCTCTCTAAGATGTTCAGAGTGACATCACTCTGCGGCCAGAACAGTTCCCAATACAATTATTCATTCATGGTGTATAGTTTCAACTCCCCTCATCACCCACACCCACTTTTTTTTTTTTTGGACAGAGTCTCACTCTATTCCCTGGGCTAGAGTGCTGTGGCGTCAGCCTAGCTCACAGCAACCTCAAACTCCTGGGTTCAAGCAATCCTTCTGCCTCAGCCTCCTGAGTAGCTGGGACTACAGGCATGTGGCCCCATGCCTGGCTCATTTTTTCTATATATTTTTAGTTGGCCAATTAATTTCTTTCTATTTTTAGTAGAGACAGTGTCTCGCTCTTGCTCAGGCTGGTTTCGAACTCCTGACCTTAAGCGATCCACCCGCCTTGGCCTCCCAGAATGCTAGGATTGCAGGCGTGATCCCCCACGCCTGGCCACACCCACTTTTTAAAAGGATCTGAGGTTTATAAATTGACATTCTATATAAATTGAAATAGAAAATGAAAAACTATGTGGAGAAAGGGGGAAACAAATATCACCAGCTGATACAGTTACTGTTATAGAGCCAGTCACAAAGAAATTGACTGAGGAAGTTAAGACTACCAAGTACTTTGAAAGTCTGTTGTGAGAAACAGCAATAGGTCTCTAATGAACCTACTACAGTGCCTGGAACACAGAAGGCACTCAATAAATGGCATTTATTAGTTGAGCACCTACAATGATCCAGGCAGTAGGATTAGAGTAGAGAATGGAAAAAAAATCTTTGTCTTAATGAGAAACAAGCCAGGGAGACAGGGAGGGAGGGAGAGAAGAGGAATCTGAGAGTGATATTTTCTGTGAAAAAAATACCAGAGTAATAGGGTGGAAGGTGTTTTCAGACAAGGGCTAGCTCCTCTAGCTAAGCAGTCTGAGAAGGTCCCTCTGAGGAGGTGACATTTTCTCTGAGTGTTGAATGATGAAAAACGAAGTGAGAGGACCAGAACAAACATAGCATCATTTCCAGAAGACGATGAGTGACATGAAAGGAGTGTTCTAAGCCATGGGGGAGGGTACAGGTTAGGTCCAAGGCTTAGATTCAATTTAAATTACAATGCTAAAGATGGGAAGCTTTTAAGCTGGGGAGTGATATGATCAAATGTCATCTTCAAAAAGAACATTCTGTGTGCTGTGTGAAGAATGAAGGGGAGTGTTCATGGGTGGAGAAGGCGTGGAAGCAGGCAGACCAGTTTGGAGATTGTGGGAGCAGTTTAGGTGAAAGGCAATTGCTGCTCAGGCGAGCCTCCAAACAGTGGAAGAGGTGAGATGTGAAGGATCGGGGATGTATTTTGGAGGTAAAGAGGACAGGACTTCCTGAAGAAATGGATATGAGGAAAAGAAAGAGACAGGGGCCAATTCCCAGATGTCAGACTTGAGCCACAGGCGGATCGGAAAGGTGACGTTATTTGCTGAGAGAGAGAAGAGCAGGGGAGGGATGATTTTGGATCGATGTTAAAATTGCCTGACATCGAAGTGGACATGCCAAGTAGGTAGTTGGACATACAATCTGGAGGTCAGGACCATACCTGGCAGATAATATTTGCGTAAAGTATAATGCAAACTTGCATTATGCAAAACGCCCAATTCAGTTTTACCAAATTGAAAAACAAAGAAAAGCTTAACCCTCTTAAAAGGTGATATTTACTGTGTTTGACATCTCACTTTTGTGAAATTAGATCTTCTTGAAAACTTTTATTTAAATGACTCTTAAGCTACTTTTATCAACACACAAGGGTTGGCTCGGTAAAAACCATAATTTCTCTGTGGCCATCAAAACCTAATAAAAGCAGGTAATGATGCAGTTGCATTATCAGAAACATGGTTTTCTTATCAACAAAATTCTTATAAAACACAGGTCACTGATTCCAGATAAAATTCTGCTTCACTGGTTCATATCTTCTGATGGGCCTAGTTAAAATCCTTCCTTCTGAAAAGAAAAGAGGAAGAGAGGTGCCTTCAGAGTAATGTTTTTCTTGATATCCTAATGCTAGCCAAACTAGCCTGTATTGATTATGATAAACTGATTTTGGCTGAATTTCTCTATTCTGCTCTTGAAGGGTGCTATGGCTAACCCATTGTTGAGGGCTTGCCATATAATTGTGCAGCTTAAGAATTAATCTTAGGAGGAGTACGTGCCCAGGCCAGAGCGGCGTGAGAGTCACACATTCTGGCCAAGGTTCACCTAACAAACAGGGTTGCTGCTTGAAGGCATAACAAAGGGTCTGAGTTTCTGCAAATAGGCAAGAGCTGCCCAGCCCCACGTTAATAGGGGCCTGGAGGCCACACAATAAACACATTGTTCCTATTATTGTTGCTTGGCCCTTAAGATGGCTGGATAGCCAGAGATGGGTAAGATTCCTCAAGGAGGAACAATCTAAGACAGGCACAGCCGCCGGGGGGCCAGCCAAGAGGAACTGGGGACGGAAAGTGCCCCCTGTGGCTGCCTTGCTTAACCTTTGCTTATCTCAGCCTCTGACCTATGCTTTGAGCAACTGCCTGGAAACCTTGAGTCAGGGGACATCTGTGTCCTTAGGCTAAGTGTTCCAGAATTTATGGCCATTGCTGCAATGCCTGGGTGGTCACATATAAGGAAGTAACTTTGATTTTTAGGGTATAAAAATAAAAGAACTGGTGCGTTCGGTGCTGCAGTCTTGTACCGTCTTTATGTGTGTCCGTGTCTTTCATTGTGTGTTCCTTTGTGTTTTGTGTTCATCCCCCATCCTGCAAACGGGCCACGACGCCCATTCCCAAGATATCAGAGATGTGATATGAGGTGATAAATCCCACCGTGATGCTACATACAAAAACTCCCATTGAAGGGAGCATCGGCAGTGGCTAAAGCTCACCTGCCCCTACTCTAATACCCAGTTATGCCTATCTTGAGAAATCAACTATTTGTGAAGTGCCAATTGCAGTGACACTTACTATTCCTTATATGCCTGCTGTATGCCAGGCTTATACAATATCTCATTTTAACCATCACAACACATTTACAAGGTTTTTATTTTAGAGATGAGAAAACAGAGGCTCAAAGAGATTGTTACTTGCCCAGAGGTAGAACTTGGGTTTTTATACACAGTTGTGTCCAGACCCAAATGTAGTTCTCTGTCTAGTTTATGATGTTGTGCCCATCAGTTAGATAAACATCATGGAGAAGCTACAATGGCAATAGAGCAAGATGAAGATGTAGGGGTGAGTTTTGCAATGACTGCAACTTACTTTCACATGGCTCTGAAAACACATACAGCTAATTCTCATTACTTGTAGTAGCTATGTTCTATAAAATCTCCATGAACACTGCCTTAGCAAATACTGAATCATTGCTCCTAGGGCAAATACATGGTTAGTTTCCCATTGGCCCATTGGCCACAACATTTCTGTAACCAATCCATATATAACCTTGTTTTATGTGTGCTATGGTCTAAAGACACCTTATTTAATATATATTAATGTTTTTTATTAATATTGAATTCATGGACAATAACACTATAACTCATGACTACATGAAGCTTTCTAACACATGTAGTTTCTCTGTTAGGCATATCACAGCCTTCTAGAGCTTAGGAACACTAGACAGGACTTCAGCAGTATGCTCAAGGGCCATTTTAAACAGTGAAGTCACCAACAGAATAAAAAAAAATGGCACTGAATAAACTCTAAAAGGACGCTTGTCTAATTATAGGGGGTCAAGGGGAGATAGACACAAGATGCACGGCCCTTGCCATCAGGGAGCTTCTAGTCTGTTAGGAGAGACAAGATTATCCCAATGAAACACAGGGAAGACAACATAATTGAGTATGCGAGGGGTGAGGAGAGTGTTTTATATTGAACTACGTGTTCTTGCTTTTGTCCTTCCCTTTTCCAGATTTTTCAAGCACCAGTGATACTTTCTATATGAGCTTCTTTAAGGGGAAGGCAGGTCAGCCTAAAACAAAGAAGTCCACTAAAATTGTGACTGGATTTCTTGCATGCAGAGTAGAAACTATAATCTGAAAGCTGACAGATTTTTTGTTTCTAAGAACTAAGTTTTTTTCAGTGAACTAAGCTGGTTCCATGGAATCTAAGAGCTGAGCTTTAATGATAAGGAACCAAGTTTTGTGGATTAAGCACTGAGTTGCACTAACCTCCACAGAATGGTAAAGACTGCCAGTTGATATATATATCTCTCTTCCTACCGAAAAAGGAAAGAAGGATTTCCTAGTGACCAAGAAGAGGAAATTCAGAGAGAATAAAATAGAGTATTTAATAAGAATAAGACAGCTGGTAGCAAAATCTGTTCCCTCTTGTGGTCAAATCTTAGGTCAACTGTGGTAAAGACACTCAGATATGTTTAGGAAAATCTTAATAGTACTTTCCAAAGGCAGATCCCAAGAGGAAAGCCTGTGTCTTAGCTCAGGCTGCTATAGTAAAATACCACAAACTAGGTGGCCTAGACAACAAACATTTATTTCTTGCAGTTCCAGAGGCTGGGAAGTCCAAGAATAAGGTGCCAGTAGATTCAGTGTCTGGTGAGGGCTTTCTTCCTGGCTTTTAAACAGCACCTTCTCATTGTGTCCTCACATGGTAGAGAGAAGTAGCAGCTCTCTTGGGATTCTTATAAGAACACTAATCCCATTTATGAGGGCTCCACTCTCACAACCTCATCTAATCCCAATTACTTCCTAAAGACTCCACCTCCTAATACCATCACATTACAGAGTAGGGTTTCGACATATGAATTTTGGGGGGACATAAGCCTTCAGTCCATACCAGCCAGTTTCATGGAAAAGCATTTATTTTGAATGGCACTGAAGCAACATGGCCCCTGGATCATGGCTTAGCCATGACTGAAGGAGGTGGTGAGGCAGCCAGGCCTCAGCATATCCTTGCAGGGCCCTTCATGTCATAGGCAACTATGGATAGACAACTGAGAGTTTTTAACCCTCAAGGAGGAGAATGGAGGGCAGGCAAGAAAAATAAGAGCTTTTGCTCTCAGTAAAAATGGAATCTACAAATGTAGCTGAGTTGAGTTCAATTACAGAAAAATAAAAATTGTTACATTTTTTTTACATACAAATGTGGCTATAAATTATAAACTTGCACCATCAAAAAGCCCCACAGCCTTGCAAAGCTGAGTGAAGTGAGCAAAGGCAGTGGTGAGGCTGGGCCCTGGCTCTAAGGCAGTGCCTAAGCTGCAGAAGCAGCAGAAACCTACTGGGGAAGACAGAGAGCTGGGATCCTCGGAGTGTAGCTGTGAAGTGAGAAATCACCTGAGGGGGATCGTAAGCACTGTGGCAGAAAAGCTATTGGATTTGCCTCCTCCAAAAAGCCCACTGCCTTCCAACAACACCTTCAGTTAAATGGACTAAAGGTGTTCTCCATGCTACACACCAGACCCAAGCAGGCCAATCAGTGGCCCTTTCCCAGGAATTTGGAATTGAAACACAGGGGCTCTAGTTCCCCAAATTTCAAAGTTTAGCATACTCGAGACTCATGTGAAATTCCCAAGCTCCATCACCGTATATTCAGGGCTGGAGCAGAAGGATCTTTGATCTTTAGTATATATCTGGTACAGCAGGTTTTGAGCTTGGGAATCGGTATTTTAACTAATACCTTGGTGAATCTAAAGGAAGGCCATGGATCACAATTTGAGAAATAAGCCTCTGGACTGGGAGGTTCTCTAGCACTATGGTGGAAACCTTTGGTCATATAAATGGTGATGCAAAAGAAAGATCTGGAGACAGAGAAGTGTATGCAGATGTGCAGAGAGAAGTTGTGAGGCCCCAGGAGTTGGGCTAATCAATCACCCTTTTCTAGCCCTTCTCCTTTGCCTGCCTTGCCCTGGTAGAGATTAGAAATTCTAAGCACCTTTTCCCAGTCTCCTTTGAAGCCAGGAGGTCATGTGATATATTTTGGGCCAATATATAGAGGTACGTGGAAGTCTGCTTTGTTGAAGGAGGGCATTTTGGGAAAGCTTTGGCTTTCCTGATGGAAGGTAGATATAGGGGCAGCTGCCCATTTTTAGCCTTCTTTCTCCTACATGATGCCTGGAGCTGCAACAGTTATTTTTAATCCATGAAGCAATAGGTATAACCAAGAGTCAACATACTAAGGATGTGGAATAGGAGGAAAGGCCCCTAGTGACAGACTCAATGTCCCCATTTTTGCTTGTGGCACATGCATAGAGTAGAATACGTTGAAATGTTTAGTGACATATAAGAAGAGTGCTTATAGACTTTTTAAAAATATATGTAATCAAGCCCCTGAGACTAAAAGTGTGGGCGAGCACATTCTCCTAGAATCCTGGAGTGGTATAAGTGACAGGTAGGGCCATTCCCTGATGGTGGTCTTACACCATAATCAGGTAGAAATAGTTGAGAGCAAGGGAACATGTCTAATAACCAGTTCCAAAGCCATTCCAGCAGTGACATTTTGAGATATAAAATAGAAAGGTAATGGCCCAGCTAAGAAAGTGAATTGCTTAGATTTCCCTTCAAATTATAATGAAGTTCCAACAATACATTTATAGTTAGTATACAGACTATGTCAATATGGCATAGTTATAGGCCAGACAAACTTAAAGACACCTAGTCTCAAAAAACTCAAGTCAATAGGAAAGTAATTAAAAATCCCACGAAAAATCAGAGAAGATTATCACAGAAGGACCACAACCTATGAACAGTGGCTGAGGTTGGAATCACCTTGGTCTGGGCAACCAGATAGCAGGGCCCAACTAAGTCAATTGGCCAGCAAACCCAGAATGTGCAACCTCACGTTCTGATCTAAAAATTTTTTATACTCGGGATGGGACAATGACTAAAATCCTAGTAAGAAGACTTATTGAAAATCTAGGAAAATAGGAAATAAGATTTAGAAGCAAAGTCAAATCCATCACATTTTTAAAATCAGAAATGAAGTGAAGGTATTGAAACAGTTTCATAACTATAGTGACATTTTATGTTGTTTTGCTACTTAAGGTGTTGGAGAGTATATTAGTTTCCTGTGTCTGCTGTAACAAATTACAAATTTGGTAGCTTAAAACAGAAATGTATTCTCTGATAGCTCTGGAGGAGGACAGAGTGGTCTGAAATCAAGGTTGTGCTGCCTCCAAAAGCTCCAGGAGAGAATTCATCCCTTTCTAGTGGCTGCAGCATTTCTTGGCTGTGCCCTCATACTTCCAGTCTCTGCTTCTGTGGTCACCTGGCTGCCTCCTCTTCTGCATGTCTGTCTAATCTCCCTCTGTCTTCTAAAGACACTTGTGATGGTATTTAAGGCCATTCAGATAATCCAAAATAATCTCCCCTTCTGATATGTTTGATTTGTGATTTCCTTTACTATAAATTTAAACTTATGGTCAATGTATAAAAGTTTAGTGAATTTTGTTCTTGATTTATCATTTGAACAAGAAGTATGTGGAGGAGAGTTGCTTGCTTTTCAAACTCAAATTTTATATAAATTTATAAAATAAATAAATTGGACTTAGAAGCAAAGGACAAATGGTTGCAAATATTCTTTTTCACACAAAATTTCCTGGACATCAATGAATCTGTCACTTTTTCTTACTTGATGTTTCCCTTCGTTTACTGTGTGTGTGTGTGTGTGTGTGTGTGTTGGTAACCCTCAGTAGAATATTTCTCATTCTTGCCCTAAAACATGAGGAGAAAATTGGACCCCTGCAAAAAGCGAATTTATGTAAGTGCACCCAGATACTTAATCCCATTACTGAGAACAGTTAGGATGAGCAATGAACAGGCATTCAGCACCCTGGTTCATCCACAGCCCACGGCAGGGCTTGTCTGCACACACCAACTGCCTCTGCAGGATGTGCAGAGCTCACCAATCAACTACTGTTTGTCTCATAATGACTCTTGCATCTGGTGCTTGTGGATTTTGGTTCCCTTAGCAGTGGGTCTGGGGGCTGCTCCAGAATGCTTTGTTTTATTTATTTTCCCTGACCATGCTAAGTGTGTCCTAGGTTTTAAAGCTACTTTTTGAAGGACATTTGCTGAGATGCATTTTGACAATGCTCTCTAGTCCATGAGGCACATGACTGAGTTCAGGGATTGCCCATTGTTACCCAGTTTTGAACACCAGGGCAAAAAAGTTCTGGAAAATGGTTTGCCCCAAGGCATCTGCCCCTCCCATCAGCATATTCCATTCCTAAGGTAATTCCTTTCCTGGCCACTGGTACTTTTTTTCCTCCAAAAATTTCTCACCCCTGTGTCCTGAAAGATTTCTGCATGTCGGGGCAGAGAGATGAGGTCAGCTCCCATAATTTACATAAGTTGCATGATGTGGGGCTGTCCAACAAAGTAGCCAGTCATCAAGTCTCAAAGGCACTGAGAATGTCTTTCACCTCTCCAGCATATCATCCTTTTGGTTATTTTGTGTCTACCGAAACCACATCCACCACTGAAAGTTTTTTCTCTGGTCCTCTTTTAATTTGCTGTGTGGTCAAAATGTTGGACCCAGACTATATTTTATGCTGCTTTCCTGTTTGAGATCTAGTCTACTGAATAGAATGTACAGGATGAGTTGTAGTAATTCATGGCCCTCGTCCTGTAGGTCACAGCAAGCACTGTAGGGTATTACTGACTATGCTATACATAGCTATACATATATGGCTTTGGTCTTTAGGATGTGTTATAAATAAAAACTCAGTCACCTTCCTCTACAGGTAATCAGTCCAACATGTCTGGCCCTGTTTTTTGCAACTTAGGAAATTGGAGGGAGATAGCTTATTTGACTTATCTTGGGTCACAAAGAGACATGATGTGTCAGAGAACAAATATGCTCTTTTGTGATGACTAGATAAACCAGTGGTATAAAACACCTCAAACTAGAAACATTTGAATAAAGCTAAACTAGTATAACTTTTGAGTCACTAAAACAGCCTTTCCTGAGTGCTTTGGGAGTTTCTTTGGATGCCTTCCACCAGAGTACGAATCAGATCCAACGCAATGAAGCCTTCGAGAGGAAATGAAGAAATGAAGTTACAAGAGGCCTGCATGGCCCCTGGAATTTTTGTTTCTTCAGCAATGTGTCAATGGATGTGAGGGAAAAAGTACATAGGCAGGAGCATTCCATACAATTGAGAATGAGAAAGAAGATTGGTTAACAACCAAGACAATTCTAACTGGGAAGGCTATAAAATTTACTCTTCCATTCCTAATAAGATTTGTGCTTTCTAACTTTGAGTCTTCTAGCTTCTTAATAAAAATGACTGTAGGAAATTGGAGGGGGTGTGCAGAAATAGCACAGAGATTTGAAAGTCTACAAAGGATTTCAAGTTCCTATTTGAAGACTACGTTTTAAACACACCTCAATAGGCTTAGTCACTCAAGTACTTGGGCAATGCAGGCGTTTGTTTGCTGTCCAATCATGGGCTTCCTTTGTGGGAATTTCTTTTTGTGCTGTTGATATGGTGTATAAGAAATCTCCAAAGTCAAAGCAAAGGGTAGTGACTAACTTGAAATTCCTTAATGGGGAAATTTCCCAAAGGTTCACCAGGGGTGGCAAATAATGAGTCTCAAAGTTTTGGGAACTGATCATATAAACACATAAAATAAAAGAACATTAAGGGTGGAAAAATTCACTTTCCAGATAGTCCTGGTAGCAGGAAAGCCAAGTCTTCCCACCGCCTGTGTCACCAATAAATCTCCACAGATTGGACCAATTTTGCTCCAGAAAACATGACAAAATTCACATGGGAATCCACACTGACCAACAAAGGGCATTTCAACATATTAATTTTGATCAAAATAAAATAAAAAATATTGATATAGTCAGATGCACAGGCACACATCTATGTAGACATCCATGCAGATTGTAATGTAAAGAACATGGAATTAGGAGCCAGGACACCAGAGTTGAGAACAATCTCCACCTCTTTCTCCCTTTGGAAATTCTCTGAACTTAGTTTCCTATTCGTAAAATGGAATAAGAATTCTTTCCTTACCTAAGTTGTTATGAAGCTTAAATGACAAAATAAATGTGAAAGCACTTTGTAAATTGTAAATAATTCAGTATTCAGATGTAACATTATCATGTCCATCATTAAAGGTAAACTCAGTATAATGGAAAAACCATCTATATTCCCAGATGCTCAGGCCATACCTGTGAAACACTGTTACATGCAAACCAAGTCCAAGTCTGGAGCTAACCATAAGGGTGTGGGGGTGAGAGATTTATTTATTTATTTTATTCTCTTTGCTGAACAACTTTGAGGAAGGCATGAAAAGGAAGGAAGAAATTTTTTCTCATTTTTATTATTTTAACAAGTGGATATCCTTCCTTCCTCTGAAACCCCGAAAGCAACACACTTGCTTGTCCATACAATGTCCCCATGCGCACTAGGGAAAGGTGCCCATTGCTCAAGACACTTTATCACAGAGCATTTCAAACAGATAGCTGGTGAGGCTTGTATTTTCTGGCTAGGTTAGCATCCTTCTCACCACCTTTCCACATACAGAACCCCAAACTAGTAAGACACAGCATGAATCTACCCCATATCCTATGTCCCGTGCCACCCTTTACAGCTCGGAAAATACAGACACTTGAATTGAAGCAAGAGTACCTTTGCTTGCAAAGGGGGCCAAAAAAAAGCAGGGCATAAATTTCCATTTGTAAAGGTGTCTCCCTCTCCCATACCCGGAAAAGGAGAATGACTTTTAATCACCAAAGACAACTCATCCCTGGAAACACACCAACTTGAGTCTGCATAATAAATCTTCTGAAATTATCCTTACCTACCATTAGTTTCCCCCATACATTTACTTTCCCACAATTTACTGCCCCTATAAGTCCAAACTCCTTTTTCTTAGTCTAGTCACTTCTCCAGAATTTATCACCCTTTGTTAAAATGGTATATAAGCCCCCAGCCCTAACCTCTTCTTTAGGTTTTCACTTGTTTTCTGTGAGGCCCCTTTGTATATGTGAAATAAACCTCTTTTCTGTTAATCTGTCTTTTGTCGGTTTAATTTGCAGGCCCCAGTCACTGAACCTAGGAGGGGAGAGGAAAAGTTTTTCTTTTCTTTTCTTTTCTTTTTTTTTTTT
>VBSM01000361.1:83823650-83834290 GCA_008086735.1 Cheirogaleus medius
AAAAAAAAAAAAAAATGAAGTCTGAAGAAAGAAAAATCACTAAGAGGAACATCCTTACTAATGGGAATTAGGACTAGTAAGAGCAGGACCCAAGCAGCCGACCTTGTTTCTCAACAATTTAAAGCTCTTGGGACCCCAGCCTAGAAAGCCCTGAGCCATCACAAAAATTTCTTTCTCATTCTGTCAAAGTTCTCCTTGCCCTTTCTCTTGCTTCCTGCCACTTTTCCAGCCCTCTCTGATATATCTGGGCCCTTTATTCCCATGCCCCTTCTCCTTTTGCCATTGTAAAGGAACTGTTGTTTCTACTCATGAATCACTGAACTACCAAGGAGTTACTTGCCTTTGTACTTAGGCCACTGGGATGACCCCTTGGTTAGCCCTATCCTGTATCTCTGAGAATTATTTAGTGATCTAAGACTTTGTCTCAGCAAGAAAAGGAACTAAAATGTTCCTTTCTCACAGAGCCTGTAATTTGATCTCCTTCTCAGAACAAAGTTAAAGGGATGTGGTTTTCACTTACTGGCTGTAAGGCACATTGTACATTCATTTTAAAGATGGTGAAGAAATGGAAGCCCCAGAGATTCAAAACATTTTATAAGGAGACTCTCCCAGCATGTCTTAAAACCCAGAGACATGTAAGCTACACCTGAGTGTCAGGACTGCCAGGAATTTCCTGATACATATCAAAGGGTTCTGTAAACATAAATCACCCCAGGAAGACCGAGTGTGTAGATGAAGATAATACCTTAGACAAGCAGAATGCTTTGGTTCACAAAGGACTTTCATTTTTACAATCTTTTTTGATCTACAAAACTCTCTGAGGTAGTTAGGCCATATATTATTATAATTCCTATTTTACAGGTGACAAAATGAATGCTTAGGGAGGCAAAGTGACTTTTAAAACCACATAGCTAATAAGTGGTGAATAGGGTAGGCTCTAATCCTATGCTTTTTCTTCAAAAGAAGTAGGACTGGAGTGTGGTGGGGGAAAGAGAGGGCAGGAGAATGCAGCCGATGGGTCTGCCTGGTGAGCTGCTTCAGTAGAGTCCCCCCAGGAACTTCAAGCACCTATTAGACCCCTTGTGTTTGCACAGGCATACCAGCACAAGGTCCCATGGTGACAGCTTTTCTCTGAGGTAGGGGAGGATTAAAGATGCCCCAGCTGCTGCAGTTTTGCCTAAAAGTCTCACCTTAGTCTCTCCTCTAGTTTATTGCATTCAAACCACTGTTGATTCAAAGCCATCTGGGAGAGCAGCACATAATCCATCGTCACTTTTTCTAAGGTTGCCAATCATGTACTCAGTGCATGCTCTGTACCATGTCCTGCTAGGAGCCTGGAACATGAGACTTACTAAGCCAAGAGCTAAGTGGGAGGATGGAGAGACAGAAATAAGAAAGTTCAGGGTTGCGTATAGAGAGCCAGGGCAGGAGGGAGTGGCAAAGGAGAGCATCTGATCCCAAACACATTATCAGTTTCCTAAGCAGAGAGGAGGAAGGGAATAGGTTTGTGATCAGGATGGCTGACATCTCCAAGTTCCTGAAGGACTTCTCAGAATGAGGGGCTACTGCCTTGTGCTGAGAAGGAAGCAGGTTCTGGAGACTGGCATACCTGTGTTCAAACCTGGGCTCGGCAATAGCCCCACCCCACAGGGAGGCTTGTTACAGTCTTTCACTTTACCCACATTTCCTGGTATGTGAAATGGGGCTGTGGTAGTACCTCCAGCGTAGCACTAGAGTGAGCGTCATGAGTGGACTTCACTTAATGAAGGGACTTGGAACAGTGATTAAGAGCACAAATTGTTAACAGGTTCTAATGTCGTCACTACCCCTAGTGCTAGACGTTGGGCAAGTAAATGTAATTGTACCTCAAGATTCTCATCTATAAGAAAGATTGTAACAGTACTTCTGCCAGAGGGTTGTTATGAGGATAAAATGGCCTGATGTATGTAAAGGCCCTGGCACGTGGGAAACACTCAATAAATGCTAGCTGGCACTATGACAAACTGACCTACTATCTACTAGGTCACAAGGCTCCCAATCATAATAGAAAAAATTTTCAAGGTAATACTTTTAGTCCCTTTTCAAATTGGAGTCCATGCTCCTCATATGCAAATCAGGGCATAACAGAATAGTCACTGTGTTCATCTTTTTTTGGGTTGACTGTCACCCCAAAGTACTCATGTTTTGAACTATGACCAGGAGCCACACAGCCTATACACCTGATATGGTGTGGGTCCTAACAGTCAGTAGCACATGTTCAGATCCAGGGTTTACCTTGCCTGTTCATGTCTACACCCTCTGTGGATTCAACATTAACTTGTCTGAGGAGGAGCATCTGACCACTGTGGGTGCCAGTCTCATGAGAAATTGCTGATAGCCCAGCTGTCTTAGACAGTTAGGAATGCTATAACAGAATACCATAGGCTGGGTGGCTTAAATAACAAACAACAATTATCTGGCATCTTGATCTTGGACTGCCCAGCCTCCAGAACTGTGAGAATCTAAACTTTATGGAAATTCATATGATTTGAGAATATTTATTTGCCTTTTGAGAGTCCATATAATATCAAAATCACTCTCTTTCATTTTCTGCTATTAGAGGGCAATAGGAAAAGTTGAGGAAGACTAAAATAGTAAAATGTCCCTTTATTTATTTATTTATTTATTTATTTATTTTTTTTTTTGAGACAGAGTCTCACTTTGTTGCCCAGGCTAGAGTGAGTGCCGTGGCGTCAGCCTAGCTCACAGCAACCTCAATCTCCTGGGCTCAAGAGATCCTACTGCCTCAGCCTCCCAAGTAGCTGGGACTACAGGCTTGCGCCACCATGCCCGGCTAATTTTTTCTGTATATATTTTTAGTTGGTCAATTAATTTCTTTCTATTTTTTAGTAGAGACGGGGTCTCACTCTTGCTGAGGCTGGTTTTGAACTCCTGACCTCGAGCGATCCGCCTGCCTCAGCCTCCCAGAGTGCTAGGATTACAGGCCTGAGCCACCATGCCCAGCCCCTTTATTTTTTTAATGAGGAGAAGCTAGAAATTGAGTTTTACAAAATGATGAGCTAATGTTTATTTTTGACAAATTTCCAAAACTTATTACTTAGCATGTGATTTAAATTTTTTAAAATACAGTTTACTTCTAGGGGCCAATGTGGGTTTTTAGAAATGTGAAATCCCAAAAAAAGGTAATAAAATTTTTAGATGGTGGTTCAAAATGATTGCTTTTTATGCAAGAGATATGTAGTCATAAAGATATCACATTATTCAAACAGACAAGGGATCTGTCTTAGCTGTCCTTGTTTAAGCAGCCTTCTCCACTATTTTCTGGTTTCTACAATTTCTCTCTTCCACTGGCTCTGGCTCTCTGTGATGATTTATACTTTCAAGACTTCCAATATGTTGCATAATAGTGATAATGTTTTGAAGCTTTGATATCAAAAGCCTTTTCAGGCTGGGCGCAGTGGCTCACGCCTGTAATCCTAGCACTCTGGGAGGCCGAGGTGGGCGGATCGCTCGAGGTCAGGAGTTCAAAACCAGCCTCAGCAAGAGTGAGACCCCGTCTCTACTAAAAAATAGAAAGAAATTAATTGGCCAACTAAAAATATATAGAAAAAATAAGCTGGGCATGGTGGTGCATGCCTGTAGTCCCAGCTACTCGGGAGGCTGAGGCAGAAGGATTGCCTGAGCCCAGGACTTTGAGGTTGCTGTGAGCTAGGCTGATGTCATGGCACTCTAGCCCAGGCAACAAAGTAAGACTCTGCCTCAAAAAAAAAAGCCTTTTCATTTCCCCTCTCCAAACGCCACATTCTCCAACAGCTATTCTGCCATTATAGTCCAAAAAGAGAGAGTGAATGTCACTTCAGAAGGGCACAGTGTATGTTGTAGGCAAAGGGTCCATCAGACAGGAAGAGAAAGTGGAACACTTGCCCATCTTGTCTTGGTGAATAATGGGAAGGAGAAGAAAGAGAGATTGGGCATGAGGTTCAGACTTATAAGCTGTCACTCTAATGGCAAAAATGTCTATATGGGTATTTTTGTCTGAATGCTTTTTCAGCATCAATTGAAATGATCATATGATTTTTGTCCTTTGTTCTGTTGATATGATGGATCACATTGATTGGGATGTCAACAATGCAGGCATGTCAGCATGAAGAAGGAGCCACAGCACAGCGTTGGTGGAGGCTAGATAGATGCACCTGAGGCAGCCCTCCCAGTTTCCCATGACCTATGCAGACCATGCACTGCAAGTAGAAGTTTCCATGTGCCATGTTGAGGGGCACTGAGATTTGCAGTGAAAGAGAAGACATAGTGTATGCTCAGGTCCACAGTCTCCTGTGAGTGGTGCCAGAATGACCACACCGGCACCATGTGATTATTGGATCTCTCCTCCACCACCACAAGTCACATAAAACTTGTCCCCTAGATATAAGATACCACTTTGGAAATGTATGGTGGGAGTTAGAGTGGGAAATTGAAAAGACTGAGCCATTACCTGAAATAGACTAGACCTGATAAGATAGTGATGTCATAAATTGTCAAGCTTAAAGTTAGTTTTCCCTTGTGTTAAAGGATATATTTTTTGAAGCATAAAACCACGGCTCTCATGTGTTAAAATTTTTATTAACTGAGGTTATGCAGGAACTGGTAGGCTGTTATAACCAGTTCAAGGGAGAATTCAAACAGACACATATACAGACCATCAGAAAGACTGAAAGGATTAAACCAGGAATACATTCAAAACCTAAAAACCAATAAAAAGTCATTAGATAGAATCAGTAATAAAAAGTCTCCCATCAAAAAAAAAAAAAGAAAAAGAAAAAACTCAGGACCTGATGGCTTCAGTGCTGAATTCTACCAAACATTCTAAAAAGAACTAAGAGCAATCTTGCTTAAACTATTCCAAAAAATGGAAGAGGAGAGAATAATCCCAAACCCATACTATAAGGCCTGTATCACCCTGATAGCAAAACCAGACAAAGACACAACAACAAAAAAAGAAAACTGTAGACCAATAACTCTGATAAACACAGATGCAAAATCTTCAACAAAATACTAGCAAACCAAATTCAGTAACACATTAAAAAGATTATTCATTGTGATTAAGTGGGATTCATCCCCGGGGTTGCAAGGATGGTTCAACATATGCAAATCAATCAATGTGATACATCTTATCAGTAGAACAAAGGACAAAAACCGTATGATCATTTGAATTGATGCTGAGAGAGCATTCAATAAAATTTAATATCCCTTCATAAAAAAAAAAAAAACTCTCAAAACACTGGGTATAGAAGCTACTTACTACAACATGATAAAACCCATATATGACAGACCCACAGTGACTATCATACTGAATGGGGAAAAACTGAAAGCCTTTCCTCTAAGATCTGGAACAAGACAAGTATACCCACTTTCACCACTGTTACTCAACATATTACTGGAAGTTCTAGCTAGAGCAATTGGACAAGAGAAAAACATAAAGGGCATCCAAATTGGAAAGGAAGAAGTCAAATTACCCTCGTTTGCAGATGATATGATCTTCTATCTAGAGAAACATAAAGACTTCACAAAAAAACTATTAGAACTGATAAACAAATTCAGTAAAGTAGCATTTCTATATGCCAATGGTAAACAATAATCTGAAAAAGAAACCAAGAAAGTAATCCCATATACAATAACTATGGATAAAATAAAATACCTAGGAATAAACTTCTAGGTAAAAAATAAATAAATCAATCAAAGAAGTAAAAGATCTCTATAATAAAAACTATAAAACATTACCATCTGTGAAATAGGAGGAGTTAATTGCCACCACCTCATAAGGTTAATGTAATAATTAGCAGTGCACTTGACAAATAATGATCAGACATTGGGTGTGAATTCCTTTAGTCCACCACATCTACCATATTTAGCCCAATTACTGGTAACATGGTCTCTCTCTCACTTAATATTCTTATTTTATTTCTGCATTAGTCATTCATGTAAATTTTATATTCCCATTTTTCCTGATTGGTTTATTAGCCTAATATTATCCTCAATCTTATTATAACTAATATTATAGTCATAATTCTGGTGACCTATTTATAATCTCATTAACATCACTGCTTTGGGCCATAATCACCTCATTTTTCTCTTCTTTCATTATGCATTCACCATGAATGATTTCATTCATTCCTTAGTTTTTATTCCTTCTTGACTTTACATTGCCTACTGGATTTTTCTACTTTGTGATTTATAATTGGGATTACTTATATGTTCAAATCCAAAGTTGCCAACTTCTCCCGGAATCTGCTTCTCGTATTGTTTTTATTCTAAGGATCATTTTTATGACCAGTGTAGCATCCCAACTTCCTAATCTGTTCATAACCTGGGCCCTTTCCAGCTTTCCATTGTTATACAAACATTGTTCTTTATCAGGTAAGGGCTGGAGATACATAGGAAATAGAATGCCTTCCAGAATTTCAAAGCCAGTGTACAGGAAGTAAAGAGAAATAGGTATTTAATTCAACATATGAAATAACTTTCGTAAAATTTTTGTTTCAAAAGTTGAATAGGCTATTCCAGGAAATCTAAGTTCCTTTTACTGCATTAACACCAAGACTAATAGATCACCCTAATGGGCGAGAGAGGACAAATAACATAGCCTCTAAGCATCTGTGTTTCCAATCATCTATTGAGACAATGAAGAACCAGCTCCAATCAGAGCAAGGAGATAACTTCCTCCTTCCTCTCCTCCTAAGGCCAGGCATCCAAGGGGTGAGGAGTAGAGAGTGGGGAAGGTCCTCAGAGAAGGGTGATAAAGGAGGCATTTTTTCCCCCTCAGCCCCCTCCCCGCCTGTCCTCACCTACCCCCCCATCCCTCCACCCAGCTCTCCTCATCTTTCTCCCCCGAACACTCTACCCCGCCACAGGCTGGGGTAGGAGACAATAGGTGTGGCTGGATTCCCGGCCCTGTGGCTGTGGGTGCTGCGTCTCTGCCCCGCGCACCACGAGGAGGGGAGCCCCACCGGCCACCCCCGCCACCTCAGCCACCGTGGCCGTCAGTTGCACCCGCTGCACCGCCTGCGCCAGCGTCCCGCACGTCTAAGTCTGAGATGTCCAATGAGACATTTAAGTGGAGATGTCAACAAAGAAAGCAAATACGAGAGGCGAGGACTGAGAAGAAAGGTCTTCGTGGAATCAGGAGACATTCTTTATCCTTACTTTTACCTCATAATTTCCATAGGACTAAAAGACATTTACTCAATTATTTCTATAAGACTAAAAGAACCCAAATTCTTGTTTGGGAGCACAAAATTAAAATTTATATCCTTTCTCATTAAACAGGTATTTATCCAATGACTCTCATGTGAAATGTCTAGTGAAGACTAAATGAGAGAATGTAAAGGACATAGCACAGAACATCCCCTAAACAATGAATGGGAGTTCCCTTTGGCCACCAGTGCTATGTTGATACATTACTCTGGAAAAGTACTATTGTTTCATTTGAAGGCTAGCGAAAGCTGTGTCTGTTCTGCTCCTTTAAATTAAAATCAAAAGCTCCTCTGATCTTGAATGTATTATATTCATAGCATAATAAACACCTGCAACACCACTCATAGGCATTCCATATGTGCAATCTATAGCCCTCCTGTCACAGTGAGGAGGTATTTGTGTGTGTTCTTCCACGTGTTCTAGATATAATGTTACTTGCCTGAAGACAAGGATTATCTTTGGATTTGCTTTAAGTCCAGCACAGAGCCAAAAATATGAAATGTTTATAAAGATGTTCATAAAAATGACAAAGAGGGGACTTTCCTTCATGCAAGGCTTGTTATTTTTCATCCTTATTCTAGTTATAGATGAAGAACAAAGTGTTCGATCAGTTCTTATTCCAGTTTGTACTGAAGAAAGAAAAAAATACACAAAAAGACATAAATATTTCATTAGTTGTATGTGAAGAACTCTTATCTGGAAAGGAAGATGACAATGCTAATGATGAATTCATGGAGGAAATGCATTAGATAAAGCAGATTGTCATCGTTTGTTTCAAATCATGCAAAAGGGATGGGGACATACCTAACCATAGTGTGTCAACCAAGAGGGTATTTTATAGGTTCTTAGATAAGAAATTAATGATTGGGACTGTTTCCCAGCACGCTATAACCACTGATTATTACCATCGGCTTTGTGATAAGTTTGTTGTATGATCTCTAGCATCTCTGCTGCAGTTGTTTCTTGTGTGCAGAACAGTTATGATTAACCCTGTTGCCTGGTTACCCCCTGGAGTATTATTACTAAGGTCAGTGATATGACATTAGCAAAGGACATCCAACCCTTGGTCATCAGCTTCAAAGGAAGGAAGCCGGTGCCATGAGTGACATGCAACAGATGGTGTTGCTAAAGTGCCACAGCAGAGAAGGAAGATGCAAAGTCTGTAGTGGTGAGGAGGACAAGTGAGAGACTCCCAAAGATCCTGCTTCCTGGAGTCTCAGAAGACCATCTCTAATTTATGGGGCACGTGAAACCTTAGTTGGTGCCCGCTCTGATCTTTCTCTGCTGCCTCAGTCCTCCTGGCCATTCTGCAGGCTCTCTGGCTTGACCACAGAGCCTTAGGCAAAACCATGAAGGTGAAAGAACTTTTCTTTTGCCTCTTCCATCTTCTTTCTTTGTGCCCTCTCCTGCAATTTCAGTGTCCCCTAACTAGGACCAGCAGCTACATAATTGGTGGAGCCCAGTGCAAAATGAAAATGCAGGATCTCATGTTAGAAAATGATGAAGAATTTAAAGATGGTGATAACAGAGCATTAAACCAAGCATGGGGCCCTGTTAAATGTGGGGGCCGTGCGGATATGGTCACACACCCATGAGGCCAGCTCTGCTCCCCAGCTCCTCCCCAGCAGGCTCCGTTTCCTTACACAGCCTCAGCCTCCCTGAGATGCCTCCCCCTGGCTGCTCCAGGGGAACTACCCTCCCAGGAAGGCCCCAGACAGTTTCTCTTCCAGAACCCCCCTACGCTCCTACAGCTGAGCTCCTCTGTGATAAGGTGCTGATGGCTAACAATGCAATAATGAGGAGTTTGCATTTTATCTCACTGTAGAGTCTCTGGTGGAAGAATTTAAAGCTTCTGTGGGGAGTATTTGGGCCTTTTCAATCACACTACCAATCTCTTGCCTTTTCCTACCTGTAGTTTGGCCATGAGTGTTAGAATGCTTTTATCTATACATCCATCTGACATTTGCTGAGCACCTAATATCTGCCAGGCATTGTGCAAGGTCCTGGGAATGAAAAGGTGAATTAAGATTTGTTCCTGGCCTTTGAAGAGCTTCCTTCTCTGTGATTAGCAGACACAAAGAAGATAATCACACTAGCAGTGACTGAGGGAGAGACACTAGGAGGTTCAGTTATACTAGAGAATGGGGTGTGGGTGGTGAGAGGGACAGATTGTGGAGAGGGTTTTTTTGTTTTTAACTATTGTATTAGGTAAAAGCTGAGCAGTACAAGACAGATATGTACAGAAACACAACTGATTTTATTTCTAAATTTCAGTGTTTCTGGAAATCCCACAGTCTCCTGAAGCAGAGATCTTGTTCTATACTATTCAATGTGCTCAGTCCCATGTAGTGGTTTTTCAGCCAAATTCACATATTTTATTTCAGTCATTGTCCAGCTCAACCACAGTACTTTTGGAGGTAAATATCTGTTTATTTAGGGATGCTTCCTGACCTCCCTCTGACAGGAACCTTCCTTTCACCAAATGTGAGTCAGGCCTCTCAGAGTCCTTTCTGAGAGGCCCTGAGCTCAGGCTTCCTTTCTGTCCACCTAGAAGGCAGTTTGACCAAGAGTCCTGCTAAGTCAGTTTAGCAAAAATTCCCCACCTCTGTTATCTGTTCTTATCCCCCGCCTATTTATCGCCCTGGACTGCCTTCAGCAAGAATTCTGTTGAATAGATTTAATAAGAATTCCCCTTATCCTTGATGTTTCCTCTTAGTAATTTTCCATCCACAAACTCCCACCCTGCTCCTTGGCTCTAAATCCCCACTTGTCCTCACTGGAGTCATAGGTGAGCCCAATCTCCCTCCCCCTCCGCAGGCCCCACTGCGGTGGTCCCCACACGTATCACGACAGTTCCCCGTGTTTAACAACCACCATGGATGATTTTTGCTTTAACACCTCTTTACCTGCTCTCCTCTAAGTTTCTGGGGCAGAGGAGTCACCAAGTGTTGTTTTATATTAGGTAAGGCGACCCTCCAGTCCTCCACTCACTGCTGACTCACCTATGTCCCTCTCCAGAGGTGGGCCTCTCTCCTGGAGGCCTCCGCTGATGTGAACTAAAATAAAATCTTAAAGCTCACCTCCCCCACGGGCTGACTGAATGGACCCCCTCATGGCCAAAGGAATATCCTAAAACCAAATTGCCAGCCAGGAGGAGGGACATCAGACATGCCTCATCATGCCCCCTTCCCTTCTTGGGGACATCCTTTGTAACCATTAACAGCCCTAAGGAAATGCAAGGCAAACCTGCAGGTCCTCAATTTGCACAACAAATCTATGGATGGCTTATCTCTGATAAACAGCTCCTTGTGTTAAAACATGCCAAGCCTTTAGACAAAGCTTCATGTCTTTAAACAATTACAAGTCAAAGAATCTCTTTTTTTTTTTTTTTT
>VBSM01000361.1:83856447-83897922 GCA_008086735.1 Cheirogaleus medius
TCACTATGTTGACAGCCTGGTTTCCTGGGCTCAAGCAATCCTCCCACCCCAGTCTCCCAGGTAGCTAGGATTATAGGCAGGCACCACCAAGCCTAGCTCTCAGCCCTTTCCAAATGCATGTAAAACTTTTAATGACTCAATAAACTTCTGGCCAGTCTCACTACTCAGTAATGTTTCCTCAAGGACCTGGGAGCCCTCTCTTTGAAATGCAATAATCAGGAAAGAGAACCCCTAATCTGCCAGTGTCCCAGGAAGAGATAGGCCCTACTTGTCACTTAACTCCAAATGGCAAAACCTACCCAAGGTAAGGGTTTGGATACACTTAGCCATATAAAAGGATGAGATTCTTTCTATCTTCACAATCCCCTTAACAGGTTGCCTGTGATATGTGTCACATTTTGGTTTAATGCTTACTCAATAATAAAATTTTCTTCTTTTCTACCTTTGTAAAGTCGTTTTCTGAGTTGGGAAGAAATTTTGTTTTTAATTATATTTCCCCAATAGGTACAGAGAAGTTAAGTAATTTATCAACAAGAGCTTTTCACTGAGTGGCAGAGTTTGCACTGTGAGCTCAGGTCTCTAGCTCTAAAGCCCACGTACCTACACACCTTGCTATTTTACCAGAAACAACCTGGAGTATCTGCCTGTTCGTTACCTTAGGCTTTTCCATGCACCTTCCTGTGACCAGTGAAGCCTCTACACCTAACACTTTAGATCAGGTTCTGTCAATCTAAAGAATATTTTGTTTCACCTAATTCTTTGCTGTGGAGACTATATCTCTCTGGCCTTCACCATGAGACACCAGTAGCACACCAAGTTGTGACAATCAAACATATCTCCAAAACATTGTCAAATATTTGGGAGGAATAGGAATGAAATCACCCCAAGTTGAGAACCAATCCTTTAGTCACTCAGTGAGAGAAGTAAAGAAAACACACACACAGACCCTACTTGCTTCACAGGGAAACAGGAAGAAAGTGAAGAGGACCCACACATGGGAGGGTTTGACTTACGCAGAATGGCTGGCCAGTGGTCTGGTAGCTGAGGCTGGAGCCTTCCGAATCTTGCTTTTTCAGAAACAAGAAGAAACCAGGGTTGTATTAGCAAGGGCCTCATTATTCTTTCATTCCATTCTTTCTTTGTGGTTGGATTGGAGAAGTTAAGTGTCAGAGAAGAGCAAATCATAATAAAAAGTTTTCTATTGGCTGAGCGAGGTGGCTCATGCCTATAATCCTAACACTCCGGGAGGCCGAGACGGGAGAATTGATTGAGGTCAGGAGTTCAAGACCAGCCTGAGCAAGAGTGAGACCCCCATCTCTACTAAAAATAGAAAAAATCAGCTGGGTGTGGTGGTGCACACTGGTAGTCCCAGCTGAGGCAGGAGGATCGCTAGAGCCCAGCAGTTTGCAGTTGATGTGAGCTAGACTGACACCCCGGCATTCTAGCCCAGGCGACAGAGCAAGACTTTGTCTCAAAAAAAAAATTTTTTTTTTCTCTTTACAGAAGATTTGGGCTACTCTAGTTTGTACTGTATTTCCCTTTTTTTTAGTGAAATTTAAAGTTTCGTTCAATACCCTAAAGGATCACGGGGGAAAAAAGTGAATTAGTTTATACAAGACTGTACTGCAGACTTTCTGCAGCTGCAGACCAGTGCAAGAAGGTGACTTTGTCCTGAAAGATTCTCAACTGGAAGCCTGGGAACAATCAAATAAAAGATTTTTTTATAAAAGGATTATAAACTTTTTTTCAAACCTTTGTATCTTTCCTATACTAACAAAAAATATAGATATATCTTTAGGAGCTAGATAATTTATGAATTGAAAACAAATCTCATGCACTTTCACCCCCTTGCCTGAACATTCTGTACGCAAAATATTCGTCAGAACCAACTGTCTTTGTTCTGTGGCCGTTTCCTTCCAAGCCATATAAAGGATTATTCCTTTTACACAGTCAGCAATTACCACATGTTAAAAATCTGCTATCTCACTAGCACTTCAGAAAAGACAAAAGAATCATAAGATCCAGTCTTTCCTCTCTCAAGTTAGGTCACTGCTGTGAAAAATCAGTTTTATATTTGAAGTGAAAAAGCATTTGCAAAATTTTCCAATCTAGGAACTCTTCAACTCAAAAACAGGTTTGGTTTCAAAAGTTTACTCATCAATCCTTTTGCTTATAAGTAAAACCAGACAAAAAGTGTTTAATATTGCATTGGTCCTTGTCAACAGAAAATAAGCCAAACTCTGTAAAATTAATTTAAAGAGGTTTATTCTGAGACAAATTTGAGGACCATGGCCTGGAGCCACGTCCAAGAAGCCTTGAGCAGGTGGACTCACGGTGGTTGGGTTACAGTTTGGTTTTACACATTTCGGGAAGACAGGAATCACATGTAAAGTCATAAATCAATACATGGAAGGCATACATTGGTTTGGCCTGAAAAGGCGGAACATCTTGAAGCAGGGGCTTACAGGTTACACATGGGTTTGAAGACTCTTTGATTTGTAGTTGGTTAAAGAAAGGAAGCTTTGTCTAAAGGCTTGGAATGTTTTAAGTTAGGATAAGGAAGTCTGTTAATCAGAGACAGGCTACTGGCCATATACCCGGACTCAAGTGATTTGTTATGTAAATTGAGGACCTGAAAGTTTGTCTTACACAACCTTTGGCCTGTTAAATGAGTTACAAAGGATATCTAGGGAAAAGGGCATGATGAGGCATGTCTGACCTCCCTTCTCATGGCCAGCCAGTAACTCGGTTTGAGTATCCCCTTTGCCAAGAGAGGGTCCATTTAGTCAGCTGGGCAGGTGTTAAGATTTTATTTTAATTCACATCCTTGATGTATTCCTATCAAATAGAAACAGAAATCATTTCCTTCATGACTTAAAATTTCACATACGTTCTTCTCTTTACTTGAATATGTTGCAGTTGCGGTATCTCTTTTTTAAATAAAGTGGCTTCAAGTAAAATGAAGACCTATTGAGGAAAATCATCTCTCACTTGATGGTTTTTCCAATGTTCTACGAAATCCCTTAGCAACTACATTATGATGTTATGTAAATCCCAACAGGCCTTATATTTACGGGAACCTCAGTACATTTTTACCACACCTAATTTTGGAGTTTTAAACCTGCACTCTAGACTTCTCGTAAATTAATGTTGGGCTCCATGCCTTGCTTGGGGGGCCCTGGTGGACCCTGTTCTATTTTTGTCACAAACCAAATGCAAAGCTGTGACACTGGTTCCTCCAATACTTTCCACTACATGGCTGCCAAGGTCAAAGGTTATTTTCAAGGTCTCCAAGACAGGAATCATAGGAATCTTTGAACCCTGGGAAATTTCTGCTGAATAACTATGACATCACAGAAGTTAGTATGAGGGGAGGCTGACCTGACCTCTTCACCTCTTCAAGTCCCATTCCTAGAGGGCATTCTATGGGCTTCAGAAGCCACCTGCTGGGCCTCCCATTTCTCTCCCTGGGGAAGGAGGCCAGCCTGACAAGGGTTTGAATGGTTATCATGACATGGCACTCTGGGCATGGCTATGAGGTCCTGCACTTCTGCTTCATTGACTATATCCTAGTGGGGGAAACGGCATGGACCTTAGGCACGTACTCAAGAGTATAGATGACCCTCATATTGCTATGCCTGGCCCAACTCAATATACATATAATATTATATATTTTTTCCCATTTCATCATTTCCTTATTCTCTCTAAGGATATACCTGGATGTATTACTTTTCACTGGCTGCATGATTTACTTTTTGTCTTTTAGAACTTGGTCCCCAACTCCTGGGCCATACCAGTTGGTGACCTGTTAGGAACCAGGCCACACAGCAGTAGGTGAGTTGCAGGTGAGCTAGTGAAGCTTCATCTGTATTTACAGCCGCTCCCCATTGCTTGCATCACCACCTGACCTCTGCCTGCCCCCAACCCCCCTGTGGAAAAATTGTCTTCCATGAACTCCATGGTGCAAAAAAGGTTGAGGACTGCTGCATTTCCCACTGTCCAACAATTTATCCAATTTGTCCTGCAATATTTGCCATAATTTTCATCACTTTCAGTTTATCACCTTTTACTTACATTTTTGTCACAATGATTCATTTCTTCTAAAAAGATGGTTCTAAAATATCTTTGCAACCAAACCTCATCCTAATGAAAAACCCAGTGGCAAAAACTGTATATAACTATTAATACTATCTTTTGGTGCAAGCACAGTTCAAGGGTATCTCTGGAATAATTTTATTCTATTTAGGTTTAAAAATGATTTAGTGAAAAGAGCTTCTGTGGCATTAATTTGGGGGTAGCTATGCCTATCATTCATTATTTCTCTTCTCATCTCCTAGAAAGTAGTGTGGGATAAGGAGAAGAAGAATGGGCTTGGAATCAAGGTATCTGTGCAAAACAACAAATGTCCTGAACCATTGCTCCCTGCTAGCCATACTATTAAGTCTGCACTAGTACTGCCCAATAGAATTTTCTGTGATGATGTAAATTCTCTATACCGAAGCGGCCCAATAGTGTGTGACCAATACAATAAGGTGTCACTGAGCACATGTGATTATTGAGCACTTAAAAATGTGGCTAGTGTGACTGAAGAACTAAATTTTTAATTTAATTTAATTATACATTTAAATTTAAATTTAAATAGCCATACCTGGCCAGTGGCTACCGTATTGGACAAGGCAGATCTATGATTAATTCCCTGTAGTTAAGTGCCAAAGTCTCTCAAACCACAAACTTTAAAACTAAAAATATCCTCTCCCTTATTAGTCTATTGTAAGTAAAATAGCTGAAGTCTAGCATCTCGTTCACTTTGCCAGAATGAAATTATTTGCCCTGTCTACAAATAGAGTACGGTAAAAAGTCAGTACTTTTCCATGGAGTGGAAAAGCGTGGCTGTGTCTAAGCAAAAAAAATGTATAGACTTTATGTCACACATGTGTGGTTTTTGTTAAAATTGCTTGCAATGGGTTATCCAAGTGGAAAGGATAACAGTGTCCACAGAGGCCGAATACTAAATCTAACCTGCCCAGATTTTCCAGGTCTCTATTCAAATCTCCCCTAGTGGCTTCAACCTTCTAGAAAATCAAGGAAGTAAAAACCAAAAGCAAGAGAGGAAAAATCAAAATAGTAAGCGTGGGATAAGTTGGAGAAAATTGTACTTTTATGAATTGAACTGGTTACCAACAAAATCTTCTGATCCAAAGTAGGTAAGGTTGGTGCTGACTCAAGGTGAGGGAGGTCCTTCCTTGCCCTCTTCCAGTCTTCTTCCCAGGATGGGCCTCTGGGACTTGTTCTTTCCACCCAACTGTTCCCCAGAGCTTCTCAGTTTCAGCTCTGGTCCCTGCAGGTAGAAAGCATTTTCCTTCTTGTTTCCAGAGCATCCACCTTCGGCTTCAAACTGCGATGCACGGCTCTTACAAGGTCCTTCACTTCCCTGCCAGAGTCTCTCATTGTTTTGGGGTCCCTAAAATTCTACCTTTATCTCTATCCCATGAATCTTTATACCAGGTGGTTTATCCGAAGCATGTTTAACAGCATGTAGGAACATGTAAGCATGTGAAAACATGGTTGTACTTCTTCCATGTTTGGAATGAAGTGGCTACCGAATAAATATTTTGTGAGTGACTCATAACCTGGGAACGCTGAGGTTGTAGGATGAATGGTCAAGCCCCTCCCAGCTAGGGAACTGATGTCACCATCACCCACTTCACAGTAGTGTCACAACTACTGAAATACTTCAAACATTTGTAACAGAAATAAATTTTTTTGAGGTATTGAGTCAATATATTTTTTTATTTCTGATGATTCCTTTCCCCTAGTTGTCCCATAGGTCACCACTCACTGGAGCAATGGGCAGAATCCGGTGAGAACGAGAGCTGTCATTGCACTTTGTATAAAAATGGGTCTTAAAAATGATAGGTAGACAAAAGTTTGAAAACACACACGTCTTCTTTGCAGAAGCCAAGTGTTTTGCAGGGAAAAACGATTAAAAAAGCTGTGTGTGGTCTGAGAAGCTGGCTGCTGGGGCTGGTAAGGGGGTGGAGAAGAGGAGCCTGGCCAGCAGGACTCCCTCCCAGAGCCCCACAGCAGCCTTTCTGGGCTGCAGAAAGGAGTCCAACAAGGCAGGGACTTCAGAGGTCAGTCAGAGAGGCTTGGGGGGAATCTGTGAGCACAGCGTAAGCCAGGAAAACAGCCGGCTTCTTGGAGACTTCCAGCCATCTTGATCTGGAGAGCAGGCCTGGGGCAGGCCCCAGGATCTCACCTGCCGCCACAAGGTACTAAGATGGCAACAGAAGGATGGGAGTGGGGGGCAGGAGAGAGGATACAGGTGCCAAGAGGGCCATTCAACTGGATGAGGCCTGGGGATGGGGTGCAGAAACCACAGACCCAGGAAGAAGGTGGAAGCAGGCTGCTGGCATCAGCCAGCAACCCCAGCACAGCATCTGTGATGACCCTCCCAGCTAGACTCGTGGCCTCATCACCCCTCCGTGCACAGCAGAGCCCAGAGCCTGCAGAGAACAACATGGGGCCAGAGGCCAGCCTCCCTCTGCCCAGCACACACCCTCTAATCTAGGACAAGAGGAGAGGGATAGGGAAACTCTTGGGAGAGGAGAAACCACCTTGAAAGAGGGTTTAGACTTTGAACGGACTAAATATTTACCTCCAAAGAACCTTTTTAGCCTGGAGAGAATGAAAATTGTCAAGGAAAAGATCCTGTTGACAATGTAATCAGAGGCTCTGGGCAGGATGAGCTCAGTGAAAGAAAATAAAGAAAAATCCATTTCCTTATTTTCAATTTATGCACATATAATCCATTTTGTTTGAATTTTGACCCTGCTACAAATACTTCAATTATTTTTCTATCAATATGTTAAGAGAAAAAATGCTCCCTACTCCCCAAATTAGAAGCATTGATTATCAGATTGCATCTTAAATCTAGAAAACTCCCTCATTCAATATATACTAGGTCCTTACTATATACCATGCAATGTACAGCTTTATAAGTCCAGATTAAACATGTAATGTTTATTTAGGGCATTAAGAGCAGACTATCCTCACTGCTAGGGAAAACAATTATTATACCTGTATTAGTTACAAAATTTAAAAGCAATTATCCTCATCCTGCTTCTAACAAGACCCCAGAGTAAGCTTATGTGCATGCTCACTGATCACCTGTGTGTGCCATTTGATATTGATGGTTAGCACCCCTACCTCCAACTCTTTCTCATAAGATAGACACGGATGTTTAAATCACCACTTTAGTCCTTAAAGTTCAGCAGTGTCTCTATATGCAAAATTATATTCCTAAAATCACCATATATCACCATTAACAATAGCTTAAAGTTATTACGTGAGTTATAGTTTACACTGTGCTTCACATGATTGTTTAATCTGGATGGCTGGTACTGCACCCATTGCACCCATTCTGCAGATGAAAAAATAGAGGCTTCTTCATTCAACAGTCTCCACGAGGACTAACCCAGATCTTCAGACTCAGGAACCTGCACCACCAGCCCAGTCAAACATCTGTGTGGCTGCTGCCCTTCCTGGAATAACTGATTTGATTCTTGCTGTTCTTCCATAGATTCTGTCTGCTCTCAGGTGTGGTGCACTTTTATGTGCACTGTTTGCACAAAAACTTCCCTGGTCCATTTTGCTCACACTACCCTAACCTTTCTCAATGCCCACAATGCACACGTCTTCTTGACATCGCCATTTGGTAATCCATCACATTCTTCCTTGAAACAATTCTTACACTGCCACACTCAACTTTGATTATGCTTGCATCTTGCTGCCCCCAACTAGTTGGGGCTCCCCAAGGATCTTTTCCTGTCCGTTTGCCCCATCTCCCTTGCAGAGAACTTGGCACACCACAGGTCCTCACAGATCTCCGGATTTGTCGATTGACTGAAACTGCTCAGTTCCTCTGTGATGAAAGAGAAAAGGCCCCTTGAGATCCCTGAACCCCTGAACCCCTGAGACAAGGGAAGAACTCCAAAAAGCAGGCAACCACACTGACAGGGACAATGTTCTGCTTTATATTTCTGCTTCTGACCAGAAGACCCCCAAAATTAATTTATTACTTAACCCAGCCCAGTGAAGATTGTGTAATTTCATTCTTCCAACCAAGAACATTTTTCTTCATTTCATGACTGAAATATACGTGGGTAGTTTGTAAAGATTATAGTAATTACTTGACATACAGATTAATGCATTCCCGGGCTAGTGCCTTATGTAGAACTATTGAATGTGATGGGGTTTCTAGCCTTGTGACAGCTACAAAGTGCCTTCTGTATTTCCTTTTCTTAAAAAGTACATTCAATCTACTCCGGACTTTCCCATCTGTTGGTGCAGCTGGAGGTGACTTCCTGCTCTGTCAGCTGACCATGAGTCACATCGCTGCTACACTGCACGTTAGCAAGGCTGCTTCTGCATCCAAGGCGGCCAGAAGAGGGAAGGATAGATTTTAGCTATCAGACCTGCCTCTAGGTGGGATAGTGTTGTTGTTTTTTCCTGTTTATTTAAAACCTCACAGTAATAGCTTTGCTCCCCAGTTTCTGCCTCCGTGATGATGCTCCCAAAATAGGAAAACCAGTTTCCTACATTCTAGAATGAAAATGACTTTCTAAAAAGTCCATCTCTGTAGGCAATGAATCATCTATCTGGGCAATCCCTTTCATCAAGGGGGTCTTTCCTTTGAGCTACATTTTGGGAATATCCTCAGTAAGGTTCATGGTAATGACCGAGTACTTGTTCTGGGATCAAAATGATGCAAGTAGAATTTAAAAGGAATTTCAAAATCACAGGAAAGGAGCTATGAGGGTAGATAGGGTGGGTTTTAAATACAAATAAGGAAACTTCCTAGATTGGGAAAGTCATTGGAACAAAACCATAGGCAAGTTTGGGGCTCAAGAATAAGCCACCTCTAGAAAGTTAGAGGACATTGGACACAGCTCCTGCCTCCTGCAAATAGTTTACATATTATTTAGCTACTTGGGAGTTTAAAGTCCTTCTCATATTAAAGGAGCAGAAATATAACCTTTCTTATGTGATACTTTTGAAGAAAGCCAACAAAGTATTATTGTGATGCACTCTGCAAATGTAAATAAATCAGAAATGCACTTTTTCCCAACTAGATCAGTGGCACAAGCAATCCAGTTACATTGTCATCACCTCTAATTTATCCAGAGATATGGCTTATGCCAGGATATTGCCTCATTTTTTATTTTTTCCTTCTTCTAAGGATTATTGGCATGAAAATGATTTGGGGGAAAAAAACCCAGGTAAATTAGAGGTAAGGTAGAAGGGTGAGAAAATATGCTCTCATTGACAGATCCTAACAGGAAGTACAGTTGTGGGGTGGGCAGGGGGCAGGAACTGGTCAGCTGAAGCCTTTTGAGACTTAACTTACGGAGGGTCACTAACCCTAACATAGTGATTCGAATGCTCCATCAGCATTCTACTTATTTCAGTATCACTAATGGTTAAATTACCTATAACCAACCTAATCCAGATATGACCATCTCAACTGTTGATGTATGTGTAATATAAACAGGTAGCAAGCTTCCAGGTTGGATTTTCTCAACATAATCTCAATTGGAAACATTCTTGTCCATTTGCCAGACCATGCATCAGACTGTATAGTCTGATATTGATTTTAGAAAAATATGCATCAGGTTTTTTTGTCAAGGAAAATCAGGCTAATGACCATCAAAGGAATAGGCAATAAGTAACAGACTAGGCTAGAAATTAACAATGGCTTTAAAATGATAGATGTCTGTTTTTTCTTATATAAAATTCTGGAAGTAAGAACCTGGGTCTGGTGTAACAGCTCTGCTCCCCAAAGTTGTCAGGGACCCGGGATTCTTCCAGCTTTCTCTCCTGTTGTCTCAAAGCTATGGTCCCAATGAGAGCTCTGACCATTAGACCTACATTACAAATAGTGAGGGAGATGAAAGGGGAAGGCCAAGGGGCTTAGGGTACATGCCATCAGTCTGTTAAGGAAAGTTCCCAGAAGCCGCCACCCACATGGCACTTCCCCTTATATCCTATTAGTCAGAAGTTCACCACTTGGACACACCTAGCTGCAAAAGAGGTTAGGAAATGCAGTCTTTTTCTGCACAAGGCACTAGCCCAGGAATGCATTAATGGACTATGCCCATCACGAGGAAAGGAGGAAAACTAGCTACTGGGGTATAATTTGCTGTCTGGGCCACAGAAACAAAAAGATATCACATAGGCAGCCTTGACACACTTAACACACTTGCACTTAATGTGATAATAAAGTCATCTGCATTTGGGTAAAAGGTTGGTTAAAAACAGAAATAACAATTTTAATTCAATATAATAATTTCTGGATCATTTGGGGATTCTAGACAGGACATAGACATCTATTAACTCCTTAATATCATGTGTATGTCTAACTACTTCTTTATGCCAACATTTCTAGATTGGTGATATTATAGATTTGTGTTGGAGAAATAAATGTAGCTACTAACATTTTAGATCAGATCAGCACCGTAAGCCCCAAATAGAAAAGAATGTATGCAGGTCAGTGTTATATCTTTACAGCATTCAATGAAATTATTCTTGGTATTCTGTTTTGGAGAAATTGAGATAGATCTATTATACATTTGTAAGTATGTTTACATATCTTGTTTAAGTAAAAGATTTCAATTTTTTTGTATTCCTTCTCATAAGGCCTAGTGATGTATGGGCACTCCTCAAATGTTCATTTCATAAAAGTTTGGAAATCTCAATAATGTAGAGTATATATCTAGTACCATTGCATTAAATTGGAAAGTTCTAAATTTTTATTAAGGAGAAGCTTTACCAATTATTTAGATGAATTGCTGGTTTTCATTTAGGAAGACCCTGTCATAGGGCTTGGACATCTTAGTTACTTCTGAATTACAGATGGAAACATGGTGGTCATTCTCTAAGGCTGAACCTATTATCCCTAGAAAGGAAGTGAATAACAACAGTGTCAACAAAACTCGAAGTGAAATCATAAGGGAAAAGCTTGTGAATCTTTCAATTAAAATGAGATCACCTTTTTAAGATAACGTATTCTGTAAAAAAATTTTGTGCCTAGGTACTTACACATGACTTTAGAGAACTAGCTCCAGTGACTAAACTCCCAACCAAGCAAAAGCTAAAATTCTGTCCTGACTCAAAGGCACAATTCCACTACCTGAGTCACCTACAAAACTTCAGCAGCACCCTGGATTTTCCTGAAAGGATCCCCAGCCAAGGATTGGGCAGGTCTAGCCATGTTCTCTTATGAAACCAGTTGATGATACAGTCACAGGGACTATGGCTCAAAGGTTATGGGTTGGGTTAGTGCCAGCCCTGGTATGGTGCCCTCCATTCAGTACAGACAACACTAATCTCTAAATATCAAGACACTCTTTTAGATCAAATATCTGTGTTGACTGCTTCTGGTAAAATACCAGTTTTAGCTCTATAAAGTGTATTTATTCTAGCCTGGCTCAATTCTGTCCTCTCTTGACACTTACGGAAAATACATGTTCATTTTCAGCTGCATCTGCTCATTTGCTTTCAATCATTCTCCTCTCTCTGGCTTGCTTTTAAGTAGAGAATGATTTCCCAAACCCAATATAAAAATCATCCTCAAGCAGCCATCACCTAGAGGAGCCTGAGAGAATTAGACTTAAAACTTGTTAAAGCTAGAAAGGACATTAAAGATCACCTGGTCCAAACTTGGTTCAAAGCAGTTAGGATGCCCACATCAACACTCCAGGGCAGGAGTGCAATCAGAGAAGGGCCCTCGAAATTTTCAATGCATATGACTTTGACCCAACAATTACACATCAAGGAATTTAGTCTACAGATAAACCCTGAAGTGTGTACAAAGATATATATGTACAAGGACACTCATTGAAGCACCGTTTGTAGTCAAGAAATATTGGAAACAGTTTTCCTCTATGAAGATGCCTATCAACAAAAAGAGGCTAATATAAAGCTCAATGTCCAAATAGGGAGATGCTGCAGACATGGGAAGGAGATAAGGCAATCTCTATATCAGAAAAAGGTGCTCACAACGTGATCCCTTTAGAATAATTCTCATGGATGCATAGGTGGAGGGTGGGGGTATGTATACCTGTGTGTGCATGGCAACAGGGAAGAATGCCTGTGAGCCTGTTTTAACATTGGCAACCTCTAAGAAATACAAATGACAGGGCAGTGAGGGAGAATCATTTACATTTGATTTTATACACTCCTGTTATTAGTTTTTAAAATGAAACTATTAAAGGGTAAAAGGGACACAGGTATAATTTCCTGACTCTCGGGTTAATGCCCTCTCCATTAAAAGTGTTGGTGTGAACAATTTCCTAGAGTACTAAATATGCTTCCCAGAGGGCCTTTTTCCCAGCCGTCCAGATGATATAATATAAACATATTTAACATCCTCTACTCTTGGCTAGTCCTGGAATTATGATTTCTGTAAAAGTTCAGTAAGATAGAAAATGATTCACTTCTCCACAATGCTTCCTGCAGCCTGCTAAAGTCAAAGCCCACTGTGGAGGCCACGCAGGTAATGACACAGGAGTGCTGGTAACTGTACTCCTTCTTCCCTTTCTGTCACATTCCATCGGTACCTGGGATGGACCTTCGCTGGAGTATTTCTCTCTCTGAACTCTGTGCACGTGGATGATAGTATTAATACTATAATTCAAGTTTCCCTTGGCCTTACCACACTGTATAGATAACAGGAACAACCTTAACTCAAATTTCCCTGGTTTATTCACAGCCTGAGGATGGTGGACCTTCAACCCCTTGTAAGGTATCTTTCAAATATTTCTGGAGGTCCCTAGAAGGTGTCTGCTGGGTACTGCTGAATAACATCCCTTCTCCAAGCTGGTCCCTGTTTCTCCTGGCCATGAGCTGGCCATCAGCATCTCCTGCATGGCACTTCCACATACTTCGGCAGTTGAGGCCTGGGAAAGCCACAGATGTCCAAGCTATATGACATTCTCTTTTAAGTAGGAGGACTTCCTTCCCCCTCCCATGCCAACCCCAGTGAGGGCACCCAGCACTGATTCCCAGCAATGTGGCTTCTGCTCCGGCACATTACAGAACTATTAGTAACTCAGAATTTCAGTTTCCCTGTGTAGCCCACTGACTGCTCAGAGGACTCAAGCTTTCACTCCTAAATATTCATTGACTGCCTGCTCAGTGTAAACATGTGCAATATGTACCATGATGAATGAAACTGCCAAGGACCCTGTTATCATGGATTTTTCACCCTAATCATGGAGAAAGATAATAAAAAAGAAAATAAAAGCAAATAAATATATAACTACAAATTAAGATAAGTGCTATGAAGGAAATAGAGAGGTGTGACAGAAAATAACAAAGGAGCTACTATAAATTGGATGGTCAGCAAAGGCCTCTGAAGTGGTGATAGTTTAAATAACAACTAAGTCATATTAAAAATCCAGATTTGGAGAAAGGGAGGGGAAGAGATTTTAGAAGAAAGAGATGAGGTAGGGTATAGAAGAGGGGGAGGAGCTAATATTTTGAAAAATTATTATGAAACCAGTAACATTCTAAGAACTTTACATCTATTATAATCTTTAATCCTAACACAATCCTGTGAAATAGGAACTATTGTTAACTCCACCTAGCAGAGGCATGAGATAAGGCACAGAAAGGTTTGGTAATGTGCCCTTGTCACACAGCTAGTTAAGTGACAAAGGCGGAATCTGAGCCCAGGTTGTCTCGGACCCTAAGGAAGGAAAAATTTTGGATTATTCTGGTAACTTAAAGACCAGTGTGGCTGAAGTAGAAGGAAAAAAGGGGAGACGGAGTTGGCAAAGCCAGTGAGGACTAGATCATGCGTGGCTCAGTGGTCCTATTTCATTCTCAGAGTATGGCATGGTTGACTAATACTGCTCCAAAGGAACAACAGTGTTCTGAGGAGCCAGCTGTAGTAATGACAATAATTATCACTTACATTATTTTTGTAATCTGAGAAAATAAGGGTGCTTCCCCATACTGTGAATAAGAAAGGAAACTAAGATCCTGAAAACTGAATTACACTTCCTGACACTTGTGTTGACTTGGTATATAACCTAGGACTGTGGTCCCCAACCCCCTGGGCCACAGACCGGTACTGCTCCATGGCCTGTTAGGAACCGGGCTGCACAGCAGAAGGTGAATAGTGGGCGGGCAAGTGAAGCTTCATCTGTATTTACAGCCACTCCCCATGCTCACATCACAGCCTGAGGTCCGCCTCCTATTACATCAGCAGGGTCATTAGATTCTGCATTACAATGAATTGTATAATTATTTCACTATATATTACAATGTAATAATAGAAATAAAGCACACAATAAACGTAATGCACTTGAATCATCCCTCCCCCAGGCCCCTGTCCATGCAAAAATTGTTTTCCATAAATCCAGTCCCTGGTGCCAAAAGGTTGGGGTACACTGACTTAGGAAACAGCACTGCCTCCAGTACTTACTTGTAGCAACCCGTCTTCTCGTTAATAGAATTACAGATGGCCAGATTCAACAATATTCCATTCGGAGGTGAATACTGAGTTAATAATATAGGGATAAGGAACCAGTTACTTGGAGTTAACCTGGACAATAAGTCCCTGGAGATGAAAAAATGTCAGTGTCTGGTGCACCCAGTAAGCTAACTCTGATAAGTTTTGTCAACAGAAAAAGGCAAAGAGACAACAATATCTTTATTCTTAAGGTCAGCATTCTGTTTGCTTGCTCTTCTGAATTCTCTTAGAGGACTCCTCCAACTCTTAAGAAATCTCAAGTTCATCCAAAAACTGAGAATATTAACTCAGCCTAACCACCTAAATGGAGTCTAACCTCAGCTGTAGTCACATAAACTAGGTAGAGTGGAGAGGGGATTTCCCAAATTCTGTTTGCTTGTAATGGTAAACCCTCATCTACTAACCTGTCCTTGCCTGTTAAGCAGAGCGGACATCATTTTCCGCTTCCCCTTCTCCAACAGCCCCTCAGTTTCTGTCTGGGGATCCACATGGTGCCTCAAAGGCTAATTCCAAGTTAGTGGCAATATAGGAGCACGTGGCCCAGGCTAACCCATCAGCACATTCTATCCCCATGCCCACAGTGATTGTGACCTAAGCTTGTTTGTTCAGAGTGAGTCTCAGGGGTTCTGCTTGGAATGCAAGATAAACTCTTTGTCCCTCCTGCTGTATTTGAATAAGAAGCCAAGAAGCAAGAGCCATCTGGGAACCGTAAGAGAAGCCTGACTTGGCATAGAGTCGACACCAAGAAAAACACAGTAGAGACATGAAGAGCTGGGTCCTGGATGACCACTGAGCCGAAGGACTCCACCTCATCAGAAACCTGCACTTTTCAGGGACGTCAGTTGATTAAAGTGAATTCATCAAATATTGATCGAGAATGCCTCCTTGTGTGCCAGGCACAGTGTTAGGCACTTGGAATACATGGAGAAGGAGACAACAGGCAATGAGCAGAACAAGTTAAATAATAGTGCTCTAGAGGATAAGCACTGTGGGAAAAGGAAAAGAAGAGCAGGTAAGAGGGAACGGAGGACGGAGGAGTGGTAGGGACCAGGTTCTCTATTATTTAAGGTGGTACAAGTCAGGGGTCTCTTGGCTACTTGCTGTCTCCTACTTGTTAATAAGCCTGCAATACCTTAGGACATTTCAAATACTTGAAACATACACCCAATGGCAGTAATTTTAATAGCCTGAAAAATAACAAGGAAAAGGAATATTAATTAGATTTTTCTAAGATTCAAGAGGTGGCGTAAGTTTTATTTGAGTCCTGGATAAAAGTTGAACGAGTCCATTTTTAAAAAACACAGGCCCACATATTTTGGGCAGGGTGTGGAGAGAATTAAAATGTTACCATTTAAATTCAGTAGCACTTTGACATAAATTATGATATTATCCTGAAGTAACAAGGTTCTTTTAATCCCATTGTTTCTGCCTCTTTTTCTTTTTTAAAAAATAATTTTTATTTCAAAATATTGGGGATAGGCCGGGCGCGGTGGCTCACGCCTGTAATCCTAGCTCTCTGGGAGGCCGAGGCGGGCGGATCGCTTGAGCTCAGGAGTTCGAAACCAGCCTGAGCAAGAGCGAGACCCCGTTTCTACTATAAATAGAAAGCAATTAATTGGCCAACTAAAAATATATAGAAAAAATGAGCCGGGCATGGTGGCGCATGCCTGTAGTCCCAGCTACTCGGGAGGCTGAGGCAGGAGGATTGCTCGAGCCCAGGAGTTTGAGGTTGCTGTGAGCTAGGCTGACGCCACGGCACTCACTCTAGCCTGGGCAACAGAGTGAGACTCTGTCTCAAAAAAAAAAAAAAAAAAAAAAAAAAAAAATATTGGGGATACAAGTGTTCTTGTTACATGGATGAATTGTATAATGCTGTAGTCAGGATCTGCTTCTTGAAATTTAAAAATAATCACTTGCTTCTGTTTCCAATATTGATTAGTGGAGAATGCAGCAAATTAGTATTGACAATGCTTTATAACTTGAGCTGTTAAATTCTGTAACTCCAATTTTCCCAGGGACCAACTTGCAAGAATTATAATATTGCACCTGAGTCCAAAGCCAGCAAGCAAGAAGGTGAGAAAGCAAGAGCAAATTAACTGAGTATAGACATGTCTACTCCCACCACCTCTCTGAGTACGTGGCTAGTGGCTTCCTGTGAAGGAAACATTTTGTCAACTCTTGTCTTAGTTAAGACTGGCATTCCCCCCTCCACCCTTTTTACAACTGTGTGATGTGTAAAAGAAGAAACCATCACCATAGAGACTCAGGTCTCTTGAACACTGGGAATAACTACAGATAATCTGTCTCTCACCATAGCATTTCCTTTTTAGTGGTCATCTGTTCACAGGCCATATGTTCTTAGAAATGGTCCGATGCCAGATGAACTAAAGCTATGTTCTGATAATGCCAGAAAGACACATTTATAAACACGGCTAAATTAGCCTGGTAGGCTTTCATGCAAATGCATTGTGCCTTTACCAGTTTCAGATCTCAAGTTTTCTAAACGCCCTAGAGTGAAGCCTCAGCCTCAGTGAAGCTCAGTTGCTGCTGAATGGAGGCTCCCAGGGGGCTGAGCCAGGGAGATGAGTGGGGAGAAGCTACCCTGCCTTCTGAAAGGTTCTCCCTAAAGCCTAGATGCTGAAAAAGGACCAGACCCACCCTGGGAAAACATCCCTAAGCTGCGATAATACTGATTTTTAAATTAGTGAAAAGATAAACCTTAAATCATTGGGAAAGGAAAGCTTCTGCACATCATGTTGAGACAACTGGTCAGTACTTTTGGCAAAAGAAGATTCTCCCCTCCTGCCAGATGCCAAATGAAATTACCTGTGGATAAGAACTAAGTATAGGTGCACAGAAATGCACACACCAAGTACATGCACACACAGGCAAAGTAATCAAATTGTATAAATGCCAGAAAAAAATAGCTGAATATTTATTTAATCACTGGTGGATTAAAAGTTATGTAAGATATCCAAAGGGAAATGATGACACATCTGACCATATAAAAATGTTAAACTTTTGAACATTAATAAGTTCATAAGCATAAAACACAAACATCTAAATAGAAGGAAAAATCTACACAAATAATCATTTAATATCTTTAAAACATGTAGGGCTTATAAAAATGAATTAGAAAAATATGAAAATTTCAGAATAAAAATGGGTGAAGGACACATGACAACTCACAGTAAATATAAATGAGTAATAAATGGATTACAAAATGTCTACCTCAGTACTCAATGAAGGCAAAATTGAAACAGCAGTAGGGAACTTTTCTTACTACCAAGTTGGCAAAAATAATTTCTTTTTCTAATAGTGTTGATAAGAGCACAATGAAATAGGAAATCTCATACACTGCTGGTAGGGGTGTGAAAATTTCTGGAAAGCAATCTGTTGTTTCTCAAGAGGCCTCTTAAGTGTTTATATTCTCTGACCTAGTAATTCTACTTCTAAGAACTTATTGTCAGAAAGTAATTTAAAAATTCTAAAATATGAACAAATAATCATGCATAAAAGATGCTTATTTCATCATTGCTTAGAAAAAGAAAATAGAAGCACACTAAATGTCCACTACTCATTTCAATATTTTTTTTTTTTTGAGCCACCAGCATGTGTCACACACACTGAGCTAGAACAGAAGCCAAAGACAGACATGATCTTTACCCTTGCAGAACTTACAGTCTAGGAGGAGATAAACATTTAACCAAGTAGTTATGACTTGTGCTATAGGAGCTTATAGCAGAGGGGACCTAACCAGAGGAAGTGACATTTAAACTAAAATGTGAAGAATGTGTGAAGTTAATCAGAGGATGGGGATGGCAGAAGAAAAGAGTGTTCTGAGAAAAGGGAACAGCATATGCCAAGACCTGGGAGGGTGGAAATGGATCTAAATTAAGTGTGTCATTGTGTTTCCAAGTGGCAAGGAAGAAAATGCAAGCACCAATTTGGAAAATTAGGACTTAGCAGGAAACATAATGAAGTTGCTTTTTTGTTTTAACTTTAAGAAAATAAAGATTTTTGACTTAAAAAAAATAAAGCTATAATCTATATAGCATGTTCAGGGAAAAAAAGATAGCATTTGTTACCAATAAGATAAATATTATATAATCCTTAATAAGATTATTCATGAAGAGTTTATAACGACATAGGAAAGTGGTTATAACATAAAATTAAGCAAAAGAAACAAGCAAGTACCAAATTACATGAATAGCATATTGTTAGCTTTGCTTAAACTTACACACACACACACACACACATACACGTATAATCAAAAAAAAAAAAAGAATATACTCCACACTGTTAATGGTGGTTATCTCTGAATGATATTACAGAGTTCTCCCCTACTTCTTTCTACTTTAATGTACTTTCCAAATTGTTGGATTAGCATATTTTACTTTTATAAATATTACAGATTTTGATAGTTTTAGAATATTAATATCTTAAGAGAATAAGCTTAGTTCAATATCTAGCACATAGTAGTACTACATAAATAATATTCAGTTAATGCAGTAATCAACTTCATCGCAAGAGTGTATAAGATTGTTAGAACTATTAAAATATTTTAGGAATGAAGCATGCATTTGTACTTACTTGTTTTTTTAGATTTTGAATCACATGGAATTAGCCAAATTAATTAAGAATGCTCTATCAAATAAATCAACGTTTCTCCCAGGGTCTTGTTAACCTAAGCTAAAGATTAAAAAGCAGCATCAAAGTTCTGCTGTTATCTGGTTAAAATTGACAACTGTGAGATGTATGGATTGTTGTCTACAAGTTCAGAAACAGGAAATAGTGCTTGCTGCACTTGCCAAAGGGCATGTAAACCAAGAAAGTTGTTATGTAGAGAAGCAAGATCAGAGGGTGAGCACAAAGGCATTCTTGGAGAACAAAACAGTTTGTGGTGACAAGCAGTGACGTCAGGTTTGTTTATGTGAATACAAGCCCTCTCATCCCAAGTCTGGTGACTTGAGTGTTTTCTTCTCACCATATTAATTGTGGAAGTATGTCTGTCACTATTAACGTGTCAAACAGAGGTCTTGATATTATCTGCAGCTGATCATTTGATTAGGTTTTACCCGCAGGAAAAGTCTGGCCATACCCTGCCACAGGACAGCCACATGTGACGCACTGAAAGCCCTTGTCGTACCCTGGACCAGCAGGAGTGATGCAGGCTAACAACATACCTGATCCCTTCGGGTCTCCATGGCAACAAGGCTGCCTGTAGGACCAGAAGATAATGATCTATCATGTGGAAGATGCTTGCCCTGTGACAGAAGGGAGTTTTCAAGGGTAGTACGTCAACAACAACGCCTCAGCAACAGTTGTTTGTTATTGCAGTAGACTAGGATACAAAAAGGGCAAGGCTGCCAAAAGATCTTGCATCTGGAACACAAAATTCCTGCCTTGGAAGAAGGACCATAGTAAATATAAATGTCCTCTTTCTTGGGGGAAAGACACATATAGTTAGAGATTAAAGCCTCTATTCTATAAATTGTTTGTTGGATACAGAAAACTTCCCTTCTGAACATCTTAGCACCTTGTCAAGAGAACTTCAAATCTCTGCCATTGAGATTTGTCAGTTGTTAGTAAGAGAAATAAGGGAAGTAATCAGGAGAAAACTAAATAAGAATGGACAGGAGTCCTTGTCCCTAAGGCAAGATGGGTCCCTGCCCATCTGGCCACAAAAGCTTTTTCTTGTGGCCCTTTTGGCTACAGCCCATTTGGGATTTTGTAGGTGTATTTGCCTTGGTGTCTGTCTTCCCTATGGTTCCTGAAGGCAGGATTATAGTCTCTTTTTTATCTTTGTATCTATAATGCCTGGCATAGAACAAAAGTTCAACTCATATTTACCAGTTGCTCGTGGCGATGGTGGTAGTCATGTAGAAAGCAGGAGAGTTAGAAGTATGGCTAAGTGATGAGACATTCTACTTCTAGGTCTTTGATAGTCATGGAGGTCTCTGGGACTAGCCAGCTAGCCAAGATTGGGTCCTCTGCTGGTGCCCTCTCCAAGAGAGATAGGAGAGCCCGCTGGTTTAGAACATGGGCTCTGGAGCCAGACAACCCAGATTAGAATTCTGACTCTACTCCAAACTGTGTAAGCTTTGGCAAGTTACTTCCTCTGGGCCTCTGTGAGGATGAAATGAGATCATTAGAACAATGCCTGGTACCCCAGGGATGCTATTTAAGGTCCAGCATTCCATTTCCAGAATTGCTGCTCAATTTAGGAAGAGAAAGCTGCAGATGATGAGAGCCTTTTTCATCAGATTTTGAGTTTCACATTTGACCTTGCAGTCTGATCCCCTGCAAGGGCCTGCCTGGATGGCACCATGGCAGGGACCATAAGCACCTAACACCCAAAAGGCTGAGGGGACCTAAAGCCGAGTCAGGGAAATGGCATGAACGCTGTCTGAATGGCGCACATGCATGTCCAGAGAGTTCTCACTTCTCACTTTCATCCCCACCGGCTCGCTGTAAGCACACAGTGCTCCAGGGACACAATAAACCTTCAGTGGGAGCTGGGCTGGGAGAAGAGGGGCAGCAGCCAGGCAGCCCAGCTTCTCCAAGGCTCTCGCGGCGCTGTGCAGGCACCGGCACGTGCTCTCCCTGCCAACCGGGCAGTGAGGGAAGAGCCCAAAAGGAGATCCATGCAGTTGTCAGCTAAACCTGCTCCTGCAAAAGTGGAAATGAAGCCAAAAATGGCAGCCGGAGAGGATAAATCTTCAGACAGAAAAAGTGCAAACAAAAGGGAAAAAGGGAAAAAAGAGGGAGCAGAGAAAGGGAAAATGGGCCAAAGTGGCTAACCAAGAAATCAAAGATTTGCCTACAGAAAATGAAGGGACTAAAAATGAGGTGAGCCAGCCTTTGATGAAGCAGGAGAGAAAGAGGCCACGTGTGACGAATGCCATTTATCATGTCTTATCAGTGGTCCACGTGTCCCTTTTGTACAATCCAAAGGAATATTTTTATCATGTATTTTGCCAGTGCAAGTTTTTTAGTAGGTCCCATTTTTTAGAAGGAGGGAATCCCACTTCACTCTTTTTTCATTGTAAATGCACTTTTTTAAGAGGTGAAATCATTTGCCGGTTGTTTTTTTTTTTTTGTACAACCAGAAAAAAGTGTGGCATATTGAATTATGGGAGGCTTTGACTGTCTTGGGTGTCAGCTTAACATTCCATAGACGGGGTTAGTCTTTATATCCTATAATACAAAACATACTACATGGCAATATGGAGCCACGGTCCTACATTTAATGTCTTGAACATTTAAAATTATTTCTATTTTCACGTTGATTTTTAGTAGAATTGTTTCCTAAAGAAAACTACTCCTGGATCATGGCTCTCCCTGCCAGAATTGTGAGCACTCTGTGACATCTTTGGTCGTGGTAGTCCTGTTCTCCTAATAACTTTGTTAATGTGAAGGATTGAAAATGTGAATATGGAGTATATATGATAATAAATTTTGAATTGGTAGGACTTATGTAACAGGTTATTAACATTTGAAGATACTGAAACTTGATACCCTTTCAAAGAAAATTTACCACCAAATTTTAAGCTGGAAAAGTCACTGGAATAACTCTTTAAAAAGAATTACAATACATGGCTTTTTAGATTTTTGGTATATATGTTAATAACTGTGTACAAATTGAAATGTCTGTGTACTGATCCCAAACACAGCCAATAAAATCTCAATTACAAAAGAAAAAACTTAAGTGGATATATGGGGAATTTTATAATGTGTACTCTTGAGGCCCATGAAATAAGGTCATCCATAAATACAAACCAGCAGCTAAATATTGGCCTGGCAAAAGATTCTGACTCATTTAGATCACCTTAAGCAAATTCTCCTGGAACTGTAAAAAAAGAAGAAAGGAAAAGAGAGACAGAGAGGGAATGAATGACCGCCATTGTGATGGTTTCCAGATAGATCTAATCAAAAGATTAAAAATTTCTACTAAGAATATTAAGTCATTGCAACAGATACCTTTCTCTCTCTCTCTCTCTTTTTTTTTTTTTTTTTGTGGAGACAGAGTCTCACTCTGTTGCCCCGGCTAGAGTGCAGTGGCATCATCACAGCTCACTGCAACCTTAAACTCCTGGGCTCAAGGGACTCTCCTGACTCAACCTCCCAAGTAGCTGGGACTACAGGAACACTAATTTTTCTATTTTTTGTAGAGATGGGGTATCACTCTTGCTCAGGCTGGTCTTGAACTCCTGACCTTATGCAATCCTCCCCCCTTGGCCTCCCCGAGTGCTAGGATTACAGGTGTGGGCCACCATGCCCAGCCGGTACCTTTCTTTACTAGGATTCTATTCCCACTGCATGGCTGCATCATAATAAATTGAGAGGAGTCAGCTACCTTGTCTTTCATGTCAGCTGTAAGTATGCTGATATATATATATATATATACACACTTATATATGTATATATGTATACTTAGATATATATTTTTAAGTTACAGGCCTTAAAAATTATTTCAAAGTTACAAAATCACATAAGTCACATAATCACATGAATAAAAGAGTCAAAATTATGTTATATAATTTATCCTCCTCTATCCAGGCAAGGATTCATTCAAACTAGAAATATATTATTTGATTTCTTTTTTCCCTTGATGCTATTCAAAGATACCTCCTCTATAACTGCCATCAGGAATAGTTTGTATTTTAGCAGGCAGGAAGTCCTGCTTTCCACATAAACTGTTTATCTTAGAAAAGTTTCAGATTTACAAAATTATTGTACTTAGCACAGTAATGGTACAGAGAGTTCTCTGCCCCACACCCAATTTCCCCTACTGTTGACATATTACAAGAGTGTGGTCCCTTTGTCACAAGCAGTGAACCAATATTGATACAGTATTGCTTCAGTTTTTCTCTAATGTTTTTTTTTCTTTCCCAGGATCCCATCCAGGACACCACATCACATTAAGCAGTCATGTCTCCTTAGGCTCCTCTTGGTTGTGACAGTTTCTTAGACTTTCCTTGGTTTTGATGACCTTGAAAGTTTTGAGGAGTTGCGGGGTACTGGTCAGGTATGTTGAGCGTGTCCTGCAATTGGGATTTGTCTGATGTTTTTCCCACGGTTAGACTGGGCTATGCATTTGGGGGAGGAAGACCACAGTGATAAAGTGCCATTCTCACCCTATCATATCAAGGGTGCACATTATCAATTACTTACCAGTGTTAGGAGGTTCTTTTTAATGTTGAAAGTCAATCCGTTTTGTCAAAGCAGTGGCTCTCAAAGTGTAGTCCCCAGAGCAGTAGTATCAGCATCACCTGGAACTTATTAAAAATGAAAATGATTGGTCCTATCACAGACCTACTAAATCAGAAACTGTAGGGGTGGGGCTCAGCAATCTGTGTTTGAACAAGTCTTCCAGGTGATTCTGACAAACCTGATGTTTATGAACCACTGTGTTGGTGGTTGTCTAACATGTTTGGCCTCAATGTATACAAAAGAATTCTTCTTACTGCCCATCAAGTAAGCCAATGGCTCTTAACTCTGCTGTATTTCATAAACACCTATGCCGGCACCATCCCCAGAGACTGATTTCATTGGTTTTGGGGCAGTTATTGTAAAGCTCCCAAGTGATTCCAAATCCAGACAGGGTTGAGGGCTCCCGCCCTGGCCCCGAGCTAAGAGAATTTCTCCCTCTTCTGCTCAGGTTTCCATGCCTCTCCTGCTCTCCTTTCTTTCCCCTCAGCCTTTGGTAGAATGGATCAATCAGTAGCTGATTTCTTAGAAAACATCAAAGAAGATTTAATGCTTTAGAACTTTAGAGTTAGTAACAGCCATAAAGGTCAACTCGTTAAGTGGTTTTAAAAGTTTTTTTGAGCAGACTCTTTCTTCAAAGGAAGTGCTGTGGGAAAATCCAATATAGAAACAGAAAGCAGAGCTGCTCTGAGTGAAGGGGAAGGGGCTGCAGGAAGCCGTGGTCCTCCTGGCACTATCTGGCCATCGCTGGTCTAGTTCGACCTTCTAGCCAATGGTTGTCCACCTTCTCCTGACCACTGCCCTCATCAGAGGCTTCTCTACCCACTAGGCCACCTCCATTTCAGTACAAAGCTTCAAAACTTTCTCTTCTTTGAGCTCCCATTGCCTTCCTGTCACTTCCCATCACTAGTACTAGTTCCCTTCCTGGTGCCAAAGAAAAGAGATGGAGACCCTTTCCCACAGGAAGCCTCTTTTTATTTTATAAGTCAGGCGTCCTTCTCCCTAAACAGTGGTTCTCAACTTGATTGTGCATTAGAATCAACCAAGGCACTTTCCAAAAATCCCGCTGTTCAAGCTGCATCGGACCAATTCGGTGTCTCTTAGGGTGGGCCCAGGTAGGCTAGTACAAAATGTGCAGCCTGGCTGAGAGCCAGCACCTGTGTCAGAGACGCTCCCTCGCACCCCCCAGGCAAACGGGGCCACCCCTTTTACCTGACTCTAGAGTGACACTGTTTTGAATCTTCTCACCATCCAGTCTGCTCTCTTTTGAGAATGCTCCATTTTCCAGATCCCAAAATAAATCAGAATAGCACAATTTTCACAAGCTGTTTTTACAGATTGAAGGCAAAAACTCTATGTGCTAGATTTATATAATACCAAATTCTTTCTTTCCCAAGGTAATTAGAATAAAAGGTATCTATTGCTTCCTACTCAACAATTTAACTTCTACCTACCTGTCCCCTTCCCCTGTACTGGGAAGATTGTACAAACCCTCCTGCCTTTCCCAGAGCAGACTTGGCTTTCACAGCTAGTATACCTGCCCTGCCCTGGTCATATGAGAGGTTGATGATGTGATCATTCTTTGATGAACACCTGAAGCACTTCCATCCAGCTGGCCTAGTTGTGTGCTGGGGAGGATTCTTCTCTCCTTTCTGCCCTCTACACCCATTAGTCAGATAATACCTCAGCTGTGCAAATGCAGGCTGCATAGGTTGTCAGGTTCACCAGCCTCCAGGTGGCCCCTCCCGAGTCCTCATAACCAGTATTTCCTGAATGAAGTTAAGATCATGTAGACCACAGGCCAAGTAGTTTAGCTAGGGAGGGTGGGGAGAAGTATTTCAAATACTCAAGGGCCAATGACAATTACTCGTCTCCATGAGGCTGAAGAACACATCGCAGCTGTTCCGATCTCTATTCAAAAGCTTGTCCCCTTTATTACCTGACTCATAGCCATTAAGTCCAACATGGAGCACAAGGAGGATGATGTTTACGTAACCGCTGTATGCTAAGTATAGGTAAATCCAATCAACTGCTCCGAGTGGCAGAGCATTGCTGAGGTAAACATGTAATGGTGCTGAGAGTCTCAGCTCAAACTCATGTGGTCCACCCTCAGTTGGACCCTCAATTCTCCTATAATTATTTGATTTTTCCTTACTTAATTTGATACTCTATGCTCCACAACAGTGTTTCAGAACTTCCAAAGTTTCAGTTTTCTCATCGCTAATACGGGGCTAATCATAGGATCTACTTAATAAGGCTGTTCTCGTTATTAAATGAAATAAGAGACAAAGTTCTAAACATATGACCTAAGTACCTAATAAATATTGTTATTAGATTATATATGTGTTTATATATTACGTAACAGATAATAAAATAAAATAATATTATTTTCTACTCATCCCAGAGTCAAGAAACAATTTTTAGTGTCAACGATATGTCAGTTATCATGATAGGCACTGGGATTTTCAAAAATTAAGAAGATACGGTCTTTACTCATCACACAGAGAAAAAAGAAGTGTGGTATGCTTGAGTTACCACAACTTTGATCTGTACCTTTCCAAGATCCCAGCTCCCTCTCAGTCTCTTCCCCTCATCTTATCATCCTTCTTCCTCGCTAAGATCAGGGCAAGTCCATGGGAACCCCTCAATGTTCCTCTGTGTCTCAGAATTTCTCCATGTCTTTGAGGTTCTTGTTTTTCTTTCCTCTTCTCTCAGAAGACCATCTCTGCCCTACTCCACGGCCTGGCCCTTCCCACCTTCAGTCTGGTGCCCTAGGGAGGATTTTCCCTTCTGCCCCTTCTGTCCAAGCATGCAGCCCACAAGGTTTAAAATTGGGTCCTTACTCTTGAAGAGATTAGAACAGAGTTGAGGTGACAAAAAAAAAAAAGGAAAACCTACAAGACAGTACATATCAAGTGCCAAATGAGTCATTTAGAAAAAAAAAAAAAAAAGAATGCCACAACCCCCCCCCAAAATAAATCAAAAGAGAACCATTGAGCCCCTGTTGAAAAAATACTGTTCCCCACAGGAAAAAAAGTTAATTCCCACAAACTTTGTAATCATATGAAAAACATTTTAATATCTCATGGTTTTTATAAAGTAGTTCACAAAATTATTTCCTTTAAGCTACTCAGAGAGGTAGATTAAGGAACATTCTGCCCATTTTACAAATGAAGAAACTGAGGCTAAGAGAGAAAGTTAGAATTCCCACAGAGGCCAGCTAGTAAGTGCTGGAGCCAGGACTTGAATTTGAGTCTTGGGAGCCCCTCCCCTGCTTTTCCTGGTCAGCCACACTGTCTTTCTGCAGGAGGACAATGCCATTTTTTCATTTGCTATGAGCCAACATTATGCTGGGAACTTAACATTGTGTTTTTCCTTCTGATCTTTGCAACTCAGGGAGGTTAGTCTTATCACCTGCATTTTAGAGATGAGGATGGCTTTGTGAGGAGGGGGAGAGGAGGGAGTCTATTAAGTAACTTGCCCCAAATCCTGCTAAAAAGCTGTAGAGTTGGCATATAAACCCAGGGCTCACCAACCTGAATTTTATTTATTACACTATATTTCTTATATGAGAAGGACTTTTGCTTGTGAGAGAAAAAGATAATACAAAAAATGAAAGCCAAGTTTGGAACAGGTGGCAGTGACAGCAGCAAAAAATGGGCCATACTATCATGATTAGGCAACGTGCCGGCTGAGACGGGGCCATAGTGTAGAACAAAGAGGAGACTCTCCTCAGTCAATATCCAGAGTTACTCAGTTATGCTCGTAAACGCTAATTATTGAATTATTTATGAGTGAAAAAATGATTTAATTTGATTACCCCTTGGTTTTTATTGCTCTCTGCCATGAGTACCCCTTCTAGAATCCCTTCAGTGATTAAGGTGCATGCCTGTGATCTACAAGTCCACTCAGATCTCTCACACACATCGCCTCTAACAAATGATTTGATGGCTTATGTTTTTCAGATAAACTCAATTTTTCATATTACATTGCAAGTGTAGACAATTATAAAAAGTACCTTAATTAATGTGAAGCTTGGGATGTTAGGAAAATCTCTTCAGGGAAAAAAAAAAAAAAACCACCAAGAAAGATATTAGGAACCAACCTAAAGAATATGTGTTCAACAAACTATATAAAAGTAAAAATACTTAATATAATGTAGGAAAGTTTATGATAGGAGGTACTTGATATGACAGCCTCTTTGGAATTTTAAGTATAAAAATATTTTAATGGGTGAGATCTCAGAATTCTAAAGTATGACTGAATAATTTTCTACTGGGCACACTGTACTTTTACGCGGATTTCTTCTTTTTTTCCCCCCTTTTAATGTTCAAATTGACCTGGGTGATGACTATGACTCAGATGATATACTAGCTACTTGTGGTTTGAAGGGTGTCGCTTCAGAATTCTAATCTCTTCTGTCATGGACCATCCCTGGGGATTCCAAAGTATTACTAGCCCTAAAGGTACTCCCCGTCCTCAATAAACCACAGCTCCCAACAAGAAATGTGCAACTTCTGATAGTGAAAACGGGACATGTTAGAAGAATTAACTAATAGTAAAACCAAGTCAAGAAAGTGCTCTCTGAAATATGTTATTTACCATATTAGGAAAAGATATATGGGAGAGAGACAAAAGCTACACAAGAAGTGAACTGGACTAATTTTATCAACAACTTGTTAATCAAAGACTTTTGTTATTGTTTCTTTTCCCCAATGAAATATATTAGAAGGGAAGAAAGAGAGGATAAATTATAACCTACATAAGAACCAATTACCCCACGTTTGTAGATCATACACAGAGAAAGCAAGTATTCCTAGCCATCTCTTAATCAAATTCAAGTCCAATAAACATTTATGCATCCCTACTGTATGCTTCCCTGTGTTAACAAGTACTGAGGAGTTAGTAAGCCAAGGTCTTTCTCTTCCAAAAACTCACTATCCAGTGGAAGAGCTTCTACTACATTCACAAACCTTTTGATACTCATTATTAGATATGTTACATACTACTCCCTGCTGGTGCTTTGCTCTGTACTCAGAATGAATAAATGAGACAATCCAGGGGAATGTGAAAGCCTTACACAGTCCAAGTTCAATATACTTCCTTACTCTAGGCTTCCATTTGTGGTTTTATATTTATTTTTTTCCTAATCCATTTCAAGTAGAGGCATGTATTAATTTATTAGCGATGCTACAAGTACAATGTGTACATCCTGGAAAATACAACTTAATTCATTGTCAAACCATAAATTTAAATCTCAAAAAGTAAGAGACTGGGATCTAAGCCTAAAAACGAAAAGGGTGCTGATCAGAAACTCAGCAGACGCTAAAGTTACAGCTAATTCAAGGCAAGGATTTCCTAGATGCTGCTTTAGTACACTGAATGATGGAGTGAAATAGTGTTGAAGTTTTTCCAAATCGTTTTTTTAGAAAGAGTATATCATACGTAAAACACTTGAACCTTTCAGATAAAAGAATTCCCAATTAGAAGAGTGATTAGGAGCTTTTAAAAGTGATTAAATGACTCAGCTTGATTTTCCAACTTTATTCAGTGTTTGTCTATCTGTTTTGTATTGCTATAAGGGAATACCTGAGGCTGGGTAGTTCGTAAAGAAAAGAGGTTTATTTAGCTCCTGCTCTGTAGGATATACAAGAAGCATGGCACCAGCATATGCTCGGATTCCAGTGAGGGCTTCTGTGCTGCATCAAAACATGGTGGAGAAGGTCAAAGGGGAAGCAGGCACAAGCAAAGAAGAGGGGCCAAACCCAAGGGGCATCCTGGCTTTATAACAACCCAGGCCTGGGAACTAGTCCATTCCCCTAAGAACCAATCCAGTCTCCAGAGAGAGAGAGAACTCACTCATTTCCTGGAGAAGGACACCAAGCCATTCATGAGGGCTCCACCCCAAGACCCAAACACCTCCCACCAGGCCCCACGTACCAACCCCCTCACTGGGGATCAGATTTCAACATGAGATTTGGTGGGACAAACACACCATATCCAAACCAAAGCAGAGTTTAAAAAGCAAAGCAAGCGCACACACACATAAAACACGCCTGATTAGGTAGTTACCTAAAATACTCAAATCAGTCATGAAAGTTCATAAATTTATAAATTGCATCAAGTAGTGGCCTGTGGAGTTTGGGACTGCATTTTCTATTTGCTTTAACTCCTTCCTTCCACAATGATGAGCAGTCTGACTCCCATCAAAACCCTTCATATTTAGTAAATATGGCAAAAGGAAGGAGAGAAGGAAAGAAGAAAGGGAAGAAGGGAGGAAGGGAAGGGAAGGGAGAGTAGGAGAAAGGGAGGGAGGGAGGGAGGAAGGGAGGAAGGAAGGAAGGAAGGAAGGAAGGAAGGAAGGAAGGAAACGAGGGAAAAGAAAACCTCTATTGGCACAAAGGAGGGTATGGGTATATGGGTGTGAGGATTTTACCTTCCAAATTTGTCAACAGGAAATTATAATTAACTTATTAAATATTAATATTTTCCAAATTTGCCTGCTTCAAAGAATCACCATGTTTTTGTTTGTTTGTTTGTTTGTTTTGTGAGACAGAGTCTCACTCTGTTGCCCTGGCTAGAGTGCCGTGGCATCAGCCTAGCTCACAGCAACCTCAAACTCCTGGGCTCAAGCAATCCTTCTGCCTCAGCCTCCCAAGTAGCTGGGACTACAGGCATGCGCCACCATGCCCAGCTAATTTTTTCTATATATATTTTTAGTTGGCCAATTAATTTCTTTCTATTTTTAGTAGAGACAGGGTCTCGCTCTTGCTCAGGCTGGTTTTGAACTCCTGACCTTGAGTGATCCTCCCACCTCGGCCTCCCAGAGTGCTAGGATTACAGGCATGAGCCACCACCCCAGCCAGAATCACCATATGTTAAAGGCTTCTGTCCTGGAAATTCTGATCTGAAAGAAGACGAAAAATCTCTGTTGTTAACACATAACTCCTGGTGATTCTCATTATAGGCAAATTTAGGAAATATTGAATATTTGATTCACAATGCTCTGCTTATTTCATTTGTTTGAATAAGACTGTTTTTTTTTTAAATAAGATCTTTTTATCTTGTCAGTGGTTCTTCCTTCCATCCCAACCCCCGATTCCCTACATTTTTCTTTCTGGGGGTCTTATCTGTTCTCTTTGGTGATGGCGATGCAGCTATAACCCAAGCTGTATCACCAGCCTGAATCCTAGTCCACTTCCTCCTAAGCAGTCATCATCGATAACCCTTCCATTAGAATCCTAATGGTCAGACATGTTCATTTCTAGACCTTTTAAAACCTTAGAGACAGGAAATGATTTTATCAGGAAAAGCTGACAAAAACAAAACAAAAACAAAAATTTGAGGAACTGAAAATGTCTGAGCCCTGAAATCAGGGAACACACCAAAGGAACAAACTCCAAAATTTCTTGTTCACACTCCCTCCAGACTCACAAATTATTTGCACATACCTACTTCAAAGGAGGTTATTTTCTGCTTTGACCAAAGTTTTCAAATATTGTGGATGATTTTCATATATTTTAATCATAACTGGCTGGACATGTGAATGTGCTACTCTCACTGTACCACATGAAGAAATTTACTTATTTATTCATTCAACAATTTACTAAATGCCTACTCCATGCCGCTGTACTAGTCCTTGAACTAGTGTACAGAGACTAATGAAAAATAATCCCTACCCTTAATTAAATCACAGTTAATTGGAAAAATGGACACATAAGCAAATAATTATACATTATGCTACATTGTGACTATCATATTAAGGTGCTATGAGAACACAGAAAAGTATATCATGGTTATGGAGAAGGATCACCTTTAAAGAGGAGATGACTTTTTTTTGCAGTTGTCTATTGCTAAGGCAATTTTTAATTTTATAAATACATATCTCAACACTATTAAGAACATTTTTCACCACTTTGCACATTAACGATTTTCCTTTTCCCATCTAGCCTTTGTCTATAAGTGTATGTGCATATATGTGTGTGTTAGAAAGTTGAAATCATAACATCTACAATTACGTGTTTCAAAAGCCTGCATACATTTGGCTGTTTGAAACCTGAAATATGGTTTCCTACAAAAACAAAATTGTTAAAGGTTATCAGATTTCCCAGAATGGCTATTTAATATACAACACAATTACTATATTATTGAAGCTGTACAGTGTTAAAATGATTATATGGTAATTAAAAATATTTTTTCTAATAAATTTCTCTTATAAAAACAAAAACAATAAAATGATTTGAAAAAAATTGTAATGTGTTCCAAGTGTTCATCTTTGAGATGAGAATTTAATAGACGGCCATGGCTTGGTAAGAGGAGGGATGTCAACCGGATGATAGCGGGATGGGCACTTCTGTTGCTCTCTGATAACATTATACTCAGGAGATGTGAGCAGCTGAAGTTCGGAGCTAGTGAAAGACAGCAGCACTCACAGCTCATGTTTCTAATTTAGAGATGTCAGCTCTCTCTGGGGTGAGGACAAAATGTGCATATATGGATCTAGGTTGTCCTCTGGATGACTAGGAAAACTAGCATCCTGAAAAAGTAAAACAAGTAAACACAAGAGTGGGGAAAGAAAAGTAAAAACAAGTGATCGGGTTCATACTCCAAATGGCGGGCTGCTTTGTCTGCTTGAGACTTGACACCTATCACAGAAAAAAGTAGAATGACTGACTGCAAGATGTCCCCATACGCTGGATCCTGGACCCTGAACCCTGGAATCTATGGATGTTGGAAAACAGGAGCTCAACAGCATTTAGCCAGACAAGACTCATCATTGCTCTTGTTGCTTCCTGGCATCTGAAGAACAGCATACATGGAGGCCCCATTTCAGCGCACTAAGTGTATCTTAGGAAACTTGAGCTGTGCTATGGGATAGTTATAAATTTGACCTTTCCAATTCAGGGTACATCTATGGATATGTACTCTGGGCTCAATTTCCTGAGCTATATATGTGCAAATAAACTTCATTGAAGACCAAAGCTTTAAGTGAATTAAATGAAAATGTTCAACCATAAATCAAAAAAATATATGTGAGCATATAACAAATAATCCATTTGGCTAGAACATACAGTGAAGAATAAAGATAGAAAGTTAGTTTGGAATTATATTGTGTATGGACATAAAGGTTTTGGTGGAGGAGTTTGTAAACTTCGCAGGCAATAAAAGATATTTTCAAACTAGACTTTTATAAATTTATAATACTAAGTCATGGTCATGGTACAAAAGTCAAATAGTAAATTTTCTTATTAATCCTTCCAAATGTTTTCTAGACAGCCACAGTTTTTTTTAGCAGAGGCTTAGGGTGTTCAAAACTGGTATTTCAGGAAGATTGCTTTAGAGGTTATGTGAGGGATGTTTCCAATGGAAAAGAAAGGATGGAAATTAAAGGTAGCGATCTTGCAATGGAATCATTGACAAGACATTAGTGGGAGGTGCCAAGGAGATTAGCAGGTGACTGATTAGTGGGAGGTGCCAAGGAGATAAACAAAGCTAATTCCTAGGATCTGAGTCTATGTGTGTGGAAGGATGATGCTCTCATTGGTTGAAATATGGAACCCAGGAAGAGGGAAGTTTGTAGGTTTGTTTTTGCAGGATCCTGATTTGGAAATAAATACAAGGCCCACATGGAGCTCAGAAAGAGGCTGAAGACAGAGATGCAGGTTTGCAGCTCATTCACTTGACGATCACAGTTGAACTCTCTGGGATGGGTGAGATGAATGGGTTGTATAGCATTAGAAAAGACTACTTCCCAGAAAACAATTGAGAAGTTGAGTGGAGGAAGAGAAATAGAGACAGAGGAGTGACCAGAGTGAAGGAGGAAAACCAGGTAAGCGCATTCTCCCAGAAACCAGTAATAGGAAGAATTTCAAGGAAAGTTTATGAAATACCCCAAAATACGAAGGCCATTGGGTTTGGTAATAAAGGAGTCATTGACAAACTTTGAAAGAGCAATTTCAATAGAGCTGTGGACTAGAAACCAGAATGGGTTGGAAAAAGCACTGGAAGTGCAGAATTCAAGGGGGGTTGAAAAGAAGACAGATAATAGGTTCATTTATTCATTTACTTATTCGCTTATGTATTCATTTATCCAACAGATAAATAAATGGTGTCTCTGTCCATGGCACTGTGCTAGACATTAGAGATTGGTCCCAGCCCTGTTGGGGCTTTCGTTCTAGTGGGTACAGAAAGTAAGTTAACAGGGAAATAAAATAATAGTGTTGTGATGAGTACAATTAAGAAAATAATTAGGTAAAGGAGAGAGTGGGTGCAGGGTGAGCATGGAGGGGAAAACTACTCAGGATGATCATGGAGGGGTTAGGGAAGTAGATTGCTTTTATTATAATAGGAGAAAAAAATTGCTTCTCGGCCTTTTGGCTAAGATCAAATGTAGTATCTGTTCTTATCAGTTTAATAATAGGAGAAAAAGAGCTCATTTGTAAGCAAGAAGGAAAAAAAGTAGAAGAAACAAAAAGTGGAAAACAGAGGATCATAAGTTAGGGAACAAAGTAGAGGAGAAATGGGAGCGTGTTGGATCCCAGGCACTAGGGCTAAGGTAAGCCTTGGAAAGGATGAGGGACACTTCTTCCTCAAAACAGGATTGAAAAAAGAGAGAAGGCACAGGATGCTCCTCTGGAAAGAAAGTAGAGGAGAGGGAGGGAAGGGTCCCCAATGAGGAGGAGTTAGTCTCAGTAAGGTCGCCCGTGAGATCATGTGCCAAGCCGGAGGTTGCCCTTTGGTCTGTCTGGTGATCATGTCAGCATGACTGCCATGGGCCAGGAGCTGTGCCGGGTACCAAGCGTGCCAAGTCAAGTAATACATAAGCCCTGTTTTTGAGGAGCTTACAACCATTTTGAAGAAGAAATATTTGAAAACAAATTCCTAGAACTAAGTATAGTAAGTGCTCTGATAGAAATACCCACTGGGTGGAGTGGGGCCTAGAGGAAGGAGAGGTCCAGATGCCCACAGACGAGGGAGAGAAGATGGTTCAGAGCAGCGTCCTGGAGCTTGCGCTCAAGGATGGATCAGAGAAAATAGGTTCATCTTTACTCTGGGGTGAGGTGTGGGAGAGTGAGAATGGGAGAATGCCAGGCAGAAAGAGAGCTTTCCCACACCAATAAGGGTACAGTTAAATGTGGCTGAGTTTGAGTTCTGTGCTGCCGTAGACAAGCAGCTGGAAGGAAGCCTAGGAAACGAAGGGTTCTAGAACAGTGAAGGGAACAGAAGGTGCTCTGAGGCCAAACGGCAGTTCAGTGGGAGATAAAGGGATATGTGGCTGTGGTCAGAGGAGAGAATTTCAGCATTTGGGATGAGAGAGGTGAAACACTTTCAGTTGACCTTGAGTTCTAAGATGTGGCCACGCTCAGATGCAGGTTATTTGGTGTTAGAGGATGGTGAGCGTGGATGTTGAAGTCGCTGTGACTTGTGGCAGGGGAAGGGGGTGGACACCCTTTGAGGAAGATGGAGAAGTGCCATGAAAGCCCTTCCTGTGGTCTGCCAGGCCAGGCAGCATCCGTCGCCTCCCAGCCTCCCTCCCTCAGCCCAGGCCCTGTCCCTCCACTAGCCCCAGCTGGGCTTCTTTCAGTTCCTTGAATGCTCTGGACTCTGTTTCACCTCAGGGCCCTCACAGTGCAATTTCCTCTTCTTAGAATTTCTAACACCCTTTAGCTTCTACTCTCTCTTCCTCCACTCCAATCAGATCTCATTTTGAATGTCACTTCCCCAAGAAGACTTTCCCCAATCCTCAGGCCCTAAATCCACATTAGACTCCTCTGTTAAACTTCCCCATAGCACCTAATACTTCTCAGCATTTGCCACCATTGTAACTTAATATTTTGCGATGATTTGCTCATGGTCAATCTCGGTGGAGACGTTTTTTGAGGGCAGACAGCATATCTGCCTTGTCCATGAACACAGGCCAGTCCCTGTCAGAGTACCATTCGTGTATTTTTACCTAGCCCTGGTCCACAAGGGCTGGAAGTGACATAACACAATTGTATGGAGTATTTCAATATAAAATACTGAACCAATATTACATTAAATAAATTTAAAATATTAAAACATCTAAGTGAATGTGAAGGTAAACATTTTATGGAATGATGAAATAGCTAATCTCTCGAATTAAGACATTACAGTATATAAAAATTTAAGAAGCTGCTACCCAAAGGACTGCCTCTCAGTCTGTCCTGGAGTACCTCACTGCCAAATCAATGTGCTCTAAAAATCGTTTTCATCACAGCGCTCCTGCTTAAAATTTTCAGAGGCTTCCTTTCCCTTCCTTAATGCAGCCAACGTCTCCCAGCTAACCTGCACGGCCCCTACAATGCTGCTTGGCCCCAGCTTTCTTCTGCTCAAGGCAGGCGAGTTTTTCTATTCATCCACCAACTTGTCAAGCTCATTTTCCCACCTTCATGACTTGGCCCACGTAGCTTCCTTCCAGAAAGCCCTTGCCTTTCTCCAGAACCCCTTGGGCATTGTCCCTGTCATTCAAGACCAGCCTCAACTCTCAGTTCCTCCACAGAGCTTCTACCCCTGGCCGTTTCCTGACTCGTTGGTATATCTTCCCTTGAATTCCTACAGCATTTGATAACCACAACATAGTACGTAATGTACACTGTCCTGGATTGCTCAGTGTGGGTTCTTGGGAGTTAAATACATATCTCATAAAAGATAATAAATTCCTCATCAAACCAAGGGGAACCAAAGCTAAAATAACCTAAATCACCTTTATATTCCTCTATGGATGCTTGTCAGCTCATCTGTTTATTGAACATCCAAACACCTTTAGAAATCATTTTCTTTTCAAATTTAAATTATTTTAGAAAATGTTTGTTTTTTTCTAGTCTGCTGTGAGCAAATATTAGGTAATGGCATATGTCTGGCTTAAATTAGAAACAATCCCTTTCTAGAACACAAAATCAACATTTTACTGCCATAAGGATCTGTCCCAAGTCAGTTACTTAAGGTCATATGAAATTTACGAGTGAGGCTCTACTGAGGATAGGAATTCCTGGTATTCGGCTGCATATTTTTCTAATTGATTGCTCTGACTCTCATAGTGTATTAAGAAATTGTTACAAAGTATGTTTAAAGCAATTCAGGACTTTTTTATGACTCTTGTTTAACTAAACAATTATTTCTAACAATTTTGTTGGCTGTATATACCAGAGAAATTAGGCAAGCTCTGCCTTTTAACAGCTGAAGGCATATTTCTTATAAAACTCAAATGGGTCTCATTAAAAAAAGAAAAAACTCTAAGTATTAAATTGACTAAAAATAAAAGTGAAAGAAAATCTACTTACAAATGCCAGTTAATTTACATGTGTGTCTGTGTGGCTAAGGGCTGGCTATCATTACATTAATAAAAATATTAATTATGTACAGGGCTAGAATTCAAGACATATCTATTACACTTTAGAAAGTAACATAGAAGATCACAGTCACTAATTAGCTGAAAGGAACCCTTGGAGAATTTAGAAAATCTGAGATTATTTTTGCTTAACCAGGAAAGATGACATAGAATCATGGTCAAAGCTTATGAATATAGTTTTTATATACAAAAGATAGGCAGTTCATTTATCATTCTTTATCCTCTGAGAAAAGGTAACATAAGATTTCTAGGTTCGGTGTTCCACTTGCAAGTAAAAAACCTGGGGAAGGCAACTCTGGAATACCCAGGAAATCTGATCTCATTGATGAGGAAGCTACCAAATATGGGCATACACAGTGAGATCAATTTTCCAGTGTAAATCCTCTGAGGTATATAGAGTTGGGAATACCCTCACTAAAAATTCCTTTTCTGTATCCAATTTTAGAAGAGCTGTTTAATTGTAAGATAAAACAGGAAAACCGAGGTCTTTTATTATAGATTACTGATGGGAAACAACTATAGTCATAAAGTGGGGAATCACCCAAAGTTTTCTATAGACTCATAGGATCCAAGTAATCAGGGGCACTAATTTCAGGAGACCTGGTTCGAGTGACGTTTCCCTCTGATCCATAACGGGCACCTTTCTGTTTCATGTTGCCTGTGCACGGTCCACATATGAGGCCAGGGCCATCACCCACACAGAATGGAGACAAAAATATGTGTGCCACCCCCACTTGCTTCTGAAAACGAATCTACATCGAAATGCAGGTTACAGTCTGAATTGGCACAGTGTGCCGTGTGACTAGACCAGGACTCCGGCTTGAGAGGTTAGTAAATGTGAAATATGAAGACAAAAATCTATTTCCATTTGCACATGAACAGTCTGTCACAGCCTGATGGCATAAAAGAATTGCAAATCCCCACAGCCCCATCTGTTCCCTGGGAGGAGATCTCCTATCCCACTGTCCCCAAGTCTGGCCAAGCTAATTTTATCTAGAGAACCTAGAGAGCCTGGGGTAAAAACTTCCATCGTAGTGACTAAAAACAAGGACACTGGAGCCAGACTGTGCTGCCACTTAAAGAAAGGGTAGCTTTGGGCACGTTGTTTACCATATCTTTTTCTCAGTTGCCTCATCTGTTAAATAGGGATAATAATAGTGCTTACTTTATAAAGTGATCATGAGGGTTAAATAGTTTTCTGCTTATAAAACACTAGACCATTGCCCAACACATGGTAAATGCTATCTAAGTGTCAGCTCTATTAGTTGTTCTTATTGCTTGGATACCGACCGTGTCATTGTGCCTTGCCTACAGTTCTCCAGAGGGTTTCTGTCCCCTCTCCTTTTAGGATATCTCCTTCAGACTCTGCACTGATCTCACCTCCACTTCATTGAACTGAACTTAGTGCTCAATTCCCCAAAGCATTTTCCTCAACTGTATGGTCGTTTACAACTGCAGTGTGGTGATCCGCAAATTCTCTCTCAGGTCATCTTTAAGTTGGCCAGCGCTGATGTGCAGCCAGGTTCTGAGGGGCTCTTATTCTCACATCCTGCTTGTCACTGATGTTAACATGACAATTCTAGCCTTGTAATTCATCTCTGTCAGGTATCACGAAAGCTGTATTTGCATTAATACATTTATTTTCCTCATCAGAGTAACCCTGTGACGTAGGTACTCGTTTTAGCCCCACTTTGTACGTGAGGAAACTACAGTACTAAGAGATTAAAAAGCTTCGCTGTGTCGCCCTGATGGAAGGGGCAAATCCGATGCCACACCTGGTGTTCCCTGTCTCAGTCACCCGTCTGCCACCTGTCGTGGCTGGCGGTGATCTCACAAAATCTCAAACCCTGGGCTATCCTTCTAGGAAGTTCTTCACCTCCTTGAGACTGAGGACACCGAATTTTCTGGACTGGAAGTCAGGGAACTACGGCCCACGAGCTAATACATTTTTTACATTTTTAAATGGTTGAAAAAAAATCAAAACAAAAATGATACTTTGTGACACTTGAAAATCACGTGAAACTCAAGTTTCAGTGTCCATAAATACAGTTTTCCCGGCACACAGCCACACTCACTTGTTCCTCTATGGCTGCTTTCGCACTACGCATCTATGGCAGACTTGAGGAGATGTGACAGAGACCACATGGCCCACAAAGCTGAAGACACTATCTGGCCCACCCTGCTGCACATTCTTGCCATCCAGTGTGTGGTGCAGGGACCAGCAGTGTCAGCAGCATTTAGGAGCTGATAAGCAGAGTGGCACCTTTAAGGATTACCTGGAAGAACAGAGATACTGGCTGTACTGGACCCATCACAGTGCCAGCCACATAGCGAGCATTAAATAAATTGAAACTGAATGGTAACTCATAAGATTTTGAACGCTGGACATGTGGGACCTGTGACTTCTTTAATAAGAGGCTGCATGGAAACCAAGGAAACTGGCAAAACATTTTCAGTGTGTTTGATCAAAAGTGACGTCTTAATAATAATGTCAAGCAGTCAGAGAGTGAGTAAGGAACTGCCTGCCTACTCTTCATCCTCCTAATTTCCCCTCCTGGGCCCAGCAGCCAGCCACTGCACCTGCCACCAGCAGCTTCAGCCCCACCCCAGGCTCTGGGATAACCATGTCCTTAGTCATTGCTCAGGTGACTCAGCATCAAGTCAACCCCACTCAGAGACTTGCTCTCACCACGTGTCCTACACTCCGATCCTGGGTGTCTGCCTTATGCCTCATTTATTCACTCAACAAACACTTAATTGAGTATCAACTGTGTGCCAAGCAGAGGGCCTCCTGTAGAAGACAATGTAGCAATGAGCCAGACAGACATATAGTTCCCAGGAACAAGCCTTCCCCTCCTACCCCAGAGTCAGCTCTTTTGCCCGAGTATCTCCCTTACTAAAACACCAAATACTCCACTTCCTCCAAGAGTAAGCCCCAGATTTGATCTCCCCAGTTCTTCTAGGAATGAGGTACTCTGGAAACCTAGTCCAGCCACCCTCTCCTGCCAGCTCTGTAACTATGCAGATCTCCACATACTTCTGCTCCCAGATTCTAGGCCTTTTCCCTTGTTGGAATGTCAACGTGACTTTCCAATTGCCTGACCCACTCACCCAATATTGGTTCCCTGGCCCTGGGCCCTCCATGCCTAGTTGGAGCTCCCCCTCTGACAGGGCATCCCTTTGGGTACTTTAGTGACAAACTCTTATCCTTTACACAGCAGGCCTCCCCAGGCTGTGTGGGGACAAGCCCATACTGATTACATTGATGGAAACTAAAAAATGAATTCTGGCTTTGTTCATTCATCTTTTTTGATCATGGGGTAGTGCTTATGTTCTGTGACTCATGTCGAAACGCCTTGAGTGTTCTCTTCCCTGGGCAATCAGGTTTCCCTGATTCATTAGCCACATGCTTTTCCCTTGGGGAATAAGTAATTCGCTGAACCATTTTTCCCATTTGTGGATATATTTCTCAGAGATTGGAGAGGTTGCCTGGGAAAGGCCAAATAGAAGTGTGACGTAAATAAGTTTTCTAACAAATGAAGGCAAATTTTTAAATTAAAAATTATGAGGAATAACTGAATAGAGTACTCCTCGGGTATTGCTGCTATGGCATTTTCAGATCGTATGAAAATGTAAATCTTAACCCCTGAAAGGAAATGCAACTGAAAATGTAGTTACATTTCCCGGGACTTTTTCAGGCTGACTTTCAAAGAAGACAAGGAACTACAGCCCTCACTTGGGGTGTGATTTTATTAACAAAAAGAATTTGTACATTAATAATACCTGACATGACAATGCTTCTGTTCCAGATGAAGGAGCTTGCCCTGACATGCAGTCAAATAGTAGTTCAATTTATTTTTATTTTACAGTCTATTTTGTTTAACTTCTTTGGAATGTGGTTAATAAAACAGATTTTGGAGACAAGAAATCTCTAGCCACAGTTTTACCAGTTTTTAGATCTGTGACCTTGATCTTCAGTTGTTTTATCTGTAAAATGGGATGATTACACCTACCTTCAGAAGATTAAATATGATAAAGGAAGCAAAACTTGCTTTACAACAAGTGAGTGAGTATACAGTGAGTGTGCACAGGTGTGTAAAATACCTGTATAAGGAGTGCTGAGTGTCAGGAGATGATGATCCATACTCTTCATGGGATTGACAACTGAGCAATCTTATCAAACCCCTACTATCCTATGGGGAGAGCCTCTACCTTCAAAACAGAAATAAAATAGCTCTGAAATCTATAGTGTATCTGGCAATATTTTCTTCCTCGTCCACAAAATTGTCAAGAGAAATGTTGGGGGGGAGGGGTGGTAGGGGCTATGTATGTAACCCTAACAATATTTGTACCC
>VBSM01000361.1:83898022-83971792 GCA_008086735.1 Cheirogaleus medius
AAAAAAAAAAAAGAGAAATGTGAAATGTGACTTCCATGCGGTAACCTCTTTCTGGGTGCTGCTACCTCCCCTGGGCAGGCAGAGCAGCCATACCCTGTTTATCTCATGTCCCACAAGGATGCCCACAGACACCACTGTTGGGACTTCTGGTCACCTCAATACACCTATTGTGGAGGTGAGCAGGACATAGGTGAGTGTGGCATAGGTAGAATAATAGTGTCTATTTCAAGGGTAGAGCCAAGTATGAGTCACAACCAAGGAAATTTGAGATTATTGAAAGACTGACTTATCTTATTGGATTAGTCACACATAGTCCCGGATATGGCAATGTGTGCATTTGTCATACATTATATGTTTTATGTGTGTTATGGCCAGGCACTGTATATTATCTTAATCCTTAACAGTAAATCTTTGAGGTAGGTATCATTATTATCCCCTCTTCATAATATCTACACTTTATGACAAACGACTGTGATTATATGGAACACAGAGAGAGAGAAATATAGAAACTTCAAAATAATACAGAGGGACACAAAAATAGTTAAATGGAAAGACATATCATAGTCTTCAATAAAAAGGTCCAACATTATAAATATGTACAGTCATCCTAAATTAATCCATAAATTTAGTTCACTACCCTCCCCCAATACTAACTGCTTTTTTTGGGGAGGGAGGGACTAAATAAGTGGATTCTAAAGTTTATATGAAAAAATAAGCAAGCAAGACTAGCCAGGAAAATTCTGGAAAAAATTAGAAGAGAGATACACTATTAGATAATAAAGCACATTATAAAATTCCAATTATTAAAACAATGTTTTGTTTGCATAAGCACAGACCCAAAACTCAGTGGAACAGATTCGAAATTCCAATAATATATCAAAACACAGAAAGAAATTTAGTATATGATAAATTCAGTTGGAGATTGATGTACTATTCAGCAAACAATACTGAAACAACTAAATGACCATCTGAAGAAATAAAATAAAATTAGACCTCTACTTCACAACTTAAACTAAATTCCATATGGATCAAATATTTAAATGTGAAAAATGAGGTCACAAGATACTGAGAAGAACATTGGGAGATTGTATTTATTTTTTTAATTTCAGAATGAGAAAGACCTTTTTAAATATGATAAAAACTAAAAAGTCGTAAAACAACTTTTTAAAACTCTGCTTGGAAAACTATTCCATATACAAATTTAAAATATACAAACTTAAAATATTTAAATTTTTAAATACAAACTTTACATATACATATGTATGCATGTATATTTGCAATTCATACCACAAACTAAAGGTTAATTTCCCTATATGTAAACAGTCTTTACATTTTGATAAGAAGACCAATACCCAAGAGAAAGTACACAAAAGGCTTGGGCAGTTACAGAAAGGGAAATTAAAATAGTTCATTAAAATATGAAAGGATGTTCAACATCATTCATGACAAAAAAAGAAATCACATTAAATTATAAAGAGATGCCATGTTCACCTCTTGGAAACCACACTCTCAGGCATTGCTGGTGAGAGTACAAAGGACCATCTACAACAGAGAGCAAGTTGGCCCTATCTATCTAACTTTCAAATGCAAATCATCTTTCTACCTCTGCATTTCCACTTGTAAGACTGTACCTTGCAGAGACATATTTCTTTGTGTGAAACGACCCACCTGCATTGCAGCATTGGCTCCCAGAGCAAAAAGACTGGAAGCAGCCTAAATGCCCATCAATAGTTAAATAATCGTACTGCATGATGGAATGCTGTGCAGTTGTTAACAAAATAATAAAGTAGATTGCATGTGCTGATATGGACAGCTCCAAGATATTTTAAGTCAAAACAGTGTAAGCCTGAGGAAAGAAGTTTCTAGAACTTGAATAACTTGCCTAAAATAACATTACTATTAAGTAGGGTAGTTGGTCCTAGAACTCAGCTCTGAGTGCAAAGCCCTGCTTATACCCGGCACTGGGCACTGCTGTCGTGCTGCTGTTGGAAAGCCACATTGTCGGCAAGATGGTGGGGCTCAATGGATGCCCTGTCATTGTGACTCTGTAGATCCATCAGTTCTATGGGCAGTTTTTCAAGGAGTAGGGGACAGAGTGTGAGGTGGCGGATTGACTGCAAGACTGCTCTATTGAACCATCTTTTCCCTTAACATCTGCCAGAGACATCCAGCACAAGTGGGGAAGGTACAGCTTCCTGATTGCTCTTGGGGTCCCTGGAACCTATTAGAAACTGAGGGCTCTAGTGTTGGGAAACATAAAAATGTGCCCCCTCTACCCTCTGCTCCTTGGAAAGCATTTTGTACCCTGGAGAAAGTCAGGTCCTTATAACAAAACCTTTTCCATTCTGAAAGGAAAAGCACTCAGCAAACTACAGCACTGATAGTTGTTGAAGGGCATGTGGCAGCATTCCAATACAGTTCACCAAAAGAAATGAAGGCAGAGTTCTTATCTAATTAAAACAGCTTGGGGAAAGAAAGTGGGCAAAGGGTAATTACCTACCTTGGCATTTGGCCCGGAAAAGAAAGGTTAGTTTTTCTTTTCTTGCACAAACTGCCAGGAAACCTCAAATTATAAAGCTTGCTTTAGAGCTGTAGGGAATTTTTCATTCCCAAATCTCATGGTAGTTGACACATATAAATTATTTTGCCCTTGGAATGCTTCCTAAGAAAGCAATTATTGTATTCTTTTTTGTATAGATGGGGAAGTTAAATGAGATTAAGGTCTGAAGAATTTACAAAACAATGTAAAGGCCCAATCTCTGGCATTTTATCTAACCTCTAAATTCCAGTTCCCTTGGTTTAGGTTTTACTGCTTTTATCAAATGGAAGAAATCGTGGGGTTTTTGTGGTGATGGTTGTTGTTTGTTTGTTGGCTTTTACTTTAATCAAGTTGAAAGTTTCCATGGTAGAATGTGGTCTATTGGGCAGTCAGGAAACCTGGGTTTTACTTCTGGTGTGTTATTAACCTGCTACGTGTTACTATGCACATCTATCCACCTCACTGAGGCCCACTTTTTTCTTTAGAAAAAAACTCAATGAGATTTGTGTTAAATCAGATAAATTCTTATCCAGAATTGCAGTGCAGAAAGCAGATGGAAGCAAAGCCACTCTGGTTGAATTAGAAGCAAGACCTTGGAAGCTCATCCTTCCTCATCCATCCTGCATGGCCTTGAGGATGAGCTTCATGTCATCTCCGAGGAACTCTGGGAATCTTGCGTAGAATGTAGTTTGAAAATCATCAGTCTTCTGGTTTCTAAGATCTCTACAAGCTCTAATATTCGATATAGTTCTATATTGGTAAAAATAAGTAAATGTGTCAAGGAATTCTTGAACTCCCTTGCAATATAAAGGTAATACTTCTTCCCCCAACACCATAAAATGCCTGTTGTAGCTTTTAGTTTGATTAATTCCAAGCAAATCTTAGAATACAATGGCTTATCCTGTCAATAAAGTGAGCAAATAATAACTAGCATTTGTTGAGTGTTTACTATGCATCAGTCACTGTTCTAAGCATGTCACGTGTATTAATTAATTTAATCCTCCTAATAACTGTAGGTCCTATTCTTATCTCCATTTTTCAAATGCAGAACTAAAGCAGAGAAGCAAGTAACTTACCCTCGGTCATTTAACTAGTAAGTAGCAGAGCTGAGCTTTGAACCCAGCAGTCTGATTCAGACCCTGTACTCAGATTTTTTTTTTTTATCAAATGTCATCCACTGTAATATTAGTTCATATTCCATTTTCTTGATGGAACCATAGAAGGATAAAATGTTGGGTTTGGAATGATTCTTAGGGACCAATGCATTCAAACCATTCATTTTATAAATGAGGCCAATTTAAGAAAGGAAAAAATAATCTCTTAATCTCTTGGCTTGGCTGAAAGTTCTACCATTTTTTCTAAAGTCTCTCAAACTGAATTTTTGACTTGAAATGTTTCCTAAAAATTTAAAAACAGTATTAACTCAGACAAACAGACAAGAAGCTTTAAGGCTTAGATTAAATGAGCATTAGTTTGGAAAGGTTATTTATGTTTTGTTGTGGTGAGTTTTTCATTTAAATTATCTGATTTAGCTCTAGAAAGGCACTCTGAAAGCAGCAACATGCACTGAAAGTTCAGTTATCACAAAGAAAACTACTATAGCTGGGGAATAAGACATAACAGGCTGTACATTTTTGAGCAATTATAGTTAAAATGCCCAAGGCCAAGAACTTTGCAGCCACCCAAGAAGTATAACAATTTTCCTGAAGTTCAAAGCCAGGGATATATATATATGAATTAAGTTCTTTCATAATGGTTTTTTTTTTTTTTAAATCTCAAATCCCACATTTGCTCAGGTTTGGATATTTGACATCATTGAGAACCAACCAAAGAGTGACTTGTTCAACCAGAGAACACCAGAACCAACCATGAAAGACTCAAGAATCAAAGCATTTCTTCTTATGGGTTCATTTCAGAACTAAATTGTGACAAGTGGAGATTTGTTTTAGTATCTCTATAAGATACCATGAAAGTCACTCATTTCAAGAGAAAAATTACACTTCATTCTAGAGATGAAGCATAATGCCCATCTAGCTGTTTTCTCTAGAGAACTGACAGATTCAGCAGATTTATATCAAGGAAGAAAAACTCAGGCACCCCACTGCCACCCTCATCCCCGCACTCCCTGTGAAGCATATACTAAAAATATGGCAATTGCAAAATTTTCTTCTAAGTTTCTAAATGCTTTCTAATGAAAAACTAGAAATCAGTGAGGCTAAATTCTAAGGTTTTTATGAGAACAAGACCAGTTGAGAAAATATTAGTAAGTTTTTCCATTAACATAAAATATAAGATTAACATTTTTGCATATGATAAGCTCATTTACAAATAAATTAAAAAATAAAGTTCACAATAAAACATTTTAAACCTTCTAAACATTTATATGGGAAAATAGCCACTTCGCTGTAAACAAAAGAATAATAAACATACACAAACACGTATACTAAACATACCGGCAGAGGGTCTGTGTGTCTCTTCCTTGCTGATGTTTATTCATTCAAGAAAGAGGAAAATGACTGGTCTGGTTCTTTTCAGGGACACACTTTCTTATTTAGAGCCAGATTATTTTCTTCTTCAATGAATGGAGTTTTACTTAAAGACAACTAGTAGTACATTTGGGGACTGAAAATTTAAAAGCAATACCTCTTCTTTTCTGATCTTCTCTTTAGTGCCTTACCTATGCAAAAAGATAAATCGCTTAAGATGAACTTAACATTTAGGCTCAGTAAACTGCACTGATGTGTTTGGACTCTCAAAATATTACATTGCTTTAATTTTATGACTTTTTTTAACATTTTAAAATTTCTAACACAGTTATTAGTTTAAAAATTCATGTGAAATGACTCAGATGGCAAAAAATAAAGAGAGGTGGTTCTCATTGCCTGTGCATTTACAAGCTTAGGAGTGTACATGGAAAGGCTATCTCATTCATTCCCTCAATCATTTCATTCATCTGTCTTATTTTGGAATTCCTACTATGCAACAGGCACATTTCTGGGCACAGGGGAAACAGAGGTGAACAATGATATGCAAGAATCCAGCTCTCGAAGAGTTTCATTCTAGTGGGAAAAGACAGATAAACGAAAAATAAAGAATTTTCAGTTGTGATAAATACTGCAAAGAGAACAAGAGAGAAAGATAGGAAATGTGATAGTCAGGGATGCTTATCTGATTAAATGACATGTAAGCAGAAAATTGAATGCTGAGGACTTGAGGGAGGCAGTCCCTGCAGAAAGAACTGTAAGTGCAAAGGCCCTGAGGCAAGCAGGCTTGAGCTCAGCAAAATAAAGGAAAACCAAATACTCACTTCTGCTGAGTCATTTTCCGTCTAGCTCAACAAGAAGTTCAGTCTAACTAAAATTTGGATTCCTATTTGTTGAATAAAATGCCTTTCAAGAGATACATTATGATGCTACATTGAAGCTAAAAGAGAAAAACACAGAACAAAAGTCCATTGTTTCTGGCAGAGCAAGAACCAAGGACCTTTTTAGTCCCCACATGGAGATAAAGCTGTTTAAATACATAATGGAGATATGAGCCAACCTTCATGGTTAAAGGCTTAGCACCAAATTCCTTTCCAAAGCTAGAATAGGTACCTCGTCACTGAACAGAGCATCTTAAAGGACTATCTCTCAGTTTCCAACAGACCTTCAGGAGAAGCTTAAAGGAATATGTAATGTTATGGTCAATCCTAAGGTTCTAAAGAGGCCAGAAGAGCCAGATTACCTAAAACAGCCTATCTGAGCATTGCAATGCATAGCCATCAAGGGCCAAGATCAGCTCAGAAGAATCCTAAAACCACAAGATGAAAATTTAGAGTCAAACATGAATGATGACAGTGAAGAAGAAAGAGGAAGGCAATCACATCAATAAATGTAGGCTATTGTTACTGAGTAAAAGAAAGAACATGTGTACATTTAATAAAATGAGGTTGTCTCTGGGAGGCCGAAGCGGGTGGATAGCTCAAGGTCAGGAGTTCGAAACCAGCCTGACCAAGAGCGAGACCCCGTCTCTAAAAAAAAAAAAAAAAAAAAAAATGAGGTTGTTGCCCCCACCCCACCCCCATTTAGTTATTAAATCCATGGTGTGTTTTACAACCACAGACTCTCAGAACCATAGAAATGTAAGCAACTCCTTCTCCATCCCGCTAAGGTGCTTGGAATTTCTACCGTTAAGCTCTAGAAAGTTCTGGTTTCAATAAAAATGTTTTCTCAAGAAATATAGCACAATAACACATGGCAATCTGTTAGGAAAATGAGCATGAATTACCTTGTTAACCAGTTCAAGAAAACAAGTCCCTGAAAGAATGAAAGCCAAATCCCTTTCTAATGGCGATGGGGGTGAAGGGGGGGAGTGCCAAGGAGGCAGGACTATGGAGACCCCAAACAGGACTGAGGAGACAGAAGGACAAATGATGAGTGTCAAAGACAAATTTTCACAATGTCTAGGATTCTTCCAAATAACAGGAACTACTTTATCTTGGTGAACATCCAGTGCACTGCTAAAACCAACACTGAACACCAATTGGTTCCTAATAATATCCATTTCTGGGCTTTTTGTCATCATTCAGATTTGGTCATTAATAGCAGCCTCTACAAAAACAGAAATGAAACCAAGAATTGAATATTGATTCATGACGTAAAATAAAATTTCTTTGCCGAGTGTTGGCAGGAAATTAAATCAGAATTCGCAGGGGCAATGAATTTTCTGACAAGTTTTAGATGTCAGCATCCCATGCTTTCAGGCAAAGTGGAACAAGAGCTATACTTGGCAGTAAACTAACTTACCTCCCTTCCAGTGCAGAGTCTTTGTTCCTGTTACTAGTGACTCACTGGGTTACTGTTGTTGTTCCTCCACCATGGTGGGTCTTCCTTTCTCCATTCAGCCCAGAAAACACCTGTAAGGGATCTGAGGTCCCTAGATAAGAAGTAGCATTTCAGTAGAATTTGGCATTCATATGATGATTAAATCTATGACATCATTATTCCAGTTCTCACGGTTATAATCCACAAAGACTCTCTCTTGTATTCTCAGAACTAGCCCTGGCAATGGGCTCAACAGGGCAAACATTATTCTTTAGCAATGTTTGAAGCTGGATTTGAAAAATTGAAGCAGGATTCAAAGCTACTCTGTAATAACTAAACTGCTATCTATACTCAAAAGAGGCTACTTTAAAATATGTTTAACAAGGATCTGCCTTTCCAAGAGAGCACAGTGCTGGGAAAAGGGGAGGGGACAATTGTACAACAGACATAAAATGTCCAATTTTATGTCCAATTTGACCCATGATTGCCATGCCCTGGAATTCCATACACTCAGAAAGACTGACTTTTTTTAAAATATACTTTCTTCTTATTTATTTATTTTCTTCTTAGGGCTGCCCAGGCTGGACTCAAACTCCTGGACTTAAAGAATCCTCTGGCCTCAGCCTTTGGAGTAGCTGGGACTATAGGCACCATCCACTGCACCCAGCCGTCACTGATTCTTGATTAAGAAAGGTTCATGACCTTTCTTAAGGTCTGAGCCTGGTCCCCTTCCCACTTGTCACATGTGCCTCACTTTCATCAAGTTTCTCCTGCTCCCCACCATGTTAGCATGTACATATTTTCCATTGTGTGATACAAGCATACAAGCTGAAGGCATGGTCCCACCAGTACCGCTGAATTCCGAGAGGTCACATGTGCTCATTTTATGTGGTTCATGATGTATGAACACTGGCACCATGGTGAAAATGGCACCCAACTTAGAAACTCTGCAAAACACTCCACATAACCACAATCCCTATTTCCGCTAATAAGGAGACATGTTTTCCCTCCTATGTGTCTAGATGTTAATAAATATTCCTTCCTCTTTGAAGAGTTCTGTCCAACTTTACAAGGTCTATAGCAAAAATTAAAGTCCCTTTCAAGTTTTTTGGGCATTCTATATCTCTTTGGTTTTAATTCCTTCAACAAATTTTATATCCCCTTTTTTCATAAGAGATCACTCCATCTATACTCTCTCCTTCTCTTCTATTCTTTCTTTCTGAACCACCACCAAGAAAATTCTTATTGGTCTTGTTAAGCAGTAGAAAGGGAAAAGCTATGTGTCCAGCCCAACAAAGCCTCAATTTAGAAGCTAGAAAGGACAGTAAAAACTGCTTGGGGGTGGGGAAGACGAATCAACAAGCTCAACAAAACTATGGAAAATAGACGTAGAACAAAATTGAGGGATACAGACCATTCATGTATCTGACTGCTGTTACCCTTGTCACAAATCCTGGCAGGCAAGATGTCAAAGCAGCCACGTTGGGACAATTGGAAGTGGCAGGTATGGAACGTGGCCTTTCAGGCTTGTCACTCTTCCTATTGCATTCCTAGCTCATCATACCAGGGAGCAAGACATGAGCCAGAAAGGGGCATTGGATACAGCACAAAGTGTTGCAGCGTCAGAGCCAGACAGATGAGAGCGAGCATGCAGATTGTGTTTACAAAGAAGCGCCGGCGAGAGTGATCAGAGGATTAACATTCTGTGCAGGGTGTTCTGTTACAGACATCATCTTCTTTCATCATCTCAACAGAAGTCTAGGAGGTTTCCTGAGGGTGGAACCAAGGCCCTTTTGCCTCCCAAGCCACATTCTGCCCAAGGGTCCATGTTTGGCTAAGTGACTGCAGTGTGTTGGAGAGAATGAGGGTCAGGGTACCAACAGGGCCTCTGAAACTTGAAATCTTATAGGACCTTTCCTGAAAGGAAGAGTCTAATAATGAAGATTTATCCATATGGGCTTTAGAGAAAGACAGACCTAATTCCACTGGTGGCTCTGCCACTTTCTAATTGTGTAGACTTTGGGCAAATGCTTTAAGCCTCTTAAGCTTCATATAAAGCATATATGAAACTAATTGATGGGCACACACGGGCACAAAGAGATGTGAAAGTCACTGGAAATCAAGAAAGAGGGGGAAGGGGAAAGGGGTAAAAACCTACCTATCGGGTTCAATGAACACTATTCTATTCAGGTGATGGGTACACTAAAAGCCCCAACTTAAGCATTGTAAAAGGTATCCATGTAACAAAAATATGTGTACCCCCTTAATATTTTGAAATTTTAAAAAAGCACATATAAGCATAGAGTAAATACCTGATAAATGTCATTTTATATTACTAAGTCGACTACCCATTGTTTGAGTGTCGACACCTGAAACATCTGTGAAGGAGAAGAGGACAAATAACAAAAGATTTGGAGCCGGAAAAAAAATCCAGCTATGGGTTTAAAAAGACCAGGACCAGCCTTGGGCCAGTAGCCACTACCAACTCTCTTCTCTAAACCTCCCTTTGCCAAAAAAGTGCCACCCTCCATCCAGCCCCCACCCCAGTCTCTGCAGGTCCTCACTACAGACAGGATCATACTTTTCTAATTCACACCTTGCAATATAAACCTGACAAGAATTCTTAAGCATACGTAAGGGCACAGTAGTACAGGCTATTACAGTCTGGTTCCAACTTAGCCATTCTAGTAGATGGTCCAAAGCGGAGCCGGTGCTTAGAGGGCAGCAAGGCAGTAAGAGCGCCCTAAGGCCCCTCCCTCCACCGCTCCAGCACCTCCACTGCCCAGGTGGCCGGCACCTATTTCCACGTGACTCACCATCCAGATGAAGGCTGAGCAGTGCAGTCACCAAACCGAGAGTGTGTGTGTGTGGGGGCGGGGGACACAAAGTATTAGCACCCGTTGGCATCCTGGGGGTGAACTAATTATCAGGACAGCTAAAAATACACCTAATAAATTATCCTTGGAAACACAAGGCAAGGAAACACATAACCAGACTAGAAGCGCTTTCTAAACTTAAATGCTACTGAATGTGATGCCACCTGGGTGCCTGGTGTGCAGAAATAGAGAAGAGGAAATGGAGTCAGTGCGGGGATAAAGGTGGGGGTCGTTCTGACTCCTCACTCTGTCCGAGACTGGCCTCGGCCCCGCGAAGCTCAGGACCGCAGCACCACCGGGTCGCATGTCTCCTCGGACCTCCACCTCACCCAGGCTGGGGTCCGGGATTGTACAGCTTCTTTCTCTAGAAATCCCCACCAGGGCCTGGCAAGGACTCCCCCTCCGAGCTCATCACGTGCGCAGCTCAAACTTTTCAAATTCTGCCCGAGGCCTGCGGTCCAGGGCGCCGGGGTGGTTTTTAGGGTTTTCTTTCTTTCTTATTTCCCTTCTTCTTCTCCACAGTTGATGATTTTCTGCAGAAAAACGGCTGCGAAAAAGAACCTATTTCATTTCCAGTTCCCATCACTGCGATTTCCACATGGATGTGACGTTGGGCCCAGCTTCCGAAATGCCCAGGTGACTCACGCGGGGACACCCCGGGGCGGGGCGCAGGAGTTTCTCCAGGCGGCCGGGGCGGGGCGGGGCGGGGCGGCCGGGCCGGGCCGGGCGGGGGCCTCGCGCGCCGCTCGCCTCCTGCGCCCCCTGCCGGCTGTCCCCGCGCGACGCGCGCGTCACGTGACTGGAAAGTCCCTGGAAATCCCCCGCGGTCGCCGGCAGTACAACTGAAAGGGAAAAAAGGAAACTGCGCAGTCTGCAGCCTTCGTGGCGGGCAAGTGCAGAGAGCAGCCAGCCCGCGGGGGCGGAGCGGCGAGGACAGCCGCCAGCAGAGATCACACCCCCGGCAGCGAGCAAGCCCGACTCCGGGCGTCCATGGGGCGCAGCCTCGGCCCGACCCCAGCCAGCGGCGCGCGCCTGTCCTGACCGGGACGTGGGACTTTGGGAGAGGATCGCGCGGCTCAGACAGGTAACCGCCGCGCCTCCCTGCGCCGTCTGCCTCGGGCTCACCGCGGCCAAGGGCTGAGGGTGCGCGTGGGGCAGCAGCCCCAAGGCTGGCCCCGTCTACTTGGCATTGGTTTTGCAGCGGTCCTCGAGAGGCATTTGTTGGCCCTGTGTTCCCATTCTAGGTTTTGAAGTGCTGGGAGTTGAGGTAGCCGCTCCAGATGTTGGGGTGACAGCCCTGGATTTCTTCAGCCAGCTGTTCCTTTCAGATAATGCAGAGAACTTAAGCTGCAGCTGACTGCTGGAGAGTCGCCCCTCGGGCCCCTTGCGCGGGTGGTCGTTGGTGCTTTGCTCCTTTTCGTGTCTATTTTTGCAATCAAGCGCTACATGCCCATGGCCACGTAGACCTTGCAGAAGCACTGTGACTTCTTCCTAGATTGTGTACAACCGGCCCAAGGGGACTGAGGTGCCACGGGGGCAGCCAGAGTAGGCGAGGTCGGGGGGCTTCAGTCAGCCACCTTCCCAGATACAGCTTCCAGGGGTCTGTGCAGGACGGTGGGGTCAGGGCTCCGGGTCCCTCTTTTTCAGTTGCAGAAGTGTAAGAGAAGTATGCATGTAGAAGTGCGTTGGTAGCCTGCCTTTGGGGGGCTCCACTTCAGCAGCGATCTGCAAGCTGCTGCTCCAGCCCCTACCCCACAGTCAGACAGTCTTTGTCAGCCCGGGTCGTCCCACATCCTGCCACCTGGTCTCTCAGGAAAGCAGTGGTATTAAGTAAGGAAGGAGTTCGGCTCTTTTTGAGCCCCCTTTGTTTTCACTTCTCCCTGCGTCTGATCTCCCTTCCTTGGAAAGCCAGTCTGGTCGGATGTCCCAGGGCAGCATTTTGGGAGAACCACTGTTGATTAAAGAGTCTCTGGACCACAACCCTGATGTCCCAGATTATTGGTCAAACATTTAGTGCTCCAGTCTCATTGTCTAAGGTTCTACTTTGATTTTTTCTTTTTTGGCAATTCTTTGTACAATTTTTGAATTTTTGGTGGGGTACTCCCCAATATTTGGATGAGGTATTTGTTGATAAATACTTCATAGATTTCCACATCATGGACATAAATGTTTGTCCAGAGTGGGAAATAAAACAAGGTGGAGAAGAGTTTGAGTAATGAATAAGTTCTATAGAATGTCATCGATCCTTGTGACAAAAATTGGGAAATTTATTAAGGCAGTGAGGTAACGAATGTAAAAACAAAATGTCAAGGCTAATGTATTTATTTTTTTTTGCACATAAGGACATTATCATATGTCAGAAAAATTTATTCTTTAATCTTAAGTGTGGAGAAGTCCAGGAACTGGACACTTGGGCAGTGGTTTTTGATTTCTTTTAAGGAGGCAATTTTGCAGGTTGTGCAAAGCTAAATATATGAATGAGGTCACACTGGGCTATCGAATATTGACATTTGCATGTCTTGCACATGGTTTACAGCTCTCTCACTATTTTAGATCTTTGCTGAAAAATGTTTAGGTCCAGAAGAGAAAAATAAAAAAGTCAGAAAAGCACGAGGAGGCAACACCTAGTTTGTTTAAAATCTTCCTACTGCCGATCTGTTTCCATCTGAGAGTGGCAGGCACTGTAGCCACAAGTGTGTTGTGGGAATTGGAAGAGGCAGGTATTGGAAAACCTGGCTCCTGTGCAAAGCTCTGCTCCTGAATGGCTGTGGGACCTGCTCGGGACCTGTACCTTCACTGCCTTAGCTGCAGACTAAGGTAGTTGTGTGACTTCAATGCAAGGAATAAGGCCATTTTTTATTTTTAGCCCCAGCATCAAGCGTGGTGATTGGCCTTCATTAGGTGGTCAGCTAGTGTTTGTTAAATGGACCGATGCATGGATGGGTGAATGATGTTGTGAGAGAGACTTTTGCTGTGCCATAAAGGAAAAGTGTATGTGGTGTTTTTGTCCCTTCATTAGGCCTGTAGTCCTGCTATGACTTTGCCCAATTCCACCTGCAGGGAATGTCTGAGATCATAGGAGAGATCACCATCTGACCCAGAGAATGACTTCTCCCTGGCCTCTCCCAGCAATCAGATTAAGAATCCCAGTCCAAAACTACCACCACAAAACTCCTCAGAAGTGACCTCAGGGTCATCTAATCCAAACTTTCTCCTTCGAGTGGGCCACCAGAATTTAGACCACCTTATCAATGGCTTTAAGAGAGCCTAGATCAACCCAGAAGTGGTTTCCCAAAAAATCCAGGTTTCTTCCCATCCCTCTTACACAGGTTTAACATCTTTATCAACTGGGTTGCCCTGGCAGATAGTATGATGCGCGAGTAGTCTAAACATCGCTGCAAAACTTCCTAGAGAATATCTTTGTATTCTGAAATCGTTTTTGTCTTCTTGGAAATTAGGATGTGTGGTGAAGTACCCTAGTAAGGGTTAGGGAACCAGAGCTGCACACTGGAGAGATCCCACGTTATGTTAATTAACGTCATCCCATGCTGTTGGCATGGGTCATAGATTCTGTCTTTGTCCACACACTTCTTTCATTTGTCTTGAGTGGTTTCCTGGCTGAAACTTCTTTCCTTGTCTGCTCCAAACTCTCATTTCCTCCACCAGTTGAATATGCTTGAAGATTTCAGGGTATAGGACAGGGCAGAAATGCATCTGACTGTTCGTACCTGGAGAGCGATGATAAAATTTGGTTGCGCGGGGTCCGGTGGTACCTCAGTGCCTGTAGTCCCAGCCACTAGAGATGCTGAAGTGGGAGAATCATTTGAGCCCAGGAGTTTAAGACCAGCCTAGGCAACATAGCGAGACCCCCTCTCTAAAAAAAAAAAAAAAAAAAAAAAAAACCAAACAAACAAGAAATAAAATTTAAAAAACCAAGAAAAAGTTTGGTTGGTAGTTGAGTTGAACTAATTGAGCTCCAATGTCTATTACTAGAAATGTAGAATTTATTTGTTCTATTATTGTTATTCTGTTTCTTAGCCTATTGTTATAAAGTCCAATGGGCAGGGTTTGAAGGAGTGCTGTTTGCGCTTAAAATTGTGAAGCGGCTTGCTGGAAATAGACTTTTGTGTTGGTTATAAAACATTTCAGTTTTAACCCTTTATAAATATTATAATACATTTTATGAATAAAATCCTTACAAATACTTCTTTTGGGGGTTAAAGACTAGCAGCCTAGATGACAGCATAAAATTGCAGGATTTTTCATAAAATATTTATTGTCATTCCATCACAGGGAGGGAGTGATAAATCTAGACTTTACCCAGGAGCTGGGATTGCTTGGTGGTGGTCTTAAGGGAAGAGCTACTATTGTGCCCTTAATTGGCAGTCAGTACTCCCCAAAGCCAGCAGCTGTTCCAGAGTGGCATCTGAATGCAGTGAGAGCTTAAGTCGATTTTGAGGCGCAGTACCTGTTGCTGACAGACAGGCTTGACTCCCTGACGGACAGACATTACTGAAAACACGGGTTATCCCCCTCCTCCTCAGTACCCACTCTCCGCCTTCCTTCTCTTGTTTAGACTAATCTTTAAAAGTGATGTAACTTAAAACAGTCCAGTGTGAGTTAATCTTTGAGGCCAGCTAGTATCCTGGGAGTAGAGGTGACTAAGATCTTGTGCCTATAGATTAGGGTAATGACAAGATCAAACACTGGGGTTTCCTGCAGGCAGGTATATAGGAGTGGTATCAAAGTCAGGCTAACGGAATGGGTTTCTTCCCCCCTCCTCTTCAGGTGTTAGAGATCACAATGGCTGAACAACTCCTTCCCCAGGCTTTGTATTTGAGCAATATGCGGAAAGCTGTGAAGATAAGAGAGAGAACTCCAGAGGATATTTTTAAACCTACCAATGGGATCATTCCTCATTTTAAAACCATGCACCGGTACACGCTGGAAATGTTCAGAACTTGCCAGTTTTGCCCACAGTTTCGGGAGATCATCCACAAAGCTCTCATCGACAGAAACATCCAGGCTTCCCTGGAAAGCCAGAAGAAGCTCAATTGGTGTCGAGAAGTCAGGAAGCTCGTGGCTCTGAAAACAAATGGTAAGACTTGCTCTGCTGTGCTTCTTTTGCCTGGAGGATGGCTTCTGCCGCTGGGTCCCTATCCATGAAGTTATCATAGCACTAGCCCAGACTCAAATTTCTGGAGATTTAGCATAGACACCTAAGTGTAAAAACTCTATGAGGGGCATATAATAAAAGCAAGCTTGTTTGGTGAATATTTTTATTAAAGATATTGTCTAATTGTGTCTGTTAGAGCACAGAGCACATTAGGATTTGGGGAATGTATTTCTAAACACCATGTCCCAGTTAAGTGATTTGTTTCTAATTCTTGTGACTGTTTAATTGTGTGTAAAATACCCTTCCATGGCCAGTAATGGACATTTTAAAAGGCTTTAAGTTCAAAAGGAAAAAATGGTGTGAAAACTATTACTGTTGTTTCTTATTGTCATTAGAAAATGCTTGTGATGTTCTTATACTTCTTGAATTGGTAGCATTTTATGGGTTAACTAGTGAATGGCTGTTGAGGACAAGAGGCTCCTTTTGTCTCCTCCTCCTTTGCCTAGGTTCTATTGCCTGTGGTCCTGTAATATGGAATAGAAAGATATTTGAGATTTTTAGCACAGACTGTAGACCTCTACTTCACTACTTTTAGGGAGTCCTAGTCACTGAATTTCTTCCTGTATGTGCCTTTCTGCCCAATGGACTTGACTACTAGTAGCTAACTCCTATACCAGGCTCTATTGTTTTGGTGTTTTTTTCATCATTTCCCTTGAACAAGAGTATGGGTATCAACAGGAACATCTGAGCATACTGCTTCATGCAGATGCAAAACTCTACTCTGTGGATGTAGATAATTATTAGGATAAGCAAGCAGACTGTGCAAAAGCAATTAAAAAAAAGTTCATGGTTTAGGTCAGAGCAGGAATCTCAGGCACTTCCATCAATGACAGTCCTAAGCCATCCTGATCAAAATACTACATCCAAAAGCAAAAAATCCTTGTTGATAATGATTATAATAAGAACATTAACTTAATTAACTAAATTGGTACATTAACTTTGGCTGGTTTTGACTTGGGTAACTTAGAATGATTGTGGGTTTTTTTGTTTTGATTCTGGGGGCTCTTGTATATCGCCTCAATGTCTTGCCTGTATTTGCAAAATGACTCTTAGAAACATAGGTAGACAGAAGACTAGGGATAAGTACTGTCTATACTGTTCTTGGCATTAAATTAAGTGATGCCAAGAAATAGGTAATTATGTTAAGTCATTGTCAAGGGCTTTATATGCCTGACAATTGGTGGTTTTAACCCTTTCTCGTTTTGTTACAAAAAAGAGATAGAGTCAACTTTGAGAGATTTGGAAACAAAGAGATTCTACTGAAGTAGAAGCTTGGTAGAAAAGGAAAAACCTTATCATCATTAACAGAATTAGCTGACATTTTGCTCTATTTCCTTAAGAAAGGAAATGCTTTATTTCCATAAGAAAAAAATAAAATATAAATAGGAAACACTTATTTTGCAAACATAAGTCATTTATATCAACAAGGAGTCACACTACAAATTAAACTACAAAAGCAAGTGCATTTTGATAATATTTTCTGAAAAACAAGGATTTTTAGACGTATATTTTCCCACTTTCGAGAAAAATTCCTTAACATTCTGAGGAAGGAAGAAAAGATATTTAAGGGAGGAAGGGAAAAACAAATGATTTGTCTTCTTTGATTTTTATTAGCACCTTTTTTTTAAATCCTCCCGTTCCCCCTACCCCCGACCCATAGGAGGGTTCTTCAAAGGCAGTGGTCTGTTTGGGGAGGGGGTAATTCACAAGTTTGCATTTGAGGATATGAGACTGCGGTGAATGAGGAAGGGAGTAGGTGGCATAAAATTGAAACTTCATGTGAAAAATTCCAGCGTCTATTGGCTGCAGCGATTTCACTTGTATAATGAGTAGCCCTATTCCAGCTCACCCTGGCCACACCCACTTGGAAAGTCCAGGGTGCACTTCGCAGTTTAAATGTCTACACACCAGAACAAAAAGTACAATAGCTGTTGCTCAATTGCTAGTCAAATAACTTAGCACTGGGGAATTCCAGATGTTACTTAGGGAATTTTATACTGGTGCATCTCAATAAAGAACTGAAAGTAAGCACAAGAAGAAGAAAAAAAGCCTTATCTTTGCTCTAGATTTTGCAAAGGGGAAATTTCAACAGAGTGCAGTCGTTGCCACACTTCTGCCAAGACACAAGGCTTGAGTGATCTTTTTTGTTCATTTGTTCAAATACTTAGCTAGTTTTTCCAAGTGTGCAAATTGAAGGAATACTGCCTGTAGATACATATTTGAGGTTTTGTTGGGTTTTTTTTATTTTTTACAGTTTGACCATAATTAAAATTTGATAAAATTTCAAATAGCTTTATTGTTCTACTTGTAGAATAAGAAACAGTTTAACTTTTCTTTATAAAAAACTATTTTGCACTTGTCAAAGGAGATAAATGAATTAACTTTTTTTTGTTTTAAACATTTCCCCCAAATGCTTATTGTTTGGGGGTTGAAATAAAATGCAATCTATTGAATTATGAGTTTTAAACTGGAAAGTTCACAAATTCATAGAATAAAATTAAACCTGTTCTGATTTTTTTTCCCCCTCAAAATGCCAGCCCTAAACACAAATTTATTTTCAAAGTTAGATATCCAGGTACACTTTAACTTTTAAAAAGGACTTTACAATTGCTAATAAGCAGGTTCACATAAAGCATTTTGGGGGCTCGGGGCTGTCAGGCCACAGGCCACAGGGAATTTGTGTTGTCCAGCCCATTCTACAAACCAGGAGAGGAAACTCCCAGGTTCCAAAGGCTAACGTGGAATGGTCAAGTCATTGGCTGCTGAGTCATAGCCAGAGGTCCCCATCTAGTAACCGAGCCATGCCTGCTTCCTGGTCTGTGCGTGCTGCCCTGTGTGTTCTTCCTTAGAGTTAGAGAGCATAGTGCCAGTGCCTTCACTCGCAGACCAGGGAATGTTGGAAAGGGTTGGGATTTAGAGACCATAATCTAGTGCCCTCATTTCACAAAGAGGAAAAATTCCTTAGGAATTTCCCCCAAGGTCACTTGAACAATTTAGGAACAGACCAAGCTGGAACCAAGGTCCCCTGGCTCCTTTGCACTGTTGGTATCATTCATTAAGAAGAAGAATGAAAGGAATTATTTTTTTCCTTAAAGCTGTCATCGCCTTGTGATATGTTATCAGTTGGCCCTTGACTGAGAATTCAAACCAGATTAAACCATTCAGTCCCCTATGATAGCAGTAGGGCTAGTTTGTTCTGAAAACCTTTGCTGGACTGTAAATGCAGATCCTACTTGACTTTGCGCCTCTTGCCTTCCCTTCTGTCCTCAGGTGATGGCAACTGCCTCATGCACGCCACTTCTCAGTACATGTGGGGCGCTCAGGACACAGACTTGATCCTGAGGAAGGCACTCTTCAGCACACTTAAGGAGACAGACACACGCAACTTTAAATTCCGCTGGCAACTGGAGTCTCTCAAATCTCAGGAATTTGTGGAAACAGGGCTTTGCTACGACACTCGGGTATGTCTTGTTACCTCATAAGCATCTATTGACAGAGCTCCATGGTGGGCAAAGGGTACCCCGGGCCAAGTCCTGCCTTCAGGGATCATATGGCTGACTAGGTCACATGAATATGGCTAAGACATACTCAATGGAAAACACCAGAAACCTCCTGTGGCATTAACCTGAGGCTTTTGCCACTGCTTTGGGGTTGCAAATTCCTAGCTTGTGGGTCTCTTCACTGTAACTGAAAGTCTTCTGATTGTGGCCTTTTCCTTCGGTATTTTTGCTGGTTTGGGGTTCATTTGCCCCTAGCGTGATTTGCTGAACCAGTCAATCAGACTGAGACACGTGCCTCACCTTCCTCAGTCACAAGCTTGGGATTTTTGTGTGTGTTTGGATGAGGGGCTTCAGTGTTATGCCTCATCAGGGAGTTTTTTGAAAGCAGGTGCTGTCCCCATCCTCCCCCACTTTTGAGTTTGCCTTGTAGTGGAAAAAAGTAAAGGAAGAGAACCAAAACAGGGGGAAAAAGGGTGATCATTTGAATGATAGTTTCAAGAAAGGGGAAAAATAAGCTGAGTTATATAAATGAATAATTGTTGAGTGATGTTAGAATAGCTTTTTAATACAGAGTATGTTCAATCTTTTTTCGCTTCACCTTTCTCCCCTTAGAACTGGAATGATGAATGGGACACCCTAATCAAAATGGCTTCCGCAGACACACCAGGGGCCCAGGGTGGACTTCAGTATAATTCACTGGAAGAAATACATATATTTGTCCTTTGTAACATCCTCAGAAGGCCAATCATTGTCATTTCAGGTGAGATGCCTATAGATCACTTATTTGTATTAAAGTGCTTTCCACTCTCAGGAGAGACCCACACTACCAACGTTACAGGTAACAATAGCTAAATGGAATTTGATGAAAGTCACTCAAGGGCCTTATTTTCATTTCTCTTTTGTTGAACAGACAAAATGCTAAGAAGTTTGGAATCGGGTTCAAATTTCGCCCCTTTGAGAGTGGGTGGAATTTACCTGCCTCTCCACTGGCCTCCCCAGGAATGCTACAGATACCCCATCGTGCTCGGCTACGACAGCCAACACTTTGTACCCCTAGTGACCCTGAAGGACAGTGGACCTGGTAAGAAAACTGCATCAGTTCACACTCACAAATTCTGTTAGATACTGGAACGTCAGACTTTGCTCTTTTGCTCCTTACTGAAATAGTCTTATTTAAGAATACTATTTTTACTTAAATATATCATTCTGTCATTTGTTTGGTTAGTAACAGGAGTGCAATAGCAGCAATCAAAATACCCCCATATCTTTTTGTGTATGACTTGGAAAGTACTTTCAACATGTTAATTGCAAGTAGATGAGATATTTATATACATCACTACTACTATTAACATTAATACATGATAAATTAAGGCGCACAGAGCCCTGAATACAGTGCCTGGTATGGAATAGGTAAATGTTTGTCAAGTTTAGCTATTATTTTAATAGCTTCATGTAGAGTCAGCACTACATTAAGTGCTTTAGGTATATTATTTTATTGCATGTTATCCTCATAGCATTCCTGTGAGATGTAGGCATTGGTAGCCTTATTTTACAGATGAGGCAGTTGAAGCTAGAAGAAGTTAAATTACCTGCCCAATATCACATAGATGTATTTTATATTAGAATGCAGCACATTTTGTTTGCCCATTTGAGTTTAACTGTGGCTAGGTAATACTTTTCTGCATTTTCAAAAGTTAATTGTTTTATATATGACCTTACGTAAGACCTCATTTAGTAGAATACCGTTTTACTTATGTGATTTTTTTCCTTCAGAAATCCGAGCTGTTCCACTTGTTAACAGAGACCGAGGAAGATTTGAAGACTTGAAAGTTCACTTTTTGACAGAGCCCGAAAATGAGATGAAGGAAAAGCTCTTGAAAGAGTACTTGACGCTGATAGAAATCCCAGTCCAAGGTTGGGACCATGGCACGACTCATCTCATCAAGGCTGCAAAGTAAGCAGTTTGTGTTTAGCTCTTTTCTTTGTCATTTGTAACTATTCTCCTTCAGTCACATTAGCGGCTGCTGCCCATAGCTCAACAAGAAAGTTATCTGCAGCCAGTGTGTGCCAATGTGAGACAAATTCAGAGCCTCTTGCATGGTTGAAGAGGAACACTTAAGGGAGTACAAACTTTGATTTCCAATGCAAACAAGGAATTTATCCAGAACAATTTTCCTGGATATGTAGATGGTAGAATTAGAGTCAGAATTATGGGCTTTAAAAGGGCATTTACATCAAGGATAGTTTTCTTTAATTGCTCTAATACATATTAAAAAGGCTAGCAAGTGAAAACTCTTGAAAACATAAGCCTGTTTTTTCTTGTTTTTCTGGTAAAGATAGACACATCAGCCACACCCTGGGTCGTAGAATGTGTTTATGTGACAGCCCATGATTTTGCCACATGGAAATGGGAGGAGAGCCCCAGAGTATGCGCTGTGCAGACATCCAATCTCTAAACACCAGCTTTATGTTAAAGACTTGGCTGTTTCTGAGCACTTGAAATGCACAAGAAATGACAGTGAGGACATAAGAGTATCGGTTTCTCAAAGTGGAGATTAGCAAATTACAGCGCAAATAGACAGCAAATAGACAGCGCCTTTGGGTGTGCCTGTCGCTTAGTTACCCTGGCAGTTAATGCTAGTAGAGACAAGACACAAGTTTAAATTAATAACAGCAAAATATAGAACACAAAGTTCCAAAGTAGTTTGTATTATAGACTAGTCCCAAATGAATAGCCTGAGTAATGTTTTACTATTAATAGAAATTTAATCTTTGAGAACTTAGAAAGTCAAAGCGACTTTTGAAAGGACCGATAGAGTAATAAGAAGCAGAGGCAGCCCCAGAGCAGCCCTTTCTTTAGAACGATCTGTAATTTGGGGATGGACCAAGATTGAGTAAATAAGACTATGATTTTAAAAATAACAGAATCTTCTTGGCAGATGGACATCACATTTGACTCTAGATCATGTTAGGAAATGTATTGTACCACCTTATATTAGAAGTACGAGCTATTTATCAAATGCCTACATTTTCAATGAATAGCTATAGAGTTTTAAAAATTCTATGAGCTAATGACGTAAAAATGTCATGTAGTCTCATATTTTTCCTTTTGGCCTTTAGGTTGGATGAAGCTAACTTACCAAAAGAAATCAATCTGGTAGATGATTACTTTGAACTTGTTCAGCATGAGTACAAGAAGTGGCAGGAAAACAACGAGCAGGGGAGGAGAGAGATGCATGCCCAGAATCCCTTGGAACCTTCCATGCCCCAGCTATCTCTCATGGACGTAAAATGTGAAACTCCCAACTGTCCTTTCTTCATGTCTGTGAACACCCAGCCCTTATGCCATGAATGCTCAGAGAGGCGGCAAAAGAATCAAAACAAACTCCCAAAGCTGAACTCCAAGCCAGGTGCCACGGGGCTCCCCGGCGTGGCACTTGGGGCCTCTCGGGGAGAGGCCTATGAGCCCTTGGCCTGGAACCCCGAGGAGCCAGCTGGGGGCCCTCATTCGGCCCCACCGACAGCACCCAGCCTTTTCCTGTTCAGTGAAACCACCGCTATGAAGTGCAGGAGCCCCGGCTGCCCGTTCACGCTGAACGTGCAGCACAACGGACTGTGTGAGCGCTGCCACAACGCCCGGCAGCGTCAGGCCAGCCACACCGCAGACCTCACGAGGCATTTAGATCCCGGGAAGTGCCATGCCTGCCTCCAGGATGTCACCAGGACGTTTAATGGGATCTGCAGCACTTGCTTCAAAAGGACTACGGCAGAGCCCTCCTCCATTCTCAGCTCCGGTGGCCCTCCCTCCTGTCATCAGCGGTCCAAGTCGGATCCCTCCCAGCTCAGGCGGAGTCCCTCCCCACGTTCTTGCCACAGACCTGGAAACGATACCCCCACCCCGTCTGGCTGCCTCTCTCCAGCCGCACGGACTCCAGGGGACAGGACGGGGTCGAGCAAGTGCAGAAAACCTGGCTGCATGTATTTTGGGACTCCAGAAAACAAGGGATTTTGCACGCTGTGTTTCATCGAGTACAGAGAAAACAAACGTGAGTGAAATGATCCTAATGCAGCAGCTACTGTCTAGAGTGGGTTTCGTTCCTGAACTTCAAGGAAAGGCAGCCATCTGGGCTTTCAGGTAGAATGGTCAGAACCCACCATGCCTTTGTACCCAGGGATAGTCACAGTGGCTCTGCCAACCGCATGTGGAGGCCAAAGTCACTGTGTGGTTGCAGCAGCTCCTAGGTACCACGTTCCAAAAACCGAAAGTGCCTTGTAGATAGCGGTCAGGGAATTTGCTTTCATAAGGCCGCTCAGTGGCTGGCATTTATAAGATAGAGTTTAAACCAGATTTCTTGTGCGACTTTGGTAGAATAGAGAAATCACAAAATATGAAGAGGAGTAGCTGGAGAGAGGGAAGTCTCCACTGACACTGTAAGAAAACATCTGCGGTTTTGTAAATCTCTAATTTGAAAGGAGGATGAGCAGTTACTGTCTGTTCTTTGGTCTGCTACTGTGACTGATCGGTGCTCCATGTTAAAAGTGAGAGATTTGTAAAGCCAAAGATGTTTCAATAATAGTATTTTAATTAATTTTTTTTTTGCTGAATTTATAAAAGGCTGGTCTCGTATATATACTTAAGGCTGGCCTAGTCTGTATTTGGAACCCGTTGATTTCTCCAATGTCAGTGTCTCTGTGTCTGCAGCGTGACCCATGTGTGGTACTCATTAGCGTCAACTCTCTTGTAGATTTTGTCACTGCCTCAGGAAAAGCCAGTCCCGCACCTTCCAGGTTCCAGAACACAGTTCCATGCCTGGGCAGGGAATGTGGCACCCTTGGGAGCACCATGTTTGAAGGCTACTGTCAGAAGTGTTTCATTGAAGCTCAGAACCAGAGATTTCATGAAGCCAAAAGGACTGAAGAGCAACTGGTGAGACATTTTGAGGAATTTCCCCTCCTATGTGTTGGGTCCTCCTTGCTGGAGCAGTTTCTTCTGGCTATGACAAGCAGGTTTTCCTCCCTGCTGGGTTCTGTCTCCTTGTGGTAGTGGCTTATTTAAGAAAATCTGCTGGGAGAACCTGTGGCTCCCTGGGTTCCAAGTAACTGTCAATTTTCATGGCCTAAGTGTACTTTTGAGTTTATTGTAAAAAACAAATAAAATCAGCCATAGTGTAAAACTTCTTCATCCTCCAGAAAGCCAAATGGTGATCAGAGACATCCTTGATATGTAGTAGAAGCATAGACATCTATAAAGCAAACTTTCTTAAACAATTTCTTATCATGAGAACCAAGCAGGCAGACTTTCCGGGTGCCTCTACTTTATGGCATATGAGAAAAGCAAACTTTAACTGGGCCAAGTTTGCAGGCCTCCACGTTAGGATTGGTGGTTCCTCTCAGCCTCCCTGGGGCCAGGTTGGCTTTTGGTGGGATTGGAAGGAAACCTTGAAGAGCTGCAGCTCATAGACTGCATGTGCACTCTTGTTAACTTGCTCAGGCAGATAAAGCTCTTTGTAGAATCCACCCTGTCACATGAGGTCTCACTGTCCTCTCCCTGAGGAATGTGAGCAACAGTTCTGTCTGTTCTTTCCACTCAGAGGTCAAGCCAGCGCAGAGATGTGCCTCGAGCCACACAGACCACCTCAAGGCCCAAGTGTGCCCGGGCCTCCTGCAAGAACATCCTGGCCTGCCGCAGCGAGGAACTCTGCATGGAGTGCCAGCACCTCACCCAGCGAGTGGGCCCTGGGGCCCACGTGGCTGAACCCAATCCTGAAGAGCCCCCCAAACAGCGCTGCCGGGCCCCCGCCTGTGATCACTTCGGCAATGCCAAGTGCAACGGCTACTGCAACGAGTGCTTTCAGTTCAAGCAGATGTATGGCTAACCGGAAACAGGCAGGCCAGCCCCTATGAGAAGAGGGGCCTCAAGTCTCCAGCCAACGTGGTGCTACACTCTAAACCCTCAGCTACCACTGGAGGGTCAGTCCCTGCAACAGTGGGCTCAAGGGTGTCATTGAGCAGAGGAGGAAAGATGAGCATCGTGCCCATGACGCTTGGGTTTGGTAACTGGCAATGTTCCCGGGTGGCCTTAGAAACTGTGACCGGCAGTGGTCGATGTCAGATTCAGCCCAGGGCTCCTCCTCTCCTACCATGCAGGAGGCTGGGAATGTCTTTGGACCTGGAACGTGTGCTAGGACTGGCTGTGACTCCTGCACTGCTAGGACTGCTTTATCATCTCGGGAGAGAAGGGAAAAGACATGCAGTCGGGCGGGTTGGGAACCCCAGAGCCATTCCACCTACCCTCCCTCAGAGATGTGAAGCTGAGTCCTCAGCACCAAGGCCCTCTACAAGAAGCTCAAGGAAGCTCAGGGAAAATGGACATATTCGGAGACATTCGGACATATTAATGGTTTTCCCCTATCTGCCTAGTTCCTTTCCCGGGGACCCAGCAGAAAAGCAGAACCATCCACAGACTGTGATTCTGAGTCTGCTGCGACAACGTGTTCACATTAAAAAGAAAACAAGCTGCTCTTTACAATATGCACCTTTTAAAAATCAGAGTTGTTTTAGTGGGAAGACGTGTAACTGGGTTATCACTGTCTTCACTCCATAAGAGGTTAGCTGGAACTGAGGTGTGTGTAAAAAAGTGTACATATATACTATACCCTTATATTATGTGTGAGGGATTTTTTAAATTATACTGAAATGCTACCCTAGAGGTATAAGTAGGAAGACTGAATAATAATAACCTATTTTCTGGTTGTTGCTGGGGCACTGTCTAATGTACACAGCTCGTGTGAACTCAACCAGCTGCCTTTGTAGAGGGAGCTCTTCAGTTGTGTCTGTGTGGTTCACTTTATTTATTTTATTACATACGTTAAAGTTATTTAAATGAAGATATTTCTTCTACTCTGAGGAAAATGCTGCAGTGTCTTCTTAAAGTAACATATTTGTTTTGGGTCAGGTTGTGGAACCAGACAAGTCCCTGACCACAGTGGGGAGTTGGCGTCTTTGATACACTTTGCTGGCCTCCACAGGAAAGTAGGAATTGTGTCAAGAGTAAATTCATTAAATCTTATGCTTCTCCTTACGAAACTCCAGCCACATGAAAAGAAGCTGTTCTCTATGCTCTGTAGATGCCTCTGAGTATCCTACCTCCTTGGAGAGAAGATAGGGAAGGAGCAGAGATGAGATTGGGGAGGGTCACAGGGAAAGATGTGTCCTTTCGTGATGGTTTTATTTGCTGTGTTAATGCAGTGTCCTGGGTGGCTGGGCAAATGACCTTGTGTCTTGAGGCACCCCAGCATTGGGACAGCAAAACCCAGTAACCGGGAATATGTGGAATTTCTTTCTGTTGTTGGCCTGCAGCTTCTCTCTGTGCATTGTGTTGCTGTCATACTTGCTCTAGAATAAAAGGGGAAATGCATTTTCCCAGGAAGAAAGGAGGTTATACTTTGGGTTTGAACTTAGAACCTGAAACTATTTGTGATCCATAACTCTATATAGACTTCACTCTTGTTACCTGATGTTTTCTACTTAGAACTCTCCAAATTGTTTTCCCTGGCACATAAACCTATATAATTTCTTTCCAAAGATGTCAAATAAACTTCAATGTTTTCATCTGGTCCTCTTAAAGTTGATATCTTAATATTTTGTGTCTATCAATATTTTTATTCTTAATGTGAAATAAACAGAATTATTTATACTTATTATAGAAAGTATTTGAAATTTGCACATTTAGTTGTCTCTAATAGAAAGCTATCTATTCTTCGTTGGATTTCTTCAAGTTTTCCTAAATAAATGTAACTTTTCACAAGAGTCAAAATTTAAAAATAAATTATTTAAGAACAAATTTTGATGTTTTCTATTGATGAATGCTGAAAGCAAAAAATGGCTCAAATATTAAGACTGTGCTTCCCAAGTAACCTTATTTTTTATGTACACCCAGGCAAGGGGTATGTCTGTCACCCATGGGTAGTAAGGTAGCTTTTTAACAATAACAACTGCATGAGGGCAGGACCATATACTCAGGCTCAGGCCTCCGGTTCAACAATGGGACACTGAGGCCCAGATGGGAGTAGGAAAGACATGCTAGGACCCTGTGCTCCTCTGAAGGTTCCTGCCCTAAGCGTTCATAAAGTGAAGAAAGAAAACAAGAAGAAGGAGGAAAGACAGGAAAGAGAAAAATGGGCAGGGAGGAAGGAAGACTGGTGTAAGATGTCCCAGGTCAGGCATGTCAGAAGATGTGGCATGGCCATGAAATTATAACACCCCCCACCCTCAAGTCTTTGTCCCCAGCTTCCATCCAATACAAATGCACCCATAGAGGATTGATTTCAGGCTGTGCAGCTCCCAGAATGGAGTTTTTTAAGCTCCCCAGATGATTCTTATGATCAGCCAGATTTTAGAACCACACTTTAAAAAAATTATTTACAATCTTTTTAACTTATAGAAAACTTTCATATATGGAAAAGTAGGAAATAGTATAATGAACCCCCATATATCCACCTTCCAGTTTCAATAATCTCTCCCTTTTTGGTTTCATCTCTTACCTCCTTTTTTTGCTGGACTATTTGAAAGCAAATCCCAGATACTGTGTATTGTGTCCTCACACCCACAGATAACTTCAGTGTGCGTCTCTGATGATAACATGTTCTTTTTACATAACCACCATTATTACACCCAGCTAAATGATTTTATTCTTTAACACGATCCAAATCCCAAGTATGTATTCTAATTTCTCAGATTGTCCTCTATACAAGACAAAGTCCTATTGCTTTTAATTGTTAAAGCTCTTTTATTCTGCAATACTCTCTTTTAATTTTTCATGCTATTAATTTGTTAGAGCAATTGGGTCATTTGTTCCATAGACTTTCCTGCATTCTGGATTTGGTTGATTGCTCTTTCGTGTCATTTATTTAACTTGTTCTTCTATACCTCCTATGAGGTTCTCATTCAGTGAGCCAAGACTCATTTTCAGATGGTGGTGTGTATTTTCTATTGCATCCCATCCTGCATGAGCCGTGTGAATGCTGGCCTGGAGGAACCACAGAGTCTCAGAACGGATCTCCTCCTGTTTTCTCCATTTTCTCTCCCATCTCTCACCCAGCATTAAGAAATTACAATTCTTCAATCAGCATGATGAACATAAGCATTTGACCATAAGTCATGAGGATTTCTAAAATAGGAAATGACTTATAATTAGCAAATTATCTCTGACTCAGAAGATTGGCACATAGAAAGGGAAATAGAGCAGGTTTAGAGAATACTGAGGAAGCCAGTTAGAGCAAGTCTCCCATCTAGGGTTGTGGACAGACCTCTGGGGGTACGGGGGTCCCATAAAGTACATGCACAATTTTATGTCGCAGTGAGTACATTCATTTTTCCTGAGCTGGAACCCATGGCTTTCTTCAGAGTCTCAAAGAAATTGGTAACTTTCCAAAAAGACAAAGAGTCTAGGGATTAGAGGGCTGAAAAATAAAGCTTGGAAGGAACTGGCTTTGCTTCAGCTTGCCCAGATATTCACTCCCAATGCCGCAGAATGCCACCCTTATACCACACAGAGGGAAAGCTCATACCATCCAAAATTGAACTCAAATTTCATGCCCACCTTCTTCTTTCCGTGCTCAGGGAAGAAGGGCAATGTCATCTTCCTAGCCATCTCTGGATTTTTTCCCCCACCTCCCACATATACACTTTTAAGTGTATCTCCAGAATGTCTCTCAAATCTGTCTGCCCACCCCCGCCACCCTTCTGTGGCTCCAGTTCGGATCCCAGCCTCCCTCTCTCCCTTTGCCTCAGATGCTCGTTTCCAGCCCACTCTCTTCCTGTCCCCTTACTATTGTTAGTTACCTATGCTTGTACATCATAGACCTGGGCATGCGTCCTCTAATTCAGACTCCCGGATGGCTTTCTAGTGCTCCCAAATACCAAAGCAGGGTGCATGCCACCAGGTAATGAAGGAAGAAAATAGGAGACCTCTGAGTTTATCTTTTAATCTTAAAAACTATGATATAAATAACATTTTGCTAATATTTGATATATAAATGCATGCTAGCACTTGCTGACTTTGTCAGCGTCAGTGGATCACTGTCACTGCGTACATTTTTCAGCTGGGGGACAGGGGTGCAAGAGGCACCTTCACTCATCCATGCCTTCAGAGGCAGTGTAGTTGTGCCACCTACAAACTCTCTTGTCCTCACACATAAACTTGGAAAGCAAATTTTCTAGTTTTTAAAAAATTACCCAAATGAAGATTTTCAAAGGGTTTTGAACTCATTTGTTGGAAATATCAGCTTATCTTTACACCTTCCTAAGTAATTGACATCAAAGAAGACAAGAATATACTAGCAGAGTTTCAACAAAAACTTTTGCATACTTGATAACTGGGAATGGAATATAATGAATCATGAATTAGGAAGCACACCCAATGATTTTTATCTTATCTTTTTTCCTATCTTCTTGAGGTGTCATTTCAGCTCTGTCATTAACATAAAGGATTACAGTAAAGTGAACTTAGAATTAGATTTGGGAATGGCTTTATCACAAAGTGATAGATATTTTTTTAAAGTATATTTATTAATTTTATTATTATTTCCTTTTGAGATCAAAAGGTGTTTTACCATTAATAAAATATTGCTTTTAAAATATTGCTTACTTCATCTTTATCTCATTGTTTTAAAATTCTTATATTTTGTGATTTTTAATGTTCAATATGATAGTGCATTAGAATCGATTTAAAATAATACATACATTGTGAATGCATGTTCACATATATATATATATATTTTTTTTTTTTTTTTTCGAGACAGAGTCACACTCCGTTGCCCTGAGTAGAGTGCCGTGGCATCAGCTTAGCTCACAGCAACCTCAAACTTCTGGGCTCAAGCTATCCTCTTGCCTCAGCCTCCCAAGTAGCTGGGACTATAGACACATACCATGCCCATCTAACTTTTATATTTTTAGTAGAGACGGGGTCTTGCTCTTGTTTGGGCTGCTCTTGAACTCCTGACCTCAAGCAATCCTCCCACGTCAGCCTCCCAGAGTGCTAGGATTACAGGAATGAGCCACTGCACCCAGCCCCAAAATATTTTTAAAGATGGTATGAGATCAAAAGGATTTGGAGTCCAATTCCCAACATTTTATGCAAGGTTCTTTATCATTTGAACCAACTTAAATATTCATTCTTGTCTCCCGCCACTACATACATATATATATGTATATATATACACAGACATATACATACACATAAATATATGTGTGTATACATTATGGCTTCCTATTCTCTCTAGAATAGGATCTTTCTGGTCTCAGCACTCTCAAAAATTATTCAAGACCCCAGAGAGCTTTTGCTTAGGCGTGTTATATCTGTTTATATTTACCCTTTTAGAAATTAAAACTGGGAAAATGTCCAAGCACAGAATACACAAGCAACGTTCAACCAGAACAATGACTTCATGTCATGTCACAGAGCCTCTGGAAAACTCCACTGTACGCACACTCTGGATGCTCTTCCTGCCGTCTACTTGGCCTCTCTTCTCTCCCTTCACCAGAATCTAGTAGAGTTCTTGCCTTCTGTACTGCATTCTCCCAGATATCATGGGAAAACTTGGTATTTTATAAAAGAAATATTTATGTTTAAATCCCAGCCCCATTACCTGTTAGTTATTCAGCCTTGAGCAAGTTGCCTCAAGTCTCTGAGTCTCAGGTGCTTTATCTGTAAAATGTTCATTAATGTTTTAAAATATATATTAGGGAATTTTCCTCCTCACCCTACCAGAAAATGCTCATTTTATCAATAGCTCAGCTAATGGTTCTCAACCCTGGGGACATATTATAATCACTCAGAGGGCTTTTAATTGGTGCCAACGCACAGAGATTCTCATCTTTAAGTGGCCTGGGATGGCCTTCTCTGATATTAAATTATTTTTTAAGTTTATATTTTTAAATGACTCTAATATGCGGACAGAGTCTGGAATCACTAGTAGCCCAAAGAGTACATTTTCACAGAGGCAATTAGGGGGAAGGGAACACAATTACAGTATGCACCTGGAGCATCAGAAGAGGACAGGTGCCTTCCTCTGCAGATCACCAGCTCTTCATCTGCACCTGCACTGGGTGGCCTTTATCACCACTGTGAATCCACTTTGGCATAAAAGTGGCACAAAACCTCAATGTCCCAGAGGCGATATCAAATTAACCAAGATCAGAGATATGCTACTGTATTGATAATTTAGAAAAGAACCACTAATTACCAAAGAGGCACAAACACTTGAACTCTCTTGGATGGGCCCCGCCAATGTCTGCCTTTGAGACCCTGCCTGTTCTTTGCGTCACCACCGCCACCTTCTGACTGGCCCACTTTCCTCTAATCCTTATCCACACCTTCAGTTAACTCACAGTCTGTCTCTTCTGGTGATTTTGTACATTTCTGAACTGGTTTATTATTTAACTCTCAGACGAAAATCTTATTTCCAAGCTACTACCTCCTCCAGGTAGAACCTAAAATCTTGAGTTAGAAGTCAGTCATTTGGGAAATCTTTATTTTGTTAGAATGAAATTTGACACATACCGTTTCAAATATTATCAGAATCCTTTATCATAGCAAGAAGGACATCCCGCTACTGTCAGACTGCACAGGAATCAGAAGAAGGGGAGACATGATTTACAGCATGAGAAAGCACAAAAAACACAAGCATGAATTTCCTAATATGAAGAAACTTGGAGTCCTGAAATGGCTAAGAAAAGAATAAATCTCTCTTGCATTGCCCCATTCACCCACCTCTTGCCTTCAAAACAGCACTCATCTTGCCTTTAAAACAACAGACAGTATTCCATCGTCTTTCCAACCTACGATTCAGTGAGATTCTTCTCAGGTTTTAGAGACCTGAACTTTATTCAAGGGCTGGCCTGTGAAATCCTTCAGGTCTAGGCTGTGCCACACCCCCTTCACACCAGCAGTTTTATGAAGCTGAAATCAATTAGCATTTTGGTCAAATACTGAACTAGTTTCCTGAATGCTTCTCTCTGAATCCCAGTTGTATACATTTTCCAGTAGAATAATGAGTCAGAAAATAGGAAGTAGCTAGCACTTCATACTTTTCGTGATCATCTTTAGAAAACATAAACTTTAAAATGATTGAAACTTAAGGTTAGAAAACCTAAAAACCTGGTGGTAGTTTTATCCCTTCTTGAGGATTTAAAGCTGTCTACTGGTTTGTGGTTCTTAAAGTAGATACTTTAAAGTAAAAACAATTGTCACAGGTATTAAAAAGGAGCAGTCTTGTTCATAGTGAAAAACAAACAAACAGGAGTAGTTTCAAAGAGTAGAGAGGAAATTATTGACACACAGGCCTCTGACTCCACAAGAGGGTCACCCCCATGGGCCCAGCACAAGCTTCCCTCGGGGCCAGCAAAATAGTTTGTGGGTCTGTAAAAAATGTGCCATAATTATTTAACCATAGAGTTTAGAAACACGTTACTCAGACCAACTTTATGCTTCTTTTGTTCTCTACATAGGATTTTGTATTTTTAAGAAAAGGACAAATTGGTATTCCACATCTGAGTAAACACACTAATGTCTCTTCCAATCCCAAAATACATTAAAGATCATACCTAACCGTCAGAAAATTTGCTAACAGGTGTTATAATCATATAATACACCTGTATTCCAAACCATCAGGTAAATAGATGATACTATAAAATATTGTTAATATTTGATATAAATGAAAATGAAATAAAATGTCCAGAAAAAAATTTTCAGGCAAAAAATAGTTAATTTACAAAACAAATAAACAAACAAACAAAAATCAAAGAGGAGAAGAAGGGTGAAAATTCTGTTCATTTGGAACATCTCAACCTTGACAGCTCTTCTAGAACACCATGCCCAGTAACCAGATTTCTTCTCACCTGGTCCACCCAAACAGCTTTGTAGCTGGTCCTCCTATGTGTCAGTCATAAACTTTGTAAGCCATCCTCTACAGTGCAGCCAGGGGGATCTTTCTAAATGTCCATGTCATCATGTTCTCCCCTTGGGGCCCATGGAATACCCTAGACCTGGAAAATTTCAGGGGCAGGCACCTGACATCTGGGTCCCTAAATTCTGAGCAGAACTTCACTGGCCATAGGACTTGTTTTTAATGGCTCTCAATAGACTCCTCAGCTCAGTCCAAGCTCCTTTGTGTGGCCCACAGGGCCCTTTGTGATGTGGGCCCGTGGCTCTCTTCCACATTTTTCTGTGTCTAAAATGCTTAACTCAGTATCTGACATAGTTGGGACTTTCTCTGGAAATAAATGTTAAGATGGTGTTTGAGGTGCACGATGTTTATTAGGGATCAGAATTTCGTGTTTCACCCAGTGTCAGCCCTCTCTATCAGAGATGGGTTGAAAAAATTTTAAAAATATGGGTAGTTCTCTTGTGGTGATCACCACTAATGGATCTCAATTAGAAGCCATATTATCATCGACTTGAAAGCTAATTTGCATGGCGTACAAATATTCTTGTGGTTTTTAAAGAGATCCAACTTCATTATAAAGAAGATTTTTTTGGCATAGAATTTCTTAGTCAAGGTAGTGTATAAATGCTTATAACTAATTGACCCACAGAAAATAAGTCTAGAATTAAATAGTAACACTTGGAATATTTCCTTTTATCCCCTATTCAGGATATTCGATTCTTCACTTGCTCCAAAATTGCTCACTCTCCCCCAACTCAAATTTATTCTTTATGCTTTAACAACATTTACTGAATCCCTTTTATATGGCAAGCATTGAGGATGACAGATAAGTAAGACACACATATGCCTTCAGGAGCTTCCATCCAGAGAAAGAAACAAACATGAATATTAAAATTACATCATGGGGAAAGTGTGAGAATTGGTCAAAATTGGATCAGGAAATACCATGTTAGAAATTCTAAGCAGAAAAGGCTTTAATACAAGAAACGTGATGCTAAGATAACTGATAGAATTCCTAAGGGAGAGGAACCCAGGAAAAATTGCAGCTGACTTTCAAAATGTGTGAAAATGCAGGAATAACATTTTATTTCTGCCTATACCAACTACATATAGCTGTCGCCAGAAGATAATGGTTTCTCCTTTTCTTTTGCTTTCCAAATCTCTAGTGAGTTTTTCTCAGAGGGAAACGCTAGATAAAAACTCTGCTAGAAAGATAGCTTGGGAAATGCCGTTTCCAGCCCTTCTTCAGCCCCGACATAGAAAGGAGAGCTGATAAGGGCTCCTGCAGGTGGTAGCAGCTAATGCTGCCCATATTGGGGTAACTTCCCTACTTTGAAGTAGCCAAGTCATCTTGGGTCTGCAGAAACGCTCTAAGGATATACATTTCAAAACAGCTAGAAAAGAAGATTTGAAATGTTCCCAAAACAAAAAAATGATAAATGTCTGAGGTCATGGGTAGCCTACTTACTGATTTGATCATTCCACATTGTATGCCTGTATAAAATATCACATGTATCCCATAAATATGTGTCATTATTATGTTTTAATATAAAATTAAATTTTAAAAGAAAGATGCTGTACAGAGCTTTCCCCTTGATAGGTCTGCACCTAGCTAAGGAGCATATCCTCACATGGGGAGCTGGCCTTGTGCACAAGAGACCAGGAGAAATTTAAGGGAATTTGCTCAAAGGTCTTTTTCATCTGTTGATTTTTATCCTACTAACTACACAATATCTAATATTTTTACCTTTTGAATAATTATCTGGGGAGTAAAGTATTGTCTTGGGAGATTTAACACATTAATTAATCCTGCACGCTAGAGAATTGGCTGCTTCCTGAAATAAATTGTAAGGTCTGTTTGAAGTGGAGGTCCGCCACCCCCCTCAACACTTATCATGTGGAAAAAACACTGAAATAAGATACAAGGTCTGAGTTTAAGTCCTAAAAAGGCCATTTATTAACTACAGGACATAAATACATCATTAGACCTCTGAAAGCTAATTTCCTCTTCAGTGAAACAGAAATTTAGCAAGCCTTCCCTCTGACCTCACAGAGTTATTTTAAGGTTCAAAACTAGAATGGGGGCCTGGAGCAATCGCTCATGTCTGTAATCCTAGCACTTTGGGAGGCCATGGCAGGAGGATTGCTTGAGCTCAGGAGTTGAAACCAGCCTAGGCAACATGGCAAGACCCCATCTCTACAAAAAATATAAAAATCAGCTGGGCATGGCAGAACATACCTGTAGGCCCAGCTACTCCAGAGACTTATGCAGGAGGATTGCTTGAGCTCAGGGGTTTCAAGTTGCAGTGAGCTACGATGACACCACTGCATTCTAGCCCGGCAACGCAGCGAGACCCTGTCTCCAAAAAACAAAACAAAACAACAACAACAAAAAAAACTAGAATGGGAAAATACGTATAAAGATATTTTTATAGACTGTAAGTGTTGTAAAGGTCAGAACCCAAGAAGGTTTACGTAAAAATCTGCCATCGGCAGATCTTGGCAAGAGGAACATGAGGATAGGAAAGTAACCAGAATTAGTGGGGGACTGACCTGGCTATAGAACCCGGGCCTAAGATGGGCAGCTAGATTTTCAAGTCATTAATACTATGTCAAAAGGGATATAGTAAGCTTGGCATGGTATCAGTACCTAACAGGTCCAGACAGTATGATTTTCAGAATCAGGCATTTGGCAGGATTGACTGGAGTCTATCTGCAACCATATTCCAGAAGCCGATCAAAGTCCAGGCAGTAGCATCCCCTACATAGTAGCATGGCACAGGGTAGGCAATCAATATATTTTTATTGACTTGACCTACTGACTAACAGAATAAACGAATAAATTTCTAGCAATGAGAAATCACATTGTCAAGGCTCCAGAGAAGCTGAGTGCAGTTTGTGGCCTGGCTCCTGGCCCACATGGGGGATTTCAGTGTTAGTTAGGACAAGCTGCCCAGTGATACGAGCTGAGCAAGCTCAGTGCAGGCCAGGAAGAAGAGAAAGGAGGCCGCTCAGTGGACTCAAAGATGTTGGAGCCCGCCTGAGGCACAGTGGCCTTGGATGTGACACAAATTCAAGGTTGCAACTCTGAGTAGGGTTTCAACATTTAATATACTTCAAGGCTTGATCCGGCCAGCTGGCTTAGGACCAAGGTAGAGCTAAGAATGAACGTGACAGTTGCCCAAAGCTTAACAGGAAATGGAAATATGTATTAATATATTATTGTGCTGAGTTTTTAAACATTAACCACTCTCCTAAAAAAAAATAAAAAGTTTTATTTGGGACCCAAAAGGAGCTTAATATGGATTTTTTTTAATAATCCACTTAATACACAGCTACTAAAATTCCTGTTATTAAAGAACATTTAATGGCATGGGGAATGCTAATGAAGTAGTAAAAGAGTAGCTAAAATAGTATAAGCTGCTATGATCATAATTCTGTGTGAATGAGTGTGTGTGTATGTGTATAGATATATATAGAGAGAGATAAAGAGCAAATTGGACATATCTTGCAGAGATAGACAAAAAGATCTAGAAGGAAATATACCAAAATATACTTAACAATACTTTCTGGATGGTAATGCTATAATTATTTCTATTTTTTAAATAATATTGGGTGTTTTTACAATTTCTGGCAGTGATTTATATTACTTTTGTCATCTTTTTTAAAAAAAAAGGGATTTTCTTAAAACTGATCCCTCATATTATCTCTACAAGTCATGGAGAACGAAGGAACACTCCATAGCTCATTCTATGAATTCAGTGTGATCTTGCTACCAATTTTAGACAAGAATAGAATTAGAAAATCTAATCTAACTTGTATTTAGACAGATAATATACCAAGAGCTAGCTAGCTCCATCCTAGAATAACAATTTATAATAAATAATGCAGTTTAGTATTGAAACAAGGACAAATTTTCAGTGGAACAGAATAAAGAGGCCAAATAAGAGGGTGTAAAATGATATCTCAACAGGCCTGATTTGGATTTCTTTGCTCAGCAGTAAGATTGAGTGTTGCTTCATATGACACATGTATACATGGAAATTTGTCACGTGATGTGGGTGTCATAGCTGAGCAGTAGAGAAAGGAAGGAATCTTTAGACAATGGAGTTGTAAAACTGATTATACTTGTGGATAAAATTGAATTTGGAGTCCTAGCTCTCACCACACTGAAAAATCAATTCTAGATAGAGTATGGAATTTATATGCCAAAAACAAAACTTCAAATCTCTGAGAAGAACATATAGATTAATATTTTTCTGACTTGAGGATAGAAAAAAATTTCTCAAGCAAGACCAAATAGGATATCCTAAAAGATTGATAAATTTGATAAACAACTCCACTCCATTCCTGCGCCTACCTCCAAAATCCTAACCCTAGACCTCATCACGTTTTTCAAAAAAATACATGTACGGACCTGTTACCACCAAACATCTGCCATAAAAGGCACCGAAATTATAAATAACACCACAGTTCAGTACAATATCTATTTTTAAAAGTAGTATTAAATTATAATAACCATCTATCCATTTACCCCAGGTCCCGAAAAGGTCGTGTGGGAAAATCAAATGTACAAAGGTTAAATCTCACAGTTTTCTTCTTGAAGTAAATGTTAGCATTATTGAGAGAAAGTTGAAGCCAATTTTCTTTTTTAACAGTGGGAACATACTTGTAATTGGAAAACAACATCTATATTCAAGTGTTTTTCACAGAGCTTCTGCAAAACGCATTTTAATGGATAGGATCATGTTGATTTGTGATGTCAAAATCCAAATCCAATGCAAATATTCCCCAGAGGAGGTAGGAAGGAGGTGAGATGACTTCTCACTTCTGCTCTGGATGCCACGGCCCAAACTCTCCTCGGAGGAGGAGGGCAGCTGTCCAAGTATCTTTCAGTCTCACTTCAGATCTGGGCTCCTTATTCCTCTGTAAGCGAGCAGCCTTTGGGTACTTTCTAGAATGTTCTATCATGTACTGGAGAATAATAATAGTGAATTTCACAGAGAGTGGCACCTTGAGGATTCCCTCATTCTCCGCTGGGGTAGACAACCATCCCAGGTAGTTGGTTTCATAGTTGTATTGTCAATACAACAATTCACCCTCAGCTGAGGGAGCCCTGTGAGGTTTTAGCCTAAAGTGTTGATTTTACTCTGGTGGTCTGGAAGAGTTCACTCTGCCTATGAGTGTGAAGTTCACCCACTAGAAATGTGTCTCCAACAGACATCATCCTGAGAATGTCAGTGGGGACTAAAAAAAGATGGAGCATCTGATAGTCGTTTCATAGTCAATAGAGCATCTTACAGTTCTCAATTCCACTAGTGGTTAACAGGATTTCCTCTGGTCGTGTATGTTGTTTTAGGTAAGTTTTGGGGCTTTGAAAACCCAGAAAGCAGGTAAGGGGGCTGGAAATTGAATTTATTGTTAGGCTCTTATCTCAGAAATGTGTAGAGCAAGGTCAGTGCCCTGGAGTTCTATCTGGTCTGTGAATTATTGGGAGGCACCCCCCAGAAGGTTCAGGTGCCACAGATACTCCTACAAGGCTCTGAGGAAAATATTCGCCACTATTCTTATGCCCAAGAGACTATGCTGTGAGCGTCTACAACTCCTCAATCACACAAGTTTTCTCATTCCATGCCTAGATAAGGCAGTTACATTGAAACTATTGCATCACCTTGCTGCAGTCATGCATGATTAAATAGATATGCTGGAAGGAGGCTGGTGACAGAGTTTAAGGAGTGTCATTTATGGTAAAACACATTTTTCCTTTAGTATGTAGTAAAATCAATCATAGATGGTGGTAATTGCTACAACACGCTTCAGTATTGGCTTGATTTCTCCATTTCTAGATAGTGTTTCCCATTAGTTTTTTATTTTTTTTATAAAGCAGCCCCAAAGAAACCTAAAATAAAGTTTTGACTGAGGGTGGGTGAAGGGGACATGGAGTATGATAGTCACTTTTGTTCCAGTGTTAATTTTCAAAAACTCCGGATGTCTAATATTGAAAGCCAGTCCAGAACGCTCAGTGTTAAAGAACTCGCGACCTACCCCTCCTCCGGCTGTGGGGCTGAATCACACGGGGTAAGGAAAGTCTGGCTCACGGCACTATTAATTCACTACTGTGATTTCTTTCTCTGTTGCTCAAGGGGAGCTAGGGAGGGGGTGGTGAGTTGAGTGGGCAGCCAGGAAATGTGATATTTTTCTTGGTTCCTTATGATTGGAGGAAATTCTGTTTTCTCCTTTTAGTTCAAAAGTTTTAGCAACATAACCTTTTTTTTTTTTGGTAAAGTAGTTTGACTTTTGCCATTGGCAGCTACCCCAAGCCCACCTCTCTGGGGTTGTCAAACCAATTCTCTTTGATAAAACTATCAGATGAAGTCATCCAGAGGGTGTGCCCACATAAACCCTGACCTCTGGAAAAGCGGGGTCTCTGCTCTTTCTCTTTGAACTTTGTCTTACTTTTCTCCTTTAATTTCTTTTGATGGGAGGTGATTAATATGAATGACCTTCAATGCCCGTTGTCTGAAGACCCATAGTCATTCTTAGAATCAAGCCTAAAGTGATGGACAAATACATTCTGTGTAAATGTCCCATGCACAATGGGCTGTGACAAAGTTTGGATGATGGACAGCAGTTATTGTGTGTTCTTTGAATAAAACATACTCTTCAAATTCGGGAGCAATATTATAAATAATGCAACACTAATTTAATATACCCTCAGCACATTTCATTTCAAAAGACTGGTTGTAATTTCTATTTTTATTTTTAAAACTCTTCACTAATGTAGTATAATATTTTAATAATAATAACAACAATAAAACAAATATACACTTACTAGATGGCAGTTCATAAGCTAGGTTTTTTTTTTAAAAAAAACGATCGAATTTCATCCTAACAATACATTATGGGTTAATTATTAGCCCCATTTGATGAACAAGAAAACTGAGTCTCAGAAATGTTACTCAGCCAATTTTAAAGATACCACCTATCTATGTCAAAACCCCAAGCTACACTGTCTCTAAGAAGAACCTATAGACTGCTCAAAATGGTCCTGATACAGTTTTCTCTCATTTTTAGTGTTTTTATTCTTTAACAAAAAAACCTGTAAATAAATATTTAATACAAGAGAAGTATTTATAACATAAGTATAAGGTCTAAAGAACAATAAAATGGATACTTGTATACCCACCACTGAGCTTAAGAAATCAGACATTCGAAACACCTTTGAAGTCCCAGGTACCCGTCCCCAATCTAGCCACCTTCCCCCATTTCAGGGACTTGCGATTTAGTGCATATAAATGAGCCATCTCCTCAGTTAGAAAGTAGGCTTCTTGAGAAAAAAACTATTTTGGGTTTATCATTCCTTTGTTGTCTTTTTTAGTTTTACCACATAGGTATTGATCCCTAAATGGTGTACTGTTCGATTTTGCTTGATTTCAAATTTTATATAATTATTCTTTTGTGACTTGCTCTTTTCATTCAACATGATACATGTTGATGAGCATAGTGCCTAGTTCTTCATTTTCATTGCTACATAGTATTCAACTGTATGCCACATTTATTTATCCATTCTCCCATTTACCTGCATCTGTGTTGTTTCCGGATTTTGCTGTTACAAACAAATAGATGCTGTTGTCTAAGTCTCCTGGTACACGCATGCTAACATTTCCTTTGGGTATATATCCAGGAGTAAAATTAGCAGATTGAAGGGTATATGAATGTTCAATCTTACAAAATGTTGTAAATTCTTTTTAAAAAATACTTTGAAAAACAATTTTTTCCATTGTTTTTCTACTGCTCTGTTTGCCATTCATTTCTTTTTAATTTGTAGGTTGCCTTTATGTATTTTAATTATTAGTTTTTTTGTTAGACATGTTGCAAATAGCTTCTCCACATTTTCAGCTGGATTTTCATAGAGAAAGTCTTAATTTTAACATTGTCAAATTTAAATTGTTTTTCCTTTATAAGAAATATCTTATTTAAGAAATCTTTTCCTGGCCTGGCGAGATGTTTTATGCTTGTAATCCTAGCATTCTGGGAGGCTGAAGCAGGAGGATTGCTTGAGGCCAGGAGTTTGAGACCAACCTGAGCAACATAGTGAGATCCCATCTCTACAAAATAATAGAAAACTTAGCTTTGTGTGGTGGCACGCACCTGTTGTCCCAGCTACTCGGGAGGCTGAGGCAGGAGAATCACTTCTGCCCAGGAATTGGAGGTTGCAGTGAGCTATGATGATGCCACTGGACTCTAGTCCAGGCAACAGAGCCAGATCCTATCACCCTGTCTCAAAAAAAAAAAAAAAAGAAATATTTTCTTTCCCAGATGTCATAAAGGCATTATCCTTTATTGCTAAAAGTTTTTATGTTTTGTTTTTCATATTTAAATCCTTGATATCTCTGAAATTGATTTGGGGGGATATGGTAGAAAATAAGGAAAATTTTAATTTTAGTTTTTTTCATGAATTCATCAGAGCCATCTAGTCTGAAACCAGACCACTCATGTTCAATAATTAAAATGTTACAATCTTCTCCGTAACATTCTTGCTCCTCTCTTGAAAAAATTTTTCTATGTACCTTATGTTTTGAATTGCTTTTGTGACTACTTTTTTTAAAAATTTGATTTCTTTTTCTAACTTGTTTTCTGGTGTATAAAGATGCACTTGACTTTATATAAAGATTTTGTCTTTTAATAAATTTTTGGGTTCTTCACGAACACAATTGTATCATCTGAAGTGAGACTTTCAAGTTTTGTACTTAAAGATACATTAAAGACCAAAAATATATTATTTTACTACCACTTAAATAAAAGTTAATTTTATTTTTATATGTTTATTTCATTCTTTGACCATATATATAAATTTTGATCTGTTTTCTCATTTTAAGTAATATTTATTAGTTGTAGAAAACTTAGAATATAGGCATAACAAGGAAATCAAAATACCTATAGTCCCATCACATAATTCGATAAAATTCAACATCATATTTTTTCAATCACTTAACATGTGATCCAAAAAAAACTATTTACTTCCTGTTTTCAAGGATTTTGCTTTCTGGTGAATGGCTACTATAAATGTTTTGATGGTATACGCATTCAACCATTTTTCTAATTATAAATACACATTTTTAAACATGAATGAGGTCATATTGCACATGCCACTATGTAACCTAATGTTTTTCACAAACAATATATATAATCATTTTTTCACATTATTGAAAATTGTTTTGCCCCATAATATGCTGAAATAAAAATAAATAAATAAAGAAAGAAAGAAAGAAAAGAAAATTGTTCTGCAACATTATTTTTGATGAAGGCATTGTATATTCCACTGTATATATTATAATTACTTAATTTCATTGTATACAGACTATATTCAATATTTTGCTATTATAAATAGTTATAATTTTCCACTATTCTATGATTATTTCCTAAGAATAAGTTTTTGGAAGTGTAATACAAAATTTTAAGTTTGTGGTTTTTAAATAGTCTTGCCAAATTGTCTTCTTCCAGGGATTTTGTTCTCATATGGACTTCCACCAACTGTGTGTCTGATCATTCTGTAGTCATGTTCTCTCTCTCACACACACACACATACACACACCCAAGACTCTAAACTTGAATCATTAAATGGAACCAAAAACTTCCTAAAAGTTTCACTAAAACTACCTAGGAAAACTTTGCAAAATTACCCACCCTAGAAATTGCTACGCTTGCTCCCGCTGTATTTAAAAAAACAAAAAAAAACCAAAAAGAAAAAAATACGTGTAATTATTTTCTGGATACTTTTCAACAAGATGAATAGTATACAAAACTTTATTTTTCTTTATAGCGTGGAAAGGAGTTATTTATTTTAATTTTATTATGTCTGATGGAATCCCTTCAGGTATTTATCGCTTTGTTTCTAAATATAAGTATGACAAGCTCAGTGCTGTCTGTGGTCACATGGGGGTTTTTGGAAACAATTTTAACTTTGGGCATACCCTGAACGTGGGCAGCGCCTACACATTGTTATCTCAGCCTCCTCTTACCCTTTTGGGAAGTCCTACGAGCAGATTTTTTTTTTCTAGTTTATTTTACCATTCTCAAATCAATGTGGGTTTCCTTATATTCCCCAGCCCAACTTTAGCTTACACAATTTTATATTGAGAATGCATGTTCTAGAATATTGGTTCTCAACTCGAGCTGCATATTTACTCACTTAGGGAGTTTTCAAAAAATATCCATACCTGAGCCCTATTTCTGAGATTGAGATTTAATCTGTCTGGGGTGTCACCCTGAATCACTGATTGGTGTTCTAATGAGGGTTCCACCATCCACCACTCTAGATGATCCAAACTCAAACATCCTCTGTGAAGAAAAATGAGGCTGGGAAAAAAGAGAGGAACTGAGGGGGGAGGGGAGACTCTTGAAGGAGGAGTGAAAGTCTCTCCCTCTTTGTGGTGACATACGATTTTAAAATAGAAGAATGTTAAATCATGCTGGTTTATGAAAATTAGATGATGTGAGAATTTCATCCCCATGTTTGGTTTGTGCTCAGTAATCTACTTAACAAATTGTGAGTATCTTCAACAAAAGATTTAATTTCCTAGTTTATTACCTTCAAAGAAAGGAGGGAAGGAGGGAGGAATAGAGGTGGGAAAAGGGGGAGGGAGGGAAGGCAGGACAAAGTGAGAAGGGCAAAAAGAAGGGAGAGGGGAGGGTGTCAGACAACCCAGGTGAGGGAGCAGGCAGGGGACACCCTGCGAGGGGCAGGCAGGGGAGCCTGCTAAACACCTGCTGTGGGAGAAACCAATGGGAAAGAAAGAGGTCAAAGTGGAGCAAGACAGATAGGAAAGGGAGAGGAGGTACACAGAACACCAAGTTCTGGGGCTCACCTCAGATAGAAAGATGAGACAAAATGTAGGAAACCAAGAATGCAGCCTTCCCATTTGCTCAAATGCTCCTACTCTTAGGGTGTAAGTGGGTCTCAAATGATCAGGTCATTCAACCCCTGCTCTGAAACAAGACTGCAATCACTTAAGACAACGTAGATGGGCATGCTATGATTTGTCTCAGTGGTCTATTCATCTCACTATTCAGTTCTTTCCTCAATGCTTTTCTTCTTCCATGAAGTCTATGCATTGCTAAATTGACAATAAACATTAGTTGTTTATCTCCTTGTAAACAACATTTGCATATAGTTTATGTATCTGTCATAGAACTTCCATCTACCTTAATTCAAGTGTGTCTTTAAGGGCAAGGTTGAGATCAGAAAATCTTGTTTCTACCAGTTGGCATCTTCCTTCATCCCTCCATATGAATTAAGAATGCTTTTACCGGCATCTACAGAAAAACCATGTTTTCAGTGGTACTGTTTGCAAGCAGTCTGGAGGCAGGCACTTCCAGAAGTCATTAGATGGCTCAGAAACTGTCATGCTCCCCGGCCATACCCATCCATCTGCTCAGCAAGCCTCAAGATGTTTCTATCCTTGTGGTTTTGCTTTGTGGTTGTAAGATTTTGTTCTCAATTCAGCATGTCAAGCAAGAATCAAGGGCAAGGGAAACGTTCTGTTCTTTTAATCAGAAAGCAAAGTAACTTCCCCCAAAGTCCTCCTGCAGATCTACTTAATGCCTCATTCACCAGAAATGGGCAAATGGTCATCTTCGGCTACCAGGGAGTGTGACAAAGAGTGTGGGAAAGAAACTCCGTGCCTGTTCTGCTTGCCTACTGGGAAGAGGAAAGGGAAAAGAGGGCTGAGGATGGCGTTGGGGAGGCCAACCCACAGTGACTTGAGTGCCCTTGTCCCTGTGTTGGCTGGGGTCTCTTTCTGTGCTCCCTTCCCCTTCGTGCCTTAAAGCACAGTTTCTGTAGTATATTCCTGTTATAGAAACACAGGCCTGTGAAATTTCCACCAACTACACTAGGGCCAGCACATCCATAAATATTTGTAATTTTTTTCTCATCACCCATACTCTGTTTTCCCAGAGGTATTACAAATAGGGATTCTAGGTCCCTTTCCTCTGCCTTGGCACCTAACACTTTACAGCTTCTAGCTTCAGCTTCATCTATAATGTAGCTACAGCTGTTCTGGCTGCAGCCGTGAGCAAGTCATTTGCAGATAATTTATTGCATTCACCAGTTAAACTATGTGTCCACAAATTCTGTAGCTTCTTCAAAGTCTCCCCCAACCCTATCATCTTATTTTTATTTTTATTTTTTTTAGCAATAGGATATTTTCTATTCCTATTTTATTTTCCTGTAAGTAAACAAAAGGTCAGTTGTTTTTACTTTTTAAAAGTGCCTTTTATGGGCACTTAATGCTTATTGACCACTAACAAGTCTTCTGTGACCCCCATGCTGGGCTGTGAGTCCCTCACTGTGCACCCCTGGCCTCCCCATGTCCCCACTGTTCAGTCACTTATATTATAGCCTCCACCATGAGCACATGCTGCATTCACCTCGTAGTCCCCTGTGCCCAGCACAGCCTCCACATTGGACTGGGACCTCCGCGGAGAAACTGGGCAGTGCTGATTGAGTAGAAATGAAGTGAAAAGATTTGACATGCCCTGTGTGATCATATGACTCTCAGCTGGTTGCAGCTGAAACACCCAGACCAGGTGCCATCTGTAAAGCAAGTCCCTTTCTAGCTTCAGTCGGCTACAGTCTCTCAAAAAACTGTTCTTTCAGAATTAAAAAAAAAAAAAACCCTCTCTTCCCATCAAGTCAAGCAGAAAAACAAGTAGATTTAGGAAATGAATGAAAGTGAAGATTGATGGCTAAAGCCGCATTCCTTCTTGGCATCTTTACCGCTCATTTGTGCTGGGGAAACACCTTCACGCCACAAAGCAGGTCCATTGGCAGGAGGACAGGCAGGGAATGTTAGGGAAACAACAGAATCTGGGAGCCAAATTGTCTCCATCCTGCCCCTTGAGCTCTTCTTCTCTGGTGGCCATGCTTTTAATTCATTTCCTGTTTAGAGATTCTTCAAGGGGAGGCCCTGAGGCTATACGGATGAATTTGTCCAGCTCACACAATTGCTTTCTTTTTTTGTCTGTCTACTATGCCCTCCATCATTTTTAACTCTCTCTTAATCAAAGTCTTTGAAATCAAATTGAACTATATCCAAAAGCAGTCATTAGTATAATTGAAAATTTTACCACTTGCTGAAAGATTCATCTGATTAATCCTGCCCGACTTTCTGATCACCCCTCAATGTATCTCCTTACCATTTATATTCCCAGTTTTCCCCCTTCAACTTGTTAGTTAGAAAGTAGGCTTTTTGAGAAAAAGAATATGCTGTGTTCTGTAATTTTTAAAAATCTCTCTATTTAATGATATTCCTCCCCTACTAATGTGCTCACCTTGCTGTTGGTATATGCCAATGATGGTCTTGCACTGGATTTAAAATGGTCCTGTCATAGACCCATCCTGACCTGTAAAAAATTCTTAGTTCAGTATAAGGTCACTTGTATTCTTAGTGCTGAACTCGTACAAGGATCTACATGTTGTAAACACTGTGTACTACTAACTGCCTGTGAGGATATAAAATGACATGCATATACGTCAGGTCAGATGATAATGACATACACTTGTGTACTCCATTGGGTACTGAGGATGGCCACAGAGAAATTGAAAGCTATATTTAAGATTAAATGTAATAATTGGGTCCCTCTTCCCTTAGTATATTTTTCTCTTCTTTGCTCTTGATGTGTCCCCTGGCACCAATGTAGTGCTTATGAATTCGTTGGAGCAAGTGACTACTAAGTGAATATGCCAGGATTTGAGACAGCCAGTGGCAGGGTCTGTTTCTCCAAAGTAGCGGTGCCCATTCCACAAATTTTGCTTCTTAGCTTCTATGGACAGATCCAGGGATTCCCTAAGTAAAGTACATATAGTCCTGAGAAGAATGTACTTAATGATCAGGAGGGCTAGAATTGGAGGGGGAGATTAAGCAGTCATTGTGCTGGAAGAGGCAAGAGATAGGATGAAGAAGGACTCTTTTATAGTAAAAGGTTCCTAAGGCAGGCATTTTTGAAAGGATGCATTCAACACCCTTTCTCAGCAACCTACTCTCTTGCCAGACTCCACTATTGAGTTTGGAACAGCTAAGAGTAGCCATGGAAAATAGCCCTAGCCAATGAGATGTAAAGGGAAGTCTGCGAAGTCTGCCTCTGTCTCTTTCTTAATAAAAGGAACAGATGGGGCAGGGTGCCACTCTCTTCCTCTTATCTCTGTCTAGAGTGTAGCTGTGATTACTGGCCATATTTCCATCTTGAGCCAACAAGCCTCAGGACAGAAGGGCAGCCCACTAAGAATTACAGAACTCAAAGCAAGAGAGAGCAAATCTCTCTGATGATGTTGCTGGACTTGAGTCCCTGCCTCTGGGATCTTGGTATGTGGCATAATTTAATGCATCTTTGTCATTAAACAAAGCTTCATTCTCAACTTTTTCTAGGGTCAGCATTGGTCTACTCTTTACTTACTTAATTGCAGATATAGTGTCCTGTTACGCAAGTCAAGCTCTGTGTTCCTGTTATACGACAGTGGGTTCAATATTCTATTCTCCTATAAGATAGCTATTTAATTTAAAAACAAATTCTACCCAGAAATGGACATGAATTTTTAGATCAGAAGATAGACTTTGCAAAACCTTTCCAAAAGCATCTTTGTTTCAATTTGAAATGGAGCACAGTGTTGTGGAAAGACTATGGCTTTTGGAAGTAGACTGAAGATACACCTAAATTCAAATCTCACCTCTGTCATTTAGTACACAATTAAATTGGGCATGATATTTAACCCTTGTATACTTCCATTTCTTCAAGTTTAAAATGACACAACTTGCAATCTTGAAAAGCAGGTATGAGGATCAAAAATAATGTCTATATAGTAGCTGGTATATAAGGAACACACATGAAATGAATGTAGACACGTATCTTACACTTTGCACAAAAATTAACTCAAAGTGGATCATAGACCTAAATGTGAAACACAAAAACATAAAACTCCTAGAAGAAAATAGAAGAAAATCTAAGAGACCTTTAGTTTGGCAATGACTTTTCAGATACACACCAATAGTATGACCCTTAAAAGAAAACATTGATAAGTTGGACTTTATTAAAATTAAAAATTCCTTCTCTGTGAAAGATACTGTTAAGAGAATGAAAAGAAAATCCATTGGGACAAAATATTTGCAAAACACATATCTGATAAAGGACTGGTATCCGAAATATACAAAGAACACTTAAAATGACAATAAGAAAACAAAGCAATCCAATTTTTTTAAATGGCCAAAATATCTGGACACCTCACCAAAGAAGATATGCAGATGGAAAATAAACACATGAAGATCTCAATGTCTCAATATCTTATATCATCAACCAAGAAATTACAAATTAAAACAACATTGAGATACCACTATACACCTATCAGAACGGCCAAAATCCATAACACGGACAACAAACATTGGCAAGGATATGGAGCAACAGGAACTCACGCTCATTATGATGAGAATGCTCACTTTGGAAGCCACTTTGGAAGACAGTTTGCAGTTTCTTATAAAAGTAAACATACTCTTACCATTCAATTGAAATTGCACTCCCTGGTAGTTACCCAAATGAGCAGAAAACTTATGTCCACACAAAAACCTGCACATGTGTTTATAGAAACTTTATTCATAATTGCTAAAATATTAAAGGACAATCAAGCTGTCCTTCAATAGGTGAATGGATAGACAAACTGTGGTACATTAATCCAGTGACAATTATTCAGTGCTAAAAATAAATGAGCTCTCAGCTACAAAGATATGGAAGAAGCTTAAATGCATATTGATAAGTGAAAGAAGCCAATTTGAAAAGGCTACATGCTATATGATTCCAACTAAATGACATTTTGGAAAAGGTAAACTATGGAAACAGAGAAAAGATTAGTAATTGCCAGGGATTTGGGAGGAGGAAGACAGGGAAGAATAGGAAGATCACAGAGGATTTGTGGGGCAAGAAACGATTTTTTGTGATACTATAATGGCGGATACATGTCATTCATTATACGTTTGTCAAAACCCATAGAATCTATGACACAAACAGTGAACTGTAAACTATAGACTTTAGTTAATAATAATGTTTCCATATTGGTGAACCAATTGTAGCAAAATACCACACTAGTGCAATAAGTCAGTAATCGGAATAACTGGGCAGTGGATGAGGAGACATATGGGAACTCTCTACTTTTCACTCAGTTTTTATGTAAACCTAAAGCTGCTCTAAAAATTAAAGCCTATTAATTTAAAAATGAATGTGCATGAAGTGTGTGGTACACAAGGAAGCCTCAATAGATAATAGCTATTATTTTTGCTGTCTGTCTCCCTGGTGAGTATGGCAGTCACACAGGAATTTCTGTAGCCAGCTAAGGTACCCATTATGCCAGAGTTTCTCATCCTCAGTACCGCTGGCATTTTGGGCCAGATCATTTTTTACTGGGGGGGAGGGAGCTGTCCTGGGCATTGTAGGATGTTTAGCAGCATCTCTGGTCTATCCCCACTAGAGAGCACCTGCTCCCCAACCCCACCCATCCCATCCCCATTCTGTGACAACCAAAAATGTCTCCAGACATTGTCAAATGCATGCAGGAGGAGCAAAATCACCCACAGGCAAGAACCACTACGTTATGCACTTTTGAAGAAAAGTAAAGGAGCCCCAAAGGTCTTACTCTGTACCTCTGTCACATTAGACCAGCATTTCCAAACTCAAAATGGGAAATGTGTACCACTAGAAGTAAGTTATATCTGCTGAGGATTCTTCTTTCATGATTTTGGCCTTGGGCACAAATAGGCTGGGCATATGTTTTGGTCTGGCACTATTTGAAAGCTGGGAAGCTGATCAGTCTCTGCTTTCAGACATTTCTGTCCATTTCTCTCATTCCTTTTGAAATAAACACAGGAGCCAAGCGTGACAAATCCCTTTGCCAAAAGATCATTTTCAGCCTAGTGTTTTGTTTCGTTTGAATAATTACTTAGGACATTTTGATACTTCATGACATTTTCCTCCCAAGAAAAAAGTTTTCAGATTAGTAATATTTTTTCTTCACTAATCTCAGTCTTAGCCACTACATCACAATCAAAGGGTCTAGAATAAAGCAAAAGACCCTGTGATTTGTTATTTGCTAGGTTAAAAAGGGATTTTGTGTGTGTGCCTTAATTGAGTTGGATACCCTACGACTGTGTTATTGAAGTTTGAAAGCTGGGAGTTTCCAAGATATGTGCTAAACTTGATTTGCCTGTGTGTATTTTTATTAGGTATCAGCCAAAAGATCTTATTTATTTGTTTATTTGTTTAAAGAACGAGAGATTTCGGCATAGGCCTCTGTCCAGGGGAATTCATGGTTCAATAAAAACTAAGCGCCAACCAAGCTGGTATTTCTCCCAGTTGGTTTCTCCCTGGGTTCCTGAGAAAAGGAAAACAGATCTAAAAATGAACTTCACATGAATCATTCCTTTTTGATGAAGACTTATTAGCATAGCTCAAAGATGCTCTCACTGGTTTGGAGGCAGACAGGAGAGGATGGGCCGAGGGTAGATGGGAACGTGTTGGAGATGGGGGCTCAGGTAGACCTGTCCTCAGAGAAGATCCTGGTTGCAGTGCTGCCCTGCAGGCCCAGCCCTAGCGTGGCAGAGCTTCCTCGGGGCTCCTGAGCGGATGTTTAGGGTTGCAGGTAATTAATGTTCAGGCAGCACTGGGCAGCAGGCCCCAAGCAACAAAGACACTCATGTGTTTTTCAATAGGTTTATTTTTTGTGTGTTTGTGAAACACTGGACTCTCTAAAGTGCAGGCCCTAGATAACTCTTACACTAAACAAATACATGCCATCAGTCACCTAAATCACCTAAGGTCTCCTGCTCACAGACTTCTAGGAAGGTGGCAAACAGCCAACTCTGCCTGCACATCAGAATCACCTAGAGAGTTTTTTAATACTGCAGACATCCAGTTTCTGCGCCAGCCCTTCTTAATCACCTCTCTAGGGGTAAGGCTCAAACAACAACACTAGCGTGAGGCTGGAGGCCAAGATTATATAGGCCATGTGAAAACAGTGGTTACAGAAAGCCACCCAATCGTGTGTTCCATTTGGATGGCCAACGAGTAACAGAGGTTCACGTCATGCCTTTTCGCTGGTGAGACACCACGTAGAGAACAAAGGTGCCTTTCTTCCCTAGTTCACCTTGGATGGTCATTGCCCCAGACTTCCCAATTCGTTCATCATCTTACTCTCTGTGAAACTCTGACTACAGTCAGTCTTCCACTTGTGCTCAATAAATTAACCAATTAAGGCAGTAGATACCTTATTTCATTCTCCAGGTCCTCAGCTCAGTCTTCTCCATCAGAACCTAAACAAATATTAAAAGAAGCACCAAAAGCTTGAGATTTCTGAAGACTCTGAAATAATCTCCTATGGGAAAAAAAAAAAGTTCTCATAATAATTCATGTGATGAAGACTGGAGAAACCCTGCCAGAAGACAACCTTGCAGGGAGAAGTTGAGTACATTCAGAATTTAAACAAACAGTTTATGTGAAAAACGTTTTTAAATTACATTTTAAAAGATCCACTGGCCAGGCGTGGTGGCTCATGTCTCCAATCCCAGCACTCTAGGAGGCCGAGGTGGGAGGATCACATGAGGCCAGGAGTTTGAGACCAGCCTGAGCAACACAGTGAGATCCCATCTTTATAAAAAAATTTTAAAAAATTAGCTGGGCATGGTGTCACGTGCCTATAGTCCCAGCTACTTGGGAGATTAAGGCAGGAGGATCACTTGAGCCAGGAGTTCGAAATTCAGTGAGCTATGCTAATGCCACTGCACTCCAGCTTGGGTGTCAGAGTGAGCCCCTGTGTCAAAAAAAAAAAAAAATCCCTTAAATACTGGAGTACAGAAATGGTATATTAAGCAAGATATCCTTGGCCTTGTCTAGGAAAGAACTAGAGGTGCCATCTCTGGGGCTGACAGCAGAGCAGCAGTTGCTTAGAACTTGGGACCCTCAGCCCTGCCACCATACTTTGTGGCCTCTGGGATTCATAGCCCATCTCCATGGACAACTTCTTGATGCTGCCCTGTATTAATAGAAGATACAGGGCTTTAGGATTCACTGCTGGGCAAACTCTGTTTCCAGTAGAGTCCCATGCAACAGGCCCATGACAGTGGGCACCTGAGAGGGTTCAACTGCAAAATTCAATTGTGGAAATCATGTCACAGGTCAAACCATAATCAAATGAGTGAGTTGTGGTTCTACCACTGAATAACCCTGAGTAATTTTGGGGGTATTAATAAATCATTCATTCACTCATGTACTTATAAGTAGTAATGTGCCAGAAGTGTGGCAATAACTGGGGATACAGCAGTAACCAAAACGGAGAGCCTCAAGCCCATGCCTGGTGGGGAAAGAGACATTAAACAAAGTGTCACAGAAACACATGTAGAAATACAACTTATGATGAGGATTGGGAAGCAATGGTGTAACAAGGGAGTCCCTCCTTTAACCTGAGGGGTCAGGGAGGACCTCTCAAAGTGATCAAACTGAGACTTAAAGGATGACTGGGCTTTAGACAAACAAAATGGTGTGTGAAGAGGGTACCAGACAGTGACAGCGGCGGGCATGAGGGCTGGTGTTCAAGGGAAGGAGTGTTGGAGAAGTGGCCATGGGAGTTACAAGCACAGTACTTGCCCCGCTGTGATGAAGATGATGGCCCGAGAGATGTAAGCCAGGTGTGAAGGGAAACGAAAGAGGGAGGTGCTGAACAAGAGAAAAGCGAATGCACTGGTGGTCTGACCACAGCTGATGGGGTTGGAGAGACGGTGCAGTGAGGGATCTCGAGCCCTGAAAGGGTGATATTTCTCACTGGAGAAGCTCATGTTTGAACTTCCAATAGGAGCAGTGTCCAGGGACTGGCAGTGGGAGTAGATGGCTGAGGCAGGGTGCAGGAAAGAATGTATTGGCAATCAGGAGGTCATGAGAAAGAGCCCGTGGCATGAACGGGCCTCTGGATGTTTATGTTTCTTAGAAGGATAAAGACTGGTCCAGGTGCTAAAATCTTCTGTGAGTGACGGGGAGTGACCAGGAGGCTTGAAGACAATCTCCTCTCTTCTCTGGGGAGCCCTCAACATTCAGTTTCTTAACTCTTTCAACATGACAAAAAACACACTAGACTTAAAATCAGAAGACCCAGGTTCAAGTTCTGGCCAGGTGACTGTCTAAATGTGCCCCTTACATGCTCAGACAAGTCACTCTGAGCCTCATCTGTGGATTATATAAATGACTTTCGGAAAGTTGGGGGCAGGTGGGGAAGGGATGACATGACTCCCTAGGGAAGTACATCAGAATTTCTAGAGCAGTGGTTTTCAGCTCTCCTTGCACATGAGAATCACCTGGGGAACTTAAAAATATTAGAAGCTGCCCAGGAGATTCTGAATTTGGTCTGGGTTGGGCCAGGCTTTTGGAATTTTTTGAAAGGTCCCCCAGTGACGCTACTGGGCACTTTAGGAACCACTACTCAAGGGAAATCTATGTCATTTAAGAAACATCTTTAACATACACCATTCGAATATAAGCCCCATTTCTCTATTTTATTCACAGAAATTACCCTAGTGCCCAGAATACTTGATATACAGTAGGCACTCAATAAATTGTGTCTAGGTAGTATTAATACTATGACTATAAAACAGATCAGAACACTGCCCCAGGGACATAAGTAAAGTCAAAATTGTCACCGAATTTCTTGGTCAATTACTCAATTCTGTGGTCAACCCTGGGTGACCCTGAAGCCCCAAACATAATTCTAAAAGATTACGCTTCCTTTACATATTAGAACCTCCTTCAGATGCTCCTCACATACACACATTCAGGTGGCCTTAATCTCATGAGGGGTCTGGATTCGGGGAATTTATATTCTTCACACCCCTAGGGACTTCAGGGAGGCATCCTCTCTCCTCTGCTCCCCTTGTACCTTGAGCCAGTTTTGTCCCTCAGCAATCACGGAATATCTAGAGATTGTCTGTTTACAAATCTCCCCAAGTCTCCCCCATTTACAGGAAGTTCCCTGAAGCCAGAGAGTCTTGTATTTTCCTTGTAATTCCAGCACTTATTGGTGGTGGTGATGATAATGATGATGATGATGTTCCTGGCTTTGAAACAATATTTTATCATTTACTGAATAAATTTGAATACTGGCTGGGACACACTGGGGATTTTCCTCTGCTGTATTTCCCCTCCGATAGGGAAAAAATCAGGATTAGACCACAGAGCTCAATCTGAAATTTACTTGTGGCCAGTGAGGGGGAAACTTAGATGCCGATACTTCTCTGGAATGAAGACCATAAGGGAGGAGTGAAAGAAAGCTTGATGGACCCTGCATCCCCAAAACTGGCGGGTGGGCTCAAGTGATTGGTCTTTTCTCAGCCTTCTTTGGGGAGGTCAGGACAACAATAGCACCATGATGACATCTGAAAGGAGGAGAGCTCTTGCGGGAGTCAGAGGTGTCTGTAGCTGCAAATGTTTCCACTCTGTGGCCTCCTAGAAATAACTGGAGAATAGGAATTTGGAAACTCAGTCTCCAGTCTCATTAACCAGCTAAGTGATACTGGGAAAGCCACTTAACCATTCAATGGGCTCCTCTTTTCATCCATAAAAGAAATGCCTAAAAGTTGTCACCCTAATCACAGGGTCATAGTGATAACACAAACTATGTAATGTGTTTAGAACCTCTTAACAATGAAAGCCTTTACATGCTATATGAAGAGATGCAGCTAGCAAAGCATTGCCCACATGTTACAGTCACCTGGGTGCCCAGGAGTTTGCTGCACAGGCAGGGACCTTGTCTAGGTTACAAGTCTCCTTCAGAGTCTTCTCAAGCCTGGCATTCTAGAACAAAGGTTATGCTCATGGTGTTCTAGGTATTTTCCTTCCATGGTCTAAGAGGCCCAGATTCTGGCATTATGGTAAATGGGTTCCAGGACAGGGTATTTTGTATTTTCTGACTTCCTTCCATAGTCAGTAGGAAAAAAGACACATTTCCTTCTCTTCTTGCTGCTGTAATCATTTAGATGGCTCTGAGCCTTCTACACCAAATGACCATAATTTTATTACAGGATTGACACTGAGGACTAAACAAACCTTCGACCTTGTTTTGGGCAGGATGTGGGGACTAGAGTGAGGCTAGGGAAGCACTGGCCTTGGGCACAAAATCTAAGGAGGTGGCCAAACACTCAGTAACCAACCAAGATAAGTAGTATTTTAATGCCGATTTTAAAAATAAAAATTAATGCAAAAAATCCATGGTGAGCAAAATATAATAATTTTAAATTAAATTGAGATCATATTTCTGAATTATCCTTTTACTGCAGGCTCCGAGGTGACTCTTGCCGGGGAGATCTATTTCTGATGCGTTTTCTTCATGGGAGTCTCCCCTGATTGACACTGATGGCTTCATTGTCCGGGTAGATCACCTACTTCAGATGGGGATTCCCCTAAGCCACAGTGTCCTCAAAAGCTTTCAACGTGCTGTTCTCTCGCCTTCACCTGTGACTCCGTCCTCATGTGCTTAGCAACAGCAGCAAATATTTCTCACCCACGTGCCAGGCACTGAGCTAAGGTCTTCGCATTGACTATGTCAGGTTGTCCTCACAATTTCCACAGCTGCCAATAAAGCAGGCCCTGGTAGTATCCCGGTTTTATGGGATACGGCTGAGAAAGCATCACAGCGACACCGTGACAGCCCAGGTGACACAGCTCGTGCGCAGCAGAGCTATCCTCACCCACCCCCCAACACTGCCCCTCACAGATGACGTCCTCAGCCTTCTCTTTCTTCTTGCCAGTCATCAGTCTCGTCAGTATTCCCTTTCCAGGACCTGCTGACATTCCTGTTTAGATGAATTAGAAGCTTTAGGTCAAATTAGAAGCTCCCCTGAAACTCATCTTGTGAAAAGGGGAAGCTGGAAGGGACCTTGAAGAGAAAGTATTTAATCCAAAGCATTTAAATCCCTCAATTTGCAAAATAGGAAGCTGAGTCCTGGAAAGGTGAAGGGATTTGCTGGATTTACTGTCGACAACGCCATTCGGAGCACCTGCTCCGTGACTCTGCCTGTCCTCCTATCGCCACCAAACGCCAGCTCCTGTCCCTCAGCACTGAGTGCTCCAAAACCAGCCTGCCCCCCCCCCCCGCCTTGGGAGTTTTCCCCGAGGTCCCCAGGCTGTGTGGTTCATTCTAAAACTACTTCAATGTCCTCCCCTTCAAGCCCCGGTACTCCTTACGCCCCAAACATAGTCACTGATCACTTTTTATGTATGAGGGGTTTTGCTGATATTGTAGGTGGCACTCTGAAAAACAGAAACAAAAATATGTCTGGTTCAGGATAAAGTTGTTGAGCTGAAAAAAAAAGTGGGAGAGGAGGGATGGAGTCCAGCTTCAGAGAGAAAATCACCTCAGAACTTTATAGTTCTGCTTGGCCTCTGTGCACACTTTCAGGTGCCAGTCATTGTCCCTAAACTAAGAGCCCAGCTCTGCATGGTAAGGGGGTGACGCTGCCAATTGCGAAAACATCTCTTCACCCTGACCTGCCAGGGCCAGTTCTCCTTCCCTGTGTGAGCTGCAGTTACAGCCCTTTGAGTCAACAAATGGATAGACTTATAAGGTCCTTAAAATGTACCTAGATTCCCTTTCGCTCACTCCCAGAAGCTCATTAATAAATTAGTTGGTCAACATCTTGGAATGTGCCTTGGAAAAGAATAGGACAGATGAAAGGAAAGTTTCCATGCAGAGAGAGGAATTTAGGGCCTAAGAGTAGCCTGCAATGGCCCGAGCTCTCACTGAAGACTGGCAGGTTCAGTTCCTGCATTTGCCACAGAAGTTTCCTAAATTCCACCTAGAGCAAAAGGGAGTCTGAGGTTTACCCAGAAAGGCTGCCCACTGGTAATGTTCTTGCTTATTCTGCCAAATGATTAGCAAACTGGGGGAAAGAACCAAAGGATTTGTTATAAAACATTCTGTAGAAACTTGGCTCCAGAATCACACTAAAAAAATTGGTCATTTCATGTTGATGATCATCAGGTAAAGGAGACATTTTAAAATATTTGATGCAAAACTGTAAACACTGACCAGAGAGTTTGGCATCATTGCTCCAAGGGAGGAAACAGGAGATGAGGAGGTCTTTATCTTCCACTTATTTTTTTTGTGAGATGGAATCTTGCCATGTTGCCCAGGCTGGACTCAAACTCATGGCCTCAAAGGATCTTCCCACCTCAGGCTCCTGAGTAGCTGGGATTAAAGGCCAGGGCTACCACACCCAGATCTTTCACTTTTTTAATGGAGACAAAGAATCAGCTTCTACAAATCTTTTAGCAATTCAGAGCAAGAAAGAGGTTCTCTTGTCCCATCAGCTACAGGCTGGGCTGCTGAGAGACACAGCATATTAGAGTTCTATAGGAAGTCATTTTCAAGGAGGATAGGAAAAAAATAGAAACTGGTTTGGGCAGACCATGTGCCTCCCCAAATCCAAAATTAAATTCACGGTGATACCCGATCTCCCTGCTTCCTCACCTTGCACTGCACTGGGTAGTCAAACATGCCAAGTGACTCCTGCTGACCTGAAAGTGGGCTGTCATCTTAGCCTTTGTGTCAAGCACATCTTTGAAAACTGACCTTTTCTTATGGGACTACTCCATTTTAAAGGGATTTTTTCCCCTTTTAAAAACAATACATTGATTTTTACTTTTTAAGCAAAAATGCTAATTACAGAATTTATTTTTTTTTCTTGATTCTAATTTTGCAATTCTAGGAGGTGACACAGAGATTCCTGTGGCCAGCTGACTCCAAACCAAGCCTTCAGGGCTCCTAGAACCTAGCGAGCAGAGTACACTGCCAAGATCTGGGATATCTATATCCCACATAAACCACAACATAGACAATTTGTAAAGAGAAGCCTGAAGAGGAAAACAAAAATCCCTTACCATTTTCGCTACTTTCAGCATTTTGATTAAAATGCATTTTTGTCAATGCAATGGTTGCTTTGTACGTTTTAAGAAAACATCTCGATTCCATATTGAACTTCGGAGTAAATTAGGTCATTACAATTTTGAGGACTTGTGCCATGCTGCAGATGGACTTTAAAAGCTTTAAGGTGGGGAAAAAAGCTTCTAAATATAACAAACTTCCCAAAAAGGCAATCTCGAACCTAACTGAAGTCATGCTATTTTTGAAAGTGGAAATCCCCATTTTCACCACACAAGCCTGTGGTCGAGCCGTCTAAGAATTCAACTTCTGTGCGGTGATAGGACAAAGCTCGCCCTCTCCTGAATGCCATGGTCACTCCTCTTCCTTCCTGCCACCCACAGGGTCAGTAACAAGCACTATCAGTTAAACGTGACACCTGGTGCGCACGCCTGCCTCCAGTGCCTGCCAAATCCCATGTGTTCCTGCGGTTCCCACTTAAGGGGACAGTTTCCTTTAAAGCATTTCTTTCAACCCCCATTTCAGTTTTTAAATATAGGGAAGATAATGGTCACTTTATTTAAAAAAAAAAAAAAAAAGGCAAGGTTGTCCACCCAGGTTGGTCCAAGTGCACTGGTGTTTACAACTAATTGATCACAACCAGTTACAGATTCCTTTGTTCCTTCTCCACTCCTACTGCTTCACTTGACCAGCTTTAAAAATAAAAAAGGTTCTCCATCCATATCTTTACACTCTCAAAGTTCATTTCCACATTTCCTAGTTCAATTGAGTTGGGCTATATTTAGAGTGCCAATTAGCCTTTCTTGGCCACTTCTGCTTCTCCCACCACATTGCCTTTTTTTTTAGAGACAGGGTCTCTCTCTGTCGCTCAGGCTGGAGTGCAGTGGTGCAATCAAAGCTCACTGCAGCCTTGAACTCCTGGACTCCAGCGATCCTCCTGCCTCAGCCTCCCAAAGTGTTGGTATTACACCATGCTTGGCCCACTTCTGCATTCTTGACCTTTGTAGCATCCAAGCAGAAACTGGTTCAGGGCAAGACCCTGCCACCCTGAGCAAAGTTCCTCCCACCTTCCTCCACTTTGCAGCCTCAGAGTGACAGGACACATGCACAGGACCCCCAGGAAAGCAAACTGCTCTGTCACCTACTTCCACACCATTTTGAGACAGCGTTGCTTCACTTTTTCCACTGCTAAGCACTTACACAATATAATATTTCGAAAGCCCCTAAGCGTTAAGAGAGAATACTTAAAATCACATTTTACAAAACCAAAGACAGAGGCCTCCTGCTGCCTATTAACGTTCATCATTATAATTGCTCGCTTTGTAATATTCTGTGCATTTCTATTGTTGCTGTCAGATTGAATTCCTGATTTATTCAGCCAAGGATCAAGAAATGGAGCACAAGTGAGATAGCCCAGCGAGAAGGGGGAGATGCAGCCCCTCAGTCCACACTGTGTCCTTCTGAAAATTAACCTTGCTTTCTTTTTTATGTAGGTAATTCATGTTAACTTTGGAAATTTTGGAAATATTGCAAAACATCCAGAAGAAAATAAAACTACTGATATAAATTATCTCCCCCAAATTGCCACTCTAAACATTTTGGGAAATATTCTTCTAGCATTTTTTTCTATGTCTTTAAACATACATTGCCACCACCCCCACTCCTCTAGTTGGGAACATGCTGTTTCATAACATGACTTTTTTCAATTATAATATTGTAATTATCTTCCTATCATTTAATTTTGTTCATCTATTATTTTATTTGTTGTATTATTTTATTTTATTTGTTATAAAAACACAGAGAAATAGCCAGGGCAGATGTTATTAGCCCCATTTTAGAGATTAGGGAAATAAGGCACAGAAGTGACTATATTAAAGTCACAGGGCAGCTCAGTTTAGGTCTCCCAGCTGCCAATATAAGGCTTTTCATTTATGTCAAATAAAAGTGGCAGAAAATCACAATTTAGAGGCAACAATATTCCTCTGCAGGGATAAGAGGTAATAATGATAGCTCATTGCTATAGTGACTTCTTAGGGAAGAAAAAGTTAGATAATATTTTACTATTATAGCAAAAATGACACTAATTTGTAAATGAGAGAAAATACAATGTTTTCAAGAACTTAAAGATATTTGGGAAATGTTGGTAAAGATATGAAATTCTCATCCATCATCAGTGGGAGTATAAATTGGTACAACTGCTTTGGAAAACTGGTAAAACATAGTTAACATACAACTATCCTAATACCGAACATTTCCAATTCTAAGCATATACCTAAGAGCAGGTTTGACAAACTATGGTCTGCAGGTCAAATATGGTCTTTGTAAATAAAGTTTTATTGAAACACAGCCACATCCATTTGTTTATGTATTATATAATATCTGGGGCTACTTTTGTACTACAATGGCATAATTGTGACAGATAGAAACCATATGATCTGCAAATTTGCTATTTTTACCCTTTATAGAAAAAGTGTGCCACCCTATGCTTCAGAGAATAAATGCATTTATTTACAAAGGGGCATGTTAGAAAATGTTTATAACAGTTTTATGCACAATTCCCCAAAACTGAAACCCACTCAAATGTCTGCTAACAATAGAACAGATAAATGTTGGTATATTTACACAATGGAATACTACACAATGATGAAAAAGAACAAATTATTGCTTCCTACAGCAAGGATATGTTTCACAAGCATCGTGTTGAGTGAAAGAAACCAGACACAGAGAGCATCTACAAAATAATTCCATTTATATAAAGTCCAAGAACAGTCAAAAATTAACGTATGGTGATAGGAGGTAGAATATTGGTTACCTCTGGGTTGGTTATTGACTGGAAAGAGCTGTCAGAGAGGTTTCTGGGGCACTGGCAATGTTTGATATTTTAATCTGTGTGGTAGTTAAATGGATGCATCAGTATTTTAAAAATCATCAAACTCTACACTTAAAAGTATGTTAAACCTCAAAAAAAAAATTAAAGGACACTTGTGAAGGATGAGAAATATTCAGAAGCGATGATAAAGGGAGAACTGGAAAAATCCACCGTAATGTTGGCAGGTGTGATGGTTACCACTGTATTATTATAGAGGTCTCTGATTGGACAGAATAATGCATTAGCATTTTTGTTAACAAAATTAATTCAACAGTATTAATACAATAAGAGAAGTTCACACATTAGCAAGAGATAAGTCTGATGGCCTTGTAAATGTTCCTCGCTGAATAATATAAAGGACCTGAAGCCTCCTCCAGGAGTGGGCAAAATCTTTGGGATCTAAGGCTGCCTGTGGAGGATTCCGAAGGTGGGCAGAGGAGTAGAAGAAAGCACAGAGGAGATAAGAGAGGGGACCAGATAAGGAGACTTGATGATGCTATTCAAGCTGCTCTTGTTTCAGGTGGACTCTCTATGGACTGATGGCTGCTTTTATGAAAAAAAAATAAGGAAATAATTTGTCAAAATCTCTGGGCTCTATGAGCATGCATGATCTACCAAAAGTAGGACTATCTTTTCGATAATTGACTGGTCAACACACCCTCCCAGATGTTACTGTGAGATATTGGGCTATTAGGCTAATGGCTGTCTTCTAGCTTCTGTTCGTTGCTTACTTGCCAACCACAGGGCATTATGGGTTGAAATAAGATGCAGAGGAAAAGCGCTGAGTCCGGAGCCTATCTGCTAGGACCCGGAACAGGTTAGAACCAATCAGGGGCAGGGTGAAATAAAATGCTGGGGAAAAATGGTGGATAGGGGGGCTAGCCAATCACTGTAAAGGGCAGATGCATGATCAGTGTATAGAACCAATCATTGTAAAGGATAGATTCATGATCAGCGTGTGGACAGCTTGTGCAGGTCAAGTATAAAAAGCTTCCCCCCCTGCAGGGGGTCCCTGCCTGAATGAGAGGCCACTGCGTTGGTGCTCTGTGGCTTGGACCCTAGCTCGAGCTAGCCAATAAACTCCTTCTGGTAATTACAGCCTCGGAGTCTCCTGTCTCTCTTTTCGGAGGTGCTGCAGATTCTGGTCCAATATTATGAACACAGGTCCCATTAATTGAATAAATGAATGAAGAAAATAAGCAGAAAGAAATCTGTAAACCTTGGAAGGGAAAAGAGCGATCTCCATCCATTCTTTGATTTCACTTCTTTATATTTGTTTTCAACCACGTTGTTATTTTTACCTATTTATATTTACACAGGCTGTTTCCTCTGCCTGGAACCTTAGTCCCCTGTACATCCATATAGCCACTCCCTTATTTCCTTCAAGTCAGTTCAAATTTCATTTTCTTAGTCTACACATACACAGACTCCCTATTTAAAATGGTTGCCCACATGTCCGTTTCAGTATTGGATTTTCCTGGGCCTGCTCTGTTTTTTTTTCCCCCATTGTACATATCACTTCCTTATATTCTACTTTACTTATTATGCCTATTGTCTGTCTCTTCCCCAATAAACTGTGAACTCCACACAGAGGCTTATTCCTACCTTGTTTACTTCTGCATCCCTGGCACAAGGTAGGCATGCAATAAAAATTTGTTTTATGAAAATGATAGTCAACCATCCTTTCTGTCACTAATACTTAGAATTACTGTGGTCCATACATAGATTCTTTCCAAAAAGATGGTAGTAATTTGTACTCTCGACTAGTCATATATGAGCATGCTTATTTTCCCATATTCTTGTGAGCATTACATGTTATCAGTCTTTTTAATTGTACACTATTGGGCACAAATATACCACATTGGTTTTTAAATTTCATGTGTTTATTAATCATTTTCATTTTCACTTCTAAGAGCTGCCTGTTTATTTCTTTAGGTCACTTTTATTTTGGATTCTCTTTTTTATAACTTGAGGGGCTCTTTCATAAATTTACTTCATTTCTCATCTATCAGATACAGTCTAAATGCTTTATTCCATATTATGTTTGCCTTTTAAACATTTGACTTAAAACATTTTGATATGTTTCTGTTCAAAGAAATGTAAAAATATGAACGTTCCTTTTTATTATCCAGATGAAACAAAAGATGTTTATTTTTCTAGCCAAACTTTATGATGCCCTTTTGCAATAAAGGATTGTTTTGAAGGATCGAGGCTCTTAATCAAATTGCAGTTGTAGTTAATAGCAAGCGCAGGAAACTGTCAGCAGATGACTTTGTACACAAAGTATCTCCCTTCAGGAACAAGGAAAAAATAAAGAAAACTATTAGGCTGATTTAGATAATTTGACCTATAGAAGAACTCTTTGTAATAAGTGATAAGTGACAAAGTTTTTCTTTTCCTTTGTTTTTAGTAAAACAGATAACCCATTTGTCCTCAGGATAATCAAGCCATGATTGTGTGAGCAAAGAATAACAATTTCATAAAATAATACATTTGTATTATATAATATAATACATTTGTATAATGATTTATAGTTTTCCAAGGACTTTCATAAATACTATCTATCAGGTTTGATCCTTAAGAACAAAACCATTTTTCAGGAAAGTAAACCAGAAGTTCATAAAAGCTAACTCAAGTGACCGAGATCCCAACTCTGCGACATAGCCAGCCCCCCTGGCTCCTGTGCAGTTGATTCTATTCAACTGAATTATTTAGAGTTTCCATAAATAAAAATGTTAAAATAAGAAACTGATATTAGAATGTTAAGTAAGGCAGGTTGGGCCTGAAAATAGATTTTTCCTCTTTGTTATAACAAAATGTTTAAGTCCTCATCTATCTCCTTCTGTCTTATAAAAAAACAGTGGCATCTACCTGGTGCCTATCCTCGCCCCTGGTTGGTATTTACAATTCATAGAATACAAGTCAACAGAGTCAAGAGAAAAAGGCTCTGGCAAATCTTACTCTCTTCTTTTAACATCCACTGTGATCTGTGTGCAGTCTACAGTACACATTTCCAAGGTGGGGCTCCTTTATATAATCGGAAACACTTTGGGCTCGCTTAGCTTATAAACCAAGCTTAATTCCGTATCCACCCACCTGTTCCTGACTCAGCTGGCCCCTGCCATTCTTAATTAATTCCATTTGTGCCTGGTATTTTTAATCTTTTATGCCACCTGTTTCCAAAATACTCTTTTTATCAAGGCTTGGATGGGTTACCAGTCCATTCAACCCTTACTATTTTTGCTTTTCACTTCTTGATTACTGTGTTTCAGAGTTTGGTTTCATTGAGTCATGAACTGGATAGCAGCTCCAACTTTCCACTTATTTCAAATAATTCTGGCCTTGGCCACTGCCTTAGTATTTAGCCTGAGACATGAGAAGACCTTGGTCTGCCAATAGGAGATTAGCTGGCCAGCAAGGTTGCAGTCTGAGACCAACTTATATCAGCATTGCCTCCTGCCAATAAACAAAGGACTTCAGGCAATCTAGGGGAAAGGTTCAGAGAATTATGGTGTTCTTGTGCCATATATGATGATGAGAATTTTGGCTTGAAACCACATGTGGGATTTGCTCACACAAATTTGTTACAGAATATCCATTTTTCTGCTGGTAATGCACTGCCAATAAAATAAAATAAGGCAAAGGTTTCTTAGGGTGCCTACAGTTACTTTCTATCAGAACAGTCTTCTTCTTCTTGCGTAACTTATTTTTCTTCTAGAGAAAATTTGTTAACCCATATATTTCTTAATTGTAGCTTAATTCAATAGAACTCCAAGGCAGCAGAAATTTCTCAGGGGTGATGGCATAGCAAGAATGTTGAAAATAATATTGTAGTCTAAACACCAATTTTACAGCTTATAGCATTATAGCTTTCCTCAAACTAGGTCACTGTCATCTGCCTTGGGATTTATTGTCAAAGACAGGGACCATTACCAAATTCATTTATTCTAACAGACTTTGGGTGGAATCTTTAAGGTTTTCTATATGTAAGATTATGTGATCTGCAAACAGAGGCAAGTTTTTACTCTCTCCTTTCCAATCTGGATGATTTTTATTTCTTTTTCTTGCCTAAGAGATCTGGCTACAATTTAAAGTACTACATAGACGTGGTAGAAAGTGAGTATCCTTGCCTTGTTCCTAAGCTTAGAGGAAAAGCTTTCAACTTTTCACCATTAAGTATGATTTTTTCTGTTGGCTTGTCATAAATGGCTTTTACTATGTTGGAATACATTCCTTTCATATCTAATTTGTTGAGAGTTTTTTGTCATGAAAGGATATTGAATTTGGTCAAATGCTTTATTGCATACTATATTATTTTTATTCCTCATTCTGTTAATGTGTATCAGATGTATTGATTTGTGTGTATTGAACTATCCTTGTATCTCAGGGATAAATTACACTTGATCATCGTGTATGATCTTGTTAATATGTTATTGCATATGGTTTGCTAGTATTTTATTGAGGATTTTTGCATCAATGTTTATCAGAGATATTGGCCCATAATTTTCTTTTCCTGTAGTGTCTTGGTCTGGCTTTGGTATCAGGGTAATACTGGCTTTGTATAATAAGTTTAGAAGTGTTCCCTCCTCTTTACTTTTTTGAGAGAGTTTAAGAAGGATTGGTATTAACTCTTATTTAAATATTTGGTAGAATTCACTAGTGAAACCATCAGTTTCTGGTCTTTTCTTCATGGGAAGGTTTTTGATGACTGATTAAATCTCTTTACTGGTTATTGTTCTATTCAGATTTTCTATTTCTTCATGATTCAATATTGATAGGTTGTATGTTTTTAGGAATTTATCCATTTCTTCTAGATTATCCAATATTTTGACATATAATTGTTCATAGCAATCTCTTATGATTCTTTGCATTTCTATGGTATCAGTTTTAATGTCTCCTCTTTCATTTATAATTTTATTTATTTGAGTCTTCTTTATTTTTGTAGTTAACTAGCTAAAGATTTCATAATTTTTTTCAAAAATCAACCTTTTGTTGCATTGAATTTTTTCATTGTTTTTTCTAGCCTCTATTTCATTTGTTTCTACTCTGATGTTTGTTATTTTTTTCTTTCTGATGACTTTGGGTTTAGTTTGTTCTTCTTTTTCTAATTCCTTGAGGTGTAAATTTAGGTTATTTATTTGAACTATTTCTTTTTCCCTTATGAAGGCATTTATTGCTATAAACTTCTCCCTTAAAGCTTCTTTTGTTCCATCCTCTAAGTTTTGGTATATTGCATTTCCATTTTCATTATTATCAAGATTTTAAAAATTTTTTCTTTGACTTATTGTTGTTTAAGAGTTTGTTAATTTCAACATTTATAAATTTTCCAATTTTCCTCCTGTATTGAGTTCTAGTTTCATACTATTGTGATTGAAAAAGATACTTGATAGGATTTCAATCTTCTTAAATTTGTTAGGACTTTTTTTGTGGCTTACCATATCATCGATCCTGGAAAATATTCCACGTGCACTTGAAAAGAATGTGTATTATACTGCTGTTGGGTGGAATGTTTGGTACATGTCTGTTAGGTCCATTTGGTCTATAGTGTTATTCAAGTCTGCTGTTTCCTTATTGATTTTCTGTCTGGATTGTCAAAAGTGGAATGTTGAAGTCCCCCACTATCATTGTATTGCTTTTTTTCCTTTTGTTTCTTTAAAATATTTGTTTTATATATGTAGGTGCTTTAATTTTGGGGGGAGCATATATATTTACAATTGTTATATTGTCTTGATTAATCTTTTCCTTTATCCTTGTATAATGACCTTCTTTGACTCTTGTGATAGTTTTTGACTTAAAGTGTATTTTGTCTCATGTAAGTATAGCCACTCCTGCTCTCTTTTGGTTACCATTTGCATGCAATATTTTTTTCCATCTCCTCACTTTCAGCCTGTGTGTGTCCTTAAAGCTAAAGTGAGTCTCTTGTAGGCAGCATATAGTAAGGTTTTTAATTTTTTGTCCATTCAGCCACTCTATGTCTTCAGATTAGAGAATTTAATCCATTTACATTTAAAGTAGTTATTCATAATTAAGGACTACTGCCATTTTGTTAATTGTTTTCTGACTGTTTTGTAGTTTCTTTGTTCCGTTCTGCCTCTCTTCCTGTCTCTTTTCGTAATGTGATGATTTTTGTGTGTGTGTGTGATAGTATGCTTTGCTTCCTTTCTTTTTATATTTTATGTATTTACTACAGATTTTTTTCTTTGGGGTTGCCATGAGGCTTATATAAAATATTTTATATTTATAATACTGTATTTAAAGCTGATAAAAACTTAACTGTGACTGCATGTAGACTTTCATTACCACTAGATCTGCCTTATAAGAAATGCTAAAGGGAGTTCTTCAAGTTGAAATGAGAGGCTACTAACTGACAACATGAAAATATATGAAAGTATAAAACTAGCTACAAAACTAATAATGCAGTCAAATTGAGAAAAACTCCACATTTTAACTTCTCCTTCCCCATATTTTGTTATTAATGTCATAATTTACCTCTTTTATATATCATGTATCAATTAAAATTATTATAGCTGTAGTTATTTTTAATACTTTTAACTTTTATACTAGAGTTATATGACACCATTACAGTATTAGAGTATTCTAAATACCACCTTTAGCATTTCTTGTAAGACAAATCTAATGATAATGAATACCCACAGTTTTTTTCTTCTGGAAAAGTCTTTATTTCTCCTTCATTTCTGAAGACCAATATTTCAGGATGTAGTATTGTTGGTTAGCAGTTTTTTTTCTTTCAGCACTTTTAATATGTCATCTCAGTCTCTCCTAGCCTACAGTGCATCTGCTGAAAATCTGCTGATAGTCTATGGAAGTTCTCTTGTATGGGATGGGTTGCTTTTCTCTTGCTGCTTTCAAAATTCTCTTTAACATTAGAGAACTTTATTATTAATATAATGTGTCTAGGTGACGATCTCTTTCTATTTAATCTATTCAGTGTTCTCTGAGCTTCACAGATCTGGATAATCATTTCCCTCTCCAGATTTGGGAAGTTTTCTGTTGTTATTATTATTATTATTTTGAGACAGAGTCTCACTCTGTTGCCTGGGCCAGAGTGCCGTGGCATCAGCCTAGCTCACAGCAACCTCAAACTCCTGGGCTCAAGCAATCCTTCTGCCTCAGCCTCCCAAGTAGCTGGGACTACAGGCATGTGCCACCATGCCTGGCTAATTTTTTCTATATATTTTCAGTTGTCCAGCTAATTGCTTTCTATTTTTGGTAGAGACAGGGTCTCGCTCTTGCTCAGGCTGGTCTTGAACTCCTGAGCTCAAATGATCTACCCATCTCTGCCTCCCAGAGTGCTAGGATTACAGGCATGAGCCATCATGCCCAGCCTGTTATTATTTCTTTAAATAAGCTTTCTGCTCCTTTTTCTTTCTCTGCTTTTTCTGAGACTTCCAAAGTGTGTATGTATATTGGTTCACTTGACAGTGTCCCATAAGTCCCATCAGCTTTTTTCACTCCTTTTAATCTCCCCCCACCAACTGGGTAATTTCAAATTACCTGTCTTCAAACTTACTGATTCTTTCTTCTGCTTGATTAAGTTGGCTGTGGAAGCATTCTACTGAATTATTCAATTCAATTGTTGTGTTCTTTAGTTCCTGAATTTCTGTTTGGTTCCTTCTTATGCTTTTTCTCTCTTTGTTGAACTCATTATGTTCATGTGTTGTTTTCTGATTTTGTTTAGTCGTCTGTGTGCTCTTGTAGTGGACTGAGCTTCTTTAAGAGGATCATTTTGAATTCTTTTTAGCCAATTTATAGATCTCCATTTCTTTAGGCTTGGTTACTGGGGTGTGTGCGTATGGTTTCTTATTTTCCACAATGTTCTTTACTGACATTTTCTTTTTTTAATTCAGTGAACCTCATGATTTCTCTCTTCTTCTCACTTCTTTCTTTCCTTATGAAAAACAAAAAGAAAACCCCATAGCTCTAATATCTCAATTCCCAGGGGGAATTTTACCAATAACCAGGCCCATCTTTTTGGCAGTAACTAATATGCCTCGGTAGTCTCCTTGCCTCCTTCATTCCACCCACCCTAACTCTAGCATCCACTAGATCAGGCTGACCTCTTCTGTTCTGCTATGGGATATGTAAAGTGAAGACAGAGAATTCAAGAAAGAGGCTGGGTAAAATTTCTGATCCTACCTGAAACCAACTCTGTTTTAAACTCTGTAGTAAATGTCCTAGTATTTTCTTAGTATTTCCTAGTTTTTCTTAAAATAATAGCCTATTAAAACATCCATAGAAACAAGATAAATGCCCCTTCAATTCTCCTCTCTTCACTGAAATGGATTATAGAACTTGAAGGTGTTGACCTTATGGGACCATGAATAAGTCATCAGTTTTACAACTGAGACTTTTCTGTGGTTTAGGGGGACTCCTCCCACATCTTCTCTAAACCCTATTTTAGAAAAGGGGACTATAGGGGTATTCTGGCTATAATACCCCCCCACCCACATACATACCCCTCTTCTGAAAGCTGCTAAAGTACTATCTCTAGAAACCTCAGACAAACCTGAGAAACTCCTGATCCAACACCCTTCCCGTGTTTCAAAGGGCTTTTTTGGTTTTTTTTGAGACAGAGTCTCACTCTGTTGCTTTGGCTAGAGTGCCGTGGCATCAGCCTAGCTCACAGCAACCTCAAACTCCTGAGCTCCAGCGATCCTCCTGCCTCAGCCTCTCGAGTAGCTGGGACTACAGGCACGCGCCACCATGCCCGGCTAATTTTTTCTATATATTTTTAGTTGGCCAATTAATTTGTTTCTATTTTTAGTAGAGATGGGGTCTCACTCTTGCTCAGGCTGGTTTCAAACTCCTGACCTTGAACAATCCTCCCGCCTCGGCCTCCCAGAGTGCTAGGATTACAGGCGTGAGCCACCGCGCCTGGCCTTCAAAGGGTTTTTATACATCAGATTATGGCATAAATTTCCTGTCACTCTTTGGAGTTTGGGGGCTTAAACAAAACCACTAATAAATTTCAGATCATCCTGTGTTGTCTTCACTTGCCAAATTGCTCCTATCCAGCAATTAAAGGTAATGAGCCTGGGTTTCCAGATCTAGTTCAGATGCTCCTAAGACAATCTGAGAAGCCAGAATCCCTTGGTAGACTTTTCACTGAAGACAGTGCAGGAACCAAGGAAATGAAGTGCCCTAGCTAGTTGCTGGGAGCAACTGTACCACAAAATGAATACTGAAATAAAGTATGTAATTATGATATATAGACAATTTTGGCATACATTCATGTTCAGAAGATTTGGGGAATGAAGTTTTCTGTTTTATTGTTAGTAAAAATATAGCTTATTAGTTAGAATACTGATTTGGCTGCAGTAACAATGAGACTCAAAAGAACAGTGGCTTTCAAAACATGCATTTTATTTCTCACCAGTACAGAAGTGCAGGTTGGTAATCCAGGCTGATACATTAGCCTCACAGTCTTGGGGCTCTTTTGTTATTGTTGTTGTTGCTGTGTCATCCTCAACAACTGGTTTCCATCTGAATGTCCGTAATGGCTGGTTTAGCTCCCATCACCACACCAGCTTCCCAGCCAAAGGAAGGAGCACAGGGGAAGGGGTGACGCATCATTTCCCTTCGAGAGCACAGCCAACGGTGACACACAGTGCCTCCACTCACAGTCCACTGGCCAAAACCGAGTCCATTGCTACACCTATCTGCAAGGAAGGGTGCAAAATAAAATTTTTAGCTGGGAAACCATATGCTCTTGCTAGAAGAAGAGAATGGGTATTGGAGGGCAATTATTAGCTCTTCCACAGCCTACTTTCCAAGGATTAGAATATAATATCTGTAACGAATATGGAGAGTGGTTTTGTAATTAACTTCTCATCTCTTCTCACTAAGACTGTTGAAAACTATAGTATGATTCTGAATATATTTTTCTTAGTCCTCTTCTGTAGCCCACAGGTTTTACATGCAACAGTGATCTATAAAGATACAGTCATTTCTTTACATATTCTTTACATACTTCTATGCTAAATGTAGATACTTTTTAGTTTCTGGGCCTAAAATTTCTAAACATTCAAATTTAAGACTCTTCCTTGACTACATTTCTATAGGTATGGATAATCCTGATTTATATTTAAGAGAGCAAAATAATGTGTGAACTTTAAGGAGTCAATTTAAGAGGTGTGAATATTATGCAGTTTAAGTCAGATTTTTCTGTATCAGGTCTCAGCTCAACATTTTACTAATTGCCTGATCTTAGACAAGTTACTTTAGTTTTCTGAGCTATGAATTTTTTAATTTTAAGTAGAGGAGAGGGGAAGAGAAATATCTCCTTGCAAGGTTATTATAAGGATTAAATGATCCATTATATAACAAATGTCTAGCAGAGGGCCTGCTATATAGCAAAATTCAGTTAATGATAATTTGTATTGTTTGAATTCTTTAGACACTTCATAAAATTTTTGCCATAGCCTTTCATCTAGAAATGATTTTCCCCGTCTCTCTGCTCAGCATCGTGAGAAGTTGAAGACAGCCCTGTTATTTTGGTGGCTCAAGCACCATTTTAAAGTGGTGTACTGCCTGAAGAATTCTTTCCCAGAGTGAAGAAATAATTTGCTCTCTGAAACTAAACCCTACCATCCTTCACAGTTCCTCCTCCAATGGTACAGAGTTGGCTTTTACTATTTAATTTGTTTTATAAATTAATAGTTTGCTATTTAGTTGTTTCATGCCAACCATGTATGAGGCTACATGTGTGTAGGGCCAGATAATCTTTATTTACCAATTTATATCATTTCTAAACCAAAAAAAGAATTTCAGGCAGCTTATAAGGATACATCTAGTATGGTAAATTTTAAAAAAATAGAAGAAAAAATTTTAAAAATGAAATAGAAAACAAAGAATGGAGCATTAAAGAAGCCAGTCATGAAATGAATGCCCAAATGCACACACCAGAGATCGTAGACACCTCCCTCTGCCATTGGACTAGACATTGTACATTACAACCTATTTTTCTAGGGCTGCTGTAGCAAAGTATCACAAATCGGGTGGCTTAAACAACAGCAATTTATTGTTTCACAGTTCTAGAGGCTAGAAGTCCAAGATCACAGTGTCAGCAGGGTTGGTTCCTTCTTGGGCCTCTGAGTGAAGGATCTGTTCCAAGCCTGTCTCCTTGGCTTATAGATGACCACCTTTATGTTCAGATGGTATTCTCCCTGAATGTGTCTGTATCCAAATTTCCCTTTCTTATAAGGATACCAGATGTATTATATTAGGGCCCACCCTAATGACCTCACTTTAACTTGATTATCTCTGTAAAGTCTGTATCTCCAAATAAGGTCACCCACTAAGGTGCTGGAGGTTAGGAATCCAACATATATTTTGTGGGAAGACACAATTTGGCCGACTGCAGACTCAGACCTTGTTGTTTTGTTCTATTTTGTGTTTTTTAAATTTTTCAAAATCTTGCTTCAGGACTTGATAGGATAGTAGGTTAATCATTTAGATATTGATTACTGCATAGAGGGCTAGAGAAAGGCCCCAGTCACGTGAACTTTGGTATCACTAGGATTCTGCTAAAAGCAGCTTGCTGCCCCTTGGACTATTATAACTACACTCTAAGAGCCACTCATAGTAGAGGCCTTTTCAGCTCTCTTATTCTACATCTCCTTAGTCCTCATAACTAACATAGGCAATACTTTCTTCCACAGTGTTCCATAGCACTCTTTGGAGTTCATGATTATTTCTGTATTCTAGTAGTTTTCATAGCAGTTTTGTTGAGTGTAACAATCTATCACAATATCTATAGAATTTGGGTTAATGCCTTTTCACACCACTGAGGGAAATGTCAGTCAAGAACCTGTCTGGAAATCTCAAATGGGGAAGAATGTTTTTACCTTTTAAAATTTTTAAATAAAAATAATAAGATACCACGACTCAACCTTTGTGGCAGTAATTCCTGACATTTCTTAAGAGAATAAGAAGGTGTGACCAAAATTTTAGAGAAAGGAGGCCTCCAATGTCATCTCCTTTTCAGGGGGTAGAACTGAGTCCAGAAAGATGAAGTCTCCTGGCTCTCAAGCCAATATTCCTTTTACTAGACTTTTTAAAAGTTATTAGACCCAAATAGAACCACTTCAAACACCATCTATAGGGGGACATGAGAATATAGTACAAGTGCCCAATCTGAAATCCTTGAAGCCACCCATGTGTATTTCCAAATTCAAAAAGTCTTGGTATTTTAGAAAGACAATTCAGTACAGAATATGCACCCATACATCCCATAATATCCCCAGTGGGGTCAAAGGGAGCACCTTCTAATCAAACATATTAATATTTCTGCAGAAGAGTGTGTGAATGTTCACATTATGTACAATAAATAAGGACTATGCATAACTTCATGTTACTTTATAGGTCAGATTTTGCCTCCAAAATGAGCTACAAAATACTTCCAGTTTTCAGAGTTTTCAGTATTTTTTAGATTTCAGGATTGAGGATAAGAGATTGTGTGCTCTCCTTGCTCCACAAGTGAGATTCTAAAGCTTGGTTTTGCAGAAAAACCGCTTGTAGTGCCCCAGCCCAGAAGCACTGAATCAGAGTCTTTGAGGTGTGGCCTGGGAATTGGAATTTTTGACAAACAACCCAGATGACACTGATGCAGATGGCTAGGAAAACACTTCAAGAAACATTGCCTAGAGCGCAGGGCTACAGCATGGGAAACAGGTGGGAACCTCCACTGGACTATTTTTATCACATGCCTCTCCCTGCACCTCCCTTTGACATTAGTTTGACCCTGCAGCCAAGTTTTGCAGAATTTTCCATGACATTTTGGCAGGAGGTGGGTGTCCAAAGGGCATGAATATGCAAAGAATCAAAGGGACAGGGGGGGAAAACAAAGCAGAAAGAGGAGGAGAGAACTGCTATTCTAAACTCAAGCTACAGTTGCTCATCAGATTATGTCACATGAATTCATTCACTATTTATTGAGTGCACACCGTGGGTCAGACATTGGTACGGGCACTCACTCGTACAACCACAGAACAGTCCTATACCAAGTAATGTTCCTTTTTTTGTAATTCACCTTGTTTCTCCCCACACCTCTTCTCATTACTGATTTTTTTTTTTTTTTTT
>VBSM01000361.1:83971892-84027882 GCA_008086735.1 Cheirogaleus medius
GGCCTCCCAGAGTGCTAGGATTACAGGCGTGAGCCACCATGCCCGGCCTGCCTTTAGTCTTGGCAGTAGGTGATGAGCTAGGTGTAGAAGCTCAAAACACCATCACAAGCCCTTTAGGGGGTCTTCTGGGCTTAGCATTCTGTCTGGATATCCCAAAGTTGTTTTGCTGACCCTTCATTTACCATCTCCTCCAGTCCTATTCATTTTCCCTCCAGCACCCATTTGCCCCTAATTCACTCTTTTGTTTGACTCACCCAAGCTCACGCTCATACCCCTCCTCTTCTGGGCATCTGTTTCTCTACATTTATCTCTGTGCATGGGTTTGCACAGGGCGATCGGGTTACCTCTGCAGAGGTTTCTATGGCGATGTCTCTGTGTGGACAGCTCTCTGCAGGTAGCGTGTATCCCTGTGGGAGAGAGCAGAGGTGAGAAGGTAGTGTTTATGTTTGGGTATTTCAGTGCTCACAAGTGGGAACATGACAGAGGCTATTTTTAGCCTGGCTGGCTTCTGTGGAAGTGGAGGATTTGAATAATGAAGGGCAGGAAAGAGGGTGAGGACAGAGTGAAACTTTGTGGAGGAGAGAATGAGTATGACCCCATAAGGGGCCTATGGGAAAACTGGCAAAGGGAAGCCACCTCCCCAGCGTCAGCCCCACGACAGCAAGGACTTCATGGCCTTTGCTCTCGGGCATCTCCTCGGGGACTTGCTGGGGGCCGGCCCCACAGCAAGCATGTGCTGACGGAATGAATGTCACTGCGTGATGGTTACTGCTAGGTAAAATAGTCTCCCACAAGCCTCTAGACCGTTGTAAGTTGTAGAGCGTTTAGGAACCTCTGTGGTGCCACAAGTAGGTTGAAGAAGCAGAGAGGAGTCCAAGTTGGCCTTGAATGTGAGACCGAAGGTTTTGAGATGGAAGAAGCTGTTTCGGTAATTCGGGTTGCAGGGAGGGGACCTTCTGTGTGCCACACTCTGCAGTACTCTTCACAGACATTGGCAATCACAGCTCAGCTCCTTGCCAACTGGGTGACCTCGGACAGGCTTGCCTTCCCATATCCCTGGATTCTTCTCCTGTGTGACCTACAAAGTTTAGGATTCCTCAGCGCTCAGACCTGAGGTGTCTTCTTTCCTTCATGTGTGTTTTCACCTCCTGGCCAATGGCTCTTTTTTCTTCTACTTTTTTTTTTTTTTGAGACAGAGTCTCACTCTGTTGCCCGGGCTAGAGTGCCATGGCATCAGCCTAGCTCACAGCAACCTCAAACTCCTGGGTTCGACCAATCCTCCTGCCTCAGCCTCCCGAGTATTTGGGACTACAGGAATGTGCCACCATGCCCAGCTAATTTTTTCTACATATTTTTAGTTGTCCAACTAATTTGCTTCTATTTTTAGTAGAGATGGCATCTCCCTCTTGCTCAGACTGATCTTGAACTCCTGACCTTGAACAATCCTCCTGCCTCAGCTTCCCAGAGTGCTAGGATTACAGGTGTGAGCCACCACGCCCGGCCCAGGCCAATGGTTCTAAACACCACGTATGTGCAGACAATCCTATGTGTTTAGCTATAGTCAGATTCCTCAACCAGATTCATGTATTCATTGACCTCTTCTAATTGACTTCTCTGTTTGGATGCCTGGTCATCATCTATTACATAGCCAAAATGGATCTCTTGATTGCATGTCCCTTTTGTCTTTCTAAAAACCTATTCCTGCTGCAGTCCTTCCAACTCAGTTATTGGCACCACCTTGCACCCAGGTGCTTAAGCTAGAGGTCTCTTTCTGGCTCCTACCTTCTCTTTGTGTTCCTCTACATCTCCCAGCCGGTCACAAAGACTCCACCTCAAAAACAGGCCCCTGTCCCCTGCTGTCCACGCCCACTCGCCATCTCCTGCCTAGACTGTTGCAGTAGCTGCCCATCTAGTCTCCCAGCTTCCTCTCTGACACCCTTATAAGCCGCACTGAAGCCAAAGGAATATTTAGAACTTTAACTTAGAGCAGTCATTCACTGCTCAGCTTTCACGCTAGTCAGCCTTCCCACTGCACAAGAATAAACCCCAAACTCCTTGCCATAGGGCACAGGGATCCCCAGCTTCATTCTCTAATCCAGTTTCATCCCTCAATCCCTGCCTCCACCTTGCTGCACCCCCTGCCTGTCTTTCTGTCCCTCAAGCATGCCAGCTCCTTCCAGTCTGAAGGCCTGGGCACTCTGTGCATCCGTACATCTCAGCTTAAAGGACACCTTGCTTAAGATGCCTTTGAGAATTACTCTACCTAAAGTGGGCTGACCACCTATTACTCTCTCTCACCAGACTCTGTTGTTTACTTCATAGGACTCTTCGCAGTCTGTAATGATTTTATTTGTTAACTTGGTTTTCCAGACGAGGTTGTAAGTTCCACAAAAGCCAGGACCCTGTCTTGTATACTGGTGAATCTAAAGCTTCTAGAAAAGCACCTGGCACTGACTAGACACTCAGATGAGCCTCCCCAAGCCTCATTTTCTTATTCCGTGACCTAAGGATAAAGACACAACCTGCCTCATAGAGTAGTCATGAGGATTAAATGAGAAAATAAAAAGGGCTTAATAAATGGTGGCCATTATTATTACTATATGGTTATCTTGCTATTAATACTAATACCATACATTTATTATGACTAATGTCAGTACTATTCTACCACATTACTAATACTATGATAATAATTATTTTAGTAGTTAACCCTGATAAGGATTGCTGAAAAGAATAATAGTACTACCACTACTATAATAGTATTTTTCCTTTCAATAGTATTATTCTTTACAACAACCCTTATGAAGTGGTTAAAATTAACCACAATTTACAGATAAGGAAACAAAATATAAATCACATACTCATGATTACTTAGCATACATTAGAGCTTGAATTTTAAGAGTAAAGAGTTACAAATAAGTCCATCTCTTAAGCCTGAATAATTGAAGGACATGTGTTACCAATAATAAGGTTTCTGGGCAGAGGTGGCTCTACGAAAGTGAACTTGTGTTGTGCTGGGTGGATCGCCGGATCTTCAAGGGAAGATGCCTCATAAACTAATGGAGACGCAGAACTTTTACTCAGATGAAAGGTCAGCAATTGGAGATTTGAGCATCAAAAGATTATACTCTCTCAGTGGTTATCATAATACCACCCATACCTGGACACCCAGAAAACTGTACAGAGACTGTTAGCAGAAACACACGCCCACACACACACACACACACTCCGTGGGACTGAAAGCTGCATGATCCTCAAATGGGCATCTCCCTCTCTCTAATTTCCTGCCTTCTTATCCACCCCCGCTCCCCACTGGCACTTCTTTCAGTCTTTTCTGTTCCTAGACCGTATCCTGCAATATCCCACGTCCATTCTGGAGGCTCACTGTGAGGTCCTTTAGAATGTCATTAACTTCGGGACGGTAAAGCCAGTCTTGACCAGTGACCTAAGAGTAGACTCAGGTGTTGTGAATTTTCCAGAAGAGAGCAACAAAAACTACCAGAAAAACTCTTTCTCTTATACTGATGTCTCTAAAAATAGCTAAAATTTATATAGCACTTATATGCCAGGTACTATTCTAAGTACTTTACATATATTAACTAACTTGTTCTTTATAACAACCCTACGAAGTAGGCAATATTATTTTCTCTATTTTATAGTGGAAATTGAGGCATAGAGTAGCTAAGAAACTTGTCTAATGTCACAGAACAGTTGTGCTAGGATTGATTAGAAAACTAGTGGATTTGGAGGAACGGGAGAGAAAACCTGTAAGGACATTGTGGTTAGAGAAAAGAACATTCACAACTACGATCCCAAATGGGGAATAATTCTCTAGGATCTATAGCTCTTAGGTCACTTAAAAACATACAATGTTAAAAATGTGAGCGCCGTGTCATCTCTAAAGGTCAGTGACATTTGGTGAAAAAAGAACAGTAGCCACAGCTTCTTAGATCGGTCACTAGACATAGCTTTGCTGACAACATGGTATGAGGTTTGGGAAAATTCCTCTGTAATCTCTAGGACTCAGTTTCCTCATTTATACTAGACAGGGGCTTGACTAGTTAACTTCTGAGAACTTTTATACTTGATTTACTACATTAGGCTGCTGTGCTGTGTACATCACCAGCCCATAAGAATATTCTCCTTTAAATGTGAGTTTCTTTGTGTTACTTCCCCACCCCAAAACACCTATATGATGCCTTCTCTCACCTCTACACTCCCCTACCCCAATTGTTTGTGGCAATCTTTTTTTTTTGAGACAGAGTCTCACTCTGTTGCCCGGGCTAGAGTGCCGTGGCGTCAGTTCAGCTCACAGCAACCTCAAACTCCTGGGCTCAGGCGATCCTTCTGCCTCAGCCTCCCAAGTAGCTGGGACTACAAGCGTGCACCACCACGCCCAGATAATTTTTTCTATATAGTTTTAGTTGTCCAGCTAATTTCTTTCAGAGTCTCGCTCTTGCTCAGGCTGGTCTCAAACTCCTGAACTCAAACGATCCTCCCGCCTCGGCTTCCCAGAGTGCTAGGATTACAGGTGTGAGCCGCCTCGCCTGGCCTGTGGCAATCTTGATATTAGAAATAGCCACCTTGAGGGGAAAAACCGCAAGGTTCCCATTTGTTTTCTAGCATTAAACTAACAAAAGAGTTTACTGGTAATTGATGCAAAGAGATAGAGCCTTATTAAAACCAAAAACAAGTGGCTCATGGGAAAGCTTTTGTGCACTTGAGCATGACTCCTTATTTGTGTCAGCCAAAAGTTGTCCTGACTTATATTGTCATGTATTTTAACCAAATTAAAGTATCACATCATCATTATAAGTTTCACAATTTGTATCCCAGAACTGTCTTCTTGTTTTTTCTTTTACCGCAAAGTTGAGTTTAAGGTAAAATTTTAACCTGCAAAGTGAACGGGCTCATTTAGCACAATGTCAGCTGACCTACTTGTTTCATTTTAAATGAAACTAACTTTTGCTCTTAATTCTCCTTCCTTCTCTCCCCTACTCTCACCTACTTCCTGGAAAATGTCATTCAGGTCAGAGTCCTTAGATGCAATGTGAGATGGCTTTTATCTTCCAGACCAGGTGATGTAGTGTTTGGGCCTGCAAGTTACTGTATCTGCAATGTGTAGACATTTGGGTTTGCAAATAAGTACAGCCTAACGACAGAATCTTGCAGATAGTGCACATGCCACAGAAGTTTTGAATTGCTTAGTTACCACTGAGCTTGGCTATAAAAGTAGAAACCACTTATTTAAAAAGAAAAGCACCATTTGCAAATGAGATACACTGAAATGCAAAGAAAATCTTATTTAAAAGTGATGCTATTATTAGTAGTAGCAATTATGATTTATGCTATTCAGTATACTTCCACTTATGCTTTATGTGTATGCTTTGTAATAATCCTTGAAACTGTGCAGAATGGGATTGGACACTCATTCATTCACTCATTCATTCAGTCAACCGTCCTAGCTCCTGAGAGAGGTGAAAGGCCAGACTGCTTTTTGAGAGAGGCAGACAGGTAGTTTGAGGAAGATCAGGTATTTGCAGGGGCTAATTGCCTGCTAGGACTCAGAAGGCCAAGAAGTAATGCACAAGGGACTCGGGAACTGCCATCATAATTTATGCAAATGATTCACACTAGAGTGAACAGCACAAGAGTGGCAGAAACCTGACAGATGGACAGCAAGATGCTATTTTAGCGTCAAGCCAACAGGTGGCCATCACCTGGTATTCATGGTTGTGTGCTCGCTAGATAGAGCAGCATATTCCCACCTTGTCAAGAGGGGCCCACATTTAACATCAAAATGTCTTGTAGACTCCCCACATGCTAATTGTCATCCTCTTCATATCCGCTAATTGAGAAATATATAACAATAAAAATCAAGTAGGAACCAACAGAGCTTTGAAATAAATTTATATTTCACTAATTCCACCAGTGCCATACCAGTTTTCAATTTACTGTCGGACAGTTTCAGATTCCTTTAGTAGCTGCTCTGCAAACATGGACTGGGCCCTTTAAGCATTTCTCTTTCACGGGGAGCATATTAAGTTTTGTTAGTAGAGGCTGGGATGGCACTGCAGGAGAAAGGGCGCTTCTCTTTGTGATTCTGGTGTGCTATCTTTTGCTTTTTCATGTTCCTGTTGCATCATTGGTCAGTGGTACATGCTCGAGGCCACCCCGTGGTGCCCTGCCCCCTCCCATATGCCCACAGGTACAGTCCCTGGGTGACTATTTGGCCCACTCTTGGGCCCGGGACTGCCTTCTCACGACACTGCAACATGTCCTCAACAGTGGCCTGACTCTGTGCATCTGCCCACCAGCCTCCAGTTGCCCGTGCTCCTAGACATCGTGTCTTGTTTGCCCAGCAGGGTGGACCAGCTCTGGTCCTGGCAGATGGTCATCTTCTCTGACATCTAGCAGATGTCAACACACCTCTAACACGGTCTGAACCCAAGCCCCAGGGGGAGAACACTCTTTCCACGTTGTCCTCCCTTGGGTACTCTCTCTCAATCCTGGGATACCCTTTAAAGTTCTATTTACATTTTTATATTAATAGTTATTCTTCTATCACTATTTAACAATTCTTTATATTAAACTTCTCTTGTTTTATATTACTGTGTGATTTCTCTTGCTTGAACCCAAACTGGGAGAAGTTCATTTGGAAAAGCAGCAACACGTATGTATGTGAGATATTCAAGGTCCAGACAGTAGTAGTGTATGAAAGGATGCTCAAACCCCTTGCATCTGCTGCCGGCTGCTTTCCAGGGTCCATAGTCACCAGGGCAGGAACCCCCAGGGCAGAACTAGACAGGTTAGCAGGAACAAAGGCAGAATCCTTGCCATGAAAATGCAGCTTTCGGGCCAGGGGGTGAAAGGAACAGTGTGGGAATGGGGCAGCCTGGAGTGCTAGGGAGCAGCATTGGCATTCAGTGTCAGCCCTACCTCCTTTTGGTCCAGAACCTATGAAAGTCACAAAAACTGAGTCTGTCTTGGATTGGAGAGGTGGGACGGAGGGGACTGGGGCTGTACTTGGTCAGAATTGGCTCAGAGACCAGACTGGGATGGAACCTGCAGGCTGGGAGAAGAGGTAATGGCAAACCCAACACTGAAGATCTGAGAAGGGCTGGGGAGGGGAAGGATAAAGCTGACACCAACATTTGTGGAGCACGTGTTTGACAGACGAGGCCGTAAGGCAGGGGGTTATTAGGTGAATTTCTCATGAGCATCCAGCTGACGAGTGGAACATGCATGCTTGGAAAACAGGTCACCTAATTCCTAAATAGGGATTCCTCTTTATCATGCTGCTAATCTTACCTGGGCTTACTGTTGAGGGGGAGGGCAGAAGGTTTTCATCATTTTCTATGTTCCAGAACAGAACAAACAGCACAAGAATCATCTATGTATTGAAGATATTGATAAATTAGTTTTTCAAAATATCTGGATCTGGCTTCAGGAGGATTAGATTTTGGAGGACATTATAAATCCCTCCAGTTTTCCACCAAATTGAGGTTTCTTCTCAGCATTCCTGAGTCAATTTTGGTAGTTCGCAATCCCCCCCAAAAAAACTATTTATTTCATCTAAATATCCAGTTCATGTGCTTAATGTTGTAAATAGTATTTAATTTATAAGTATCTTCTATCTCTGTGGTCAAAACCCCATTTCTCAACCAAATGGAATGTTACTTTGTTTTCTCCCTTTTCTTTGTGGTCACAGAAGCCAGGGGTTTATCTATTTAGTAGTCTTTTCATAGAACCAGATCTATAGTTTTTGTGCCGATTCTATTCCATTGCTTGCTTTCTTGTAAATGTGATAGGAGGAGTGTTACGGGGCATCTCAGATGCAGAGATGTGTTGGCCATACTCTCTCTTTATGACCTAAACATTAATGGTGCTGTACAAAACACACAAAATTAGTTTAATCACTTTATTTTTTCATTCTACGATAATTCCCACTCCCATTCCCTTCTCCTGAATAGACTTCCTCCAGTTCTTGGATCTGTGTGTATTGTAGGGAAAAAAAAAAAATCATACCTTTTTTAAAAATTTATTTCACTTAACTCTGTGATTTTAAAATCTATCTATGTTGCATGCTTATATTAGTTTTGTAATGTCATTAATATAATTCCTTAATTAGTTGTTGCTGCTGTGACAACTTATTGTGAACTTAGTGGCTTTAAGTTATTCCCTTACAATTCTGGAGGTCAGAAGTCCAAAATCAGTCTCACTGGGCTGAAGTGAAGGCGTCCACAGCTCTGGTTCTTTCTGGAGGCTCTAGGGCCACCTGCATTCCTTGGCACAGGACTCCTTCCTTGTGTCACTCCAACCTCTCAACTTCCTTCATCACATCTTCCACTACTGACTATTCACCCTACTGACTCCCCCTATAAGGAACCTTGTTACCACATTGGCCCATCTGGATAGCCAGGGCTCATTTCCCCCATCTCAAGATCATTAACTTAATTACAGCTACACAGGTCCTGGGCACATGGATGTGGCCGTTTTGGGAGGAATGTTATCCAGCCTCCCTCAACGTTCACCCAGTCCCCCTCTTCTAACAGCTATAGGTAGTCCATGGTATCCCTGCACCATATTCTACGTATGCTGCCCTAGGGATGGACACCTGCAGCCATGTGCATATATTCAATGAATATCCTCTAATACGTCCCCTAATCATCTGCGTGAATTTCTTAGGCGTGTATAGAGGGACAATGAGGGGTGGAGGGAGGTAATACAAACTCCCAATCCCCATCACCCAGGAGGGTGCGAAGGGCTTAGATTGCATAACAAATCCCATGTGAAGATTTTGCCAAGTCCACCCTTGTTAGGAGACCTGAAAACCATTTTCCCTGCAGGGCCCAAATTCTACTCACTAGCCATAGGTTATACTCAGAAGAACTATCGCCAGCACCTAGTGTGTAGACACCTGGCACTTCTCTAGTCCTTCCTAGGTTGCTTTCCAGAATGGCTGCATCATTTTATACTTCTACCTGCAGTCCAGGAAGGTTTTCATTTTCTGCACATCCCTGCTAACACTTGGTAATATCTGATTTTCTAATTATTTACTATTCTTATGAGAATAAAATGGTTTCTCATTATTTTCATTGAAGCACTCTGATTATTAGTGGTTGACCATCTTTTGATATGCCTGCTTGCTATCCAGTCTGCTTTCTACTTCTTGGAATCTTCACTCATTTTCTTCCAGGGTGTTTCATTTGTTGGGGTGGTGGTTGACATCGTCCATGTGCATAAGTCCCTTGTATTTTCTAGACATTATCACTTGTCAGCTATAAATATTGCAAACATCTTCTCCTAATATATCGCATGTCTGTTAGCTTTGCCTAAGGTTTTTTTACTTAACAGAAATCTATCATTTTGATGTAGTCGAACTCATTAATTTTACCTTCACATTTATGCTTGTTTTCTAATTCATTAATTTCTACATTTACTTTTATTTATGTCTTCCTCCTATTTTTTGTTTAGTTTGTTGCTTTTTTCTTTAGAAACTTGAGTTGAATGTCTAGTTATATTATTTTCATCTTTCAGTTTCTTAAATTTACTCAGTAAATGTGAGTTAAGTCAGTATGATTGCTTTGGTAAAAGCTATTTTTTAACCTAATAAAAGTTTTATGTTAAAATGTAATGTATTTTACTCCAAATCTTTAACCAAGATATTTTTCTGCTTCCAGCTATTTTTTATCTACTATTTTGCAGATGTTCGGTGCTTTTACAAAAGAGATAGACTTTATAAATGGACAAAAATAAATATATTGTTGGAAGACACAGTCTGCATTACATACAGAAGAAAAGCAGGGTATCCATTAGCAAGTGAAAAGAAATACCTTAAAGTACAAACAAAGCCCACCCATTTCTTTCTACCCTAATTCTTCCTTTCCTTCCGTGTGTTGCTAAATTTTTCACATTTAAAATTGCTTGAGGTTGTTGGTTTTACCGTATCTTTCATATATTTATAATTATTGTTATTATTTTGTGGGGACACTTGAGGTCATTTGATTTAAAAGGGCTAGGACTAGAGAGAGGACTTGAACGTCATTTCTCAATTCATTACTGTCATACAGTTCCGTAATTATTGCAATGAGAATGAATCCATTTATATGGAATCTATGTTTCAGCCAATGCAGCAGATATAAACTGCAACCTAAGAAAGCAAAAGACACAGAAGCCTAACTATATTTTATTCATTTGTTCATTCACCAAATATTTATTAAGGGCTTACCATGTGCCACTATTCTAAACACCAAGAATATAGCAGTTAATAAAGTAGATGAGAGCCACACTCAGCCAAAGCTTTTGAAGGAGAGAAGCTACAGTCAAGAAACAGGCCAGATGCGGTGCCTGATGCCTGTAATCCTAGCACTCTGGGAGGCCAAGGCAGGAGGATCACTGGAGGTCAGGAGTTCTAGACTAGCCTAAGTAAAAGTGAGACCTTATCTCTACCAAAAAACCCATAAAAATTAGCCAGGCTTGGTGATGTGCACCTGTAGTCCAGCTACTTGGAGGCTGAGGCAGGAGAATTGCTTGAGCCCAGGAGTTTGAGGTTGCAGTGAGCTATGATGATGCCACTGCATTCTAGCCAGGGTGACAGAGTGAGACCCCATCTCAAAAAAAAAATAAAAAGCAAACAAAAATAAGATAATTTTACATATAGATATAACCCAGGAAGAAGCTGAAACATGGTGACATTAGAACCAAAAACTTACTCAACAAGAAGCTGACAACACTGAGTTCATCTGGAAGAACAAGGGTGGGGGCCACAGCAAGTGCAAATGAACTCAGCAGTGTCCTTCTCCTCTTCAGCCAAACTGCAACAAGAGTCAGGTGTATTAGCCTCAATTGCTGTAAATGAAAGAGAAACTATTTGCTCCATAAAACTGTTCATCACAAAAATGTCACAAACAGGCCGGGCGCGGTGGCTCACGCCTGTAATCCTAGCACTCTGGGAGGCCGAGGCCGGCGGATCGCTCAAGGTCAGGAGTTCAAAACCAGCCTGATCAAGAGTGAGACCCCGTCTCTACTAAAAATAGAAATAAATTAATTGGCCAACTAAAAATATATAGAAAAAATTAGCCGGGCATGGTGGCGCATGCCTATAGTCCCAGCTACTCAGGAGGCTGAGGCAGAAGGATTGCTTGAGCCCAGGAGTTTGAGGTTGCTGTGAGCTAGGCTGACGCCACGGCACTCACTCTAGCCTGGGCAACAGAGTGAGACTCTGTCTCAAAAAAGAAAAAATAAAAAAAATAAAAAATAAATAAATAAAATGTCACAAACAGGAATGACTGTGACACTATGCAGTCAAGATAGGGGTCATGATGGGAGAAGTAACCCAATTCTGGAAAAATAAAAATATTTATGGATTGCTTTCTTTTTTTTAAATTAGGTACAGATATCCAAAAGAACTGATTTTTCAAATAACCATTTCACAGGGGAGTCAGAGAAGGCGGACCTAGCCCTCAACATACAAATTGAGATATCCCAGTGCAGCATGTTTCTTCCACCCCTCAACTTTCTATCCAACTAGAGGGTTGCTTTCTCATTCTTTCTCCCTCCAATTTCCAGCCCAGGCTTGCACATTCCCAGATCTTTCCCCAGAAGTCTCAGTCTCTCTTCTATTTCTTACTCCACCATTTATTCCCACTCCATCCAGCCTCCTTTTCATTTGTATGCTCCCAGCTAGACCCTCGGCGAACTAGAGGCCCTTCAGGGACTAAGCCCACCCTACGGAGACAGTCAAGGAATTATAAATGAGAACAAAATCCTTTTATAACTGTATTTCCAATTGTGCTCTGTTATCTTGTTATGTCCAATAACAGCTGTCTGTCCATGTTGTTAATATTTTGTTTTTTATTGATATATTCATCTTTCTTCACTGATTTGAAATGTCAACCTTATCACAAACTAAATTTCTATACACAGTAACATTTATGGGTATGTTCTTCTATCAACATCATATTATTTATATTATTGTACCTTTAATATCTATTTGAAAAGTCCTTTTTCAACAACAACAAAAAAAGTTTATTAAAATTTTGAAATTAAATAAAGACAAATATGTAACTGATTTTGAGACAAAGTATGCATATAAGCATGGGAAAATATTATAAAGGAAAAAAGTTTTTTGACTATATGATAATTTTTTAAAAATCTTATAAATAGCAAGAAAAAAATACCAAAAGTAATTTTTTAAATTTGTATAAATTCATGGAGTACAAGTGTAATTTTGTTACCTGCATAGATTGCATGGTGGTAAAGTTGGGCTGTTTAGATTTTAGAAGCTATTAATACAAAACTAGCATGTAATATGGGAACTTAATGGTAGGGACAAGTGCCTATACAAATTTTGTTGATTGAAATGGTTCTGATGCTGATTCATTTTGTCTTTCCTGGACTGACCTTATAAGTTACTTATAGTAACTTATAGTTACTAATATATAGTCTGTCTCACAGTGTTCCTTAAAGTCTTACTTTTAAATGACAGCTAGTCTGAAGATAAAATGGGGTAGAAGACCATATCTACAGAGCATCTAAAAAGATAAAAAACCCAGATAAAAATTTTAATAAGAAATGTGGAGATGTAGATGTGGAAAATTTTAAAATGCTCCTGAAGAAATCAATAACAGACCTGAATGAAAATACAGACATATCTTGTGTATCATGGCTAGGAAGGCTCAGCCTTAAGAAGATGTCGGTTCTCCTAGGTTAACTTTTTTTCTGGTGGTAAGATACACGTAACATAAAAGTTGCCATCTTAACTATTTTTAAGTGTATGGTTCAGTGGTGTTAACTACGTTCATAAGGTTGTGCAACCATCACCACTGTCCATCTCTAGAATTCTTTCATCTTGCAAAAGTGAAACTCTATACCCATTGAACAGTAACTTCCATATTCCCCTGGCCCCAGCTCCTGACATCACCGCTCTGCTTCCTGTCTCTTCGCTACTCTAGGCCCCTCACGTAAGTAGAATCGTACAGTGTTTGTCTTTTTGGGACTGGCTTACCATAACAGCCTCAACATTCATCCATGTTGTCGCATATTTCAGAATTTCCTTCCTCTTTAATCACTTCAGTCCGGCACTCACCAGCCACGAAACCTTGCCCACAGCCGGCACTCATAGTCCGCACGATAGTTTGTGCTGTGCATTGACGACGGATCCGTTTTGCTCTTGTGTGATGAGGAAAGCTTTAAAGCACTGAAAGCTTGTTTTACTTTACAGGCAGCTTTAGGAAAATAACTATAACTCCTACTAAGGACTTGGTAAAAGGTCACAGATTCGTAGTAACTTATTAGCTGAACCTACACACTGCAACTGCAGAGATAAAAGTAAAAGCTTTTGGCTGGCGACTAAAGTCAATGCTCGGCTGTGCACCTGCATATCACGGCTGTCGGCTAAAGTCGACGCTCACGTTCATCTGTGGCTGTCGACTATAGTCGACGCTGGGCTGTGCGCGTTCATCTGTGGCTGACGACTATAGTCGACGCTGGTACCGAAGTGGTTAAGGCTGAATAACTTTTAAATGTAGCATTATCCCAATAAAAATATCCGTATGTTAAGTTCATATGGAAAAATAAACAATAAAAACAGGCCAGGCACAGGTTCGTACCTGTAATCCTAGCACATTAAGAGTCTGAGGTGGGAGGATTGCTTGAGGCCAGGAGTTTGAGACCATTCTGGGCAACATAGTGAGACCCCGTCTGTACAAAAATATAAAAATTAGCTGGGCATGGTGGCCCATTCCTGTAGTCCCAGCTACTTGGAAGGCTGAGACAGGAGGATCACTTGAGCCCAGGAGTTTGAGGTTGCAGTGAGCTATGATGACACCACTGCACTCTAGCCCACACAACAGAGATCCTATCTCAAATAAATAAATAACATTAAAAAGCTCCAAAGTGTTGGAGTTCTACATAAAAGGTAGCTGTCATTTATCATGTATTCATTTATCCTCTCCTTACCTTATTCCAGATACTGCCTTGGAAACCAGGCAAGTATTGCTGTCCACTTTTTTATGTAAGTAGAACCTGAGGCCCAGAGAATTAAGTAAATTCCCACTTTAATATGCCAAGTACTGCAAATAATAAAATCAGGATTAGAATCTGGGTATACCTGATGCTTATGCCCTCCTCTCCTGCCTGATCCACAATTATGCTGTCTTCTTCCCCTCACAGAGCAAGAAAGATTTCTCTCTCTTGACTGTCCAATATTCTTAAGGAGATATTGCTGTAGAAATCAATCTGATAAAACTAAATGTGCTCTAGTGGTAATGGCTAATAAAGCTTTACTAATAGCCTATCATAATAGCTAAGGTTTACTGAGCACTCAGACTAGTCACTGAACAAAATGCCTTATTTATGCAATATTTCAATCTTTATATATTTAGGAAGTAGGCATTATTATTACTTTCATTTTGTGAGGACATTTAAGCTTAAAGGGTTAGATGTTCCCAGGTTACAGTTAGGATGTGGCAGAGGCTAGATGGAGCCAGCTAGCACATGTTGCACCTGGGTGCTTAGCCATAACACCACCCTGCACCCCTCATTCATACTTCCAAAGACACTCATGAATAAAGATAACAGTCTTGGAAAGCACAGATTTAATCACAAGAAATAAATCTGTGTTAGTAACCCTCTAGCCTCCAGCAGGGAAATATTTTGATGCATAAAGGAGTCTTCTTAGTACTTTTCCAGGTGTTCCAAATAGCTCACTTTCTCTTAGGCTGGTCTCAATTCCCCTGAAATCAGGCCTAAGTCTAATTCTTACAGTGAACAAAAATAACAACAACAACAACAACAACAAAAAAACTCCAGAACTTTATTTCCCCTTAGGTCTCAAGAGATTTACTGTTATATGTCTCCAAAGAAATCATATCCACAATACAGGCAAGTTACTTCCCTACAATATCTGGTCGGTAAGTTAGAACTTCCAGGGCCAGTGATTCATGTTTTTCAGCCCCAAACTATTTCTTCCAGCACTAACTTTCTAAGTGTAGTGTTCCCTATTGGTTAGGGAGGGGATGTTGAAATAACACTAGACAAGCATTTTCTCAAGAATGTTGCAGGAATCTTTAATTCCATAAAATTCTCTGTTCCCTCCCCAAAGCAAGAGGGAGTTAAATCATTTGAGAAAGAGCATCTAACCTGGGATATATTTTCTTTCCTTCTCTTCTATAGGCGAGGAAGTGGACTGTTGATATACACCTGCTAAATTTCCCCTTATTTTCCCTCTTGAATGGACCTGACCTGAAATGTTCAGAAAAACACAGTCTTAAAGAGGAACCATAACATGAAATGAAAGAACAGCACACAAAACAAATTCGCACTTTGGATCAACAAACCTATATGAAATGCCTGCTTTGTACTGGAAAGAGAGAGAGGAATAAGACTTTATCCCCAGGCTTGAGTTGTTCAAGGAATATGAAGAGAGGTAAAATAATAATTATGTATTAATGAGACAAAATTTTTTAAAGCCCAAAGAGCACCATGGAACAAAGCAGCAGTGTTTTATATTGGAGTGTGCATGCCCCGGGGGAAGCAAGAAGTTCTAAGGGTATGTGAATGTGGACAGTTAAGAGAACATTTGGACACATTTTCTCTCTAAGCCTTTGCTTTGTCATCTGTTATAAAAAAAAGAAAGAAAGAAAGAAACAAAGAAAATGAAGAGTATTTACTTCATAGAGCTGTTTTAAAAATTAAACAAGATAAGCCATGCAAAGCATTTCCCACAGTGCCTAGCTTACAATAAATATTAATAAATATTAGCTATTTTTATGATTATGTCTACCACTTAAATGTGATCCTATAATCCTCTGTTTAAAATCCATGAGTTGTTCCCTTTTGCCTTCAGTCTAAAAATCCACACTTGCTGTTATCTGAAGCCCTTCCCAGCCTTGTGGTTTAGTGGCAATATCTACCATCTCACTCCCCAGAATAGAAACAAGAGTAGTCATAATAAAGTATCAGCACAAGCAAGGTAAATGCCACAAGTAATGCCACTACACTAAAGGGCCTAGTGGCCTCCTCTGAGTTCAGGGGAAACCCAGGAAATCTATGCACACACCCAGCACTGCCCCCAGTCACTCTGCCATCCTAACCCAAGCCTGTCCCCACCACCACTCTGCTGTCCCAGGCCCAGCCCACCCCCAGTTTGTGCAATGTAGTTTGTGCCCTACATTGTCAGATATTTGATGGATTTGTTTTTAAATGATGCAGGAAAGAGTTGACATACTCCAATCCTGTAATGACAAGTGTTTATTGAGGGATAGTCAGTATAGTCAGTGAAATACAAGCAGGGAAGTTCACAAATGATTGTGAAATATGTGGTTAGAATTGCCTCAATCAAAATATCTTTAAGTTTCATTTTACTGCTTTTTTTTTTTTCTATTTCATTTTACAACACTATTTATGGGAGGAGTTGTGGATGGGGGTGGGAGACTTTGGAGAGACAGCCATTATCATTAGTCTCATCCTATTTTTCAATGATACCTACCCAATCTCTCCTCTTTCCTCCGGGAGGGGGCTAACTGCTCTGTCTCACAGGTGGCTACAAGGCCTGGAATTGAATACTTGTAATGTCCCTGATCCTGAGCACAGCTTTCTATGTGTGTGGTCAGATACAGGGATGTGTATGTTTTTGTATGCAGGAAGGGGTTGAAAGGGGAAGATAAGCAGACTAATTATCTCTGTCCCGACAAACTTAATATCTCACCCATGACATCCAGAGGATGACAACAGAAGGGGAGAAGGAGAAGACACATTTCATATATGTCTTAGGAGTCTGATCTAAAGGAATTAATGACTGATTAAATAAGACAGATGAAAGCAAAGGAGATATCTAGGAATTTACCCATATTTCTAACTTTAGCAACTAAATGGATTGCTATAGCACTCACCGAGACAGGAGTTATGAGGTCAGTTGTTTAACATTTAGACTTGAAGGCCCCACGAGATAGTTAAGTGGAGGGAGATGTTTGGTAGGCAGCTAAATACATGGGCAGGAGCAGGGCAGAAGAGAAATGAGGCTGGAGGTATAGATAAGGTTGTCATTAGAGCTACTGCTAGAGATGAGCTTGCTCAGGTAGAGAAGATAGTGTTAGGGAAAGAACAAAGAAAGACACCTAGGAAATTGCATCACTTAAAGGTAAGAAACCACAGAAGAACAGACAGAGGGTTAGAATGAAAACCAGAGAGGCTATTGTCTGAGTAACTAATGAAAGAATAGTTTTTTAAAAAGAGGACATGGTTAACTGAGTCACACATAAAAGAGGTCACAAATAGGATTCATCCAGTCAGTCAGCCACTGATTCATTCATTCAACAGCCATTGAATGTCTGATCTGTGCCATAAACTGTTCCAGATGCTGAGGACAGGTAAATATGAAACAATCTTGTTCCCCTTGAATTTAGTTCATTGAGTGAGACAGAAAAGAAAATAGGCAACTACAATATAAAATGTGATAAGTAAGTGAGAGTGCTATGAGCTGACATGGGAGCATGAGTGGGCCTTAGGGACAGCAGTTTCAGTGGGGTGCCAAGGGCAGGTACAAGCTCATGCAGAGTTTGCACTCGAGGAACTTGGTTCTGAGCAAATAAGAGACCCAGGGCAATAATCACAGATGGATGTGGTGGGGCAAGGTGATCTTCTCAAAGATAGAAAGATAGAAACAACTTGAGTTTAATCCTGGAAAGGGAGAGATTGAAAAGGATAAAAAGGGATTCACTGATCTACAGGTTTCTCCAGGAGAACAAGGAAGGAGGGAAGGCAGTCATGGGGTAGGGTGTAGGAGGTAGAATTCAAAGTACAGGTGGACAAATGAGCTTTGGGGAGAAGGAAAACTGTCTGTCATAGAGATCACTATCAAGAAGAAGAGAATGGATGGATGGATGGATGGATGGATATGTGGATGGATGGACAAATGCATGAATACATGAATGGGTAGCTAGAGATGCATGTAGATAATCTTTGGAACCAGAATGATAGATTTTCAAGTACTAGAAATTATCGACTAGCAAATAGCATTATTAGTATCATATTTCCCTCTACTCATACAAAAAAAAAAGTGAGTAAATGGATTCACTTGAATGAACAACCTCAAAGACCTTTCAAAGAATCCGGTAGACTTTGCTGGAAATACTTTAATCAGCAGGCTGAGACGTGGGAACTGGGCTTACGGGGCTCTGCTGGGAAGTACTCGGCTGCCTGGGCCACAGCCCTCCACGGGAGGGGGCTTTCTCATGTCAGCAGCTGTGAGACACTGTGATCTGTGAAAGGTCACCAGGGCGTGAGGAAGCAATACATCCATTTCCTCCCCACACGCTTCCTCTGCAACTCGAGCTCTCAGGCTTCTGCCCCAACTGCTTCATTGAAACTTGTACCTTGAAGGTCACCAATGACATCTTTATTGCTAATTCAAATGGCCTTTTCTTCCACCCCATTCTCATCTTCCCTTGTGGTCTATTCTCTATCAAAGTCATTTCAGTGATAGTTGACAAAGTTGACCTCTTTTTGAAGCTCTGTCTCTTCCCCTAGCTTCCATGACACTGCACTCCTGTGATTCCCCTCCTACTTTTGAGTAAAGGGTAACTCCTAGAGTATGGAAAAATAAAGTTGGTAGTACAGTTGAGAAAGGCAGGGGTTAGAAGTGCCAACCCAAGATGCAATTGGAGTATAACTTTTGACTCCCCCAAAACTTAACTACTAGTAGCCTACTGTTTGTTGGAAGCCTTACTGATAACATAACCAGCTGATTAACACATATTTTGTATGTTACATGTATTATGTACTGTATTCTACAATACAGTAGAATTCTACAATACAAGAAGAAGAGGAGAGGTTGGTCTTGCTGTCTCAGGGGTGGCAGAGGTGGAAGAAAATCTGCATGTGAGTGGACCTGCAGAGTTCAGACCTGTGTTGTTCAAGGGTCAATTGTATAACTCAGTGAGGGATGAATTTGTGCTAGTTTTGCACAGTTCTTACAATAGCCGTATAGCCCGGCAAAATCTGACCACCTCTCCTGCTAACCTCCACTCACCCACTGACTCCACCCAGCCATACTGCCTTTCCTACTGTCCCAGAAACATGCCAGGCACACTGTTGCCTTTGCTAGTTCCTCTGGCTGGCGTGCTCTTCCCTCTGACATCCTCATAACTAACCCCTCCACCTCTGTAGCGTGTCTCTACTACATCAGCTGAGAACATTCAATTCTGTTCTAAAAGATGAGAAAAACAAAAGGGTTAGATAAAACACCTAAGATATGTTAAAAATAGTAAAAGTGTCCCATAAGACATGTTAAAGATAGATGTGATAAATGAAATATATGATTTTTAAAAACACAGAATAATCAAGAGTGTTATCTCTATAAAGAAAGGGATGAATGGGACAAATAGTAAGGTGTGGATCATGCCTCCTCTAAGTTGACAGCTGTGTCATCCCAAACTGACCACACATTGGTGATATGTATTGTGATCCTTACTCTGGCTCTATATGTGTTCTGCCCAAGAGAACTGGAAAAGGCTCACAGCTGCTCAACAGGATACTAAGGTATGAGCCTCGGCTATTGCCAAGAGTACTTGGCCTTGAGTTTCTCTGATAGAACAAGTGCACACAGCCCCCAGCACCTCTGTCTGTGAGCAAGTCTGGAAGGCAGCTATGCTCACCACTATACCACCAACGCCGGCACGCAAGTCTGGTCCTTATAATGCGACTATCATTGGGGGAGTTGGGGGAGGGGGAGAGAGAGAGAGGAGCTTATTAACAAGGTATAAGCCAGGATTCACACCGTGTGGGTCTTCTACATGCTTATGCCTATCATAAGTGTATTAGCCTATGCCATTTCTTTCCTGTTGCTTCTCACCATGGCTTTTAGGTTGATCTGACAATCTGTATGGTTTGAGCATCTTCATTTGTCTATGAGCCTCTCTGTTCCATAACAGAACAGCTTGCCTAGTTCTGGGAGGTTCCCATTGCATCGAGGTAATTTCCCACAACCTTCTTTAAGTCTACTTAAATGTCACCTTCTCAATGAGGCCTGTGCTTCATACGCTTCTTAAAATTGCAGTCCCCCATCACCAGCCCTCTCACTCCACTCTGTGGTTTTCTCCTGAGCAGACAGCATTTTCCAACATATGTATTACAATTTACCTATTTATTATGTTCATTGCTTATTTGTCTGTCTCCCCCATGACATGATAAACTCCTCAGGTTTGTCTGTTTTATTCAGTGAAGCTCACATTCTTAGAACAGAGCCTGGAACATTGCAGGCACTCACAAATATGTGTTGTTGCATTGCGTCGTCACAAACCACGCCTGAGTAAAGGAAATGGCACAGGGCTGGGGTGCTCACAGTTTACAAAGACATGAAAGACAACATCAACTGCAGTGTTGGGCAACAACAGTGATGAAAAGTTTAAAATGCGTAGCCACAGGAAAAGGCTAAACAAACCCAGGGGAATTTCAGTAGAAAAGACAGGAATAACAGGAAAAGCTAATAACAATCTTAGATAGAGGGGGAAATATTGAACAGAGGATTAGCTCTTGTCTCTCATTTCTAGAGGACTATTAGAAGAAATAGCAGGTTTTTTATTGGTATTATCAGATTAATTTTTTGAAATATACTCCTTTCTACAGTTATGATTGCAAATTCCACTGCTTCTAGGGGCTAAGTAAATAATTAAGTGAAGCAAGAGGAGGGTAAAAGAATAGGGCATGGCATGGTCTTTGGCGAACTGGAGAACCCAGACCCCATTAATGACACAACTCTTCCTTGGCTTCAGCCAAGAGTTAAGGTACTGGAATGTAGGCCTAATATTGCCACATCTTATTGTTCAAGAATGTTCATAAGTCCAAATTCTTTTTTCCCCCAAATTTTCCAATTTGTAAAACTCTGAGCTAAGCAATACTTATCATCTTGTCCTGTCAGTTTATTACATCTGGATTATTCTCAAGGCCTTCCCCCGTAGGTTACCAGCCTCTCTTTCTAACCTGCATGACCTTCCTTCCCAGCATGGGTCTTTGTCTCCTTTTAGCTGAATCTAGCTGTCTCAGTTCTGGCTGCTATAACAAATTATAGCAGACCAGGTGGCTTCAAAACAAACATTTATTTCTTGAAATTTTGGAGGTTGAGAAGTCTGAGATCAAGGTGCCAATAGATCTGGTGTCTGGCGAGGGCCTCTTTCTAGTATATAGATGGCAGCCTCCTCATTGTGTCCTCATATGGCAGAGACAGAGGGGTTAACTGTCTTCCTCTTCTTGTAAGAACACCAATCCTATCATAGGGACTCTGCCTTCATGACCTAACTACTTCCCAAATGCCCCACCTCCCAAGACCGTTACATTAGGGCTATGATTTCAAAATATGAATTTTGGGGAGACACAAACACATAACACTACCTCATTCTGGCAATACCTTGATTCGGTCCCACTGATCCATTGAAGATTTTCCCCTCTATGAAATAGAATCTACCCCATCCCATCTCTCTAATTCTCCATTCTTTAAAGACATTCAGATCAAGTCCCAGCACATCCTCACAATTTCTCAGACCACTCTCATCTACAGCAATGCATCTTATAATTTTTAAGGCTTTTGGATTAAATCATCTATTGCCTTATGACATGAGACAACATTCCCATCCAAATGCTAACCAGGGCCGACCCTACTTAGCTTCCGAGATCAGACGAGATTGGGTGCATTCAGGGTGGTATGGCCATAGACGAGACAACATTCCTATGCACGTGCATGGTTCTCCCAACTAGATTATAAAATCCTCAGCTGTTAGTGTCCAGTGTTAGAGCACACACAGCCCTCCATGTTGATCTTAGATCCGATTTTATTTTTATTTATTTATATTTTTTGAGACAAAGTCTCACTCTTGCCTGGGCTAGAGTGCTGTGGCATCAGCCTAGCTCACAGCAACCTCAAACTCCTGGGCTCAAGCAATCTTTCTGCCTCAGCCTCCCGAGTAGCTGGGACTACAGGCATGCGCCACCATACCCGGCTAATTTTTTCTATATATTTTTAGTTGTCCAGCTAATTTCTTTCTGTTTTTTAGGAGAGACGGGGTCTCCCTCTTGCTCAGGCTGTCTGGAACTCCTGAGCTCAAACAATCTGCCCGCCTTGGCCTCCCAGAGTGCTAGGATTACAGGCGTGAGCCACTGTGTCCGGCCTAGATCCGGTTTTAATCTGGCCTTTTCCACCTACTATTAATGTAACATCAAGCTACTGATGGAACTTCTCTCAGTCTCATTTTCTCCATTTATAAAATGCAAGTAATATTTCTTCATAGAGATGATGCAAAGTTTAAATGAGATGAATAGAAAATAGACATGTCAATAATAGAAAAAGTGTTTGGCAATTAACAGTGTTGTTTTTATTTCTATAGAAACTCTTTTTCCTGCTTTGTATCCCCTACAGTGTCCAGTGTATGTTTTTGCCCAACAGAACATTCATGATAAATATTTGTTGATTTTTGTTTCATACGGAGAACATTATCTTGGCTATAGTAAGGGCATTTTATGCCTGGAATTGATACTTGTAAACCTCTAATGGAGATTTGAAGAACACGTATTTCCCTGATGTTTCAGTAAGAATTTTGCCCATGAACAGAACAGTATTGTTAGGTCGATGGCAAGAGTATCCAGGTATCCTAGGGACAAAAGTGGGTGCCTTGCCTTGGTGCTGCCTCAAGCAACTGCCCCACCTGGGAAGAAGGACAAGGGTGGGCCCCAGGCCCCTGTCTTGATGCCGCTCCACCTTAATCCTGTCCTGAATGACTGCCATACATGGGGGAGGAGGGAACGCCCTACCACTCTACCAATCAGAACTTAGCACGCCAACTGCAAAAGAATGCAGAAGGCTCTCTAGCCCACGGGCCAAGCAGCATAGGTACCATAGAGTCTGGAAGGTGACTTAGGACAACCTAAGGCTAATTATCATGTCATTAGCTTAAACCTACATTGTGGTTCACCCCAACAATGGGCTTTCAGAGAGGCTCATGGGAGATCCACATGCACAGTAAGACTCAGGCCGTGTAACTCCCAACTGTCCATCAAAGTGGTTCCATGATGACGTCTGAACCATGGGAAAGTCCCTATCCCCACAGTATAAAACAAGACCTAGACCATAACCAAGGTCTCTTTTGCTAGACAGGAGATCTGTCATTATCTGTGGCGAATGTATCTTGCCCTGTAAACCTATATCTTGCTCTTGCTCTGTAATCCTATCTTGCTCCCCGCTTAATAAAGTCACCTCATGCTTGCCTTACTTTGGTATGTCTGGTCATTCTTAGGCCAAGAGCACACCAAGAACTGAGAGCACAGAATGAGATTGCCAAACCCAACATATTTGGTGCCGTGACTCTGATGTTTCTATATGGGTGAGCCAGCTCGCCTTTTTCCATAAAAACACTCTTGCTTTGGATCTTCCTGCCTCCCAGCCAGCGCTGGAGGGGGCACTGGAGCTTGCTTTCACTTTCCACCCTCGCCATTTCGCAGACTGCACAGTTGAGTTCTCCGCTAAGCCCAGGTGTGGGATAAGGGGTTGGGGACGTGTGCCTTGTGGTAGGGGAGAAGTCTTTCATTTTGTTTCACTTTAGGGAAGAGGGCTCTGCGCTGTAACTTTTGCATTTCCGGGCATCACGTTAGTTTTGGCAATGTACTTTTCTTTCCGATCTGATGGGTACTTGCAGCCCCTTCCCAAGTTAAGGCTAAACAATGTTTCCTTCTCCAGTTTTGTCAGCACTAAGCCAGCTGGTGCCCAGCTCACTCGCTTACAGTGAAATTTTATGCCTGGGAATAAGGAATGTGGGACTTGTTCAGTGCCTTTCAGGACCAGCGTCTTTATACAGCCCCTGGACACCCTAGACATGAACAGATCTGGGCTACCTTAAGGCATCACTTTAGCATTTATCCCTGCCATGTCTCTCCCAGGTGGGGCACAGTTAAACACTTACACCCCTTCGTCTTATCGGGCCCTTCTCCTTCACCCTCACGCTACTTCTTTCACTCCATCCCAGGAAGTGTCTTCCTTATCATGGCTGGCCACGCAACCGCTGGTGTTTTTACAAATGAACCAAGTCGTTATACCAACTGATATCCTCGTCCTGGTGCTTAAAAATGAGACTCTTAGGTTTGAGGGGTCATGCACAGCCCCTCTTCCTAGAAATCGGAAAAGAGATGTCTGGACCGGTACTTTGGCCTCATGACCTGGGTTGTTACCTGGGGACCCCCAGCTCTAACAGACCCCAGCAGATCTCTTTTCCCTCCTTGTTCCTCAGTCACATGGCCCAGGTTATTACCTGGGGACAACCAGCTCTAACAGACCCCAGCTGGCAAAGTCTCTCCTTTCCCCACCTTTGTATTTCCCTCCTTACTTTCTAGATGAGTGTACAGAAATCAAAATCCCTCCTAACACCCCTTTGGGGTGCATTCTCTCACACTGGGACAAGTTTGATCCAGACATCCTGAAGAAGAAACATTTAGTCTTCTGCACAACTGCCTGGCCACAGTACAAGCTGGACAGCAGAGAAGAGTGGCCACCACATGGGACTCTAAATCACCCCACCATGTTACAATTGGACCTCTTTTGCAAAAGAGGAGGAAAATGGGCTGAAATATCGTATGTATAGACTTTATTTTACTTACGGGAAAATCCTCAGTGGTGCAAGGGGTGTTTAGAGCCAAGTAAGACCATGGTGTCAAAGATCCTCCACAGGTTCCCGCCTGTTCTGAGCTGCCCCAATACCCAGGGAGGCCTAAAGGGGGCCCCACAAAGGGGGAGGTGGTGCGGTGTGTACCTCCAACAGGGGGAAAAGGGACTCGGCTCCTACCCTTGGTGGCAGCAGCGGGGGAGTTTGGACCAATCCTGGTTCCATGATCCCTTTAATTTAGCAGAATTTAAACAAATAAAACAGGATCTGGGAAGCTACACCGATCACCCTGATTAGTATGTAGAGACATTCCAGCATTTGTGTCTAGCCGATGACTTGGCTTGGAAAGATGTACACGTTATTCTAAGCCAGACTTTAAATGATTTTGAGAAATCCAGAGTGTTAACAGAGGCACAAAAGTTTGCCATCGGATTACACCTTGCAGATCCTAGATATCCAGTGGGTGAAACAGTAGTGCCCATGACTAGCCCAGGGTGGAATAATAATTCCTCAGAAGGGAGGTGGGAGAGAGGACACTTAGTACAAACTTAAGGGCAGTCAGTGAGGTGGTGGTGACTTTGCACCCAACCCTTGTATGTTACTGGGCAGCATTCCCCCAGAGACCACTCATTACAGCACGTTGGACCTAAAGGACACTTTCTTTTGCATTCCTCTCCACCCTGACTGCCAAAATTTATCTGCTTTTGAATGGACACCCCTCCCTACATGGCACACCCCACCAATTAACATGGACGGTGTTTCCACAAGGGTTCCGGGACAGCCCTCATCCTTTTGGCCAGGCCTTGGGAAAAGATCTAGACAACCTCTGACCCCCCTGGGGTATAGTGCTTCAGTATGTCAGTGACCTACTGACCTGCTCCCTGAGGCGCTGGAACACAGCATTCGAGTCCTGCAATTCCTGTCTGACAAGAGGTTCGGGGTGTCCCATCCCAAAGCCCAACTGGCTCAACCTAAGGTGACCTACCTGGGCCTTGTTCTTGCCCCGGGAAAATGAGAGCTGTCCCTAGAGCACATCCAGGCCATAGTTCACCCACCTAAACCCACCACTCAGACCCTTCTGTGCTCTATTCTAAGGCTTACTAGGTTTTGCTGAATTTGGATCTCAATCCAAAAAGTTACATTTGGCTAAATTTCCCCAGGCTCCAGTGTTTCAGAATTCCCTTGCTTCTCTTAGGAGCCAGTTTTGTTGGGGACATCCACAACAGGACATTAATCCCCGGGTGGGCCCGACTAAGGAAAACATCCTGCCCCACCCTTTGGCACACAACCGAGGCAGCATTACATTCAGCCAGGAGCGGGGCTCCCTAATCCTGGAAAAGATCAATTCCTCATTTGCTCACCCCTTAACCGATCCCTACTCAGAGCCACGTTAGCAGCTCAAGGAGCTGAATGGCATGGTGCCAAATTCCAGGGAAGAGGACCTCATGCCACTAGCCAATCAGCTCCTGTCCTATTAGCCCAAGTTGAGTTCATCACTCAATCCCTCCAGAGCAGGGCTATACTGGGTGTATGGAACCTGAGCATACTGGGTGCTACCCCCTTACTGTAGAGGCCACTGCTCCCTGGGCCTAGTGTATCCAGATATTCAAATTGCCCAGCATTCAGCCATCTTGCTTTTCCCGCTGCATGGCGGGGCTGCCTACACACGCAGGCACTTCCCTTAATTCCCCTTTTTGCCTTTATGGGAACAGCCGCCGCCTCCGGAGCAGTCACAGGAGGCACATGCCTGGCCTACGACAGTCCAGAGGCAGCGCGAGGCTTGGTAAAAACGAGCTGTGTGTTCGCCCTCTTACAGGGACAGTTGGATTCACTGACGGGGGTCGCCTTACAAAAGAGGTGGACCCTCAATCTTCTCACTGCAGCAGAAGGAGGCACTTGCTTGTTCTTAAAAGAACAGTGCTGCTTCTATGTTAACAAGTCAGGACGGGTTCAGGACAACATCAGTGCCATCCTAGCATCCGCCTCCAATCTCCAGGCACGAATCGAGACCTCTAGACCCTAATGGATGTCCTTGGAAATTCCCTTGGTCACCCGAATACTCTGCATTCTGGGAATTCTTATATTGGGACCCATCCTCAAAAATTTTCTAAGTAAATGTATTTCATCCTGTTTAGAGGCCATCAAGCTACAAATGGTCCTACATTTTCTGCCAGCCCCAGTGCCTACCTCTTCCTAACATTTACAATTACAACAGTTTACCGAGAGCATACACCTAAGTCCCCTGGAGAGACCCCCAGAGAACCGGCAAGAGGCCACCCCGATAGGGATCATCACCCCCACTCAGCAAGAAGCAGTCAGGTGAGCGATGCCCCTACCCAGTGATTTGGGTCTCTAGAATAGAGAGTGGGGACATGTTAGGTACACAGCCAGGGATCTCCAGCCCTTCCTGGGGACAAGGCGGGTGACTACCACACCTGGGGGAGGAGGGAACGCCCCGCGAATCTGCCAATCAGAACTTACATGCCAACTGTAAAAGAATGCAGAGGATTCTTTAGCCCGCAGGCCAAGCAGCACAGGTACAATAGAGGCCAGGTGACCTAGAACAACCAAAGTCCAGTTATCATCTCATTAGCTTAAATCTACATTGGGGTTCACCCCCCTAAATTGGCTTTCAGAGAGGCTCATGGGAGATCTGCATGTGCAATTTGCATGCACAGTAAGACTCAGGACATATAGCTCCCAACTGTCCGTCAAAGTGGTTCCATGATGACATCTGAACCACGGGGAGGGCCCAATCCAGACACTATAACACAAGACCCAGACCATATCCAAGGCCTTTTTTGTTATAAGAGGCCCGTTCGACATTCTGTGGCAAACCTATCTTGCTCTTGCTCTGTAAACCTGTCTTTCTCTTCTCAATAAACCGTGTTTCATACTTACCCTGCTTTCGGTGTGTCTGGTCATTCTTCGGCCAAGAGCACACCAAGAACCAAGAGCAGACAAGATTACCGACCCCGAACCCGACAGTATGACAAAGAAAACTTGGATTTCCTTCATTCCTGTAATTAGAGTTTATCTAAAACAGTGGTTCTCAAATGAGGGGGCGGGAAGGGAACGGTTTGCTCCTCAGAGGATATTTGGCAATGTGTGGAGACATTTTTAAATGTCACAACTGGGGGATGTTACTGGCATCTAGTGCATAGAGGCCAGTGATTCTGTAAATATCCTACAATGGGAAAAAACAGCCCCCTGAAAAAGAATTATCTGGCCCAAAATGTCATTACTGCCGAAATGAAAAACCTGATGTAAGACTCAACGCCTGAGGTGATCACCATTCCTGAGATCCCTCCCACCCTGGAACTCTGCGAAGCCAAATTAACTAGACGGAGCAGAGAGCAGGTCACTGAGAGGGGTACGGCTGGCCAAGGTAGTGGTGGTTTGGCGAATCAAAGAGCCAACTCTGGAAGAATTCTCAGCTCACAGACTTTTAGGAGCGCTGAGCTGGGGGCCTTTCATTTTTATCACAGGAAGGCATTGCTGTCAATGTGTGTCTGAGTTTATTCTCTTCTTGAATAATTTCTCTTATTTCCCCACGCAATGAAACATGGAAACGAATGTGAATAACCTCTTTGAAGGCTATTGAATAAAATCAGTTTTGAGTACAAGCTAATAATTATGCTAATGGAAGACTTACTTAAAGGGACTAGAAACCTTTGTAAATGTAAATTCATTCTCATAGTTTCCCAAAGAGACAAAAGCTTTTTATAAGAAGGTCAAATATCTATCTTATACTCACACATCTAGGCTGTGAATAAATGTGGTTATAGCACTGGTTTCCTCTCTCGGAAATTTCCTACATCAGCAGCTTGGTTATTTTCTTTTTCTTTAGCTAAATATAATCTAGTTGAATATGAATTTTTTTTCTTTTACTTTCTTTTTTAAGTTCCTTCCCTCCCTCAATTCCTCCCTCCCACTTTCTTTCCTTCCTTCCTTCCTTTCTTTGTTACTTTCTTCCATACTTTATCCCTTCATATTTTTCCAATGATAGGAACAAGAAGAAAAATTCTGTCATATTTGGGTCCAGTCCTCTGTTTCTACCTGAGCGCTAGAAAAAGAAAATGATCTACTTTTATAGCATCATGCTGCCATCTTGTGGCCAATTGAGATATCCAGGTAGTCAAAGAAACAGAGAATTCAGAATTACTTAAATGCCTGAAAATGCAGAGCCTTGCAATTGGGGCCTCCAGTTAAACAAGTGTCAATGTTATTTCACTTCATAATTTAAGTCCCAGAGCCTGAAGCTACATGTCTCCTTCCCCCAAAGCCTGTGATTTCTCCCAGGAAGGAGACATACTTTGTTTTCAAACTGAGTATAAAAAATCTGAGTATAGAACAGATCTTTTACGTAGGCCTATGGCGTGTTTGAAGTCCTTAGAAAGAACTTCTGAGGTCTTAAGTGTTCAGAATTATTCTTGCTCAAGTCACCCCTATAAATTCAAGATCTACTGTATTGACCTAAGGGAAGTATTCAGTTAAACCATGATGTTGATGTTTACTTAGGTGACACACCAAAAGGCAAACGCTTTGGGAAAGACAGAAAACAACACAAAAAGGTTAGAGTGATACTTATAGAGGTTAAAATAGTATTTTCTCAATGAGACAATACAAATATCTATTCCCATCTTGTAGCAGGGGAGTATCCTCCCAAAATACAAAGTCGATATTTAATGAAAGTTCTCAACCGTCTGGGTACCTCGGCTGATGCCAGAGCTCTAACCCAGCAGGTCCAAAATGGGATTCGGGCATGCATTTCCTCATTTCCAGACCCCACACAGCACCACACGTATGCACGTGCATACATGTGCCCACACACACAGAAAATGGCGCTACCGCTACCCGGCTCCTCAAAGCAAAACTCGGTGAGGCCTGCCTGAAAGCCCCCTCTTTCATCCTACAGCCTGTCACCAAGTCCCTTTGTGTTTGCCTGTTATTACTCCTCCATCCTGTCCCCTTCCTCCCAGCCTCACTGCTACAAGCCTAGTCCAAGCCACCATCATCACTGATCCAGGTTAATAAAGGAACCTCCCTTCACACCCACGTGCACACGCACAGTGTGGTCTCTACACTGCAGCAAGAATATCCCTTTAAAATGCAGATCTAATCATGTTACTAGCTTTGAAGTCCTTCATTGACCTCCCTAGTCTTTAGATTAAAGTCCAAAATTCCTACCCAGGAGCTGAGTCCTGTCCACTTCCCCATCCCTTAAGCCTCATCCACATTTGCATTCTGTAGGTTCTTCAGAGCACGGTGCGTTCTCTCTCTAAGCTGATTTCCCTTTCTGTACACGCCTCTGATTCTCCTTTTGTAACAAGTGTCTCGCTGATAAATAGGTTTTTAATCTCTATTTTCCCTGTTACAAGAGGGTAGGGGCTTTGGACATTTTGCTGGCTACACACTTAATGCTCAGGAACATTGATTTAAACTACCCCTGTGCATGGTTTTGAGCCACAGTGAGAGAAGACAGAGTATTAGAGTGAGAAAGAGCATGGCACATGCCCGTTTCCAGACGAGAAGTAGGCCCAGGGAGCCTGGGGAACTTGCTGAAGGCCCCCAGCGTGTCTAAGAGCAGACCTGGAATTGGAATCCAGCCATTCCAACAGCCAACTCCGAGAACCCTGTGCAGTGTAAGGAGAAGAGGGGAGCGTGAGCCTCCCTGGGTGCACATACCGAATCGACAAGGGCTGGGGAACGGGCGGGCTTTCATCAGCATGAAGCACCTGCAGTCTCCCTTTGCTCTGGTTTTGTACTCTGAGCTCTGGGGCTCTTTGTTTAGAAACTGTAAACAGTTCAATTATGTGACTGTGGTTTTAGAAGGGCCATTACAGAGTGACTCCGATGTGCTCTGGAGAAAGGAAAGGGAAAGGCAACTATTGTTTATGTTTCCAGAAGTTACAGCAACCCTAAAAAACATCTGTTATTCTCCCCAACCCAAAGATGAGAAATTTTGGTCCCAAGTGGTCAAGAAACTTGACCAAGGGCCCTGTGAGAAAATGAGCCTCAGTGATAAGTCCATGGTGACGCTGATCTCGATTCTGGGGAAGGGGTATGTCCGACCTCAGCACTGGAACAAGGTGCTCGTAGGAGACCCTGGGGGATGGGGAGCATCCTGTTATCACTGCTAGATTCATCCTTGGGCATTCACCAATGGCGGGAGTTTCCTTTCCCCATTACAGGCAGGGGCACAAACTAAAATGTGAACCAAAGTTATAGAAACTCGTGCTGGGATCCTAGAAGCTCTGCACTGTGTAATGTTAGTTATCTGTTATATTTGTTATTCTTCTTACATACCTGTGATAAGCAATAAATCCTTTGACATCAAAAGGACGTAAGGATTTGTCTTCCACGATGGCTAGAACGGGAGGGGACAGAAGAGGGAGCGCAGGGTCCTGGCCCTCGGGGACAGTAGGAGCAGGAAAGCAGGCTGAGTCACCCCAGCCTGCCATAAAGGGAGAAGAAAAGAACCACAGGTGTGTGCCTGGAAAGAGCCCGTGCTGAGTAAGAAGCAGAAAAGCTGTACAAAGCCCTCTGACAGGTGTGGGGCTGGGGAGGGAGGGGCTGCGGTTCACACCTGGGTGGGAACAGCTAATAAACCTCTCAAAAGCTTTTTCCCATGGAGGGAGGGTGGGTGGGTGCTGGGTTTGCTGTGTGAGCGGTGGGTGCACTGACTGCGAGGGGCGGAGTGATGGGAGAGCACGATTGCTCCTGCTCAGGGCCCCGTGGACAGTCATCTGAGGATCTGATAAATTTGCAGATCGCTCACTCTTCCTCTCCGAAACCGATGCTTGGCGGTCTCCGGACCCGGCAACCCGCACGGAGGTAAGCGGTCATCAAAGGCCATGGGCTGTATTTCACGGTTACTCTTGCAGCCTTTGTGTCGTGTTCATCTGGGTTGCATTTATGAGACACCGTACATTTAAGGGAAATCCCTTTGGAGGCATTCCAGCATCCACCTTTCTGCCACACCACCCCGCGGGGAGGAATCAGAGCTGTGTCCCACGCCACTCGGCCTCTGCTCCTTAGATACGTTCCTTTGCACCCACCATGGGTGTCTGCGCCACGTTCTCCCTTCCTCACACTTGCCTGGCAAAACCCAACCCTGGTTAAATCCAGCTCTCTGTCACTCCGCACATGCACCCCTGCAGCTGCACATGGCAAGAAAAACCACCAAACTGCAACAACTGGTCTCATTTTGAATTCCTGGCAACCAGCGTCTGAGGTTCTCTTAGGCCCATAGTAGCAGCTCTACGCTGTCACCTCCACATCCTCCCCCCAACCTGTGTCTGTGCCTGATACTCCGCCTTTCCTCCAGAACTCTGGATGAACAGCCCAGGAACTAATAAATCTGAGGCCACTTTGTACATTCTGTCCCTTCCCTTTTCACCTACTCAAGAATGCCACTATCCCCTTTATCTCATGCGTCATTAACTTCCCCCTCCGCTGGATCAGTGCCATCTGAATACAGACGTGCTATAATAGCCTCCCTGTCACCCGCCCACAGGCACCCCACACCCACAGCCCTTCTGAAACCCACTTTCCCTCCAGCTTGTATCCCGTTTCTTTTAGAGCAAAACTCCCCAAAAGAGGTTTTAACACTTTGTGATTTCCACTTCCCCGCCTCTTCTGCTCCCTGTAACCCACATCAGTCAGGCTCTTGCCTGACTGTTCCCCTGAGACAGCTCTGGCCAAAGTTGCCAACTTCCACAATGCTAAGCTCAACGGCCGGTTCACAGTCATCTTCCTGCATCTACCAGCAGCAGCTGTTTGTTGGTCATTCTGCCTTCTCGAAGCACTTATGTCACTTGGCTTATAGGTCGTGACTTCTGGGATCCTCTTATTTCTCCTCTGAACTCACTGGCCCCTCCTTCTTAGTGTTCTCTGAGGTGCATCTGCATGCACCTGACCTCTGGATGTTGGAGTGGCCCAGGGCACAGCCCTCTGACCTCTTTTATTCTCAGTCTATGTTCATTAGCCAATCTCACGGCTTCCAATGTCACTATAGGCCTGCAACTTCCATGCCGATATCTCCAGCCTAGACATCTCTCCGGAATTCCAGGCTCCTGAATCTGTCTGCTAGACATCTCTGATGGGCCATTCATCACGGTTGTTCTGTGTTTGGCCTCCAGAATCTATCTATGAGTGAAGCCCAGCAATTCCACTTAATAGACATGTGTGTAGAAAACAGTTGACATATAAAGTCTGACTGCTGTCCTTAGAAAGGCCTCCTTGCAAGGTTGGCCCTAAGCTGGAATCTGGAAACTTGGATTTCAGGAGGGTCTCCTCCATTTCCAGAACTGATAAGAGTGGATCACTGTGACTAAACTGTTTGTGCAAATAATATGATTTATGCTCAACATCTGCATTCCTTCTGGGAGTCCAGGATTTTGATACATGCTGGGCAGAGGCTGCCTGCCTGACCAGCACCCAATAAAAATTCTGGGTGCTGAGTCTCTAACGAGCTTTCCTAATAGTCGCCTTTTTACACGTATTGTCACAACTCATTGCTGGGGGAATTAAGGGCATCCTGTGTGACTGCACGGGGAAGCATGTGCCTGGTCTCTCCTGGACTTCACCCTATGTGCCTTTTTCCTTTGCTTACGTTGCTTTAATCTTCTCATTGTAATAAATTGTAGCCATGCGTACGACCATGTGCTGAGTTCTGTGAATCCTTCTAGCAAATCATGAACCTGGGGGTGGCTTCGGGGATGCCAAACACTTGTATTTCTGAGCAGATCACTTCAGTTTTCTGTGCCTTGGTTTCCTCATCTGTAAAGTGGGAATAATAATGGCACCCAACTAGGCTGTCGTGAGGATTAAATGAGTTACTACATGTAAAGAACTTAGAACTGTGCCTGGCTTATAGTAAACACCCAACAAATATTACATTATCTCAAACACAAATGTTCAAGAATGTACAGTTAGATAATACAGGAGTTGAGGCAAGAAATTAAATACCCCTGACATGTGTGTCTTACTGTGGAAATTACACTTAACATTTAAGTTACCTGGGACTCTACATTTAAGTACAGTCATCTATGTGGGATGATTTAATTCTGTGAGCCACGCATTGGTTTATCTATAGACAAAAGTGACTAGAAGTTCATCAGTCAGTTTGATTTCCTGAATAGTCACATAAATATATGACAAGTTCAGCTTATTAGAATATAATTGCAGGACATTTTATCAGCTATGATCTATAAACTTTTTATTCTATAGAGCATTAATTAAACTGTTGATGGAGTGCAGAGAGAGTTGTTTGGAAGGTTTCACCTTTACAACACGTTTATGACATCACCTATGAAGCACTTGCCAAGGCTGCTCTGTGCAAAGATACAACGTTACTGAGAAAAGTCATTCTGTATTTCACACAGCTGTCAGCATCAGCCTTGCCACTTAGCCGCAGGAGCCACCTGCCAGACACAAGCCGCCAGACAGCTTCCTTCAGACTTCAGGAAATTCTAGATAGGACTTCTAGCTCATTTCTCTCTCTCTCTCTCTCTCTCTCTCTCTCTCTCTCTCTCTCACGCACACACACACACACACACAGAGCAAGGAAATGAGGCTCATTAATTCTCATTAAACTTGCACTGGAGCACCCTACTTTATCTCTCTGGCATTTCTCCAGGGCCAGGCTAGTCACAGTCCACATGGCCCATCTTTTCCCTTCTCTCTGTAGACCTTTGACAGGAACTGCTCTGTGACGTCACTCTCCTCGACGCCCGTCTGTGACTACAGGAGCAGGCTAGTACTGGCCGACCGCTTAAAAAACTTATTCTCCAGGGAAACCCTATGAATATGTCATTTGTTCCTGCCTTTCAAATAAGGAATACCGATTTATGAAGTTCCCTTCACTCCGGGTTCCCTCTCTCCGGGCCCGTGGTGGCCGGATGCACGGAGCTGGGCCCTGGCAGCTGTCACGGGCAGGGTGCTGGGTGCAGAGAACTGGGCTCTGAAGTCAGTCCCTGTGGGAGCCCTTCATTTCTGTTTACGGTGAGTAGAGAGAGGAGAGGAGGGCAGGTGTCAACACCCGGGGACCTCCTTGCTTACAGAACGTCACAGCAACCTCACCTTGAGAAGCAGAATGCTACTGAGATTTGGGTTTAGAATAGAGCGTTTAGAATAATGAATCAAAGACACTTTGGACCTGTCCTAGCAGGTCTCTGATTCTTGCCCTCTCTGCCACATGGTTTAAACCGTAGGTCAGAACATGCCCCTCCCATGCTTGAAAGCTCACAAAGGCTCCCACCTTACTCTGGGAGAAAGCCAGAGGCCTTGGAGGGCCCACAGGCCCCCGCGTGGCCTGCCCACCCTGCTGTCTGCCACATCCCGGCTACTCTCCGCCTTGCTCAGGCTGCTGCAGCCCAGGCTGGGGCCTGCGCCGGTCCCCTGTTCTCGCTATTCGTTCCACTTCATCTTCATCTTCCTCCCCAGCATCCGCAGGCCTGCCCCCCCCACCGCACTCCTTAAGTCGGGCCATCATCAGCTCAGTAACAGTGATGGCCCCACCGCTGTCTCTTCTAAATCATTTCGCTCGGCTTTACTGTTCCTCCCAGCACTCGTCCCCTCTGACATACCACACAGTTACTCATTTATGTGCTTGTTGTCACTTTTCCTCAATAGGACGTCAACCCTAGGAGGGGAGGAACCTTGCCCGCTTTGTTCCTTGTTTCATCTGCAGCACCTAGAACAGTTCTGGTTCCGTGAGAGATGCTCAGGAAGTTTTTATTGTATGAAAGAATAAGTGCATGAATGTTCAAATGCTCACAAACCTACAACTTAATTTATTTTCGTGACCGAAGTGTCATGTCCAAAGTTTCTGAGTTTTATTGGCCAAGTCTTTTGCTAAGAAGAACACAGGCTTTAGAATCAAATTGACTTTGAGTTTGAACGTAGGTTTCATCCATCACCAGCTGGGCAAGCTTGGGCAAGATACTGAATTATCAGGAACACAGGTTCCTCATCTTTAGCGTGGGAATAACTGATGCTCAACCTTACTAGTAGCAAGGACAGGACAAGAGCTAAGACTCTGGAGCTTGAGTATTTAGATCCCAGTTCTGTGACACTAGCCATGCACCTTCCATAAATTACTACTGTATTTACAGCTGCGCATCAGTTTACCCACCTGCAAAGTAGGGACAGCAATAGTATCTACCTCATGCTGATTTTTATCAGGATCAAATGTAATAATGTGTGTGAGAATAATGCTTAGCTTATGATAAGTGTTCAGTAAATGTTAGATATATTAATAAGAAAAATGTAAATTGTCAATAATGACATCTCACTTAACACCCACCAGATGAGCAAACATTAAAAAGTTCAACACATTTAGAAACTCACCAGAATTTCGAATTTCAAAATTTCAAAATTCACCAGAATATTGAATAAACCAGAATACTAATTTTCCCATTATCTTGGAAAATCAACTTTAATGCCTTCAATACATAATGAAATTGAACTTGATGATGTTATTGTGCCAGAGGTACTTGTTCTACTTTCTCTTCAGAAATGAGGCTGAGGGACTTTCCCGATTTAAAGCAGAATGTGTCTGTGCTAGTCTGGGATCCTGAAATTTCAAACCAGATAATGAATTTGAGACTCAGTATTTATTCAGAAAAGAAAATCATTTTGTTGAAAATTAATGTGAGCATTATGTATTATGCCATTAGAGGAAGTTTCCTCTGAGGGCAAGAACAGCTTTCAGCCAGATATAAAGTTTCATAGTAATTTTCAAAGGACTGTATACATTTTCCTAGAGGAAAATTATGCGACAATCCTATTTCCTCTCCATCCATCTATGAACATTAACCAAGTTCAACAACTGCATGAAATCCTTTGTGCATGGAAGGGCTCCCAAGAAGGTAGTAAAAAAAAGAAGGTATATGTTTAATGAAATATATTATAAAAAATGAATAAAATAAAATAAAAGCCCGGAAATTCATTTATTGATTTATTTGTCCATGTATTTAACAAATAAATTTTTTTGCATTTTAGAATGTATTATAAAAATTTCAGTTTCACAAATTTTATAAATATAGAAATTGCACTGTATGTGAAACTGTATTTAAACATATACCTGTCCAGACGCATTTAAAAGAATACGTGGCATATTCCTTAATTATAATGAACACATTCTCTTCTATTCAACCATACTTTGCTTGGAGAATCCGTACTTTAAAACAAACTCTAGTTTAACAAACCCAGATTACAACTCCCTATTGAAAAAAAAGTGATTTGTTGAAAAGTAAAGCGATTGCTCCAGCTGTCGGTGAATGGCTTTCTCTCCGTTGTTTTTCCTCCTCTGCCCAGTGACAGACTGGCCTCCAGGTGGCGCCAGAGTACAACAGATGTATACCAACGTGTAAAGCACGTTGAAGCTAAATGGATTTTCATAGAGTGCAGTTGCCAGCAGAGAAAAGTTGTAATTTGGTTATGTTTGCATTATTTTCATCATCTTTAAAAAAATGCCTTTTATATATTCCACAATCTGGCTCTTTTACCCAATTTTAAAGGAAGGAATTTTGAATGGTGACCTCTTCCTGACAGTAACTTCTTGTGTCAGTCAGTAATTCATATGTATATGGCTTATAGTGCAAGCTAAAATACAAGCTCCTTGAGGGTAGATTCCATTCCTCTTTGTTTATTTCCCCAGCTCCTGGTTAAATATGGTGATGCCCAAGAAATTTTTACTTTAAAAAATGTAGAGAAGAGCAATACCATCTAAAACAGAAAAGCCAAGGGCTCTTGTGACTGCGGAGACTACAGCAGCGTGAAATACAGAGGAGAGGTTATGTAATGGATTTGAAATGTGTACGTGGCATGGTCTTATTTTAAATGCCCTCAATGTGGTGGTAGTTCTATTTCATTTTAAATTGCCATTTTATACCCATAATGTTTCTCCAGCACGTCTGTAGGAGCCCACTTTCCTACAGAGAGTGCAAAATTCAGATGCTATGTCCCATGCTATGCTACACCCCAACAAGGCCTAGTGCAAGCAGATTCTCAATATTTAGTAGATGAATGAATGGATGATGAACAGCTAGAGAGAGTCCTAAATGGTAGTTTGCATTAAGAAGTTTTAAATCCTTGAACAAGTTGCCAGGCATCTTCCTTTATGAATTGGTCCGCATTCTCCTAGTCAATCAACCACGATTTGAAAATACTAAAACATAAATTAATAAATAAAAAATAATACAAATTAAAAAACAATATAGAATAACTATTTGCATGGCATTTACATTGTACTTAGTATTATAAATAATCTAGAGATGATTTATATAAAAGGATGTACATAGGTTATACATAAATACTGTGCCATTTTATATCGAGGACTTGATTATCCAAGGATTTTGGTGTGTATGGGGGGGCCTTGGTATGGGGATACAGAAGGATGTCTATACTAATGTATTTATTTATATTTACAAAATTTTTTATTATATTACATAAAGTGGCTCTCTCTATAGATCACATCTGCCCAAAAGTTACACACTCCCTCCTCCCAAGTGGTTCATATTTTCTAAAAGAATCATACAATTAATGAGACTTTGGAAAAATTCAGGTCTATTCTTTTAAATAATTTTTTGCTGTACGTATGAGTGTATCATAAAAATTTCAGTTTTATAAATTATGCAAATATAAATGACACTGTGTTATGAATCTGTATTTAAACATATTATATCTGACCAAATGCATTTAGAAGGATCCATGGCATATTCCTTAATGTTGAGCATGTTCTCTTAACTCATTAAATCCCTACAGGATGATTTGCTACAACCAGCTAGGGTGGGGAAGGGCGTGGGGTTAATCATTTAAAAAACTATGAATCAGACTCTGGGCTTGAATGAGTTGAGCTGTTCTTTCTATAACAACTTCAGATTTATGCTGTATTCAGCAAATGTGGACCCAACTACCTTGAAATATTAAGTATTTATCCTCTGGGACGGGACCTGAAGAAGCGTTGGTGATCAACCATGCCTCATGGTCACACAGGTTCAAAATTGAATGAGTAAATTAGCCCTGAAAGTTGGGGTGGGGTGGGAACTCAAGAATGGAATCCTGTATACAATTCCACTGGGTGGGGCCGTGGGGAAGGCGTTGATTGCTCCTAGAGAGCAATGCATCAGAAATGAGAGAAGCAAAGACTGGAGTTATTTTGCCTTTAGACATAGCAACAATCCTCTTACTTTGACTAGTTTCAGCAAATTATTCAATAATGGAATCAAATTCAAGTAGAATCATAGAAAAGGATCTATAAAATATGTTCTCCAGCCAACCTTTCTTCCTGTCTAATTTGATATTTTAATATTAATTATGCAGCCTTTTATTATTTCTACATAAAATATTTATCACACTATATATATATGTGTATGTCAGATAGGCTTGGCTTTGAAGACAAACAAAAATCCTGTTGTTCCTAAGTCCTGCTCAAAATGAAGACAGCTTCACAGGATTTTTCAAAAGACTCATATCCTACAAGTTATCTTGCTCTTTCCCAAGCAAGGATATTACAAGCAACAACATAAGAATAAATAGTCTAGAAAATGCTGCCTAAAGACAGATACCCATTGGAGGAGGTGATTTAATTAGTCAATGATGGTACAGCTTCTTACAGGGGAGTGAGGGATGAGCTGATGGGTTATATGGTAAGTATTCCTCTAGAACACATGGTTTTCACTCAGGGCTCAGGGTCACTGAAAACCTGATTAGTTAAAAATATATATGTACATTCTTGACCTGAGAGATTGTCTTAATCGATCATTTGAATTCAAATGTAATCGAGACATTTCCAGGGAGCGCAAGGACCCCACTCCAGGTTTCTGCTCTCTGTAGCCTTGCTTGTTTTTTCTGCATATCCCACCTTCCAGCTGCGGGCTGTGTCCCAGCCGGTCATCCTCCTCCTCTGTCAAGAAGCAAGTAGGCACAGACAGTGGATTCCAAACTTGCAGGCTAGTTAAAGAAGCACATTCCTGAGCCCACCTTAGACCTATAGAATGGGATGCTCTGGAAGTGGAGCTGAGAAGCCCCATTTTAAATAAGCCACAGGCTTAGTTCTGATGTGCAAGTCCCAGCTACAGCAGTGACCAATTTCTCCTCTGTACTCTCCATTCCTCTGGCAACTCCCTTGGACAGAGGAAGCTATGCTTCTCAAATTTTATTGTGAATTGAATCGCCTGGGAATCTTACGAAAATGCAGATTTTGATTCAGTTAGTCTGGGGCGGGGCCTGTGCCTCTGCATTTCTAACAAGCTCCTGGGTAATGCCATACTACTGGCGTCCCGGGCCCCATTTCGAGTGGCAAACCACTTAGGGCAGGAAATCTGTGACCTTTTACAGAATGTAACACTGAAAAATGTTCCCACTAAGACTTTTTAAAAATTGTGAGTTTGCTGGTTGAGCAATAAACGCTGAAGGTTGAACATGCACATATAGTACACTATTCTAATCACATAAAATGCACAGCAAAATTAGCTGTCATTTAACAATGTATCATCAATAGTGTATGACATAGTAATTTGGCATCACTGCTGAGCAGGCCTCATAATTGCCGTAATTAATATTACTTTTACACAAATCACATCTTTAGATTTTCTCTTCTCATTCGACTGTGTTCCTCCTAGTATAAAAGAGGCTTTTTTGTCATAGTCATGTTCTCATTCATTCAGTGATATGGATAAGTTTAAACCAGACTATAAATGATTTTGTCACACCATTTTATTTTTGACAAAGAGAAATAGGTTAGGAAAATACAAAAGTGCCTGAAAAGTAAATTGATGGAGAAAAGAAAACAGAATTTGAAAAAGTTAAAATCAAAATTTCCCAGATTCACAGTTTGGTCCAGGCTGACTTTGTCTTCGTGAGCACCAGGGAATGACACACGTGTGTTGATGATGAATAGTCAACCCCAAAGTCTTCAGAAAGACAGAGAGTGAACAGATGTTAACACCCACTGCTGACAGAGAGTGGGGAGAAGGCCAGGGATTGATAAAAAGGATATTGACAGTAAAATACCCATATGAATAGAAACTTCCAAATGTATTTCAGTCTTACCTGGTTTAAGATGGGGAGGTGGGAAGAAGAGAAGTGGCCTCAGAAACAAAACTTCTAGGTTCTGCCTACACCTACCATAGGTGGAGGCAGGAAACACTTCAGGCACATCACTGCTTGTCACAGGAAGATACTGTCAAGTGAAACCCGAGAAAAGCAAGAAAATGATAATATTCATTTTTCTATAGTATGTACTTCTCCGAGATTCTATTTCAGCAATCTGCCGTAGCCATCAGGTTAGAGCCAGAAGAAATGAAGTTTATCCAGCTGCCTCAGCAGAGAAAATTAGCTCACAAAATTTAACCAATATAAGCTATTGTCTTAGAGAATTTCAGTGGAGATGATAACACTGTAAAATGATTTGCAAAAATACACCAAGAGATAATAACCCAAATGGTATTTTTGTTATATTATGGAGAACAGAAAGGCGAGAAGAAAAGAAATGAGAACAAAAGCCCAGCAACAATAAATAAATACAATCGTAAATTCATGATCTTTTGATGGTGGGTAGACAGACTAGAAAGGACCCTTTTCCCTGAGGGCCAGTCTTGCAACAGGCCTGAGTTACTGGGTCAGTTCTTGGCCCTCTGCCGGCGAGCAGATCGGAGGCGTGCGGTCACGTTTACAAGGCACTAGTTGGCATTCTAGATTATAGACTTCCCTCACTTCTATAAGCTGGTCAGTGTCTAGATCTCTTCCATTTATTGACACTAAAATTTTTTGTTAGAAGTTTCTGCTTAAATTTTTTTCTGCACAGTATATTTTAATTCTTAAGTTAATAATTTTCCATTCTTCCTATTCACAGTAAAGTTTTCAGATAAGAAACACATTTTAAGAGGAATTTCCTGTTAAGTTATTCAGGATGGTGTTTGAGCAACAAAGCTTTTATAGAAATCAAATTAGAGCAATTGAAATAAGTTACCCATGGTAGCCCATTTCCCCCAAAGAGCCCCAAGGTACATACACCTAACTGTGACCACTCAGTTGTTCCAGCCCTCGCCCTGGAATAAATCCTGATTGGACTCCCCCCTCCAATGTGGTCAAGAACAGCCATTCCAGCTTCCTTCTGCCCCTCAAGGCAGGGACCAAAGTTGCCCTCCAGCTTTGAGTGTTCTCTAGGGCCCCAGCACTACTTTTTGAACCGAGCAGTTAGTTCCTGGCTTTTCAAGGGTCCCCTCTGTCCCTGGGATTTCTAGTTTGCTGAATCAAAGTTTGTCCAGCCAGATTTGCCCATCACGTGGTGGTGGTGGCAGTTTCTTGCGAGTTAATGCTACAGTCTGCTTCACCAAGCAAAAAATGACTAATCTGGCCCATGACAGAGGAATGAAGCTAGGCGTTCTGTAACGTGTCTTTTCAACGCAGGAAAGTCCGTGTGATGCGTGGTAGCCATAGTGAGACTACCCTAGGATGGGGTGGTGCCCACTCTACTCAAATCAGATCCAGCCAGGAGTCAGACCTAGCAAATTACACCACAGACTATTATGCCTCTGAATGGGAAATTACAATCTCAGGAGGGGGTAATTAAGGTTCCTAATTGCACGACATTATTCATTTTCCCCACCTCCTTCGATGAAATTTCCTGCCTCCATAGACCCAGCCCTAAAGGTGTACTGACAGAGCTCTGGCTAGGTTTAAAAGAAATCAAGTTGTATGTAAAGAAACTAACAACTAAAAATGAAACGCAATTCTAATCTCTCTGCTGTACTTCACTCGGGGTTTTATCGAGGCAAGCCAGGTTACACCACGCAATGCTGCTAGCCCACAGGCAGGACTGGAGCAAAAGGAGGAACTCAAGACACTATTTGGTGGGACAATTCAGGGCAAAGAGGAGCTAACCTTGACCAGGAGCTTGCAGACTTGGCTGCCCATTGGAAACATCTGGGGAGTTTTTATAACGACCAACAGCAGTGTGCGAGTGAACCGGCTCTTAGCGGGGGTGGGGGCTGATTTGTCGTATTTGCCAATTGATGTGGTATGAATATCGCATGGTGGCTGATTTTAAGCCACCGACACCATGTCACTGAACCTGGAGTTGGGAAGACAATCGCAGCCGGGAAGAGCCGGCTTCTGCGCTCTGCTGAGGAACCCCGGCCTCCCCCGCCCCGAGATTGTTTTTAATGGGAGGGATGAGGCCTGAGCTTGTGGAGGTTTAAAACCTCCCCCAGGTGATTCTAATGTGCAGGGAAGTTTGAGCAGCCCTGACCTGCTCTGTGTCGCTTTCTTCCAGGCTGCTTCTGCTAGAAGCATTTCGTCATCAACTCAGCAGCCACCAGGTCAGTACACGCCCTTCCAAACACTGCTGTTGCTCTTGGAGAATGTGCCTCAGGAAGGTTCTCCTGCTCCCCGGCTAGGCTGCTCAGTGAGGGTGCAGTGCCGATGGTCTCTACAAGTAGCTCGTTTCTTCAAAAACCACACTAGGCCCTCAGGAAATGGGTAAAAAACACTATTCCTAACTTCAGCGCCTGTAGTCTGGATGGGGAGGAAGAGACGTCAGCAGCCGTGTCAGGAGACCGTGGCAGAGGGCTCATTGTTGTGGACGTTGTTTATCAGTTAGCCTGACACACTTTCCCAAACCTCTTGTCTCCAGGATAATGGCTAGAACACCAAACACTCTCTTCCCCAGCGTCCCTTACAGCTAGGCATGGCAACGAGACAGTTCTACCCGAGGAGAGAGAGAAGCCCAAACCAGTTGCGTGCTTCCAAAGAGGTTTTTGCTTTTAATGTTCAAGAAAGAGGAAACAAAAGCATATTCAAGGCTAGTACGGCCTCTGCCTGGAGCTCAAGGCAACGACTGCTCAAGGAGCGGCCGCGGCCATCTTATGACCATGAGGTAAAAGCCAAGAGAATCACATATACACTAGCTCTAGCATCTTTTGGTCATTAAACCAACACTAGAAGCTGCCTCTATTTGTATACAGGCATGTAAGTCAGGTTTTCTCTGGCTAGCAGCTGAATGCAATCCCGGCAAACTGGTACAGGTACGCAATCCACACTGGAAGGTGGGGATAGAATGCTTCCTGAGGCGGGGGAGGGGGACCAAAGGAGCTGAATCTTAGAAGGTGAGACAAATTAGTAATGGGGGGAAATGGGGAGAAAAGGATTCTAAGCAGAAGAGTAGCATTAGCCAACATCTGCAGACACACAAAAATACATGGCACATTTTGGCAAAGGACAGCTAGTAGAGGCTTGTAAGAGTGCAGGGGTCATGTGAGGGCTTGGAGGGACATGAAGCTGGAGACCCAGATAAATGCCGGGTCATGAGGCACTTTTTGTGCTAACTACAGGAATTAAAACTTGATCCTGAAGGCAAAGGTTAAATTTTTGAGAATTTTAGACAGAAAAGATACATGATCAAATATATGTTTTAAAAAGATAATATGACCCTCTAATGCAGGATATTACTTCTAGGAATTTTCTATTTAGCTCCTCATTTATAATATTAAAAAATAAAACAGAGACAATCTAAACATTGTCACAAGGACCTGGTGAAATAAATTATAGTACCACCCTAAGATGCAATATTTTTGCAATTATGTTTTTAGAGAATGTGTTATTCTAGCGGCATAATGAAAGAAAAATATTATGATATAAAGCGATGTGCCATAAAATCTCAATATTTCAGAAAAACACGTAGAAAAAGACTAGAAAAAAATTATGAAATTGTGCTTGCAGTTCTTTCTAGGTAGTAAAAATACTACTGATTTTTATTTTCTTCTTTTATAATTTTTTTTCCATATTTTCTCCCATCCAAGTACTAACCAGACCCGACCCTGCTTAGCTTCCGAGATCAGACAAGATCAGGCGCGATCAGGGTAGTATGGCTATAGACTATCTTCTGTATTTTCTAAGCATTTTGATACTCAAGGAAAATGTTACTTAAAACATAAAAATGGCAGCTGTAGTGGGGGCCGGCTTGGAAGCAGAGAAATCAGTTTAGTGGGTGTTTACTGTCTGTTTTGCTTCTGGGATCCTTTGTTGGGCAACCCAGAGTCCGAAAATAATGTTCTCAGAAAATTCTCTGAATCTTGCTCTCCCCACCCCTATAGCCTACCTATGGTGCCCCAAGATATCTCAGTTCTCTGGGGTCCCATCCTGACATTTGTACCCCTAAAACTCCTGAGTTTCACTTTGCTGGCTTCCTCGTTAGCTCCAGTATGAGTGAGTTCCCATCCCACCCTCCTTGGGGGTCGGAATTCATATATTTTTGGTATGCCCAGGAGTATAGTGATGAGCATTTGTGTTCATACATCTGTCACGGTAACAGCTCTGACTACCGTTCCTGCCAATTACAACCCTGACAGCCATGGTTTGTGTCATAGGCTTCTTCATTACCAGTCAAACCACGCAGACTATGTTGGACACTTACTCATTGGCAGTTTATCAGTGGGCTGGCACTGGAAAACTGAGCCAGATCCATCAATTTCTCACCCTTGAGGATTTGAACTGGGAAGTACAGAGAGAACCAGGCAGCAGGTGCTTAAGTTGAAGTGACACATAGATGAAGCCAGGAGGTAATGCTGTGATCACAGGAAGTCATGGCCAAGCAGGGATGAGAAAGCAGAAACTATGAGTAGGCAGATTCAGTGATGAACACAGGAAAAAAATATGCAGAGTAGAAGGAGGGAATGAGCTGCACTGAGAGAAGAACAAACTCCCAGAAAATAGCAGACTCACGTAAATGGAGGAGATATTTAGAAGGATAGAATGGATACCATTGAACGTGGAGTATGGATGAGAGAGGATACAAGGAGAGGGCAGGAGGATAAATTTAAGATTATGTTTCAAGACTCTGCCTGGGTCATTTAGAGAATGACAATACCACTCTCAAAAATAAGGAATTCTAGAGTAAGGAATGATGAGTTTAAGGCCATCCAGGTCTGGGTATCCACCATGCAGCTCTGGAAAGAGAAAGAGATCATAACTTAAACAGAGATTTGGAAACAATAAATATTAGCAGTAATATTTGGGTCCATGGCTTTTACAATGAGAAGAAGGCTAAGAACAGAATTCTAGGCAACATCAACATTTAAGTGGAAACCAGAGAGTGAGATTTTCAGGGAGGGGTCAAGTAGGAGTGATGCAAGCAGTAGGAGGAGAACCAGAAAGTAGTATGTCATAGAAGCTAAAGAGTACATCATCTCAAGTAGGAGGACAAAGACATCAGAGATGGCAAGGAAGATATGGACTGAAAATGCCTATTGTATTTGTAATATAGAAGGAATATTGATGAGGAGACTTAGGGAGAGGGTGTCAGATGGCAATGAGCTGACAATCAAGTGTGGATTAAGCCAGTCCCCAAAGGGGAGGAGAGAGATGGAGGGGATGGATGTAAAGTTGGAAATTAATGGAACCCACTTATGGAGCCCATCGGTAGGTCTCCACCCTTTTGAGCATGACTTTAACTCTCAGATTCCACTGAGTGTCGCCACAGAACCACTCCTCTGTGTCCTGAGGTCCTCCCCATTTCTTCAGAGCCCATCATGAGCCCCTGCCTGGAGCTCCTGGACACAACCTCCTCCACCAAGGCTCCTCCTTCTGCAGGGCTAAAGGAGAACCCCTCTTCCGACCTACACCCTGTCTCTTCCGTCTTCACAGCAGCTCCACACTTCACTATGTGGTGTATATGCCGTTCTCTCCCAAAGGGCTGGAGAAATGAAGTGGGAATTAAATTATATAGAAGGAAATTAAAAGCTGTGCTCAGGAGTGCGGTCTGATAAGAGAGGAAGCAGGCGTGGCCAAGGTGGGGCGTGGCCAAGGCGGGGCGTGGCCAAGGCAGATCCCCGACTGATTTCCTTACATTTTGTGGCTGTGTTTACACACCTCCTAAGACAAAGACTAATTCTCAAAGGTCAGACTTATAAAGAAGAATAAAATATAGTCTTAACTCTTTCATAGGTTTTAAGATTCTTCTCTTCATGGCTTCAATAAGGGACAATATTATCTCTTAGTTACACCAGAGAAATTTTGAGATGAAATACTTAAAAAGAACCCAAGTTTGGTGAGGATTCTCTTTAGTTTCTATGGGGGGAAGGGAAGGGAATGCTTAATGCCAGGTTTGGCTCCCCTGCCAGGAGGGGAAGGGGTGGATGATTAATGGAACCGAGTTCCTGAGGAGGCAGGAGGGGTGTGGCTCTGGCTCTGGGCATGGGAGTGAACAGCTCACCTTCTGGGACAGAGGCAAGGGATGAAAGGATTAGGTGCAGGTGCAGACGTGTTTGTAAATGTGGGAACAGGACAAGACAGAGTTCTCCAGGATGGTTTTGTTTTCTTAGTAAATTGTAAACAAAATCTTGGCTGGTCTGATGGTAGTGGGTTATCAGAGCTTATTAACATCAATGTCACTAAAATCGGTATACAACCCCCACTGCTAAATTTAACTGGCTTAAAAAAAGAAAAGAAAAGAAAAGAAATTTTAAAAAATTGTAAACAAAATCTGCTGGCAGTAAAATTGAGGAAATTGGTACTACCACTACTAAAAGCAGATCCTTGTGTTGTGCATTGAATATATGGGTGTGTCCTGTATGTACATTGTCATATTGAGCCCCAATCACAGCCTTTGGAAATATTCTTTGTGTAATTTTACATATGAGGAAAATGGAGCTTAAGGTGCTTGTTCATGTCACCCAGATCATAAGTGCCCATATGGGGAGTGGGAGAAAATGGCAACTTGAGAAATAGAAAAGGATTTCTTGGTTTTTTGGTGGTTTTTTTGTTTTTTGTTTTTTTGAGACAGAGTCTTGCTCTGTTGCCCAGGTTGGAGTGCCATGGCTTCAGCCTAGCTCACAGCAACCGAAAACTCCTGGGCTCAAGCAATCCTCCTGCTTCAACCTCCCAAGTATCTGGGACTACAGGCATGCGCCACCACGCCCAGCTAATTTCTTTCTACTTTTAGTAGAGACAGGGTCTCGCTCTTGCTGAGGCTGGTCTCGAACTTCTGACCTCAAGCGATCCTACCACCTCAGCCTTCCAGAGTGCTGGGATTACAGGCATGAGCTGTCCTACCATGCCTGGCAGGATTTTTTGGTTTTTAAGAAGAAAATAGATACCACAAATTTGCAGAGACACCATTCTAAGGATTGAGCGGTTTTTTCTAACTGTGCAATGGAGTCGGAGCAAGGGAACAGAGGAGGAAGAGGGCTGGGCTGATTTAGGGGTGATATTTTACAGTGTGACCATCATGGAAGGACAAAGGGGCAAAAGAGTTGAGAATCTTGGCAAAAATACATTTAAGAGGGATCCAGGCTCAAAAGGGGAGGAAATGAAGCCTGTAGACAATGATAGATTAAAAGAAAATGGAAGGGTAATAGAAGTGGCATTGGAAATGATGTTAAAGAGTCAGTATTTGGAATTCAGAGAGTGAAAAAACTGAAATAATGTGAGGCTAATAAAGTCATGGTCAAAGAATAGGAAATTGTGGTTGGAGATTTTTATATGGGGATCAATTCAGAAAAATAACCGAGTCCAGCATCACCAAAATGGAATAGAGGTAGATATCATTAGACTTTAAAAGCACAAGGAATTGAAGATCTAGGATATAAAATGAGATAAATACTTTTATATTGATTTATTTATACCTTTATTCTTTTTTAAATTTTTTTTATTTCAGCATATTACAGGGGTACAAAGGTTTAGGTTACGTATATTGCCTTTGCCCCATCAGAGTCAGAGCTTCAAGCGCGTCCATCCCCCAGACGGTGCGCACCACACCCATTACGTGTGTATATACCTTTATTCTTAAAAAATACAGAGTTTCAATTTTTCTAAAATGATGATGAGACAAGCTAGAAAGAAATATTATAAAAAAGATATCATCGATAACTGTACGGGGCACTCAGATATGAGGCACAGCTATATGAATATTTGGGACATGAAAATGACAAAGAGAACATGGTTTTGCATGAAGCAGCAATAAGACACAAGTCTGACTCGCCCGTGTGGCCGAGTGGTAAGAGGTAAAGGAGGGTGCACAGCCCACACCAGAGAGGGCCACAAAGAAGCGTCGTATCCTGAAAGGAAGGAACACATTCTCTCTAAGGCTCGGAGGTAGGGTGATCACCGTGAGATGAACTTGACTGTTGTAGGAGACTGGGGCGTGCCCAGGGTATCTGGGACAGCATTGGCTGAGAGCCATGAGTAGAAAGGGAATGACGCGGAGTGAGGCCGGGAGAGGATTAGGAAGTGCACTGGGAGTGGTAGTGAAATCTTTAGTTGGTTGGTTTATTTGTTTCTTCTTCTCTATCTAATTCTTTTTTTCAAGCATTTATTTTGTCAGTGTGGTCTCATGAATTTTATACTTTAAGTTATAATCCAATACTTTATTATTTATTCTGTTGATCACATTGTTCAGCTTTGGCGGAATGTTCTATAATCAGAGGGTGGTAATAGTTGCAGAACTTTGTGAATATACTAAAAATTCCTAAATTGTACCCTTTAAACAGGTTATAATTATGGTATGTGAATTATATCTCAATTAAATAGAAAAAGAAAAATTCTCATGTCTCACCTGAGTCCTAAGGAATCAGAAACTTGGGGAGTGGTGAGGGGGGACCCAGAAACCTGCACTTAAGCACCCTCTCCAGGGGATTCTGATGCTCCCTGCAGTGTAAGAGCCACCTGAATACAGCAATGGTCTCAGTCCTGGCTGGACATTATCACCTGCAAAAATTTTTAAAAATATATCCTGGGCCCCACACCCAGAGATTCTGATTGATTGGGCCAGTGTATCAGTGTTTTTTGAACGAACCACCATTCTGGGGCTTAAGGCATGTACAGGTGGATGTTGCAGAGAGATTAGGGCCTCACTTTAGGAACCCTTGAGAAGAAGGAAATCATTAGATCTCCCCATTTTTGTCAGCATAATGTTAGGATTACTCTGGCAAAATGGGAGGGAAAATTGGTACATGTAGACACCGAAGGCCACGTGATCACTCAGGAGATCTAGATGGGCAAGAGCAATCGAGCTAAAAGCAGAGTTGTGGTGGGGCAAGGAAAAGGAAGGAGTGAGCGGGTAGAAACAGGTACATAGGCCATGAAAACTAAAAGGACAGAGGATGGGGGAGAGGGAGGAGTCGAAGCTGTCTTCAGAATTTTGAGTCTATCCAGGTGACTGGATAAAGGTAATGCCTTTATCAGGGGTTTCTTTGGTGTTTTGGGGTTGGGGGAATGAAAAGTGCAGGACAAGAGGGAAAGGTTGGAGAACAAAGGTGTAGATAAAAATAAGGAGCAGACTATCCACTATGTGCCTATTTCAAAAACAAAACTACAGCTGCAACTATTCCAGGAGCAAATCAGATTCTGCCATATTTTTCTAAAATTAGCATTGCAACTATATTACTAAATCAAACACGGGAGCTATTTTTAGTTTCCTATGGTTGCCATGCACAAAGTACCTCAAATTTAGTGGCTTAAAACAACGTATAACTTTATTATCTTACAGTTCTGTAGGTCAGTGTCTGACAGGGCTCTCACTGGGCTAAGATCAAGGTGTGGGCAGGGCTGCATGCCTGATTGGGGGGTCTAGAAGATAATCCATTTCCTTGCCTTTTCCAGCTTCTACAGGCCACCTCTATTCCTTGGCTCTTGGGCGCTTCCTCCATATGCAAAGCCAGCAATGGTGAGTTGAGCTTTTTCATATTTCATTACTCTGCCTTCCTCTGTAATTAAATGACCCCTGTAATTACATTGGACCCACCCAGATACCAGGTGAATTTCCCTATTTTAAGGTCTGCTGATTGGCAACCTTAATTCCAACTACAGCCTTCACTCCTCTTTGCGATATAGCATGATACATTCACAGGCTCTGGGGATTAGAACGTGGGCGTCTTCGGAGGCAGTTATTCTTTCTACCACAGAGCCAGTTCATGTTGTTAGATTCATCATGACACAAATTCAATTTCTGACCTCCAGGTCTGTTCTAGTATTTTATAATATGCATGAAATGTTGTTCCTTTTTGCAGAGACTTTACTCTATGGCATTGGAACTACCTACAACAAGCCAGATAACAGTGGGCATCATTAGCTTATAGTTCAATATAGAGGAATAATGTTAACTTAAGAGTATGTGTATAAGCAAATTGCGAAGGACTCCTTCCTATTATCATCGAAACCAAGAAGTTTCTGAATCACTTCCAGTTTAACTTCTTTTGTCCTGTTTGTCAGATTTGTGTTAGTTTGCTTGGCTGTAGCAACAAAATGCCACAAACTGGGTGGCTTAAACAATAGAAATTTATTTTCTCAGAATTCTGGAGGCTAGAAGTCTGAGATCAAGGTGTCAGCAGAGTTGGTTCTTTGTGAGGGCTGGCAAGGAAAGGTCTGTTCTAGGCCTCCCTCCTTGGCTGGTAGATGTCTGTCTTCTTCCTGTGTCTTCACAACATCTTTCTTCCTTATGTCTGTGTCCAGATTTCTTATAAGGACACCAGTCCTACTGGATTAGGGCCCACCCTAAGGACCTCATTTTAATTTAATTACTCTTTAAAGACCCTAGCTCCAAATACAGTTACATTCTGAAGTACTGGAGATTAGGATTTCAACAAATGAATTTTTATGGAAGACATAATTCAGCCTATAACATAATAGGATAATTTTGTTATCCTACAATAGGATAAACCTATTACAAAATGAATTTCATGGGCTGGCTCTGATGGTTGGTGGCTGGCTTAGAGCATCTTTGGGGAGAGGTTCTGATGGAATATCTGGGCTCAGTTGGAAAGAGTGCTAAGACCAACTGGCAGTGACCACCACGGCACCGGCTGATGCTGTGGCAAACAGCATGCCATGGATTTGCAAGCCTTCTCATTGACTCAGCTTGCTAAGTACAGAGTAAGCTGCTATCAGGAAGAATAGGATGCTGATGTACTGAGCCATCAGCTACCCTATAACCTAGAATTTATTGTCCACCTCCACTAAAAGTTTTGAATATCATTATTTGTACTATATGGTCCTAGACTGACTAGTGTCTAAGTGCTTACTTGATAATTACAGAAACTGCCTAAGAAATCCAAGTCATTCACAAGCCATTAATATGAATTATCCATCCATAAAAGATGTCTTTTATAGGAAAATTGAATCATTAGAGAAGGTAATCATTACCTTGTTTTGACTCTGCTATATGCAGCATGGATTCATTTAACAATAATATACTTAGACATTGTCCATAAAAAAGAATTAGCTAGAAAACCTTATCTGAGGACCTGATACTGTTTTCATTAAAAGTGACAAAGCATCATTAGTGGAAAATTAATATAGTTTTATAAAATTAATCCTGTGAAAAAAATAGTTTAGGCTATAGTCCCCAGAATGGTTCAGACTGCTTTATATTATCAAAACTTTGCCATAATAGCCATAGCTTTGAACCAGCCACTTACCAGGCAAATTTCTTGGTAATACCATTACTGAGAGTGAGTCTACAGTAGAATTTTAGAAAATTTGGGTTAGAGGTTTATCCAAATTATTGCAGTCATACATCTCTATTCTTATGCAACCAGTCAGGCTGAAAAGGTGGTGCCAACAGGTAAAGCTGTTCGAAAAGAGATGGTGAAAGGAGAATGGCTGAACTTGGCATTATTCACTAGCAAGAGTCAATTCTGCTGGTGTTACCGAGGTTTCAAGACCTGCACCCAGAGATTTTACAAGATAAACTAGAATATATGCTGGGTGTACTCTACACCTTGCCTATTTTTCTCTGCTGAGAATCATGGAGTGACACTGAGCTGGCTTCCAGCCACTCTGCTCAAGATCCTGGGGACTGTGTCATGTGAGGCTGGAACACAAGAATCAGTGTTCCATTGCCAGGTCAGCCGACATCAGAGCGTCGTGTCAGGGTGACCTAACGGCAGTGGAGCCAGGGCTGATGGGAGTGACCACAAAAGAAATGCTAGTCCTCACTGCCCTCTACTCTCTCAAGGGAATGGAGAGAAATCACCTGCTAGTTCTCATTATTTTGAGTTCATAAGTAATAGATGAATATGAATCACTATAAAGAATATGAATATATGAATCAGTTTTAAGTGTCAATACACAAATGCAAAAAAATTTGAACTATATTAAATGCCCTCTTGCCGACCGTTCCTAATCCTATTCTTTTTCATAGATTTAACCATTGTTTTCAGTTGTGTGGATATTATTCCAAACCTATATTCCAAACCTATATTTACAGCTAATCTTTATTTATATTATAATATTTTTATATATTACCTGATATATATTATATTAATATAATTTATACTTGTTATATTAATATATGTTATATATAAATATATTTGCAGTAAATATATTGATAGCATATAAATAAAATATAAATATATAAATATTTTATATAAAGATATATATGTATATGTATATATGTATATGTATAGCTATTGCTACTGGTGATTCCCTACCCTTCCAGCAGCAGTAATGGATGCTGAACCCTCAATGTGGAGCCATTCCTCAGGGAAACCATACAGCCACTTGGTGACAACTCAGTAACACTGGCCTCTTCTGCCCTGGAGGGAGTGAGGATTTGTGCTTGTTGGGAGAGGCCATCTGCCACAGGCCTGAGCACCCTGTACATTCTTGCTGGGGATGCTAAGAACGTAAGGTCCTCACAGCTCTTACTCAGGCCATTCCTCAGGGCTGTGTTGGCAGTAATCAACATTGAGGGATAAGGTGATATCTCCCTCTAGGGCAAAGAGGTTTTGTTTACTGCTTGCTATAAAGCGACGGTTCCCCAAAGTGACGATTCCCCAAGCTGACTATTCCTCAACTGTGATGCAAACCTACTGCATCGAGCTGTGCCCTCTATCACACCCCCATGAGACTTGGAGACAGGGTAGTTGACATACCTCATGCCCACTTGCTGTGCTGAGAGTGAAAAGCCTTTGTCTCTAAGAGTTTTGTGTCTTCTGCCAGCCTCCACAAAATAGTAACAGGTTAACTTATTAACTTCGAAAGTAGGGTAAAATCAAATCCCATACCTGACAGCTTTTTATCAGAATTAACACCAATTTCAGGTACACATTTGCCTTCTCCGATTGCAGTAACTCTACCAGCACCATGAACCATGGCCTTGTAGAATACCTGAACTATTTATTGACTTGTTATCCTGTACAACATTGCCTTAGGTCAAGGAAGCTTTTTAAGAGCAATGGAGATACAAAAATTTGACACATGACCACTGTTCTTATGTGCCCCATCATTCAGAGGCATTTGACTTAACAGAATGATGGTCTGTTAAAGATTCAGATAAGGGGCCAGGTCAGGGTCAAAACTCCATGGTTCTGGGATACCTGCCTCTAGAATGTGGTAGACATCTCGAACCAAGGATTGACACCACTACATCCCTCATAGCTAGACTGCATAGGTCCTGAAACCCAGTGGTGCAAGTAGCAATGGACCTTCGCACCATCCCTCCCAGAATTTCATTTGTAGAATCTATGCTTCACTTCCTTGCAGACTTTGGCTCTGCCAGGTTAGAAGTCTCAGTTCTTTGGGAAGAACTTTCAGCTAGAGGACAAAGTAAGGATTCTCTTGAACTTGGAGCTATAACTGCTACCAAGTCATTTAGCAATGGACCAGCAGAGGTAGAAAGGAGTTACACTACCATGGGAGTAACTGTCCCTGATTAACATGGAGTTCTAGGGTTTTTACTACACAACAGGGCAAAAAAGAGTATGTTTAGAATCCAGGAGGTACACTGGGGCATCTCTTGGCAATTCCTTGCCCAGTGAGAATAATAAACGGGAAATTGCAACTATCGTAGCCCAATAAAAGCAAGGCAACCTAAGGTCTCAGATATCTTGAGGATAAAGATCTGAGTCAACCATCAGGCAGCTTATCCAGGCCAGTTCAGTAATGATTGAGCAAAAGAACTCTAGAATGGACAGTGAAGCAGGAAGAGGATGAAAATCAATATGGCTACAGGACCGGCTGTGACTAGGAACTGTAATTTGTTTCACTAATCCTATTGCCTTCCATCTTTTCAGAGATGTGGCTGGCTACACCGTGAAATAAACCCTATGACATTGAACTTACACTTTTTCTCTTGAGCAATAAGTAAGAATATCTGGTTTTTACAAAAATGGAGGCTCCATATTTTAGGTATGGATGCTGAACATACCAGAGAGCACAACCAGATCTGAGTTGTGCAAGGAGTGGATGGTCTCAAACACTTCTTAGGCACCATGTCAGATCTTCTTGGCCTCACCTGTCTCTGAGGTCTTTGGCCACTTTTTCCACATCCCTGCATATGTTCTGAACAACTTCATGCAGCCATGCCCAATAGCACCTGTCTCCTGCCACATACTTTTTGCTACCTGCCCTGCCTGTCCTGTTGATTCTGAGTCATAAATCACCAAGAAAACTTCTCAGGGGGCTCCTGTAACCCAGAAATTCAGGAGAATTAATATCCCATGGGACCAATATGTAACCAGTGGGAAAAGGAGCTGAGTGAATAAATTCTGCTCCATTGGCTGGCCCCCCTTCCAAACCATAGATACTGAGGGTGCCAATCACTTGAGGGAAAGTGCCTCATCACCTCCCCACTGCCGCTACCCAGCCTCAATGGTTTGTCTTTGTCCATGATCCCAGATAATTATGGCAATTACACCAGAACACAATGGCACTTAACAGGCTCTGATATTCTCCACATGCCAAAGGCCTCTAGGCAAGGCAGGATCAAGCAGAAAACCCTTAGTGGGCAAGTCCTTCCCAATTGCAGAGAAAGTGTCCAGAGATTCTCCCCTTAAAGACCATCTAAATCTTCTCCTAGTCTCCTCCACCAAGGCTAGCAAGCCAGAATTCTGATTCTTCCTGCTTGGGCTATGCTTGATCTTATTTCAGGTTTATTTCCTCTTAGTAGATGCTGATGCTTAGACATGGGATCTCAGCAATTGCCTGAGGCTCCCTGAGCCACCAGACAGGTAAAGCCTGTAGCATGCAAGAGTTGCTTCCCAGCGTTGGAGCCAGGGAGCCAACCCACCCAGCAGGTCCTGCCCATCAAATGACGCTGCAGGTCCCACTCCCAAGGGGCCACTCCTTGTTTCATCTGGAATGAATGCCGGGCACTTCCACTGCCCATGATTTATTTCCCGTGGACCATGGGAGTACAGTTCCAACGGCAGCCCTGCCTCGACTGTTACTTGTTCTCCATTTTTCTCATCAGCTCATCTCCCCACATGAACCCAAAAGGAGCCCCCTGCCTTTTTGTTTCCCAGAATGAAAAACACTGAAAAATGCAGTCAAGTAGTAATAATGCTTGGAGGTGAAGGACAGATGTGATCATCACTCAATTATTATTTTCTCACTTTTTTTTT
>VBSM01000361.1:84027982-84067737 GCA_008086735.1 Cheirogaleus medius
GGCCTCCCAGAGTGCTAGGATTACAGGCGTGAGCCACCGCGCCCGGCCACATTGTTTCTTAAATAAAAGGACAATTCAAGAAACATCTAAAGATGGGAAGAACACAATTGGACTAAATTAAATTATTTTGATAAGTTAATTTATTCTATTAATGTATTCTACAACCAATTGATATTATTTTGAATGTGAATTGGTTAGGCCAGGTGTGCAGGAGTGCATGGGCTGGCCTTGAGGAGCTCACCTCTGTAGCCTAACTCAACCTCAACAGAGAACTTGCACAGAGCTTCCTGTGCAGGGTTAGGGACCACATGGTGGGCACCAGGATATTCTGTACTAGTTCTTCGTGGTCTTTACCAGAGACCTGCTCCAGCCTTCTGGCAATGAGCAACAAGAAGCTTAGAATGGAGACTGTAACCACATGGAAACCAAACAAAGCTACGCTGTATAAACCACGCCACCTGCTTGGGATGTTTATTGTCAGTGTTGGTTGTTCCAGACCAGTTTCTTGGGTGTTATTTTGCTACCTTGCCTACATACTTGTTAGAAGTTATTCCAAATAAGAGAAATTTCTGTTGCTAGTCCAAGTAAAATTGATTTTTCAAAATTCTCTCTCTCTTTTTTTTTTTTTTTTTTTGAGACAGAGTCTCACTCTGTTTCCCGGGCTAAAGTGCCATGGCATCAGCCTAGCTCACAGCAACCTCAGACTCCTGGGCTCAAGCAATCCTTCTGCCTCAGCCTCCCAAGTAGCTGGGACTACAGGCATGTGCCACCATGCCCAGCTCATTTTTTCTATATATTTTTAGTTGGCCAATTAATTACTTTCTATTTATAGAGACAGGGTCTTGCTTTTGCTCAGACTGGTTTTGAACTCCTGACCTTGAGCGTTCCTCCCGCCTCGGCCTCCCAGAGTGCTAGGATTACAGGCGTGAGCCACTGCGCCTGGCCTAAAATTCTCTCTTAATCCATATGTTAGATACGTTATTTAAAATCTCTATGACAGTGTTGCAAGGAAAAAACCCAAATGAAATAGAAATATTACCTTATGGTAATGTGTTTTTAATACCAGGAGCTATGAAATTACTAAGAAAATTCAATATCAAGGGAGGATATTAGAGTTAGAAGGGAACCTAAAATTGTCCAGTCCAACTCTCCACCCAGTTCAGGAGTCCCTGCCACACACTGAATCCCTCCCTCTGTGCCACGTGGTTTACTCAGACCCCAAGCTGCTGTGCTGGGGCCCGGCTCCCACAAGGTCTCTTTGATTCTGACCACGGCCCCTTGCTAGAATCTTAAGTCTCAACAAGGAAATAGTGCTCTCATTTTTGCTTCAACTCAGAATTAGAGAAAAGACATACCCATCCCTTCCGACCAAAATCTATCCCAAAGAATCTCTTTTCTCCTCCTTGAGTTACAGAATGAAGTCTTGCATTTACATCTGGCTGGAAATAGATAGGGGAATAAGGAGAGAGAGTAGATAAAGAAGGACCTCAGCTCCCCCATCAGAATTCCCTGTGGTGTATGGAATTTTATATATTATTTTTCTATAATATAAAGGATCTTCAGTAACTACCTCCATGGGAAAATAATTTCAAAGTATGAATAAAAGAAAAAAGCAATGAAGAGCAAAGTTAGGGATTTGGCTGAGTGTTTGAAGGGCTCAGGCCAGCCAGGTGAGATGATATGAGGTGACATGTGACAGAGAGAAGCCATGTCAGGGAAGGGCCAGGGCAAGGAAGCACGAGGTTGAGCTGCAAAGGGTGGAGTGGCCGCCACGTGACGTTGTCTGCTGAACTATGGGCAGATCTGGCCCTCGTGCAGAGTTTTTTGGAAACGTACATTTTTGTTCCTTGCCATCATTAAGCAGTGATGTTCTTATTCCAGAGGACAACTCTGAGATCATTTTTCTACACTTTCCACGATATCATGAAACAGTGCTTTTCTGAGCTCAATTGTTCATTTCATTCTGAATTATTGACTCCTTTTCAGACCTGGCTGTTCTTCGATACCCTCGCTCCCCGAGGCCCAGCCGGGAAGTCTGATAGACGGGTTTTGAAAATAGCCCTTCTTGTACATTCAGGTTGAAGGAGGAAACATCAAGCTGGAGAGTGTCTCCCAGAACCCAGCTCTCTATTTGGTCCGATAATGTAAAACAATTAGAATATTAATCCTGCTTAGGGTGCACTATTTTTAAATTCCTGAGTGATGTGGACAGATACCGTGAAGCAAGACTGGGCAGGTTCATACACACCGTTCACCAGGAGGAACAGAAAGTTCCCAGGAGAAGGAAGGCGCTACTGAGAAAGCATAGCTAAGAGCAGTGCTATTTGGGGAAAAGTGGGAAAAAAAGAGCCTCTGAACACGGTCTAAAATTTCCGTTCCCTGAGCTCTGGGCTTCGGGCTGGACCAATACTGGAGAACATAAGTTGAACCAGCATAAATGAGGGGGGAGAAATTTCTGCTTCATTCTCTGTCAGCTTTACCAGGAGCTGGAGAAGAGACTTTGCAAAGTGGTGACAGGACTTCCGGCCACACTCAGGTGACTTGAAGAATGACAATTTCCAGGATAGAAAGCTGTTCATTTATTCTGGAACACTGACCTGAGTAACCTGAGCAAATCACATCCACAGAGTTTCTTCTAACCAACCATTTCAACTAACCAAGCTCTATGATTCAGAGTGAACTAAAATGTGAGATAACTGGATGAAGTTTTCCAGTTTCAGTATGAAACTATCCCACCAAGGCACCTACAGCTATGACCAAGTCAGGTAAGAATGCTGCCACCGTGCACCACGCTGGCCTCCCAGCGCGCACTGGCTCATGGCATGTATCATTTCCCAACTCTCCACTGTCTACTCCCCAACGCCCCCAACACACACATACCCTCCCCTGTGATACTGAGATGGGGCTCTTTAAAGGGGCTGAGCTACTAAAAAGAACCAGAAGCATCAGGAACAGGGCCAAGAAATGCCAATGCTAAGGATGGCACTAAGCAACACTCAGCTGAATTCTACAAACTTGCAATAAATGAGTTTCTCAAGCTCTGCATGCCCCCATCTTTCAAAGGACAATTTACAAAGAAACAGGATTTGATTTTTAAAAATACAGGTGTATCCTCAAAATCAATGTCCTCACACAGATGTCAGATTCAATTCTTACTCTAAAACAATTCAGTCATGTGGCCTTCCCCTTAGAAGGATGGCCAACGTTCCAGCGATGCATATTGAACCAGGCATTTAAATATAAGGGCTGGTGTATATCCTTGGAGAGACGCTGGTGAGTGCAGCGCCCTCTGGGCCCTCCAATTCAGGTTGGAGCCAGCAGCCACCACTGATCCGTCCTGCCCTGAGACAGAGCTCCCGGGATGATCCCTCTGTACAGTTGGTCGTAGGAACTTCAAGACTGGCTGTTAGGACTCCTGAGCTAGATCGAACAACCTTGGAACTCACCTAGGTGAGTCAAACCCGGCATAGTCAGTGTTGTAGCATGGATGGTGGGGACAAACAAAATAAAAAAGGTGCCTCACAGATCATACCTGACTCTGACTGCGTATGGTGAGCTCAGTTATCCAACTGGGAAAGTGCTGGATGAAACCCTTGCTATAGCCTGCCCTCCATAGCATGGTGTGAGACCCATCAGAACACAAAGGGATGAACAGCTGCCTCTCCCTCATTCCATCCCTCCTCTACAAAGTCACCCTCGTGTCATGAGTGAGCTGGGGTCAGAGAGCCGCGGGAGTCGCCCACTCGTATGATGAGGTCGCAGCAGCCAGGAGCAGAATATCACGGGCTGGGAAAGGCTCTCAGATTGTGGGTGCCACGAAGCTCCACCAGCGTCAGAGATGGAAACACAGTGGTCACTGGGCCTGTGTTGAGCAGCTGTGCCCACTGTGGCACTGCCCGGCCACTAGCGCAGTGGTTCTCAGTGGGGGACGATTTGCCCCCCAGGAGCCAGATGGCAATGTCTGGAGACATGCTGGGTTGTCACAACTGGGGAGATGCTACTGTCATCTAGTGGGTAGCATCTAGCTAGGATGCTGCTAAACATCCTACGACACACAGGACAGCCGCCTGTCCAGCCAAGAATTATCCAACACAAAATGTCAATGATCCAAGTTTGAGAAACCCAGCTGTGGAGTGTGTCACCAAGGCTGCAGTGAGTAAAAAGTTGGCTCTAAGGAGGTTTCTAAGGAGTATCAGTACTTCCCAACAGGAAGGAAGTAGTTGTAATATGGCCAGGTCTGTCCTGGTTGAAGCCTTTGGATTAGTTAGGCTTGGTATTTGCTAATTTAATTCTTATAAATGATTATACAGAAACAAACATTAAAAAAAAAATTCCTGCAATGCCTCTAGAGAAAAGTTCTGAGAAATTCCACTTTCTATCTCAGAGGCAAGAGAGAAAGATGACACCATAGAGCAGGGGGTTTGTCTGTTTTGTCGACTGATACATCCCAAGGTCCTAGAACAGTACCTGGTATGCAGTAGGCACTCAAAAATTTCATTGAGAGAATAACAGCCTCAGATCTACCCAGAATCCTCCTCAGGCCTCCTCCTCACTGGAGGAATAATCACTAATAATAACTGACATTATTGTTCATTAAGTGCCAGGAACTGTTTTAAATGTTTATATTATCTAAATTAACTGAATTAATCCTCCCAAATGCTTTATGAAGTAGATATCATCATTATCCCCATTTTGCAGATTAGCAAAACTGAGGCAAAGAGAAATTAAATAACTTGTCCAAGGTCACACAACTAGAAAGTGCTAGAGCCAGGATTCAAACCCAAGCAGCCCACCCCAGAGCCTGGGCTCTTACATTTGCCGGCTCCATCGTCCCCAGGGAAGATGTCACATGCGTGGTCTCACCCTGCTGTGTCTCGCTCGGCCTCAGTGAGAAATATCCCCAAAGGCAGAAAATAAGAGAGAACCTCCTGGCCTAGAACAAACCCCTAAAATCATGACAAAGATGCTAGTCTAGAAAAGGAAAGAGCTCTGGAAGAATCCTTGAGGCTGGGAGGTGGTGGCCAAGTGGGTTTGGAGGAGACGGGAGTGGTGTGCCAGGCTTTGTACACGGACAGCTTCCCGAACCTTCGTCCTTTACCATCAGCCAGAGTCTCCTCCCGCTCAGCACCCACCCACTGGCCTAGTCGTGCCACTGGATTTCATCAGAGAGAACTGGAGGTGACCTACTGCCGGTGACTTGGCTTCACTTTGATGTTAACCTTGAGGTTAAGCTTCTCCTGACTGTGCTCCCAGTAACCCCAGCTTGCACCCAGCTCCTCTCAGGCAATTACCTCCTTAACTCTGCCTTCCCTCTGCTCCCCCCCAGGGTGAGAGTTTTGCCCTTGAAACCCCTTTTTTAGCTCTGTCCTGCTTCTTCTGTCGGACCCTCTGCCTTCCCAGGTCTCCTCAGATTGTCCTGGCTCAGCTGTCACATCTCCACACACTGTCGCCCCTGCCAGCCTCTGACCTGCCTGGCCAGACCCCCTGGTGCCAGGACCTTCCTAGACCGCCACCTGTCACCAGTTGCCATTCTTTTCACCTGCCAGGCTCCACCTGCCCACACTTCCCACTGCGATTGGCCCAGAGCATCCGCCCTGCCCTGCGGGGATGGGTGTGCCCCAACTCCGGATTCTCTCCTCTCCTCTGTCTGGGGCAACCACCTCCTCAGAGCTGACACCTCAGCTACGACGCTGCTGAGAAACAAAACTAGACCCATGCTGAGGTCAGCAAAACCACACCTCTGTCCCCTACCCCACTTCCCAGAGCACGACAGTGGTGCCACCACATCCAACAAGGTTTTCCTCAATTCCCCAAGCAGAGCGGAGCCCTCATCCTTGGTGAACTGAGAGTACCCTGGATACATCTCTATGAGGACACCTGTCGCCGTGATGACATTTATGTTTAATATATGTAACAAGACAGAGAATATTCTCTTCGTTAGTAGCAGGCATGAAATTTCTCTTAGGGAAAAAAACATTTTTGCTGGGAATTATTATTTTTTTTTTGAGAAAGGAGAAATAAACCTGTATTTGTTCTCATATGACATAATTGTCTATGTATAATATCTGAAAGAATAGAGGAAAAAATTTCTTGAACTAATAAGCAATTTTTTTTCTTTACTCTTTCGTTTTGTTTGTTTTTTATTTCAGCATATTATGGGGGTACAAATATTAAGGTTATGTATAGGGAATTATTTTCTTAAGGTTACTTGGATTTAGTGAGTTCCTGTGGGAAATATCAGCTGGCACTAAAGGCTTGCAGAAAAGAGCAAGATGACATCAGGCAAGCAGAGGGATTTGGGTGAACCTCAGAGCAAGTGGGGGAGACTGAAGGAGGGAGAGACACCGGCAGGAAGAGAGAGGGTGGAGTCGTCAAAGTGCAGAAGGCCACACCTTCTGTGAGGAGACCTTTCCCCTGGAAAAGCCAAGCTGCTTGGTAAAATCAATGTTGTCAGTAGGTTGTGGTTAGAAAACAGCAATGAGTTTGGCTTTGACAGCCAGGTTTATTCGAAAGGGATCAGAAACAACATGTGTGGACACTGACCCAGAGACAGGGAAATCATGAGGTTGCAATTCCTTGGGAACTGTATATATGTAACATATATACGTGTGTGTTTGCATATGTGTATGTAAAATGTACTGCTAAGAGTGGAAACTACCATCTGAATAATCATCACAATCTCACAATAGTCATACCTTGTGAGAACTCATCTCAGAGAGTGAGCCAGGGAATTACGTTTTGCTGCCTTGCTTGTCTGGGCAAAGGACACGGTCCTTGGCAGAGGGGCCACCATGCTCCCAGCCTCCGGAGAGTGCCCAGGCCAGCCTTCCTGAGTCAGTGTGCAGGTGTGGCCCTGTGGAGGGCCCCAGGTGAAAGGCAGGGATTACTGTCAAAAGCTGGGTGGGGTAGAGTGGAGTAGAGTGGGGAGGGGCCATTTCAGCTTCTGCGTGTGCCTGTTTATTCAGTTCTCACACTCACTGTGCTAGACCAGAGGCTGGTGTGAGAGCTCTGCACTGTGCTACAAGCAGAGGGGACTTTAGACGTGACATGAGAGCTAGGAGAGCTTCAAGATTTCCAGCTCAACATAGAAACTCCCACAGGGCTCTGCTTTGATGCCTCCTGTCCCTTTACCTGGCCCAACTCACCTAGCCAACTGATTTCCCGACATCAAAGAGAGGCCTTCCAAAGTTGACCTCACTTGCTAATTTGAAGGTTATGTAGGTTGTTCTCAAGTAAAAAAATTTCCGCAGAAATTATAAGAACAGGGACTCTAAGAGATAAAACTCTGATCTTCTGATTGAATGAGCCACCCATGTACTGCTGGGCTGTTAGTCATTTACTCTCTGCTCTAACCAAAATACAAGGTAGCCTCTATTTAAAGAGCCAGTTTATCTGATTTCTGATGGGCTGATTTCTGCATACAGTTCACACAAATGAGTATTTGTGTACCGTCTAGACCGTGTCACCTTCCCACTGGAAGCTCAAGCAATATATGTTATGTAGAAAACATTATTTTCCTGGAAACAATTATAATAAATGCCACTTACTGCCTCTAATGAAAACACGTCTGCCCACATATCATTCAGGAGGAGTCATAACAAGGAGGTCTTAAAAAGCCCTGAATGAGGCTCTGTGACTCTGGCCACATCACCTCTTCACAATCAACTGAGTTCAAAGAAAGAATAAACAATTGCTGACTTTGAGTTTTCCTTTAACTAGAGGTTGTTTTCATGGTCATTTAGGCTGCAGTGGGATAATATTCCAGCAATTATAAATGGAGTCATATAAGGAATATTTACACTCTGTAGCCTGAAGCAAACACATATTAATTAAGCACTTAGGATTCTCACGGTTCCACTGTGGGTCTCCTGAGATTCTACACTGCCTTGCCACCCAGTCCCCCACAAGCACTACCGAATACCAATTAACTTTGACCTTTGAGCACATCCTCTTGGCAGGCAGTGCCCTTAGGGATCCCATGTATTGGCTCATTTACTTATGATGTTGACACACTTATTGCCCCCTTTTGACAAAAAAGGAAACTGAGGCTTAAACAGATTAAGTAATTTGCCCAAAGATATATAGTTAATCAATTGCAAAACCTGGATTCGAACTCAGAAAGCCTGACTCCAAGACCCACGTATCCAATCGATGTACACCAAATTCGATAAACAAGAAAACTAAGTGAAAAGGAAGAACGACGTGTGAAAGAATATAAACCCAACATGAATTAAACTATCCGAACTGTGAAAACAGAGCAAAAGAGAAAGCAGAGAGGAAAAACTATTCTTTCATCAACTCTCCAGTTCTCTCCGTTTAAACCTGACCTTGGCCTACGCTGCCATAGGGAAATGGAGGCCATGGTTAAAACAAAAGGGAAAACCGAAAAAGGTTGCTTTGGGGTTCAGTGTTAGGATAATGTAAGGAATTTTCAAAGGTAATTTGGTTATCTGGTGTTGTTCCTTCTATGCTAAGACCTTAACCCCCTAATAAAATGTGACTGCATTCAGTTGATGGGACTGATTTTGGGAAAACCTTGTATCGTTTCTTTCATCACTGAACACGGTCAAGAGGCATCATGAGAACCACTCCCTGTAGCCAGTGTTGGCACTCAGAGTTGTCCCTTCTTTCTGTTGCTGTAGCAGCATCTCTCCTGCTGAGTAGGTCGCTGGGCTCGGTAGATACTGAGGCAGAGCCCACAAAATAATAGCAACTAAATAAAAGCAACACCAATTCACAGTCATCCATGGATCAAAACTCCATTAAGTTCCTCCCTATCACGCATAAATCAAACATTAATGAGAACTGCTTTGCACAGAGCCTGTTACTATTTTGCTCAACTGTAAAGTGAAACATCTGCCCGCCCATAGCCAATACTAATTGCTCTTGCAAGTTGAAAGCCATCTCCATTGTCATTCAATGAAGGCATTTTGCCAAAAGCATGTTGGGCCCTCTTTCTGAGTGTAGCATTAGTCATTACCTTTGCAGCTGGTTTCGTACTTAGTGTCACTCATAAAAAAGCTCATTTGGTGTGAATCCTCAGGTAGAGAAGAGGGTCTCCAGACATGAAGTGAAAACTAGGAAGCAATGTTTTGGGAACTGAGGAAGAAGATTCTACCTCCCTGTTGGTTTAGACCAGTAGTTAATTGTCATACTTCAGAAGCACCAGAAAAACTAAAAAAAAAAAAAATTGTTTTCAAATTTTGAGGAATTATGGCATCCTTTTTATTTATTTTTTAAATTGTGGTTAAGAAAACCCCACATTACATAAAATTTACCAGCATAACCAGTAATTTAAAGTATACAGTTTAGTAGTATTAAGTATATTCACATTGTTGTGCCACAGATCTCCAGAACTATCTCATCTTGCAAAACTAAAACTTTATACCCAATAAATAACTTCCCATCCCCCACTGCCCCAGCTCCTGGCAGCCAACATTCTACTTTGTTTCTATGAATTTGACTACTCTGGCTACCTCATATAAGTAAAATTATACAATATATGTCTTTTTGTGACTGGCTTATTTCACTTAGCATAATGTCCTCAAGGTTCATCCATATTGTACCATGTAAAGGAATTTCCTTCCTTTTTAAGGCTAGAAAATATTCCATTGTATGTACATACCACATTTTATTTATCTGTTTATACATTCATGGATACTGGGTTGCTTTCTCTCTTGGCTACTGTAAATAATGCCGCTATGTACATGAATGTACAAATATCTCTTTGAGATCCTATTTTCAATTCTTTTGTATATTTACCCAGAAATGAGATTGTTGGATCATATGGTAATTCTATTTTTAATTTTTTGAAGAACTGCTGTACTATTTTCCACAGTGGCTGCACCATTTTACATTCCCACCAGTAGTACACAAGGGCTCGGATTTCTCCACATTCTTAACAACACTTGTTATTTTCTGTTGTGTGTGTTTTTTGTCAGTAATAGCCATCCTAATGAGTGTGAGGTGACATTTCATTAGGGTTTTGATTTGCATTTCCCTAGTGATTGGTGATGTTAATCTTTTCACATGCTTGTTGGCCATTTGTATACCATCTTTGAGGCAATGTCAAGTCCTTTGCTTTTTTTTTTTTCCACTATGAAAATGCTTTAATGGTGGTGTCTGTACAGCATGTGATGTCAAGACAGGAAGTCCTTTGCCTTTTAAACAGGTTATTTGGGTTTTGGTTATTGAGTTTTAGAAGTCCTTTTTTCCCCCCATGAAATCCTACTATTGAAGGAAGTTCTTTATATATTCTGAATATTAACCCCTTATCAGATATACAATTTGCAAATATTTTCTCCCATTGTATAGGTTGCCTTTTGACACTATTGATTATGTACTTTGATTCACAGAAGTTTTTAAGTTTGATGCAGTTTCATTGATCTGTTTTTGCATTTAGTGCTTGTGCTTTTAGTGTCATATCCAAGAAATCATTACCAAATCCAATATCATGAAGCTTTTCCCCAATGCTTTCTTCTAGGAGTTTTATAGTTTTAGGTCTTACCATTTTTGATTTATTTTGAATTAATTTTTGTATATGGTATAAGGTAAGAATCCAACTTCATTCTTTTTCCTGCAGATTTCTAGTTATCCCAGCACCATTTGTTGAAAAGACTGTCCTTTAAAATAATCTTGGCACCCTTATTGAAGATCATTTGACCTTATATATGAAGCTTTATTTCTGTGCTATCTATTCTATTCCATTGACTCATCTATCTGCCTTTATGCTCATACCTGGGGCCTTAAGAACCATGCTAAGTCTACTCTGCCTATGCTCTATAAATGAAATAACAAAGCCTGGATGACAGTATATCTGTTTACAGCATGGTTTACTGAATATTTTAAGCCCACTGTTGAGACTTACTGCTCAGGAAAGAAAAAATTCCTTTAAAAATACTACTACTTATTGACAATGAACCCGGTCACCCAAGATCTCTGATGGAGATGTAGAGGGAGAGCAATGTTGTTTTCATGCCTGCTAACACACATCCATTCTGCAGCCTATGGATCAAGGAATAATTTTGATATCTGAGTCTTATTAATGCAGAAATACATTTCATAAGGCCATAGATGTCATAAATTATGAATCCTCTGATGGATCTGGGCAAAGTAGATTGAAAACTTTCTGGAAAGGATTCACCATTCTAGGTGTCATTAAGAACATTCATGATTCATGGGAGAAGGTCATATCAAAATTAATCGGAGTTTGGAAGAAGTTGATTTCAACCCTCATGGATGACTTTGAGGGGTTTGAGACTTCAGTGGAGAGGAGGTCATTACAGATGTGGCAGAAACAGCAAGAGAACTAGAATTAGAAGTGGAACCTCAAGGTGTGCTTGAATTGCTGCAATCTCATGATAAAAGTTGAATGGATGAGAAGTTGCTTCTTATGGATAAGCAAAGAAAGTGGTTTCTTGAAATGGAACCAACTTCTGGTGAAGATGCCATGAACATTGTTGGAATGACAGCAAAAGATTTCAAATATTACAGAAACTTAGTAGATAAAGCAGTGGTAGATCTTGAGAGGATTGACTAAGTTTAAAAGAAATTCTACTGTGGGTAAAATACTATCAAACAACCTTGCATTCTACAAAGAACTCTTTCATAAAAGGAAGAGTCAATCAATGCAACAAACTTCATAGTTGTCTTATTTTTTTAAATTGTCATAGCCACCCCAATTTTCAGTAGCCACCACCCTGATTAGTGAGCAGGAATCAACACTGAGGCAAGAACTTTCACCAGCAAAAAGATTACTACTCACTGAAGGCTGAGATGATCTTTAGCATTTTTTAGAAATAAAGTATTTTTAAATTAAGGTATATGTACATTGCTTTTTAGACATAATGCTCTTGCATACTTAATAGACTGCAGTATAGAGTAAATATAGCTTTTATACGCACTGGGAAACCAAAAAATTCATGGGACTCACTTTATTGCAATATTTGCCTTATTGTGATAGGAAAAAAACCCACAATATCTTCAAGGTATGTTGATCGATCTATCTACACACACACACACACACATATATATGCATGACGAGGAAATGTTAACAGCACCCAGAACTGGTAGCACAGTAAGGCCTTAGAAAGCAATATTGTAATATATTTGAAAGACTGTAGGATGAAGGGAAGCTTGTCTTACATGCTAAGTACTAGAATATCTTCTTTAATCATTTTAGCAAACCTATGAGATTGGTATATTTTTCCATTTTGTGTGTAAGTAAGCTGAAGTCCAGTGAGGCCAACCCACTGTTTGGGCCATGATCTTAACAAGTAAAAGAGGCACAGTTCTGTTTGGTAACAAAATCAGTTCTTTTTCACAGCACTACGCTAGTTCTCCTTAAAATATTGGTTCTTTGTAACCTACCAGTTCTACTCCTAAGAATCAATTCCCAAAGAAAGAAATATAATGGATAAAAGCAAATGTTTATTGCAGCATTTATTGCTAGTGGCAAAAACATATAAAAATCTAACCCCCCCAGTTTACTAAGACATCTCTGGTAATGCAGGCGACTGTGGAATTAACAACCATGGCCTCTCAAGGAAATTCCCTGCTATGGCTGTTGCTGGGTAACAAGAAAATAATTCTTTAGTGAATGAAGACAATCCAATGTGGTGGTGGATGAGTCCACAGTTGATTGAAGTGATTTTTGCACATTCTGTAAGGGAGTCATTCGTTCATTTATGCAGCAGGCATTGAAAGAGTAGCTCTGTGCACCAGACATTATGCTCCTGCAGGTGATAAAACACGACATGCCCACCAGCCTTAGGGAGTTGACAGATTAGCATGACGAAACAGAAACACAGATGCTGAGGGGCCAACATTTACACTCTGTAAGTGATGCAGGCATACCTGAGAAGCAAAATGTAGCCCTTGTATTTTCCATAACTGATTCCAGCTTGCCCCTTGCTGATGAAAAGGAAAGGGGGGAAGTTGGAGCTAGACTTAAACTTGCCAATGAAGGGTAAGGTAACTTAGCCCGTTGTAGTTTAACAGTCTATCTTAGGTGATTTTAATTCCTTTAGAGGTAAATAGTTACCCAATGTTCAAGCTTCTTTGTTTTATTCTTTCTTTAAGCATCTCCCATCCATTTTCCCCTTCCTAGGGAGACATTTGTGTGCAGGGAGGATTCACTTGCCTGCAGGGAGGGTGGTCTTCACAAATGATGAGCCCTAGTCTTCATAACTGATTCCCACTTGCCTCTGTCTCTGTTGCCAAAGGCCCATCCCTGGAGTGAAGAATGGCCTGTCTTCTTGGTTCTAGCAAGGCATAGACTCAGATCCTCGGGGAACTTGGCCATCAACTATTGCTGACGTGGCCCCTCCTCGGCCTTAACTGGTGCTATAGGTACCTATAGCCCTTGTGTGGTGAGACGGCAGAGAAGCTAAAAGATGGGCTGTTTTGCTAGATGGCCTGAGGTTGAGCCTCAGCCCTGCACTTACTAGCTCTGTGATTTTAGGCAAGTTACTTCACTTCTCTATGCCTTGGTTTCTTCATCTGTGAAATGGGATGATTTTTTTTAAAGTATCTATCATGTTGGTGGCCAAGAAAATTAAATGACATAATGCATGTAAGACATAGAACAGTATCTGCAATATAACACATACTCCATAAATGTGAACCATTTTTCTGGCCTTTGAACCCACTGGATAATCAGACAGCCCCTTCATCTCCCCTCACCATTGCCTGCTATGGGGGGTGGCTGTGTTGGGGGAGAATCTGAATCCCTTCCACACCACTGAGGGAGATGTCTTCTTTTTTTTTTTTTTTTTTTTGAGACAGAGTCTCACTGTTGCCCCGGCTAGAGTGCCGTGGCGTCAGCCTCGCTCACAGCAACCTCAAACTCCTGGGCTCAGGCGATCCTTCTGCCTCAGCCTCCCAAGTAGCTGGGACTACAGGCATGCGCCACCATGCCTGGCTAATTTTTTCTATATTTTAGTTGGCCAATTAATTTCTTTCTATTTTTTAGTAGAGATGGGGTCTTGCTCTTGCTCAGGCTGGTTTCAAACTCCTGAGCTCAAACGATCCGCCCACCTCGGCCTCCCAGAGTGCTAGGATTACAGGCGTGAGCCACCGCGCCTGGCCTGGGAGATGTCTTCTTTCTAAAGTTCTCAGTGGGAAGCAGAGCACAAGATACCACACACACTCCTACCATTATTAGCGTATTTCTCTATTCCTCCTTGATATCTGTTCTATTAATAATTCCTCTTCTCAACCCAGATTTTTATGCCAAGAGGGGAAGTGGGATTTTTAAGCCTGACCTCTCATATCTGTCTACTCTCTACTTCTACCCACAACTCCTCTTTCTTAGCAGAAAGCTTTCTTCTTTCTGTTTAGTGGGAACTTAGAATAAATCCTACCCTGCATTCTCTAGCTATGGGTTAGGGTAAAACTTTGTAATCAGACCTCCATGATTTGCTTTTGATAGGTAACTCAAAAGCTTTTAGAATATATAAATTCCTTTTTCTCTTCCAGTTTGACTGACTTCAAAACTCAGGAGGCTCAAGGAAGTCAGCTTTGAAACTCAAAGCCGATCAATTATCTTTTTATTTTTTGTGTTTCATATCCTCTCTCTGAAGGGGTGGATGCTGCACACACACCGCACGCTGTTAGCTTCCTCCTCTATTCCTCTGATTTCTGCCTTGCCTTAATTCCTCTTCTCCACCCAGGGAGAGTCAGAGTATACTAAGGTTTAGGGGGGGAAAATGATAATCAAAAATGTTTCAAAAACTATGCTCATTATATACAAATAACAGTAGTTCAAATTTCTTGAACTCCTGGGATGTGTTAGGTATTGTGCTGAGCTTTTTCTTTCAATTAATTCTCACAACTATAATTATCCCCATTTTATAGCTAAAATCAACTGAATCTTAAAGATATTAAATATTTTCTGAATGTCACACATCTGGTAATGAGTGAAGATGTCTGACACCAAAGTCGTCTACTCACAATCATTGTGCTACTTTGTTTCATATACGTATGCAATGTTGGGCTGTAAGAATGACTTTGAGCCTGGTTGGAACGAAGCCCAGGCCTGACCTGAGGCAGATGCTTTACAAGGTGATGTGTGTCTTCCTCATTGCTTCTTCCCTTATTGCTTCTGGATCAATAACTGGGATGAATCTTCAGAACATCCTGAATGAGGAGGTAGAGTACATGCTACAGGCAGAAATTGCTTATCCACCAAAAGAGCTGGCTAATATGTCCCCTAGACACTGAGGGAATGCATGTGGAAGGGGGTCTTGAGGATATTGGATTGGGGGACAGGTTGATGAAAGGAACCACCGTTCGAAAAAATAAACCACCCACCAAGAGGCAAGTTGATTACATCAGTCCCTTGCATCCTGGAGGGGCGGTACTTCATCCTGCCGGGGCTGATGTTTATTTCTGTTTTCCTTTCCGGGGAGGCCCACTGCAGGGCCTCTGCACAGTGTGGCAGGATATGCCATTCCAAAATATGCCAGTTTGGCATAAGGATTATTTTGAGCTAAAGGCACTTGTAAAACAGCAAATGCCAGAAAGGCATTCTAATTTTCCCCGTTTCTTCCTGAAAACAGGAATGAAAACTCCCATGTGAAAGATGACCTCCCTGTGCCAAGGGAAAAGCATTCTTTGACAAGGAGCCATAACTCAGAGAATTCTGGACAAACAGACCTTGTTAAATAATTCTTATCTTTCTTTAGCCTCCCCACATAGATTAGTTGCTTTTCCACAATTGCCTCTCTATGTTCAACCTAGTATAAAAGCATTTAGTTTTGCTAGTTCTTCAGGTCTTCATTTCCTTATGAAGAAACTTAATATAAGCCCTCCTTTACTCTAGGGACTAGAGTATGCTTTTCACCTGGTAATCTATCTTATAGCAATTTAATTCTCAGGCTTAGCCAGGGACCCTAAGAAGATTGCCTCCTCTCTATCTGTAAGCCCATTATCTGAGGAATTATGGAGTCCTTGAATTAGTGACATGAGATCCTGTATATGTCCTTAAACTCAGGGAGCCAGGGTGTGACAGTGGGCACATGACCGTGGATCCACTGGCCTTTCCATGCACTGCATCTCCAGAAGCTGTCAGACCAAGGAAACATTTGAACAACCTCTTATCTGGTCAACTAAGGTACCAGCTCACAGACAACAACTTTCAGAGCTGGGGATCAACTCCTTAAACCATCACTCGTAATGTTTTTTTTTTTTTTTTTTTGAGACAGAGTCTCGCTCTGTTGCCCGGGCTAGAGTGCCGTGGCGTCAGCCTAGCTCACAGCAACCTCCAACTCCTGGGCTCAAGCAATCCTTCTGCCTCAGCCTCCCAAGTAGCTGGGACTACAGGCACACACCACTGTGCCTGGCTAATTTTTTCTATATATTTCTAATTGGCCAATTAATTTATTTCTATTTTTAGTAGAGATGGGGTTTTGCTTTTCCTCAGTCTGGTTTCGAACTCCTGACCTTGAGCGATCCTCCCGCCTCAGCCTCCCAGAGTGCTAGGATTACAGGTGTGAGCCACCATGCCCGGCCAGCAGTGTCTTATTTGAGGGCATTTATACTCTCTCTAATAGAAAAGTTAGGCTGCGCAGAATTAGAGGTCTAGGTCCCCAAGTGTGGTAGAAATGCTTCAACCAGGGGACATAATGAGGAGTCCACTGAACGTAAAGCTACTGCCATTGGTCTACCTCATGAAGGCAGACCAACAGGCCAACAATCAGAGTTAACGTGCTGGTGAGGTTAATTGACATCGATTAGCACAAGGGGACATAATTGCTGTTACAAAGGATTAATTAAAGCCTCGGCAATAGCTGCAGCTATGGGGACTGTAATTTGTCTCGCTAACCCTCCCATTTTTAATTGCACTTTAGAGACTGTGGTCCATAACTACATGGAAACATCGATGACAGAGCCTACTCAGTGTGTGGCAGAGATGATGTAAGCACAGCCAGGGGTGATGGACTGTAGCAGACAATGTTAATGTCCCATCCGTGTCTCCTTGGCCCACGTCTGATTTAACCTGCAGCTACAGCAGAGAGTTCCCATGCATAGTGACAACTTCCCACCACACGCGTCTGTCTTTCTGCCTTTTGGCCTGAGAGTTTTACCTGGTATCATGGGAGCTTATTCATCCTGTACACAGGGCAGCCCAGAGGTGCTGGAGACGTAAACCCCACTGAGCAAATCGCAACAGTGAAAGAGAGCACTGGATAAATAATCCAGCCTTCTGTCCTTCAGTAGAACGATTTTGAGATGCATGCCACAGAATTCCTTAGAGCATCCCCAGCAATGTGGCTCCACATGCCCACGGCAGTGATCTTACTGTAAGACACTTGGTTGTCTTTTTTCTAAGCTGCCTTATCCTTCTCATCCCTTCATTTTTGCTTCCTGGGATCACCTCCTAAATAAACACCTGCCCCCAAGTTCCTGTTCAGGAATCCAAATTAAGACAGTGTACCATTAAAAAACAGGAAGTGTTCTGATGTTATAACCTTCTATTGATGATTAATACTTCATTTTTGCACATTTATGGTTCTGCAATTTATATAGTAATAAAAACCAAAAAAAAAAAAAACAAACAACAACAAAAACCTTTAGACTTTGTTTACCTCTGCATTTCCCAAATGTATATGAGTAGTGGTCAAGAGAATGGAGTTGGGAATCAAACCAGCCTGGCTTTGAATGATGACTCCATTATTTACTTTGAAAGTCACTAACCTCTCTAAGCTAAGTCTCCGTATTCCTAACTCTGAAGTGGTGATAATAACATAGCTAATGGGGTTATTGTTAAAGTCAAATGAAATAAAGTCTGGTGCATAGTAAGAAAGTGATAAATGGTAGTTATAATTGCAATTATTTGACCATAGCATTTTTTCAGCAACATCTCACATCTGGAACATGGATATTTTCAGAACTTTTGATATGCATTCCTCTAGGGAAAATCTGGTCTCTTATCTTATACTGAAAGTACTAGATCATGATTCTATATGATGGCTTTTCTTTTTACAGAAATCTTAAAGGCATTTGTAGAATTCAAAAGAAAAAGAGGCTTACTGTCAGTTAACTCCTACAAATGAGAACCTAAGTTAAATGCCTACCTGGCATTCAATATAAGTCTTATAAAACTTCTTTGAGGATGATAACTTTGCCTGTTTTTGAAATTTCTTTGTTCAGTATAAATGATCTTTTGGGAGAAAGTTCTGTGTTTTAGAATGTAGAAGCTGTCTACATGTTGTCTACCCTTTGTCTGCCAGTCCTACCTCATGCTGTGGTGACTCACACTCTCAGGTTTCAAGGAAAGATTGGGCTGCTCTGTTACCAAAATAAACATTAGACCCCAAATAGTGCCTTTCTCATCGACTATTCACTAACAGAAGCCTATAGAAAGGCTGTCCTGGTGAGAACATGTATAGCTGCTTTATGTGCAGCATCCCCCCATTCCTCCTTTTTTTTTTTTTTTTCAGACAGAGTCTCACTCTGTTGCCCGGGCTAGACTGAGTGCCGTGGCATCAGCCTCGCTCACAGCAACCTCAAACTCCTGGGCTCGAGCAATCCTCCTGCCTCAGCCTCCCAAGTAGCTGTGACTACAGGCATGCACCACCATGCCCGGCTCATTTTTTCTATATATTTTTAGTTGGCCAATTAATTGCTTTCTATTTATAGTAGAGACGGGGTCTTGCTCTTGCTCAGGCTGGTTTAGAACTCCTGACCTTGAGCGATCCGCCCGCCTCAGCCTCCCAGAAAGCTAGGATTACAGGCGTGAGCCACCGCGCCCGGCGCCATTCCTCCTTTAGTTATAAAAACAGCCCTAGGATTGCAGAGATATATATTCTGAAAACCTTTCTAATTCCTTCTTAGAACAAAAAACTATTGGGTAAGGGAACAAGAACAACCAGGCATGTTTTCTCTACATGGCCCTTAGTGCCAAGCAGGCTGAATTGAGATGATTCAAATGGAGGGTCAGAAGCAGGCTTTGCCATGGGCCGAGCATAGCACCACTCTATGCAGGAGTGAAAGAGACAACTCACCCAGAGATTCCCAGAGAGCCCCACCAGGGCAATGAACCAATAATTAGCCATTTGCAACAGGAAGCTTATTTGTTGTTTGTCTTTGGCAATCAGCAATCAGGAAGCACGGAAGTTGCATTCTGAGCTGAGGAACTTCAATGTGGCATTTCTTTTTTTAAAAAATATGGCATAGTTTCACTGGAGGGGCTGTGTATTTGCAGCAGGTATAAATAGAAAAAGACAAACATCATTTGACTTTCATCTGTGATATTTCTGAATGTTGAATTTACCCTTCAAAGACAATAGTTGGAGAATGTGGGGAGGGGTCTGTTCACCCTTGTACTGCATCCCTGACACTGATGATAAAAGACGCCTGCGTTTCTGAGCCTTATACAAGAGAATCTGGGGAGGTGAGTGTGGGTATATGCGGGGTAAGGGAAGAGGTAGAAGGCCTGACTGACTTCTTAAAACAATCCTGACAGTGCTTCTCATCCCTCCCAGGGTTCCTCTTCAGACTAGAGACTGTTCCACCCAGTGTCGGGATGCCCCGTTGCCACAGCCAGGACTGCCCAGTAGGGCCGTGCAGCTGCGCCCTGCACAAGGGCACCTGGCCCAGCGTGCTCCTGGTGAGAGGCTGCATCAGCACAGAGTCACCTTTTCCAAAGTTACAGCCGCTCTACCAGGAAGATCACTCCAGGGCCAGGAGGGGTTCTGCATTGTTGATGTACTGTTTTGAGACAAAAGGCATTTGTCTTTGTTTGGGATCTGCCAGGGATTCATTTTATTGTGTTGGTGTCTCAAGTCTTGAGGTATCCCACTTCCGATCACCTAGACATCTTCAGAATAGGATATTGTTCCCATGGTCAATTCTATCAACATGAAATTAATCATTGCAGATGCCAGCTTCCTTTGCATATTTCAATTCTCATCCGCCTTCTATATCTGCACTGAAACCAGTTTTTCTTCAGTTGGTTTTTTTTTTCCTCTCTTGAGGAAGGTTAGGCATTGAGGTGTTGCTTGACTTTAGAAATTGGGTGGGGTGGTGTTGGAAATGCATATTTTCACCGAAGCATTTCAATTTAAGAATATCCAGTGAGTAACTAGAATAGGAAGGGTAGGACAGGGAAACAGAATACTTGCACATGGAACTTGCTTTCAAAGTCTCACTCAGCAATTTTTAATGGTTAAATTCGGAGTTTCTATTTCAAATCTAAGTGTTCCCTCTCGAAAGTAACTTATTGAAAAACAGTTGGTAATAGCAGGTTAATTGTCTTGAGTCTTCATACTGGAAAAACTGGCTGGGCAAATCATTAAACAACTGTCTATTATGATTATCCGATGACTCATTATCACTAAGACGATCTTACGCCATTTAAATCAACAGGATTCCATTTCTTCACCAGAGAACTATCTTTAAATATATTTTGCTTTGAATTTTCCTTTGTTTCTTTCTGCAGCTAAAGAGAGGAAGTTCTTGAGACTAACAATGAAGCACAAGATAGTACAAGTCATTAACATGACTGGATATGAACCTCTTAGTTTCCCTTTCTTGGCTGTCTTTTTCCACACCTGAGGTGTATTCTACTCATTTCTGCCACACCTAGAAAATACACCCAGATCCTAGAATTGCAAAATTCAGGAACAATGCACTGTACGCTATAACAAGGCAAGCCTAGCTCACTTAAGAATTATCTGACAAAGCAAAGGACTCTGACCATCAATGAACCGAGCTCAAGCCCAGCCTGTCTACAGGAATTTTAAAACCTGAAGCCACTCTACAGAGATAAGATAAAGCAATCTTTTGACCCCAATAGACCTGTTTTTAATACTCCACTGTAAAAATAACTGTCGCACAAAGAGTAGGGAAGAGAAGAGGGAATTTAAAAGAGGAAGTTGGGACTGAACCCATTCCTCCCACCCTCCCTCAGCAATCTGCTTTTACCCCTAGCTGTGGGATTGGCAGTGGTTCCAGTTACATCTTTATTACATATTTGTATGAAATATTCTTATTTAGTTGTCCCTTTTCCATAGTCATTTAGATTTCAAAATTGATTCCTGGTATGATTTTATCGTTAATATATTGAATTTCTCTCTTCAGAAGAGTATTAAGTATTAGAGGACTATGAGAGATGTTTGCTTACATATTCCACCTAAACTAAAGCCAAGGTGTCTGGATTTCAGACAGTTGCTTCTAAGGAGACAATGTCTTCCCTAAGTGTGACAAGCTTTGCTCATATCTGCTCTACTTTATTTGAAGATTGTGGGCTGAGTGTTGAGAGTTAAATAATGAACTTATCATTTAACACATTTTTATATTAAACCAAGCATGGCTGTATTTCAGGTTAAATATTTGTATAAGAATTTTAAGATAAAACATGGGGATTATGCAGTCACTTTCCTCTGCTTAGACATGGGTGAAAAAGATTTAGATACAATGCTACATGAAAGTGAAAGGAGCCCTTCTTCCATGTGTGTCTACTCTGATCAGGAAAATTCTGTGGTATAACACAAGCCAAAAGGATTAGCTATGGTGTATCTATATCTATTTGTTCTATGTTTTATTTATGTGAATACCGTGTGTTGATGATGTTTTCTATCTGTAACACATATTTCAGAATATCCTATAAACAATAATTAAGACTCAACATTCTACACAGTTGATTCTAATGTCTAAAAAACAAAACTGTCCTTCAGTTAGGACCAGATAATCTGTAATACCAAAAGCAGTCATTTAAGAACAGCTAAAACTGAGTGCTTCAGAGAGATGCTCCAGGGATTTTATTTATGTTCTCCATCAGGGCACCTAGTAAAGACTGGACCTTCTAATTTCAGCCACACCCCTTGGGTGATTTGGAAAATGGCTTGTACCTGCCATGCTTAATGAAGTAATGACCTACATGGTCCAGTCACAGAGAAGTGTTCCAAAAGCAGTCAGTCCAATAACAAAAACGCATTTCAAAGCAACATGAACTGTATTTCTCAAACACTGTGCCGTGAGGTACCTAGATCCTGGAAGTAGATTTCTTCAATCCCTTTTTTTCCTTTCTCCCACTCATTTATTTCCTCCTGCTGCCTCCCTCACCCCAACTCTGCCTGGGCCCTGCGCAAGCCTGGTCCTTTATTCTTGTGGCCGTTCACCTTCTCTGTACTTTTCCATCATAAAATGCCTCAAAACGCACGGGCAAGGTAGAACCCTCCCTGGAGTATGAAATGGAAGAGATTGAGGGACCCACACCAACACCATGGGAGGAAGGGAAAGCTGGGAGTATTTGTGGCAATGATGCTCACTGTACTTGCTCTACTCTACCAAACACTCCCATGGCCATGCGTCTACTGGTCCTGTTGTTACTACTAGGTGTCTCACCTTGGGAAAGTTACTTCATATTCATCCTATGCTTCCATTTCTTCTCTGAATATTTAAGAGTAATTGAACCCATATGAGAGGGTCAGAGTAAGGTTTATGTGGGTTACTACATGGAAGCCCTTAGAACAAAGCATGCTAATTAGCAAGCATGATCATCACCTCTGGTTTGTGCCTGCAGGTAAAAATACCTCAAGGTAGTTGTTCCACTCTGTGCCAGAGGAGTGGGAGTCTGGTGGGGACAAGAGGAGGTCAGACCAACTGGCAAATGCCTCCTGGGCAGACCTCTCCCTACTCCTTTCCTATTCCTATTCTTCTTGCTGCCTCCAAGCTTGGCACCTCTTTGCCGCTTACCAAGAAGCACAGCTGTTGGTTACTTCCCCAACAAACTTGTTTAGGGTAGCAGCTTGTCTCTGCTGTTGACAATGGCACTCATTTTTCATCTTCCAGAAATTTAACAAAATCTCTGGTCAGCTAGTGGATGCCTCTCGTTATATGGATTTATTCTCTCTGGTACTTGTTTACTATCCCTACCTTTTTTCCTAGACTGGTCAGAAGAGATGTATTTAAGAGAGTCTACGCCACCATCTTCAATTAGAAGCTCCTCGAAACACAAATAAACTGTTCTAAGCTGTAGGGTTACTTTTGCTCATGATCTATCTTCACTTATCTAGCAGTGCTTCCAAGTAAAAGAATATTCTTTAGTTTTTACTTAAAAAATCCTATCAATCTGAGAATTTGGAAGGAAGAGGGGTCATTTGCGATCATTTTACAGGTGAGTATATTGAGACCATTGAGATGACCTGCCCAAACCTGCACAGCTAACAGGAGCCAGAGTTGGAATGAGACTCAAATAAGCCCTTTCGGGTATGCATAGAGCACAAAACAAGTGGATTCATTTGTGTTTATTATATTAATAGGAATATTTTTCAGTGGAAATTATAGCAAGAATCATTCTGATTATTATGACTATATTCTTCCATTGTTTTCCTTTCCATAAAAAAGGCCCATTGAACTTTATTGTCAGTCCTGCAGTATATGGTTTTGAAGCTAAAAGTTATTATACTCCACAGCTACCTTGTGTGTCAACTGAAAGGCCTTGACATATTATTTCTTTGTTACATTCAAAGTAAGTGGCAATTAGTGTATGTAGCTCCTTATAGCATGAGCGTGAGATAATTGCTTAGGAACCTAGAGCTGCTTATTTAGAGGGTGGGGACTCTTAATATAATTACAGAGCTAAAAACCAGCTCAGCTTCACCGTGGGAAATCTCATGCAATGTGTTGTTAACCTTCAGGTGACTTCTCACTCAAACTCTTCATTCCTCTCCAGAATTCTCTGGGATTTTCCTTCTGTTTAAGACATAAAGGTATCTGTCCTGGTGAATCTGAACCAACAAGGAATGGAGGCAGGGATCTCTGCACTAGAACAAGCTGAAAGCAGAATATTTCAGGCAAAGTAATGACACAATATACCTTTGTCATAAATGTTTCAAGTTGAAATGCTTGTTACAGCAGCTCATTGGTCCCAGAAAGTTGTGTTTTTCCTAAATGTGCACCATTAAGACATAGTGTGTTATTGATTAAGGAGAGGAAAAAAAGTTGGATGGGGAAAAATTAAAAGACAAAGTGCATGTTTTAGAGAAGCTTGTAATCTTAAGTCATTTTCACGTATGACGGGAGACCAAGTTTCTTAATCTCTAGATATCCATTATCTTCTGGAATTAGCTGTCCTATTATTTTAAAAAGATGGTATTTTTAACATTTTTCATTACCAGTTCAAATTTTCCACTAGTCACAGCATAACTGTGTGGGGTTTTTTGTTTTTCTTAAATTTTGGCATAATTAACCAGATTACATTCCTCTAAATTTATGAGAAACATTCACTGGGTATTTTGAAAAGCATGGAATAAAAATTCACTGCCAAGGACCAACTGGCCAACAGAAGCACTGAGAAAAGTATCTCCATTCATCTACCCAGCCACTGTGCAAGCCTTCACATTTACATATACCATAGTAGAACTAACCTGCGACCAATGGTGAAAAAAAACTGTGAAATGGGAAGGTGGACAAGGAGAAAAGAAATAAAAAGACTGCTACCCTCATTACCTGAATGGAAGAGGGCCCCATCACAAGAGGAAGGCTATGCAAGGGAAGATGAGAGGAATGAACCTTCAGCTAAACCACACAGATGTTCCCTGGGTGTCTGCACCTACCAGAAATCTCTCAGTCCATTTCCCTCTGGTGCCAGCACTGCAGAGATATAGTTTGATATCCGTGTAGGAGGTATTGTTCATTGAGGGAAAAATTCGGGGAGTAGACCACTAGAATTCTTTAACGTTCAATCAAAAATTGTTTTTGGAAACTTAAAATGAGCAAGACCCTTAAAACTGAGACAAAGCAACTTTTCATTTTATCCAATGTCCTTACTACTCATTCAAAGCATTTTTTAAAAATTTCCTTCCCCAGATTTGAAAACCAAAACAAACCCACTACAAACTAGAAACAAGATTGGAATACCTGGTTTATTGGGAAAAATTCATAATGAAAACTTCAAGTGCTTATTCGGCAACTTACAAAATAATCATTTGATATGTAAAATGACTTGGTTTTCATTAAGTATAAATGGTAAAAAAAAAATCCATCTGATATATCATATATATGCCATTCAGAGAAACTCACATCCCTGAATTCTGTTGCACGTTTTATGTTAGGCATTTTAAATCTGTTTACCAAGGACGACCAGGTTTCTGCTTATAGTTGCAATCTATCAGAAGTTGTGTCTATGTGATTAGAGCCCAGTTAAACCTGATATCTTAAAAAAAATCAAGCCATTTCTTCTCCTTAGGCTGTTTTAATGGCACTTTAGTGATAGGAATGGTTCTCCTAATGCTTTACTAAATAACCTTACCAGATCTATCAGTCATGATAAATTAGACCCCAACCATCTTTCAATCCAGTCAACTCTGGTTCTGAACGTATAGACACAAAACAGTACAGATTTATTAATATACCATTTCCCCACACCCTAACCTTACAAAGAACTTTAAAAGAGAAGATTTCATCTTAACATTTCACTACTTACGAAGGCCTTACTACTGCAACAGGTTTGGCTGTGAAACAATACTTCCTAGATGACATATCAACATGAAGCTTAGCAAAAACTTATTCAGGATGTTAATTAGAAATTCTCGCATTTAGGAAACTACTTTGCTCCTTTAAATAGCTGAAGGCTTGAAAAAAAAAATTTGCAGTTCTTTTAGAATGTTTGGTCACTGACAATTTTTACCAATTATAGCCCTCTTTTCCTTAGCCCTAATAGAGCCAGTCCAGTCTATGTGCAAATGACAAACACTTGATCAGATTATTAAATCTTGGAAGCCTTCCCAATTTTACCTTATCAAATGGTAAGTTTCATGTTCATATTCTCTTACAAATGCAATATAAATGTTCTGGATACATACACAGAAATGTTGACATAGTACAAGTAATTAGTGAAAAGAAATGTCTTAACTCCACAAAACACATATAAAAGATGAATATGAAACTGTAACAATAACTAGACATATTTTCTCCTCAATTATTATAGCATTTTTGACTAGTTTAATAATATGAACACTGCCAAAAAATAAGTACAAAGTAGCCTGGGGAAACAGTTTCTTCCTCTGGAATCCATCCCGGCAGCAGCGCTTTCCTTCCGCTCTCGTTCCCACGTTAGGCGGATGTGTAGAGGTACCTGGGCTTGGCGTTGCCCAGGAGGTCATCTTCGTAGTTGGGGAGGCAGCAAAAGAAGAAGGAACAACCGATCAGGATAATCGTGGCCGCCCACCCGAAGCCGTAGGCCCAGTTATAGATGAAAGTGACAGAAGGCTCGTCATGAAGTCTGAAGGTCTGGGTGTACTTCACGGGGTAAATGACCAGGGAGATGATCTGGAACACAGCTGGAAAAAAATAGAAGCATACATGCACGAATGATTGGATGAAACTCCCTCTTCCACAACGTTTCTGCCTTTAAAAAAGTATTAAATCCACCTAAAAAAAATGCTAAAGAGGCGGGAGGAATCAAGTTCCAAAAAAGATTATTGACTCTTGTGTGTAAGAGATACCTGGCACTGAGCAGTATCATACATATACCGCATATTATGAAAACAGAAAACAATCAGAAAAGTCATTCTATATTATTATACATGTGTAAACATTATATACACTACAGTAAAAAGTGAAAAATTGTAGCATACCATAGAAAGCAAGATGATATAAAAAAAAAAAGCCTAAAGAAGAACCTATTTGTTCATCTTTGTGTTTCTTGTGCTAAACACATACTTAATATATTCAGTGTTAGCAAAAATTATATATATGTGTGTGTGTGTATGTGTAAGTATATATGCACACACACTCAGGCATACACATACACATGACTCAATACTGATATTCAATAATACATCCCTAGAATATTCATCCAATAAGTAAATGAGTAAATGAAACAATGAACCAATGATGACAATGATCAATGAAGAGAATCCCCAGAAAAGCCTGCAGAGGAGGTGGGACCATTCGGTATGAAGGGCAGGGGAAGGGCACTGGACCTGGGGGGAACAGAAAGAATAAAAGGAGGAAGGATCACAGTACTCAGGGAAGTGTAAGGGAGGATGTGGAAAGGAAAACGTATGGAAGGAAGATTTCTAAACTCTCCGGTATGAGTCACATTATTACAATTATTATTCATCATTGTAATAGCATTTTAAGCTCCTTTAATACAAAATGAACTTTATTGAATCTGAATCTACTGTTGTAGTCTTTTTCAATGAACAGGCATAATTTTATAAAGCTATAATGAGTATATAAGTGTTGTGTTCTACATTTTTTTACTTAATATTGCATAAGTACATCATCATGTCAAAGGGTATGAGCAGATTTTAGCTCTTCTATGTTAAGATACTACTGTGCACAGGAGGGATCATCTGGCTGGGACCCCACAAATGTATTAGGGAATATACAGTCCTCACCATCATTTTTTTTTCTGTCATCTTAATTTTTGTCTATAGCTCCACAGATGTACCCTAAAGTAGTTTTCTTTTTCTTTCTTCTTTCTCTCTCTCTCTTTCTTTCTTTCTTTCTTTCTTTTTTTTTTTTTTTTTACTGGTAGAAAGGCTGTAATGTTTCCACATCTTAATTTGTTGCTTCTATTCCTTAGCTCAGTTAAAATGTTCCCCTTCTCTTGCAATTTATGAAGGACAATCTTGGTGCAGATCTTAAATATTTCTTTACTTCTTATGTATTTTAAATAGCAAACTCTTACTTGTTAAGTTTGTCATTTATTGCCACACATTGTGTCAGATACAAAAGTAATCCTTCTCTACACTGACCTCCAATTTTCCTAGTAATAAATATTAAATATTGTTATCCATTTTGGTTCATCATACATGAAGTTCTTATAATGATGTGGATGAATTCCTACAAAATTTAAATTTTATCAGTGTTCAATTTTTCTGATTTTAACCGTATAACACATATAAGATTAAAAATAACCATTTCTGTGAAATGTATCTTAAAAGGCCTTATTCAACATTGTTATCACTAAAATGTACTGAGATTTCTAAACTTGTTGTTTTTCTGTATACACTTCCTATTCTACTTGTCAAACTCTTTAAAGGACAGGATGAGTATTAAATTACAAATGAGAACACTGGGTTATGCAGGACCTTTAGGCTGTAGATCTGCTGAAGCTCACTTGAACTAATTTTCTATACAACTCCTGCTGTCCTGTCACCTTGGGTGGCAGTTAATGGATCTTATTATTTTAATGCTAAGAGGGAGCAAGGAATGAAAGAGTTGTAGTAGAATATTTTTACTGTGGTAAAATATACATATTTGTCATTTTCACCATTTGTAAATCTATACAATTCAGTGGCATTAAATAAATTCACAATGTTGTGTAACCAGCACCACTGTCTATACCCAAAACTTTTTCATCATCTACATGTAAACTCTGCAAGAAATGACTCCCCATTCTCCCCTCCCCTCCCCCTACCACCTGGGAACTTCTGTTCTATTCCTGTCTCTGTAAATTTGCCTATTCTAGGTAGCTTATGTAAATGGGATAATATTTGTCCTTCTGTGTCTGGCTTATTTCATAGTGTTTTCAAGGTCCATCGTGTTGTAGCAATATCAAATGCCATTCCTTTCTATGGCTGAATAATGTTCAATTGTACGGATATACCACATTTTATTTGTCCATTCATCTGCTGATGGCCACTTTGGTTGCTGTCACTTTTTGGCTGCTGTGAATAATGCTGCTGTGAACAGGGTTTGCAAGTATCTGTTCAAGTTCCTGCTTTTAATGCTCTTGGATTTATACCTAGGAGTGGAACTGCTGGGCCATATAATATTTACTAGGATTTTTCAACTAACATTAATGTCCTAGGATGTTATTAACATTTCTAATGCGATTTAGACAGGCCTCCATCTAGTTTTCTGACATGTGAAGATATATCAAATGTGTTTCTTTGATACAGTCTCATAAATTTGAACTACAAAAAAACCGAAATAAAATTAGAGGTGGGATTCAACCAGGTTCTTCCTATCTTTTGTGATTCCAAGTCATTTCTGTTGTTAAAATATTATTCAAATCAAATTTTGAAGTGTGAGGAGCAGGGAGTAAACTTTGTTTTTTATCAAGAGAAATTTTAAAATGTACCATGAAGAAGGCGGGGGCTGTGTCTGTACTGGCTGGTTCCCTGAGGCTCCCCTTCCTCTCGCTCCTGGTCTTGTCGTGCATGAGGCTGGGTGAACTTAACTCCTCTAAACTCAGGGAACCCAGCACAAAGCGGCCTTTTTCCTGGCTATGTGTGATCACAAGGCTTCTGCCCCATTTCCAAGAACATCTGCTCACTTTGCATTTGTACCCCAGGCCTGCAGCTGCTTTCTGCTTTGGTTCCGTGAGCCTAAGCTGGTGTCTTGAAAATTGACCTGTGGCCTCATGTTGTCCTAATCAGCACCTCCTCTTGTCCCCTCCTCAGAAAATCTTCTGAATCCAACTCTGTGGCTAGGTTCTAGCCCCTGTGACAGACTTCCCTAGTACTACGCACCTGTCTAAAATTTCAACTAATTCTTCTAAAATCCTAGTTCCCGTATTCCATTAATAAATATTCTCTCTGAACCCTGCCCACCTGCATAACTCGATTTCTTCACAACACCTGTCTGGACCACCGTCTCCCAGCACAGGCTCTCAGCTGTGGATTCCAGCTCCGGCCCCTCCCAGGGCCTTCCATCCCATGGCAGAACACCCTCTCATGACCCGCCACATCGTAAGATCACAAAAGTCTTTCAACAAGAGAAATGGCCCCCTCAGCGCAGGGCTCACAGCAGGCCAGGGCTGGGGACCACCATGGAGAACACTACACTGCCAGGGCTGACACAGCCCGGTCTCAGGGTAGGGGTGCCAGTGGATGAGGCCACCTATGACAGATGGGGCACACAGAGTGACAACCTTGATCACTTGGAGGGGGAGCATTGAGCACTGTCTGATGCCCAGGAGGAAAGGGATCCAGATCTGAAAACACATCTCTCCCCTGTTACCGCCCTTGGTGACACATCTTCCAAAGACAGATCAGAAACTGCAATTGTCACAAATCTTCCGTGTGGAATTGGCCGTGACTATGTTGATGCCTGCGGAATGTACGAATGAAGGACCTCGGACACACAGACTCACCAGCCAGGGCCAGGAGGCCTCCGATCACTCTCAGGAAGACAAGCATCTGGGGTCCGCAGAGGGCAAAGAAGGAGAGGATGAAGCAGATCACCAGGATGATGAAGCCGCAGAAGAGCATGGCAGCGGCCGCTCTGCCCCACGCTGCAGAGAAAAAGGAAGTGACGATTAACAAGACACACGTGCCATGTTCAAAAATTACTTGTCACAGTATCTATAGGGTTTGGATGGGGTTTTTTTTCCCCTACTAATTGTATTTGGTTGGAGGGACAGTTTTTCTCTTGGCAATACTTAAGCCTCTCCACATTTCACAGGAAGAATGACAATTCACATGTAGGACATTAACATGCTGCAACTCAGGAATGTGTTTCCTGCTCGTTTTTTTGGGCCAAGGTTTATATCTCTGAAATGAAAGTTATATTCATTAAACTGTTTCTCATGTAATAAGTTTGCCATATAATCAGGTATGTTTATAAGATTCACCTAAGTTCTAACACATATGACCATAATAAACAACATTTCTGATACTCAACAATCCAAATTACAAACGCTTTAGGATATGTTTCAAATACCTTTAGAGGGTCTTTGTTTCATATTAATGTTTGGTTCCATGCAAAAATAATCACTGAAAAAATATACTTATGAATAGGCAGAGGCATTAAATAAAACAAATGTGGAGACGTAGCTGTGATTATGTAACAAGCTTGGTAGCAAGCCACCTTTCTAAATTTTTGCCTACATTTTAATTTCATAAATATTAAGCATGTATTGTACCAGAATTCTTAATTATTGATCTTTGCCCTGAAAAAGAATTAGAATGAGGCCGGGCGTGGTGGCTCACGACTGTAATCCTAGCACTCTGGGAGGCCGAGGTGGGTGTATGGCTCAAGGTCAGGAGTTCGAAACCAGGGTGAGCAAGCGCCAGACCCCATCTTTACTATAAATAGAAAGAAATTAATTGGCCAACTAAAATATATAGAAAAAAAATTATCCGGGCATGGTGGCGCATGCCTGTAGTCCCAGCTACTCGGGAGGCTGAGGCAGGAGGATCGCTTGAGCCCAGGAGATTGAGGTTGCTGTGAGCTAAGCTGACGCCACAGCACTCTAGCCCGGGCAACAGAGTGAGACTCTGTCTCAAAAAAAAAAAAAAGAATTAGAATGAGATAGAAATGGAGTCTAGGTTTGAAGACCTACATGGGCACTTCCAGGTCATTCTACTCTGCACTGAGCAAACAAGGAGATAGATCCATGGTACACACACGAACAATTCCAGTCAGTAATTCCTTTCGTTCAACCTGCGCTGACTTCTAAAATCTCTTCATGCACAGCTTTCCTCTAGAGGTAATAACTAACGTTTAGGACGTGCATTAGCTTACTGAATCCTCACAACAACTTCTTAAAGTTCACACTACTATCGTTTGTAGTCTAGAAATGAGGATATACTTAGGCTCCAGGAGTTCAAATAAACTGCCCATAGCCATACAGCTAGTAAGTGGTTTAGACAGAGTTTGATTTCCAGCCTATTTAAATCCCCAAAATGAATTTTTTTGAGATATAATTTACATACCATAAAATCCACCCTTTTAAAGTGGACAATTCAGGAGTTTTTACCATACTCACAGGGCTGTGCAACCATCTCCACTAACAATTCCAGAACATTTTCATCACCCCAAAAAGAAACCTCGTGCCCATTAGCAGTCATTCCCCATTCCTCCTTTCCTCCGGCTTCTGGCAACTGCTGATCTACTTTCCCTCTCTATAAATTTGCCAATTCTGGACATTTCATACGAATGGAATCATACATTATGTGGTCTTTTGTTAACTGGCTTCTTTCACTGAGCATAGTTCAATATGGCTCATCATGTTACAGCATGAATCATTCTTCATTTTTTTTTTTTGAGACAGTGTCTCACTCTCTTGCCCGGGCTAGAGTGCCATGGCATCAGCCTCGCTCACAGCAACCTCAGACTTTTGGGCTCAAGCAATCCTTCTGCCTCAGCCTCCCGAGTAGCTGGGACTACAGGCATGCGCCACCATGCCCGGCTAATTTTTTCTATACATTTTTAGTTGGCCAATTAATTTCTTTCTATTTTTAGTAGAGACGGGGTCTCGCTCTTGCTCAGACTGGTTTCGAACTCCTGACCTTGAGTGATCCGCCCGTCTCAGCCTCCTAGAGTGCTAGGATTACAAGCGTGAGCCACCATGCCCGGCCACTTCATTCTTTTTAATGGCAGAATAATATTCTACAGTACAGATTTCCCGCATGTTGTTTATGCATTCATTCCTTCAAGGAAGAACATGTACACTTAACCCAACCCATTAGTCTTTATTGCCTTTGAAAAGGAGAGTCATGAGTCAAGGGCCCATCCGCCCTTAATGCTCCTACTCTCTAATGCCGCATGGCGGACAATACTTACCCTCACTTAATTCTAGGTCCTTGACTGGTCAAAGGAAGGCAACGATACGGGCTAGCAGAAAGAGCAACCTCACTTCCATTTTATTTTTATATTATGTTTTATATTTATATTATAATTTTATTATATGTATTTTATCTTATATTTACATTTTATTTTTATATTATATTTTATATTTACAGTTTTTATTACTTTCCTCCAAGTCTTCTTACTCTTCTTGTCTGATCAATGAGATTTTAGGGATAAGGTTAAAATGGGAACGCTTTATTTTAAAATAGAAATGAATACAGCCAAAATGTAAAATTAGTAAGTCTCTTCTCACTTTTGCTGTATACTTTAAGTGAAGTAACTTTTAAGAGAAGAAGGACCGTGCTTTGGAAAGAACATTAATTAATGAGACCCTCTCAAAGTATTAGCCTGTAGATCACAACTCAAAATAACAGTGATGCTTGATGCTTATTAAAAACATACAGACTTTTGTGCCTCCCTCCAGCCCCTCTGAATCAGAGTTTGAGAGGTAGTACCTAGGAATCTACATTTTAGTAGTTTCTTATATCCACTGAAATTTGAGAACAACTAAGATAAATGATTAAACTCCTTATAAAACAGATGTGGCACTACCAAAAACAAGCACATAACTTTCAGTACGTGACCACTGTCAATTACAGTCTTATTTCTAGGGACTTTGTTAGGGTTACTGCCAATCATTAAGTTCAATTAAATCCAATCGTTAATTTCAAATAAGCCCAAACTTATTTTTTCTTTCATGAATTCACAAATTTGAAACTGCAATGAAAGGCAACATATCCATATATACATGGAGAGGAATGCAAACATAATGAAAACAAATTACATAGCTGAATGTGAGTTTTCAATAAAAACAGGAAAAAATTCCTAATAAGGAACCTATTTCAATTACCAAACTTTTATGGTGAGGTTTGAAAAGTCTAGCTAAATAAATTATGTATAATATTTCTGTAAAGATTAATATTAATAATTTATTTGAGGAACATTAACAAAAACAGATTATTGCTATTACTACTTCTAACATTACAGCAGAAGTATAATTTAATTCCTAGTTTCAGGTACTTGGAAGGAATTAAATAAAAGAAATGGTAAGCCAGTTCACCTAACCTAATGCCAACAGGTGAACATAAATGAAAGACCATTTTAAGAACTTTTCTTATACTATGTTAAAACAATTCAGTTAATGTCTTGCTTACTTAAAATGCTGAGTCTAAAGAAAATCAAAATGGAAAATGAAGCAACATCTTGTCTTGAGCAAGGCTGCCTCGGAAGTAAAACGTGTAAAACCTGCTCTTTGCAGCATGGAAACACCCACATTAAATCATTTATTAATAACTATCATTTAAGACAGAGATCTTGGTATGGTTTTAATGACTGAAGAATGACAAATCTCTTCAGGTAAGGCAGTCTGCCTTCAATGACTATTTTGTTTTAAAATGATGAAATGGACCACACCAGGTCTGATGAGCAGGGTTCTCAAAGCCCAACAGTCTGTCTGAGAACGGTCTGTCAGTTGTGGAAACTCAGAACACAGCTATTCTCCATGACAGACATTTTGGAAAGTTAAGTCTATACCCTAATTACCTTTGGTCTTAGTCACCCAGAATGAGCCCACTATCTATAAATTGGAGCTGTTTATATTTTTATATTATATCATGGTCTAAATTATACCATATTTACCAACCCCAATGAAAAACATAAATTTTTAGAACTTGTCCTAAAGCTACATGTTTTATGATTCAACAGATGGTTCTCAGTTCTTCAAGGGCAGACTGTCTATCTTTATCTCATCTGAGCACAAGTTTGTCCTTCATTACTATTGTATACACTAAATTTTATTGCCTTTCCTAATTCTGTGTGTGTGTGTGTGAGTGTGTACATAAAGGAGTGGGGAGGCTTCTCATTTGTCAATTGTCATTCTCTGAATGATACTAAAAAACATGCAGTGGTAGGCCTGGCACGGTGGCTCACACCTGTAATCCTAGCATTCTGGAAGGCAAAGGTGGGAGGATCACTTGAGATCAGGAGATCAAGACCAGCCAGAGCAAGACCCCATTTCTACAAAAAATAGAAATTTAGCTGGGTGGGTAGCACACGCCTGTAGTCCCAGCTACTCAGGAGGCTGAGGCAGGAGGATCACTTGAATCCAGGAGTTTGAGGTTGCAGTGAGCTATGATGATGCCACTGCACTCTAGCATGGACAACGGGGTGATTGAGACCCTGACTTAAAAAAAAAATGCAATGATAAATAGATGATGTTTTTCTACACAGGACTGTTTTTGTTTGTTTTGTTTCTTTAACAGAAGACAAATCTGGCAATTTATATATGTAATCTATTATGTTCTAAGTTCATTTTCTGAGTACCACTTGGAGAAGTTCATGTTATCAAAGAGACCAGTAGCATTATAAATCCACTTTTAAGTAAGATTAACTAAAGATCCATTTAGATGAACAATGGCACTTTGCTATTCCTTGCAAAGATTCAACATTAAATCAAGAATATAGAAACTATTCAATAGTCACTAATAAAATTAAGCTTTTCCTAAGAAGTGTTTTTAAGATCTTTGTTATGAGAAAATAGGCTATATCTTTTTTCCAGAATTTACATAGTATTACATAATGTTATAAGGCAAATACAGCTAGGAAAAGACCAGTATGATCAACTGATAAGAGTGAAAAAAGTAAAAATAAGTAAATACCTTGAATGTCAAGCTAGAAATGATAAACTGAAGCTTAGGAAAAGAGAAAAAACTTTTAAGACAAGAAGAGCATTGCTAGTGTTTTTAATATTGTTGGAGACTATCATTAACCAAAGTTAGTACTTCTTGTAACAGATTTGCTGCATTCCTCAATAGTTTTACATGTGGGCACCAAACAGACCAGAACAGTCTGTGACCTACCCCTTCTCAGTGCCCTGAAGACACCAATGTGTCACCCAACTAGAGTAAATCCCTTTCCAGAACAAACGATTCGTCCATTAACAGTATTGAAGGCCCTACCTAGTGAATCCAAGACTTCTGTCAGATTTCTTCATATTATTTTTATGAAGTTCTTTATGTCAAAAATAGGCAGAACTGAACCTAGACAAAACCAGAGTTTAAAAAATAAAAAAATAAAAATCCTATTTGCAAATAAATATAAGCATGGGAGGATGGTATATTCAGAAATACAGTTTAGCATATTCAGTGAGGAAGTAACCTGCAGCGATTTGGCCAGTGCCGCTAAAACTTCAAAGTGCTCTTAGGAATCCTCTGAGGAGCTTGTTAAAATGCAGACTCGGATTCAGGGGTTGGGGCCCCAGACGCTGAATGTCCAGTAACCTCCCAGATCCCGCAGATGCTGCTGGTCTGCCACACTTTCAGTAGCAAAAATCTAGAGGACAACTTGTGCAGGCTCCCAAAAATCTATCTAAAAAGAGGCTATTCTGCAGAAATTCTGGAAGGCAGCAGAGCAATGGTTCAACAGAGGGATGGCAGAACAGCCACACAGGAGCATTCCAGAGTTGGTGTGAAATTCTTTACGTGCTCTGCATTTTCTCCTGAAACAGAGCCGGATGGCTACTTACCTTGTGTCTTTTATAAACCTAGTTACTTTAACCCTTGATGGTATGCTGGGAAAGGATTTAGCTAATCAGTGAGAGGGAAAACCATCCTACACAGGAAGAGGCGAATACAGGAAATTTTACCCTGAAGGCAAGATACCTAGCAGCAAATTTGGGGTCTACCCTCAAATATTGAAAATCTGTCAGATGAAATGTTAGAAAGTGGGAATTAACACGGAAGCACATTTCAGTTCTGTCGGTACAAAAGAAGTACTCGTGAACAAACAGCATCTTCCAGGGAACAGAATTTAAGCAGCCAAACAAAGAGAAGCTCAGTCAGGGGTAGACGGGCTGGGCTTCAGTGAAAACTTGACCTCCACGCTTTTTAATTCCCTGCTAATTCTAACTGTCCTGAAGTCCCTCATTTATAAAGGGACACCTTATAAATGAGTGCCCCTTTATAAGGTACAGACAAGTTAGGTCACTAAAAAGGGACTGAGGCTCTCTGGGGTGGCTACTGCTGAGTGAGGCAAAAGTGGAATGAACAGGCCTGGGTCCCTAGTTCCCTCTAGATTTTACATATCAATATATATTTTTTTAGATTATTTAAATCAATAGAGTAGTGCATTTTTTATTTTGCTATGTAAGGACATAAACGCACACACATGCTTATGCAGAGTCATCTATCTGCTAAATGCCTAGTTTCATAAAATAAGAATAGTGTAATACCTCACTCCACCCCACCACAAAAGGCCACAAGAGCATAATCTCAAAATGAAGTCCTTAAAGGAGAATTTAGCCTAATGTAAACTATTGACTTCATACGGATTTTTCTCATTTCCTGTGAATTCGAGAGCCAGGGAGCTAAATAACCTAAAAATATTTCATATAATGCTCTGATTCTTTGATTTGTCCAAGAGTGATTTCAACTCAGTAAAAAACATTTGTTGCATTCTGTGGTATGCAAAGGGAGTCTTTGGTAAAAATGAGGCTCTGCACTTCAGGTTCAAGATTCAAGATTCAGAGTTCAAATTCAAGGCAAATGTTGTCAACCCTCACGGACTCCCCACTTTTGCTCTGATGCATAAACTTATCTCCATTAATCCCACCCTAAACTAGCTGGAGCTTGCCTAGGATTTGAAATCTACATAGCTGAGCCTTAAAAATATCCTCCTGATGCATTCTTTCTTAAAATTGGAAAAGAAGGTGCCAGCGGCGCAAAAACAGTATGCGTGAACGTGCATTCAAATTTAATTTCACATTTTATTTATAGGTGAAATTTGAATGATCATTTCAATCATAAACCTAGATGTTCTTTTCCTATTTTCATAAATATAAACCATGGTTTTTTTAAACAATTCAAATAAGTACCTGTTAAGCTAGGTATCAATTTAGCTGTTACTGTTACCATCATGTTAAAGAAAATATTCAGCAAATAATTTAGCTCACTTATGAGAAACAATGAGGTAATCTGGTCATCTAAAATTCTTTAAAAACTGTCAATAATGATGAAAAATATAATATTCTTCTTTTTACATGGTTCTAAGGAACTATTTACTTTTATGAAAATGTCCATATTCTTTAGTATTATTGTCAGTACTTGCCAGGAATAACCTGTGTCTTTACTACCAAAATGAAGATATTAATGCTATGAATATCAACTAATAAAAGAGATAGTTTGTAATAAAAAGGTCTACTTCCTTAAAATAGTTACAATGATAAATCAAAATATTTCCTAGTACACATCAAGAATTTTTAAAACAAAAGAATGTACACACTCAAGTCTCTATATTGACATAGAGACTTTTCATCAGAGCCCTCGACCTTACCCCTTGTTACTCAAGATACTGTGCTTTTGTACATACACGGGAGCATATGTAAACTGCTTACTGCATTTTACAAGCTCATGTAAATATATTGTTTTTAGCAAGGCCTTACTGAGGCTATCTTAAAATCTATAAAGTTCAGAGATGCCCAGATAATCGACCTACTATGTAGGAATACACAAATTTCTACAATTGTGAGGCAAAACTAGCCAACAGTGCAAGGGGAGAAGGGGTGACATATAATAAACATTTAAACTCATCTCTATAACCCACTTCTTCTGGTGGCTTCATATCTTTTTGTCTTCCTACCATGGCCATCCATGACAGCAGATCCTGACTTTATGATTTGGTTCTAGGTCTTGAGCAAGAGCTATGTCTAACGCATTACTGGCAATTAGTTACCTTTGCAAAGCTAAGAGGAATAACTAAATTGAGATGTTAAAACCACCACCCATTTATGAAATGCGGTCATGCTGCATCTTAAAGGTAGTAATAGATTTTACATGATTCACCTGAAAAATCGACTTTTTTCCAAAACCAATTTCTATATCAAATTGAAATATAAACTACACACTGGATCAGGTCGGTGTTTCCTTTACAATGAAAAAAGTTAATGTTTTAGACTTCTATCTAATTAAAAAATCAAGCAAACTAAGAAATAAAACCTGTTTACTGTCTACCAGAGGCAAAGCACTATAGCAGTCTGAGGATGGGCCAGCCACACCCTGAGAAGGTGAGCTCATACTGCAAGTCAAGAAAAATAAAAAACGGCATTGTGCGTGTTTCACAAGAGGGCTGTGGTCACAGCCAGAGCCTTGCAGGCCAAATCATGTCCCAGCAATAGTACAGATCATGGTTCTGCCAGTACTCTCCGTACCAGCCTTCTTTCTTTCAGGATTACTAAATATTCTTTGGGTCTGTATTAGTCTTTCAAGTATAATTATCTAAGTCTGTTAACACAGAAGCAGACCTGTTGTCTCCTACTAGAGACTGAGTTCAAATGCACTTTAACTGGAAGATATATTATTTCAAACAAATTAGTTCCACTTAAAAACCTAAAAGACTTGGGATAATACAAACCTGGCAGGCATAGAGTTTGTATGTGTTTTCGGAGAAGAAAAACACAAACTTTAAGGAAAGCTGGAATTCACTGTGCAGTGTTTACATTTTAATTACCTGCCTAAAGAGGACAGGCTTCCCTTTGGGGGAAAGTTCATCGTGGGAACTTCCAAACCATTCCACGACAGATAAGATACAGCACCAAGCTGCTGATACAGCACCCCAGAACCACAAATAAATGGGGTTTGGTTGGAAGCCCTGCACCACTTCCGAGAAAGAATCAAGACCATGATAGTAGAGAGGAAAAAAAAACACGACAGGGTGGCTTTCTTTAAACTCAGTGGGTAAACCCCCTTTTGGCTTTAAACTTTGATTAAACTCACACTTCCCTCCACCTCCACCCCCACACACATCGCTAATCCCAATAGACCCCAGCTCTCATTCACACCACCCCTAAGCAAGGGAGGTATCCCACTGTGAAAGAAAATGCCTTCTCAGACAAGAGCTGTTCCCTTCCAGTCCTGTGTATTAACCAGTCAAGCACCGAGGCTCCCCACATGCTGGAAAAACAGAATACAGTCCTCCCTCTGCCATGTCGATATTCAGTCTGTCGGCTCAGCTTCACTTCACTGGTGTAGAGGGTGTGTTTGCTTTTTAGATTTCAAATAAGATTAAAATAATTACGTTTTTAAAACAGCAATGCCATGCCTAAGCCAAAAGAACACTCCCTGGAACAAGAGCTAACAAGAACTAGCCTGACTGCTAATAAACTGAAGTATCTATTGAAATCGTAACTGCTAAAAGTGCCCGAAAGGGGTTTTTTTTTTTTTTTT
>VBSM01000361.1:84067837-84125044 GCA_008086735.1 Cheirogaleus medius
CGCGCCCGCCCCGACCTGCCCGGCCGGGCCGGGGCGCGCGCGGGGCGGGCGGGGCCGCTGGCGAACAGGGCCGGGCTCGGGTTACAGCGGGTGCCGGGGCGCGCTGCAGGGGGCGGCCCCGGGACCCCGCGCTTCCCCGTGGCCTTCGTCCCCCCGCCCCGGGCTCTCTCCGCGCGCGTGCGCCTGCCCCGCGCTTCCCCGCACACGCGCGCCCATCTGCGTACCGCCAGCTAAATAGCCGACCCGGTGCCGGACGGTGGCGAGATTGTCAACACCGCCACTCTGGAGTTTCAAGCAGTTTGAGACGGGAGTTCTAGCTATGCCTGCGGATCGGTGCTGCCCTCCTCCGCACGAGGGCACCCAGCGCGGAAGCCCGGCCCCGGCCCCGGCCCCGGCCCCGCAGGCAGAGGGCACTTCCTCCTGGCTCCCTCCACCTTTGCACCTTGGACCGTTGCTCCCTGCCTACTCTTATCTGTTTGCAGGCCGGGCTTTCTCGCTGGGTCGTGCGCATTTTGAAGGCGGAGGCCGTGTTTTATTTATCTGTGTGTCCCTGGTGTCTAGGCGATGGGTCTGGGTCGTGAGGGGAGCTCAGTGAATTTGACGAATGAACACAATTTAACAAATGCTCGCTTCATCTTAGAAGCACTGTCTCTGGCTTTCCCAGATAATGTCATGTCGTCTCTGCTACAGTCTGCTCCCCGTCACAAATCTCTACCTATTGAAACCCCACTTTATCTGTTCTACATTTACTATTTTGAGGTTTCTCTAAATAAAAATCATATGTCAGCATGCAACCAGCATCTAAAATCCCACCCCTCAGTGAGTGTCCTGGGACAGCTTCTGTCACTGTCCTTACTCCTCAGGTGTGGCAGGGAGGGTCAGGTGGCAGCCAGGGGTGGCAGGGAGGGTGGGGTGACAGCCAGGTGTGGTGCGGAGGAGAAACAAGTTCTCAGTGTCAGGCACCACTGTAACCTTGGCCAAATCACTGATACATCCAATGGCGGTCACATCTAACCCTGTACCTCCAAAGATTCCTTCTGAATCCCCTACGCTTTCTGTTAATTTGTTATAAAAGAGGTGGGAAATACTTAACAATATTTAAAATTTAATCTTCTGTATTTCAATTTGGTATTCTCAATAGAAACAGAGTACTATTTTGTCTTATGCAGTTTTCTGGCAATTTTTGAGGATGAACAAACTAAAAGAACTGAGAAAGTGAGTGTCTGGAATCACATGAAATCATTTCCCTAGCCTGCACTTTACATAAATCAAGTTTTACATAAACCAAGTTCATATATTTTCATTAGAGGCAAATATTTTCACTTTCAAAACAATAGCACAAAGGGGTATTCTGGTAAAAGTTAACTTCATGCTGTGTAGATTGTGTCAAGAAAATTGTGAGATTTATGTTCTAAGGGTTTTCAAAAGTAATGAAAATATTTGTGTAATTATGATAAAATATTTGTGAGAGAATATCATCTTACAAATCAAATAGAGTACTGATCATAAGTAAAGTGGTTTCAGACAAAATGAGAGTTTTACTGGTATCTCTGAACAATTTTGAACTAGATACAACTTCTAATTCTTGTTCCAAGGAAACTGTTGCCAATGGATTTGAGGAAAAGAGCTCATTAATGCTGAGACGAATGCAAGGAGAGTAGCTCTTCAGAATTTCTGGAAGAGACCACACTAACCCTGGTTTGGTTCCAAAAATAATGTCTCTAACACATGATACAGATTATGAAACCAGATAGTTCAGCTTTAGGTGCTTTCTAATATTAGCTGTGTGACATTGGGTAAGTTAATTAACTTCTTTGCGCCTCGGTTTCTTCATCTATAAAATAAGTAGCGTTACCTCATAGTGTTGTAATAACTGTTAAAACAGCTGATATATATTTGTAGGGATGGGGGGAAACTAGTCCTTTCCGCAGAAAGTTGGCTGAAAGATCAACTCACAATTAAGGCAGATTAGTAAGAGAAAGGCTCATTTACCATGCTCGTGGGAAGAAATCACAGAGTGATTACCCAATATCTCAATGAAGTTCATATATTTTTATACAGCCCTTTTAGAGGGGAGGGGGGAAAATGAGGAGTTTAGGTAATTCCGTTTAGGGACAATGCATGGTTGTTAGGGAGGATGAATGGATGGGGGAAACAGATTGCCTTGTAAATTAACCTGAGAGACAGGTGTTATATTTTAAATGCTTCGGGCCACATCTGGTTGCGTTCTGCTACTTACTGAGATAGCAGGGAGAGGAAGGAAACTCCATGCCCCTTTGATCTTTTGATCAGGTCTGTCCTATTTATGCAGATAGAGGGAAATCCCCCTCCAATGCTTTGTTGATCTTGAGGGGCCTGCAATTCAAAATATTCTTTATACAAAGGAATCATATTTTGGGGTGAAATCTCCTGAGCTGCTTCACATTATAGAAAGTGCTCAGGATAGCATCCACATATTGTAAGCCACGATGTAATGTTTAATGATGACGATGATAATGGTTTTCAAAAAGGTTTTCCATTTTAATAAGATTAAAAAGAGGGAATTCTCATGTTTATCAAGGGCAAATTCTATCTATGAATACCAACTATGATTCACTAAATTATCTTACACAATGTAGTCATTCATCCTAGCCATAGTCATAAAATGGATTATAGTGAATGGTAGACAGTTGGAGAGTTCCCCCTGCTGGATACCATAGGGATTGCAGGGCACTTGACAAAAATGTACTTGAAAAGCTTTTGTTTTTTCAATTGAAGTATGATTGACATGCAAAAGGTGTACCTATTTAACATATACATTTTAATGAGTTTTAAGATAAGTACACACCCATGAAACCACCACCATAAAGAAAAAGGTTTTATTTTTTAAATTGTGGGTTATTATGGTTATAAAATCAATGACTGATGGAAACAAAAATACAGACATATATAATTTAAGAAGAAAAATTTGTTGTTGTTTTTGTCTTCCATCTAGAGAAAGTACTAGTAATAATAATAATAACGATAGCTAACATTTCCTGGGAGTTTACTATGTGCCAGTAGGTGTTTAACATCTACCTTGTGAGGTCTGTACTGTCATCTTGTAGATGAGAAAATTGAGACATAAACAGGTAAAGTAACTGCTCAAGATCACACAGGCACTGAGTGGCAGAGCCAGACTTCAACCTTGGCAGTTTGATACCAGTGACAGTATTATTAACTGCAATAATAACTCGTAAGAGTTTGGGACATATTTCTTCAAATGTTTTCTTCTTTCTTCCCTTCTTGAACTTGCAAACATTCAACCTATCACCAGTTCTCTCCCAAGCTGTAGTGAAATGATCCTCCTGCTAATGTTCTGGGCGTATCTGGTAGGACCCTTAGGCCTTTGACATGGTTCTCTTGTGGCTGTCCCGTAAGTCCACGGATAAAGTACCTTCCAGTGGATGTGGAGTGTTTGAGTCTTCACTGGATGGGACAGATATTCTTAGTGTCAACCATTTGGCAAAGATGTAGGATCTTATTTTTCACATTTAATATTAATGATAAAGCTTGATAGTTATAGACCACTGAAAGTCTATAACGTGGCCTTAGTTACAACCAATAGCTAAAATCTAAGAAATCACGTATGTCCTGTGTAAATTGACAGTGACTATGGGAAATACAGTAGACATCCCCCCAGGTTTCCCCTCCTCTCCCTCACCACCCACTCTTGCATCTCCGACCTGGTGAACACCTACTGACCCCTGGATATCAGAAAAATGTCACTTCTGCAGGGAGCCTTTCCTGATCCCAACTGGATGAAGTTCCCATTACATGTCCTCAATGCCTTGTGTGTCTTTCCTTTAAAACTTTGCTCACAATTTTAATTACACATTTATTTTTATTAATTCTTATTTACCCCTACTGCACTGTAAATTCAACCGGGACAAGAATGTTGTGCATTACCTCTCACCATTGCGTCCACAGCACCCCGTGCCTGGAACATAATGGGATTTCAATAAACACCTGTCATATAAACACGAGAATCTGGTCTAGATTTAAAATAACTCAGAGGATCTCTGAACACTCTTCCTTTTGGAAGGTCTTTTTGTTAAAATTGTCATCCTAATTCTAGCTCAGCCGAATCTCCCATGATTTTCCCCCTTGAGATCATCAAGACACAGAGTAAGTCTTCTGACATTGGATGGAGACTAATTTTTCCTCCATTTCTTCTCTTTGTCTGGCTAAACATCTGCTGTTATTTCAACTTTTTAAGTTTCTTTGTAAACATCTTGGCTCTTCTCTGCAAAACTTCTAGATTTTAATATCACTTGTAAAATGTGGTGCTCAGAATTAAACCCTGTACCCAGGGTGTGATTTCAGCAGTGGGGAAGAGGGAGAGCTTTTGCCACCCTCAGGTCAGATGTGACACCTCTAATAATAGAGTCCAGGTATGCATTCTTTGGTTGTTGATCTATACAAATATACATGATAGTAAACTTGTGCTTAACTAAAACCCCCAATATGTGTTTACTTGTGCAGTTCCTATTATATATTAATGGTTTTTCATATGGCATAATCATATTTATCCTTGTTCAATGTCATCATTAGAATCACCATTATGTTGGCCTGCCAGCATCTTCATCAATCTTTGATTTTAGTCAATACATTAGCTCTTCGTTTCAGCTTCTTGTTTTGTGGACATGTCTTCCATAGATTCACATAAGTCGCTGACACCATTGGGAAAAAGAACAGAGCTCTGTGGCTCATTGCTAGATGGATAACACTTACTACTGGATAACATTTCCATTTGGGGACAAAAGGTAAACACCTGTGTCACCAGAGTGAGCCACAGAAGGCAATAGAAGGCTTCTCTGAGAAGGGGGGACTTTAACACAGCACTGCACAAGGCAGAAAGGAGAGGAGGGCTTTCCAGATGAAGTGAATGCCTCTGTTGAAGACATGAGATTGGGAATGGCTCTAAGTATCTTTAAGGTGTTTCATTTTTCTTTTCATGTAATGACCATCAGCTAACATAACCAGTCCATGAGTCAGCATTCTAACTCGTGGAGACTTAGAAATACACATCTAAGGAAGGTAATACCATTACCAAGTTATCAGTCGCTGGCAAATCAATTCAGTGCTCAGTCATACAATACAATGGTGTTTTTGTTGCCATCGTATATCACTTCAGTAATAACTTTCACTGCAAAAATCTCATTTGAGTATCAAATAAAAACACCAAACTTTTATGGCAGAGCCAGTTTTCTGCAAATTAATATGACTTTTAAAATTATACAATTTCCTTCTTTTAGAGTGAGTTGGTTCCTACAAGCTGCTAGAGTTACTGTTTCAGGGCAATTGTGTGTATATAAAAGGTGGCTCTATTCTGGTCTTCTTTTAAAACCACATAGATATAATCCTAGCACTCTGGGAGGCCAAGGCAGGAGGATGACTCAAGGTCAGGAGTTCAAAACCAGCCTGAGCAAGAGCAAGATCCCGTCTCTACTAAAAATAGAAAGACATTAATTGGCCAACTAAAAATGTATAGAAAAAATTATCCGGGCATGGTGGCACATGCCTGTAGTCCCAGCTACTCAGGAGGCTGAGGCAGAAGGATCGCTTGAGCCCAGGAATTTGAGGTTGCTGTGAGCTAGGCTGACACCACGGCACTCTAGCCCAGGCAAGAGAGTGAGACTCTGTCTCAATCAATCAATCAATCAATCAATAAATAAAACCATATAGAGTTTTAAAATTCTACTTTAAGGAGATTCAACATGCTAATACCAGTTTCAGGTTAAAATAAATTTTCAAACACTCTTAAGATGTCTCATAAATAATGGAACTGTCAATGTAACCAATACTAATTTCAGTTGATCTTTGATATTTGAACATCTGCATTAATATCCACTCCTTATTTTAAAAATATATGCAATATATAGTATACCTTTAAGATAAAAAGTACAAATAAATATTTACCATCTTGGAGAGACCAGGGGATCTGTTTAATACCAAACTTCACTGTCATTTCTCTACAAATGTGGTTACCAGCATTTCTCTCTTTGCTGAATCCATCAGACCTTCAGTGTCAGCATTTAATTTGTGTATTATTCATTCCATTCCCTCTCTGTCTTTATTAGCAACTGAAGATGTGGTCCTTGCCATTAGTCTTCCTAGGTAAATTACAGAGGCTGACTCCTTTCATATCTTGGGCCCATATTTGTAAATGAGATGTTAGTAGATTTACATTCCATTGTTGTCTCGGCAGAATCAGCTACATTTGCCTCCAAGCTGATTTACATTTGATTCTTGTTTCACCAGGAAGTGATTTCATAATGGAAGGACTTCCCCACTCTGGGCAGAGAAGCCTGTGCCTATGTAATCTTCCAGTGGGATCTAAATGTGTGTATAATACATCATTTCCAATACACTTGGGTTTGAGGATTTGGGTATTTCTGCATTTCTACTGGATGGCCAAAATTCTTGCTCTGAAGTCTGGAATTTCATGGTGTCTGACATCTGCTTAATGTCCTTCAGATACTGAGGGACAAGAGACACTATCTGCCCCCTGCCCTTCCTCTAATCGGCTATGCCTGCTTTATGTTTTTGTGACAATCCTTTCTCAAGAGCACTTGTACTTGATTCCAATAATAGAAGCATGCATTTATTGAGTACGTACTATATGACAAGCTCCATACTATGAATTTGACAAATATTATCTCATTTCACCTCACTTTACAACCCTGTGAAGCAGACATTACTATTATCTCCATCTTACAGATAAGGAAGGTGAGGCTCATAGAGGTTATGTAAGTCTTCCAAAGTCACAAGCTGACCATTTTTGTCACAAACAGAAAAGACAAGATTCAAGCACAGGCTGTCTGACCCTGAATCTGCACTCAAACACATGACACCCTAACACCTTGTAAACGCTCAGCATGCGATCCGTACCACATAACAATATCGTAACTAGGTATTATTATTCCCATTTTAGAGGTGGAGAATTGGACATTCCAAAAGATTAAATGGCTTACACAAGATTTTTTTAAAAAAAAAACAAAAGCCAGTCATTTAGAAAGGCCATGACACCATATGGCTGATGCCTAGAACCAAAGAGCATTTGCCTGGGGCTGGGGCGTAGCTGAGCCCTGTTGTTCATTCTACCTGATTTTGTTAAGGGACTTCTAAACAGAACAGGTCAGTGTGGGTTGGTTTTACATTATAGAATTCTTTGTGCAATGAAAGGCTTTTTATGGCCACTTCTTTATAAGACCCTTTTGAATAGCTCAGACCTTGCATCTTGCCAGCCCCCACCTCCTAGTCAGTACAAGTTCCCATGCTCTCACTAGTAAACAAAGCAATAGCACTCTTTCCTAACAGGACTACTCTAACATACAACTTGCAGGCATTTTCGTTTAATTTTGTTTCTAAAACAGTTAAAGACATGCTTCAAGAAAACAGTGCACTTACAAGTTGACAATTTAAAGGGTCAGGGATTTAAACAGCCCGTGTCAAAATAAGTGGTCGTAGTATTATTCCAAGAGACTCATTACTGCATCTACAGCTGTGAGAGGTGGTTCGTTAATATGGACTTGATCCTACTTGCATCCACTCCACACTCTCTCTCCCAACCTCCCCTACACACAGGTGTGCATGTGCACGTGTGTGCTGTGTGTGCACACATGTGCCCCAATGTGCAGTGCACACACACACACAGGAATCAACTTTATTTGGTGTCCGTCGTGGACCCCTCCTAGGATGCACGGTGCAGAAGCAGCACTGAGCAGGAAACCAGGCAGCCTGAGTTCTACTTCTCCCTCACTCTGTTTCCCCTCGTCCTTATTTGATCTTTCTTCTCCCCTACTCATGCAAACTTTTAGTTATCTCCACTCTCTCACCTCCTAGTCCTTTCTCAGCCTACTGTAATCTCTCTTCTACCAAGTGGTGTGATGGTAAAAGTTTAACAACCACCTTTCCAAAGTAAAAAAAAAAAATCCTTAATTTGTAGCATTTACCAATTTCCATGGTATAAATACTGCCCCAGTGGTTGATTTTAAGATACCAACCTGATGCCACTGAACACGGGGTTAGGAAGAAATATGCATAATCAGACCTCTCAAGGTAGTAGTAAGCTCATATCACTGCTTCCATCCCCAGTATCCCACTGAAACTGCTCTCACCAACGTCACCGGTGAGTTTGCCTTTGTGGAATTCAATAGATATCATTTTCCTCTTTGTCTCAGTAGATATTTTGACTTCTCCCTCCGTGAAACTCTCCTCTCTTGCCTTCTATAAAGATGTTAAAGCCCAGTGCTCAAAGACCACCAGGAACATACCTACAGTCAAATAAAATGAAGTTTATTAACTTGCTGCAGCAAAGGAGATTGCACACCATGGTGACCGCTGGCAGTGTCTCCTAACACAAGAGGGGCTAGTAATAAGATTTAGACTTACATTAGGTGATTTTGCTGAGGGTTCAAGAAGGTGGATATTTTATTCTGTTATGTCAAGAAAGGGATATCTTAGTTTGTGCTTACATGGTGGTTTTGTTTTTTTCTGTGTTCAGATATGATTATGGAGTGGTCTTGTTTTTGTCTTGTTCTATCACAATTACAGAGTGACCTGCCTGATGTTGATATTATGTGAAATTATTTATGCTCAACCAAGGATCATCATGGCCTAGCTATTGGTTGCCAGGCCAACAACCAGCTGTCAGGGATTGGGTTTATTTTTTTCCTTTCTCCCTGGTTCTCCATCCATACCTTCCCTTTCTCCTTAACATACTAGTCTTCCTCTGCCCCTTACCCCTGCCAAGTGTTGTATTCTCTGAGGTTCTTTTCTTGAACCACTCTTCTTGTATTTCTATACATTTTTGTGTGTGTTACACCATTTTTGTGACTTCAACTCCTATCTATGACTCATGACTTGCAAATCTTTTTTTTTTTTTGAGACAGAGTCTCACTCTGTTCCCTGGGCTAGAGTGCCGTGGCGTCAGCCTAGCTCACAGCAACCTCAAACTCCTGGGCTCAAGTGATCCTTCTGCCTCAGCCTCTCGAGTAGCTGGGACTACAGGCATGCGCCACCATGCCTGGCTAATTTTTTCTATATATTTTTAGTTGGCCGATTAATTTCTTTCTATTTTTAGTAGAGATGGGGGGTCTCGCTGTTGCTCAGGCTGGTTTCGAACTCCTGACCTTGAGCGATCCGCCCACCTCAGCCTCCCAGAGTGCTAGGATTACAGGCGTGAGCCACCGCGCCCAGCAATGACTTGCAAATCTTTAGTGCACACCCTTCCTCTATGCTTCAATAAATTTTATATCCAACTTCCGGCAGGATGGCACCACCTAAGCTCTCCTTCGAACACTTTAACCTAAACCAGTACAGTGTTCAAAGTGCCCTCCCTTCTGCTAATCCAGTATCTTCTTCCTGCAGCATCTCTGGAGCAACTCTATCATCTTGGTCACCAACATTAAAGCCCCAAGGTCATCCTTGACTCTTTCTTTATCTCACACTCTATATCCAATAATTTAAAAGTTTGCCACCTACTTTACCTCCCGAGTATTTCTGCCATCCAGACTCTGTCTGTTCTGCCCCCACCATCCCTACCCAGGTTCATTGTCTTCACTGCCACAACTGCCTCCTATAGAGCACTCCCCTGTCCTGGGTCCTTCTTCCATAAGGCTGCTACAAGGATGTGCTAACCGTGAATCTGACCCTGACACTCCATGCGCCGCTCACTGGTTCTCTGTCCCCTCTGTGGTTAAGTCTGAGATTCCTAAACGTGGTGGATGAATGCCCCCTGCCTGGCCCCTGTTCTCCAGCCGTTTTTATTTCTCTCACACACAGTACTATTCTTGCTTTGTTCTCGATGTTATTTCTGGGATACCTTTCTTCCCAGTCCCCTCTGCCGGTGCACTTCCTACTGATCGTTTAAGGTCAGTGCCAGACCACATGTCCCCCAAGAAAGCTTCCCTGACCCTTGGCATATTCTGTACGTTCCTCCCCCGAGTCTAAGGTAACTGTGTGTCATTCCCTGGTGCCCCCAAACACTGGAAGCATACATACTAATTGCATTGTCTTATAATAATCGCTTGTATGTCCCCATTAGACTGTGAGATCTTTGAAGAAAGTGACCGTGTCTTATCCGTCTTTGTATCCCCAGCACCTGTTCTCGTGCGTTACACAATTGTTTGATGAACATATGAATGAGTGATTGACTTTGTCAACGCCACCCATGGCCTCTATGAACGTCAGTGTTTTCATCTATTTGTTGAGATGGTTGAAAAATGAACCATAAGGAAATTAATAGTTCTAAAATGCTATGAAAGTAGATGAGTGTGATGCGCACCACCTGGAGGACGGACATGCTTGAAGCTCTGACACGGCGGGGGGGGGGAGGGATGGCAAGGGCAATATATGTAACCTTACCTTAACAATATTTGTACCCCCATAATATAATGAAATAAAAAGAGAAAAGAAAGAAAGTAGAGATAAATGAAAAAAAAATCTTAGAATCAAAATTGAAAAACCTGTATTTCTTTGGAACAGTAGATGGCAGTAGCACATCGTTTATCGGCCTAGCATTTGCCAGCGCATTCTGCTGTCCTGATGTTGGGTTGCGCTTGGGGGCACAGGAGCAGAGAGGAGGCCATCACTTGTGGCCCTGGAGCAGTCTGCATAGCCATTAATAGTCAAGGACAGGGCTGGCTTCAGGCCCATTTGTTCTTTGTGACCTAATTCTAACTAAATTCCAATCCTACCCTCCTCCCTGGGACCAGTGTGGCAGCATTCCAAAAGCCAAAGCTAGTCAGTGGGTGGGAGCAACTAACATTTGTTTAAAACAACTCTGTTCCGAGGACTCCCTAAGCTATTTTCCAAATAATACCTTCTTCTTTTTTTAAAATCAACCACATAATAGTTCAGCAATTTCTTCTTAAATTCTTACAACTATGTGTTAGATGCTGTTAAGCCCATTTCATGGATGAAAAAATTGAGACTGAATGATTAAGTAAATTAGTTTAGTAAATAAGGCGATTAGACCCCCAATCTACTTGCCATAATGTTCATGCTATGTCCACTCCATCACACTGATGTCATATTCTCTGAGTTGAGCTAAAAGTTGTGACTTAGGGAAGCACAGCACTTGGAACAAACAAGTAAACAGAGTTAATGAAGAGTTCATATAGACATGTACTAACTATAGACAATGGTTAAATATTAACATTAGTTCTAAGCTTTGAAAGTCACTAGATAAGTAGAGAATGAAACATCAGGCTCAAATAATGTCATCTGGAACCCCAAAATTTAATTAAAAATAATAAACACTAACATCAATTGAGTGTTCAAACACTAACATCAATTGTATTCTAAGTACATAATACGTATTAATTTCTTTAATCTCAGATCAACTCAGTGAGGTAGGTACAATGATTGTGTCTACTTTGCAGATGAGGATCCAGAGCCACAGATAATTTAAATTACTTGTTTAAGGTCACTCAGAAGGTCAGTCTTAGAGTTAAGATTGTTACCAAAAGCTCAGCGCTTGTCTTTGAGGCCGCATCAGAATAAGGAGGACAAGTGGTTTAAGGAAAAGGAAAGAGGAGTTTATTAAATGCTGGCAAATGATGAGCATGGAGACTCCTGTCTAACAATGCCATTGTCCTGATAATAAGCAGAAATACAGAGCTTTTAAAGAGTGGGTTCTCAGCTTCAGGCAATTTCTATTCAACTACAGTTGATTCTGATTGTCCCATCTCCATCCCATTTCTGCTGTCCCATTTCCACCTAAAATAATCCCATGACCTCTGCCCAAGACCTCCATCTGCCAGGTTTGGGCTGACCTGGCAGTTCCGCTGGGCCATCTCCAGTAGCACAAAGAACAAAAGACATTCCCCTGCCTCTCCTAACCACTGGCCTGAGGAGGGATGCAGGTCCTAGTTCTCCAAAAGGAGTGGGGGATGTTTTAAAGAGACATAAAACATTTTTGCCATATTTTTCAGGCGATATTCCCCTCTGTTAATATTACCCTTCCATATCTATGGGAGGAGGGGTGACTACTCTGTTACAAGATTAGTCCCAGACCAATCTTCTAAAGCCTTGGCACCTAATGACTATGCAATTACTAATAGTAATAATAATACTAATAGCAAGTAACCCTTATATAGTGCTTACTATGTGCCAGTCTCTGTTTTAATCTCACATCAATTTTTCTTATCTTCACAACATTTCTATGAGGTTCACACAATTATTGCTTCTGTGCTACAGATGAGAAAACTGAGGCACAGGGAAGCTAAGTGACTTTTCCTAGACAATACAGCTAGTAAGTGGCAGAACTGGGCCTTGAGCCCAGACATTTACAGTCTGCACAATTAACTCCTAAAACTTTCTATTTTAATGTTGCATATTCTTAAATTTAGTGAAGCACATTTGAAATGTGTAGCGCATTCCCAGTTGTCAGTATATATTTTAAGACTCCACTTATCTCTCCGAACCAATTCTGGAGTGCTTGCTCTTATGCATGTGTTCTCTCTGCCACTCTTTCTCTCATTACAGTATAAAAATTATTACTGTGCCCCTGGGTCTATCACAAAAATGCTGGTTGTATATCCCAGGGTTACTTCAGCCTGGAACATTCCCAATAAATATTCAGCTAAGACCTAAATGTGAAATTCATGCTCTTAAAATAGACTTTTTATTAATATAAATATTCTCACAAGGCAGGGAAGGGGATGAAGAAACACCAGCCCAGGTTGAGCTGAGTTGGATGAAAAATCACACACCCTTGTTTCTTGAGTGACTTGAAAGAGCCATCAATGTTTGGGGGACTTTTTATATTGAAAATTCACACATTTCAGTCTGTTTCTGATACTGACATTTTGTTTTATTTGGAAATTTAAAAACATGACAGTGTCTCTTGGTGAGTCCTTTCCTGCTGACCTGCAACCCCCATGTGAGGCCACCTCAGCCAAGCCCATACTGACCTCTCAGAGACTGCTGGGTCTCATCCCCTGCCCACTGCACAGGTCTCTGCCTCATCTCCCAAACGGACCTTAACCACTTCAAGGTGACAATTTGCACTTGTGTGTATTCCCATAGTATCCACTTCATCCACCAGGCTCAATATCTCTTGATTTCCAGGAAATAGAACTGCCAAATAATAAAATTGCTTCACCATGTGAATAGAGATGAGAAAGAGGAAAATATTCTAAAATATATGACTATTATGCCAACAGTGGCTTCTAAACTCATTCAGGAAATTGCACTTACTGGTGAAATCCATCCCTTCATCACAATCTGGAGCCGGCTGACATCCTTGTGCAGGGAGAGGCAAAGTGGAGTGGCAGTCAAAGGTTTATTCATTTATTAATGTTCAATTAGAGAGTGTCAAAAGAGCATTGTTGACTCTTATAACTCACACAGAATATTAAGTGGAATACAAGGATATCCTCAAGTCTTTTTGACAAATATCCAGCTTCATTTCTCTAGAGATGAACTTAGCAGAGTGTGACATTTCTCGTCTGTCATTGTATTGCTGTCACTGTTTTTATTAATTGGACTCAGATGAAGATTTTTCTAAGTGAAGTAAAAGCTCTATGTCTTTTTCTCATCCTCACGTCCTGCGCGCATGTGTAGGCACATACCAATATGTACCTCCAATATGTGAACAATAAAAACGCAGTGATAAATTTCTGATTTGAGCAATTTAATGAGTATATGAACACATCATTTATTACATTTGTAGAAACATTCATTTACTACATATAATCTTAGCATATACTTAGAGAGTTCTAGTGGCCATCAGGGTGGAGCCCTCACAAATAGGATTAGTGCACTTATAAGAAGAGACATGAGAAAGAGTTTCTCTCTCTCTCCCCCCACTCCCTCCCTTCCCCTCTGTCTCTCTCTCCTTCCTATGTGAGGATACAACAAGAAGAGGGCTCCCATCATATCTGCTGGCACCTTGATCTTGGACTTCCCAGCCTCCAGAACTGTGAGACACAAATGTTTGTTGTTTTGACTAAGCCCTCCAGTCTATGGTATTTTTGTTAGAGCAGCCCAAGCTGACTAAGACACCAGGAATATTAGTTTTCTATTGCTGTGTCACAAATCACCACAAGCTCAGTGACTTCCAGTAGCAGCCAGTTATCAGCTCACAGATCTGCAGCCCTGAGGTCCAGGCAGGCAAGAACTACTCTCTACTTAGGGTCTCACAAGGCTGAAATCAGGCGTCAGCCAGACAAGGTTCTTATCCAGAGGCTTAGGGTAAGAATCTGCTTCTAGGTTGCTGGCAAAATGGAGTTCTTTTGTGACTATATGTCTGAGGTTCCTGTTTTCTTGCTGGCTGTCAGCCGGGGCCCTCTCTACTCCCTCACCTTCTTCGTGTTCAAAGCCAGCAACACCACATTGAGTCCTTGTCATTCTTCGAATCTCTCCAACATCCTCCTCTGCTGCCAGCTGGAGAAAACTCTTCTTTTAATAGGCACCTGGATATCTCCCTTCTGCAGTATAAGGTCACAGGATCACGAGAGTGATATCTCATCTGTTCAGAGGTTCCCTCCACACTCAAAGGGGAGGATCATATAGCAGAGGCCACTCTTAGAATCCTACCACCCACCATACAGCAGGGAACAGTTCACAGGGAAGGAGGACCCGAGTGCATCTTAAAGCAAGGACAGGGTAAGGATCAATGAATGTACTAAAAAGTTGATTCCAGTGAAAGGAATAGTTTATGAATTTGATAGATAATTTGTGTAGATATATTGATATATGAATATTGGGATTAACATGATGAGCAAAGGCGACACGATTCCTGGCCTCACAAAGCTTACAGAAGAGTGTGGCCCCAGGCAGAACCGTGTGAGTTTGTGTTCAGGGGACAGTGATAAGTCCACAGTTTGAGGGACAGAAACAATTCCTTTAAAGAGGTGATACATGATCAAGTGTGAAGTAAAGTGAGAATGTTTGTAAGACTAAGTGTAGCTATATGAAGCTCGAAGGAAGAGGCAGGCAAGTTTGCATAAGCAACCTAGTAGATTCTAGAAGGAAGAAGTAGAGACCCCTAACCTTATTTCCAGAGACCTAACATTGTTAAAAAACCTGTCCAGATGAACTGGAATGCCACTATCTTAGTCCACCAACAGGGAAGATCCACAAAGCTCCCAAATTTTAAAATGCTGGGAAGATAAAGGAAAAGGAGATGGCTCCCATGGGATGGTCCCACACTGAACTGTATGGTCAAAAGGGAACAGTGGGCTGAGTGAGGTGACGCATGCCTGTAATCCCAGTGCTTTGTGAGGCTGAGGCAGGGGCACTGCTTGAGACCAGGAGCTCAAGACCAGCCTGGGCAGTATAGCGAGACCCCATCTCTGGAAAAAAATTTAAAAATTAGCTGGGTGTGGTAGTAATAAAACAGTGGCTCTGGACACATGTGATGGTGGAGTCTGGAGCACATGTCACCCAGTCTCCTGCTTGGAAATCTGGCACCCTGGGGCAAGGAGATAAGAGCTGGGAGTTTGGGAGCTTAAGCTGGATTTGGTGTGGAGCATATTTGACTAAGCTTAGTATTGAGGGGGAAACTGTCCTCAACATACCACCTCTGCAGCAAGGGCAAGGAACTGCAAGAGGGGGCAGAGATGGTCTCGTACAGGAGATTCCATTCCAGTTGCAGTAGCTACAGGCAAAGAATCTTTTTAGACTGTCAAGATCCAGCAACTTGTTCTAGCAGATAATGACTCTTTTCCAGCTTCAAAAGAATAAGGGTTTTATGCAAATATACTAGCTTTTGTTTCATAATTTCCCTGAGACACTATAAAATATAAGAAATGGTCCAGACATGGTGGCTCACGCCTGTAATCCTAGCACTCTGGGAGGCCCAGGGGGGAGCATCCCTTGAGGTCAAGAGTTCAAGAGCAACCTGAGCAAAAGTGAGACCCCATCTCTACAAAAAATTAACCAGGCACAGTGGCACATACCTGTAGTCCCAGCTACTTGGGAGGCTGAGGCAGGAGGATCGCTTGAGCCCAGGAGTTTGAGGTTGTAGTGAGCTATGATGACACCACTGGACTCCAGCAGGGGTGACAGAGTGATACTCTGTCTCAACACACACACACGCACACACACACACACATGCATGTACACACACACATATAAAAGAAATATGGTGATAACACAATGACAGCTACTATTTATTGTCTACACTGGGTCAAGAGTTATGGCAAGCGATTCCCCTACATTCTCTGCAGTCCTTCCAAAAACTGTAAGAGATGGATACCACAACTCCCACATTGCAGATAAGGAAATTGAGGCTCTGAGAAGTTAAACAATTTGTCCAAGGTCTTGGTAGCCTTGGACCAAGGCTTGGTATTCCTTGTCCAAGGAACTGGTAGCCAGGACTCTCTGCTGGGTCTGTCCAGCAAAGCCTGTGCTCTCTAAATTGAACACACCACTGCCTCTTGAGATCATGCTTTAAAAAGGATGAAATGTGCTTTTTATTCTAATTTTTCAGACGTCTAAAAATTTGTGAAATAGCACATGACCTATGTTAGTTGCCGTGATGGTGTGGTTTGAGATTAATTTACTAATCAGAGCATAATATAAATAACTTTAGGTGAAAGGACAATGACATGTGGAAAGAATATCAGAGAGAATAGTGCTAAAGAAATCTGAGGCTTAAGACTATGTTGTATCTTGCAAACACCGGGACCAAAGCACTGGACCACTTATGTCATCTGGGAGATGGCCCAGTTGGGTTTTCAGCATGCTGGTCATTGAACATTCCCAGCCAGCATATTTGGGAAGGTTTGGGACCTGAACAGCAGCTAACCATGGTGCATCAGGACTACAATGGGTCCATGCTCGATGTCTTCTGAGAAAATGGCCCAGCACTCAGCATGGTTTAATCACCACTCATACTGCAGCACATCTTTCTGGATAGGAGAGAACTGGAAACCAAGGGGTGAGAGGGAGAAGAAAAGGAAAGAGACTAGACAGCAGAGATAAGCCAGAGGAGAGAAGGGGGAAGGGAATGCTCTCTCAGGGTGCCAGGTAAGCGATGGCAGAATGGATTTAAGTGCCCGTCTGAGACTCTAGATGAACCAGTCCCTTAAATGCAGGCTGCGTGCCATATTTAGCCCTGTCCCAGAGTCTCAGAACAATATTTCAGGTTTTGCCCTTCTTAATTTATCTCTGAGCCAACATTATGGAAAGGGAATCAAACTAGGAAAATCTAGACTTTTGGTCTGGACTTTGCAACTTATTATATGACTTTGGAAATGACACTAAGTCTCTCTGGAATTAATTTTCCTCATCTGTAAAATGCAGGAGTTGCACTAGCTACCAGAGAGCTATAAAAATGAAAAATGGAGTGCAAAGTGAAATCAATTATCCAGATAATCTTAGCCTGGAAAACACTTTTCCCCCCGAGATACCAAGAAAATCAGGGCAAACGTTGGAGACGATTCCTAAGGCTTTTCTAGATAACTGCATACATTTACCTCTTTTATCTTACATGTTTATATCCAGTCAATATATAATAAAAATCTTTGTTGATGCAAAAAAATAAATATGACAACCAACAGACCTCCCTGACTATCTGTGGAGCCTGGGCTGAGAATAGGAATGGAGGCTAAATACCATGTCTAAGTATTTAAAAGTTATAAGCCAAGACAACAACCTCAGATATAAAATATGTTCTATCCTTCTGTCTGGACACATATACCTTCCTAACAACTTGGAAGGTCAGGTTCGAACTGAGAAGACATGGAAGGTTGGCTCCCACCGTTTGGAGCTAAGGTTCCCCTCCAACTCCTTTCTGCACCGGCAGGATCTCGTGTGCACAGCCCAGCCCACATGCCAAGCTCTGTCCAAATCCCCTCAAACAGCCGCCCCTTGGCTGCCATGCAGGACTTGGGGTGCACACAGCAGCAGGGCATTTGGACAGAGGGGGCATGGCCCCGGGCTGGGGCTGATTAGGCAGGGAATCTATGGGGCATGTTCCCAGAGCATGGTCTTGAGAGGGCAGATGGGGGTCCTGGGTGGTTGTGCCCCCTTGGCCTATGGACTTCTTACTCTATGGGGAGGGCACAGTCAGAGTAGGACCAGGATAGGGTGTAAAACCCCCAAATTTAGGCTGATGTACCTGATGTACAGCCAAAACCAAACTCTGTGACCCCGGTGCTTGGAGATAGAGAAAGCTTTATTCTATTTGGCTGATGCAAGAAGACAAGACAGCAAAATTTCTTAGATCCTTCTTAACAGAAGGATGCAATACGGAGCTCTCAAGTGGCTTGGGAGGGAGGGCGAGTTTCAGGGAACCGAAGGGGGTGGTCTGTGTTGTTTTTAGTCCAGATAACACCTGAGTAACCAGACTTCTGGGTGTCAGCGGCTAGTCGCAGCTTTCTAAAGGGTATTCATTTTTTCTGCAAAACAAATTCATAGATTTTTCTTGTGACCCTAGAGTTATCTCTTCCCACTTGACAAAAACCCAGTACCTGAGCAGTTAATAATTACTATAAAAACAAGGGGTGTTGGACAAGAAATAATGGTTAACATGTATAAACAAAGACCTAGTTAAATTTTATATTATTATATTTCAGTCATTAAAAAAATGCTGGGATATTAAAACCTCAAGAGGCCCAACTATAGTAGGTCTGTCTAAAGCCAGGCCAGGGCAGGGACCTCCTGTGCCCTGGGTCCACAAAGCTTTGAGACAGACACCTGACAGCCCTACCCCAGAGGACTGACATCCGAGCACCTGTTTTCTTGTGGGCACGATGGCAACCTCTGGCCATGGCCTTTGAAGCCCCACTGCACCCAAGAGAAACACCTTACAAGAGCCTCTTGACAATCCCCCTTCCGCCCGCCACCTGCTTGTGCCCTACACACCCTCCCCATCTTCTCCTCTGCCCAACTCTTCAAGGGGCAATGTTAACCCACCTGCCCCTTCCCTTGTTTCAAGAAATCTGTTCTGCTGCCATTACTTAATTGTATCATTCAATTTTGTCTGGGGAAGTTTTTATTTATTTATTTTTAATTCAAAGCAAAGTATATATCATTAGTTGGGTGTGGTGGCTCATGCCTGTAGTCCTAGATACTCGGGAGGCTGAAGTGGGAGGATTGCTTGAGCCCAGGAGTTTGAGGCTGTAGTGACACCACTGCACTCTAGCCTGAGCAACAGAGCAAGACCCTGTCTCTAAAAAGTAATTAAGTAATTAATTAAAATAACATTTAAAAATTTAAAAAAGCAAAGCATGTATCTTTTTATGTCTGAGAAAGGATTGGAAAGATATAGGATATATAAGTATGTTAACTTATATATCCGGGTGGTAAATTACAGGTAATTTTTTTTCCACTTTTTAACTCAGCTATATTTTCTAGATATTCTATAATGAATGCATTAATTTTTAAAAAGAAAGAAACATAATCATATATGATTCCTTCTGGAGATATTTAAGCACACATAAGCACACGACACACAAATGCTGTGATAGGGCACATAAAGTTCTGCTTTGCTGCCTTAATAATTTTTTCAATATTGGTAGACACTGTTCTAGCTTGTTTTCTTTTTATTATGCACCAGAATTCCATGATATAAGACAACCATAGTTAACCACTTCCCTATCGAGGGATATTTAAGTTGTTACCAGCTTTTTGCTTTTATGGGCAATGCCACAACAAACATCTGCTGTGTACTTTGGCGAGTATTTCCTTGGGATAAATCACCAGCAGTGGAAATCTTGGGTCAAGGGTGACTGATTGTTACCAACAAACTGACCTCCAAAAGGTGGCACCCATTTTCATTTCTATTAAAAGTGTATGGGAGTTCGGATAAATATTTATCAGTGTTGTGTTTCATATGTGTTTTATTTTTACCCGTCTGATGGCTGAAAATATGGTATCTCCTTGATTTGATTTTCAGCTCATTCTGAGTGAGGTGAATCAGGTGTGTTAGGCATTTGTATTTCTTACTAATTTAAAGTTAAGACTCTGCACAGCACTGAACTTAGGCTGCTGCTGCCTAAAGCAGAAAATACAGAGGAGTAACCTCTCCCTTCGCTGAATTTATATGCAGTGTCTGGGGACACCATCCTTCCAGTGTTATTTGCTGACTGTTTTGTGTAAGATTTACACTCCTCTATAGGAGTGCTGGCCCCTTTTATAAAAATGACTTCACAAGCCTCAAGTTTATGAAGGCAGCCAAAAAACAACAGAAACAGAATTGGGTGTAACTTCACACAGGCAAAACCCAATTAATTGCTTATAGTAAAATACAAACTCCTTTTTGAAGCCTCCAAGCCAGATCGTTTGGCCCAAGCTAAGGTTCCCGAAATTCTTCTCATTCCTCAGGCTTCAATCCCTTCCCCATTTTAGCCAGCACCGCTCCCCCCACAACTCAGTTACTCTAACGCATCACCGCATCACCGTTTCATTCATTGAATCCAGTCTATAAGTCGAGGGGCCCAAGACCACATTGGGACTCAGTGATTCACTAGAAAACTCAGGACTGAGACAAGCTGTTACACTCATGGTTGTGGTTTACTGCAGCGAAGGGATAGGGATCAAAGTCAGCAAAGGGAAAAGGTGCATGCTTTCAGGTGCCACTCCCGGTGGAGCCACAAGAAGATGCGCTTAACTCTCCTGGTAGCAATGTGTGACAACTTATGCGAAGTACTGCCAACCAGGGAAACTCACCCAAACGGTGGAGTGCAGGGTTTTTATTGAGAGTCGGTCACATAGGCTTGCAGTGCTCATATGACTGACTTTACCTACTCAGTAACCAGCGCCCCCTAGAGGTCAAACTGATACAGCACGGCCTCAGGCACATAACATTCTCACCAGGTAGGATATTCCAAGGGCTTCCAGTTTATCCCCTGCAAGCTGGCCAAGAAAAGCCAGTCCTCCTGAAGTCAGGCCTTTCTTTGGAAGACAGAGTTTGAACAACTTGAGCCTGCTGAGTTAACCCTTTTCTGTGTAGTCTGAAATTACTGTTTATTCATTGTTTGTTGACTGTCTCCTTCCTTAGAAGATGGTTCCATGATGGCAGAAAGACCTTCTTTGTGTCTAAGTGCTGTACACCCAGAAATTAACCCAGTGCCTGGCACAGATAGATGCTCAGTAAATATTTGTTAATAAATGAATGAGTAAATGGTACTTTGAATAAGTATTTACAAGAAGTTTCTCTTACCTCAGCTTCTTATAGAAATTTTCTCATACTTACACACCTTGAGAGCTTAGAAGGAAGGTAAAAAGCATAACATTTTAATAGAGGAAAATAGTCCTCTAAAGTTAAGTCCTTATTAGCATAAAATTCCAAGCATTTCTTCAAGTAATTTGTAAATTTCATAATTATTTGACTTGGCATGAAAATTCTATCTAAACATGTCAGAAGTTTGAAAAATAATGTTGGCGTTGTAATGAATCTCACTTTATTGCAGAGTCTGCCTTTCTCAAATTATAGTAATAATTCTACTATAATGTTTCCTGAAACATTTATGAATTCCTTTAACTTATATTTCAGTAGCATCTTAATCTTTTGAACTTCTTGATGTGGAAATTTTTTTTATCTAATGTCATAATTTCTTGCAACATATTCCAGTGGAGTAAAAAATCCTTCAACAAATGAAATAAGTCTCCAATTTAGAACATTTCTGCTTTTGGGGGAGGAGGGGGTGTTTTATGATTCTATTACCTAATGCTTAGCTTTTTTGCCATCTGCTCTGGCCGATAATTATAAATGAAGGGTGAACAGCTCACAAACATATAAGAGATAAAAATGATTTAAAATCCCTGTATATGCTTCTTTTATCAAAAAAATACTGCTAAGAAGACATTATTATTTATGATTCAGGCACAAATTATAAAGTGAACTGGTCATGCACAATAGAATAATTTGTTTCCTGGGCTAAAGATTTCTGAAAGCTAATATGATACTGGGGTATGACTCCACTGAAAAATGTGCAGCATCTTCAGCATTAAGGCACAATAGAAAGTGAATTATCTAAGGGATGATGCTTATGGCAGGGTTGATGACAGAGGCAAATAGTTTCAACTGCATTCACTTTATGGGAATCTGTGTTTTGAGATAAAAGGGATTGTCAGAAAGAAAGAGAATGAAGTATGAGGATATATATAAATTCTGCAGATTTGCATAATCAGAATAATAATAAATCCTGCTATAATAGAATAAATCCTACTGTGGACAATGAATTTAAGCCCTAACTAAAGCCATAGTCTCATCATATTCATGCTATTCCTGTTTAGGCAAATGAATGTCCCCTTTGAAACAAATCATTACTCTGTCCTGGTAAGTCAAATACTGATGTAGCAGATTCTGTGCTAACGTTTTACTTTGCTCATAAGACAAAAATCACCTAAGTGCTTATTAAAATTACAGCTTTCTAGACTCTGTGCTTACAGAACATGTTTCTGTAGTAAAGGGAGGGGCATATAAATTTTACCTTAAAGACGATATGCTGGGACAACAGGAAATGTCCTGGGCAAACCAGGCTTTGTGGTCATTATCAGTAGGTCTGGGTTTTTATTTTACCAAGAACCTCACGTGATTCTTGTGGGAGGAGAAAGAATCCTCCTGAGGGAATGAAGCTTATCCTCAGGACCTACAGCACTTCTAGGAAGTTTCTCCTTGACAGGAGCCACCTGCTGTGTAACAAGGAAGGGCATTTCAGGGAGAGTGACCAAACGACCCTGTTTGCCTGGGACTGAAAGAATTCTCAGGACACAGGACTTTCAGTGCTGAAACTGGGAGGATTTGGCCACCCTATCATTGAGCATTGGGAACCAGGCAAAGTGGCTTTTCTAGAGACTTGGGAATGAGAGAAATAGACAAAAGGAAAAGTGAGAGAGAGAACTAGGAATTCTCACAGGAGTGGAATCCATTCAAAGGGACAAAGGTACTTGTGAATCCCTTTCTACATGAATATTGGTTTCCTAGGGCTGTCATAACAAAGTGCCACAAACTAGATGCTCTCAAAAAACAGAAATTTATTCTCTAACAGTTACACAGGCTGAAAGTCCAAAATTGAGACATGAGCATAGCCATCTAAAGGTCATATATGTTTTTGGAATTTGAGAGCTAAAAATAGAATGGAACTAACATTTATTAAGCTTTTAACGCTAAGTACTTCCCATATACTACTTATTTAATCTTCACAACAACTGTGTAAAACAGGCATTACTAGGCCCAGCTTCTCATGGGTCTTTCTTCTCAAGGTTGTCACAGACGAGGGGCCTCAGTTCTCAGGACTCATTTACTCCTCATGCCCTCAGAGAGCAGGGACTGGTTCCCATTAGCTCCAGTGCTCAACTTACTCAGAAGGGCCTTTGACGGTCTTGTTTCCTGACTGTAATTGAGTTATCTTCCTTCCATTGTTCACAGCGCCATCTTCTTGCGCAGCCTCAGTGAGGCCGTTGGTTCCCCTGCCGGGCGGGTTATCTGGGGTCTGTGCACAGGGCCCGCCACACTGCACCCTGCTCTCCTTCCTCAGCTCCCAAGGGTGTCGAACATAAACTGCTGTCTGAGGCTTCTCCTACACAGCTTGATTCCGAAGCTCTCACTGCCTAATACAGAGCAGCAGAGAAAGGGAGCTTAGGGCTCGAGGAACCTCATAAACAACGACAGTCCGCATTTGGGGAAGCAGGAACAAATGGCCTTTAATAGGAAATCCCTGGAGGACAAGATACAGGAATCTGCTGGGGCAGCCCCATACCAGCCATGGGGATCCACACAGAAGTTGGAGGCACAGAGTCTGTGACCAGAGAGATGAGAAGATGAGGCGTAAGGGTCAAAGAGAGGAGCGGTCACGAGAGAAAGACTTGGGAGGGAAGTGTAGGACTACACTACTGCAAGCTTACAAAGTCCGTGCTTCCCGCATGTCCTCACTACACGCATGCGCCTGAGAAAGGCGCTGTCCAAAATACCTACAGGTCCAGAGGGAAGAGTCGCCCGGCTCACTCTGGTAGGTGGTGGCTGGTGGCTGGCCGCTGGCCAATAGGAACGCCTTTCCCGCGAAGTCTTGCTGTAGGGTGGCAGTTCTCAGCCACCACAAACTGTAGAAGCAGAGGTTTTCCTTTCTGTCTGGCTCTCATGTGGCAAGAACAGTAGTAGCCACCATCTGAAATAGTAAATGAGTGATCTCGACAGCATCGTGTCTTTACAGAACGCTGCATTTCACAGTTTCCTGAATGGAGTAGGTTGTACTTTCTTTTAACCTGTCAAATAATCAGTTCATTGGCACTTTATCCAAGATTGCAAAAGATACTTTCTTTAATGTGTAGAATGAAAATGTTCACTAAATTGCAGTTGATTTTCACTTCTTGTAAGGATATTATAATAGCTCATTTTGACACATTTTTATGTGAATCATAGGAAAAATAGATCAAGTTTGAGGATTTTCTAATCATGTTTTCTTTACATATGAGTTAAGACATGGTTTTCAGAATTAAATTTGTAAAGAGTTATGTTAAGATAGTTTCAAACATACCTGAGAAATATACAAGTAACTTCATACACTCTTTCCTGTTTTTTATATGTAGTAACAATATTACTTCCCAAAATATTTTTGAAGGAAAGACAACTGCACACAGGTGGGTGAATTTATATAAACTTTGGGTTCAAGTATATTGCACCTTTGAGAGATGACAATAATAGAGCATGCCAGGATAAAGGCACTGATTGAGAAAGTGCAGGTACATGGGTTCGTACCGCAACTCTTGAGTAACTAATCATGTAAACGTGAAAATTTCTCAAACATCTTTTTGTTTTATGAGTCTTTCCCGTAAAATAAGTGTATCCAATTAGGTTAGTCATTTTCAAAGTGTGTCTCCTTGCCCCCAAATTCCAGCTGAATTTGCATTTGGACTTTTCTCTCTCATTCTTACTGGAATCCCTTTCTGAGTTTGGAAGTAATTGAGCAATGGCTGCTGAAATCTGATAGATGGATCATGAAATGTGGGTTTGATTACTGACAGAAGCTGGACTAGTGAAAGTAGCTCACATGCAGCAATGGGCCCCCTTGTGTATCTGTCACCTAAATCACTGGCCCAGTTGGACCACCTCAGGCCTTGCCACACATCCTTAACATACGAAGGAACAGAGAATGTATGTGTCCTGCAGAGGGACTGACTCCGAAAGGAACAGAAGCCCATAAAGGGCAGAGCCAAAACATCTATTCCCTTTTTCTAAATGTACCAACGTCTTAGGCCATCCTCGTGCCATGGGAAGGTAGGAGAAAGTAGAGAGAAGATGGGCAGATTTCACCATGTTTCTCCCTTCTGGAAAATGGAGTAAAAATTCCCTCCCCTCTATGCTAATGTAAAGATGTGAGAATATATGTTTTTTCCCCTCATACGATTTACTTATTCTTTCATCCATTCAAAACTATTTATAAAACAACTACTTTGTGCCAGGTGCTGGAATAGACAGTAGAGATATAAGAAGGCAAAACAAATACAAGCTGTTTCCTCAAGGAGCTTGCAGTCTTCTGGGAGAGGAAATAGTAATTATGAGAGGAAATACATAATTGCAAACTGTAATACACGCTATGAAGCAAAAGTATAAGGTGCTCTGAAAAAGAATCGTATGAGAACACAATTTATATTTGGTGGGGTCAGGTAAACCTTCTTTAGGAAGTGATATTCTGTCTCAAATGGGAGAAGTGCTGCAAGTATATGTGCATGAAAATCTTTGAGGCTAGCAAAAACTGGAAGGAGGATAGTGTGGCCTAAGCAGAGAGAGAGAGAAGATGAGTGGCCTAAGATGAAAAGAATTAGGCAAGATCCAGGTCAACAGAACTTACAGGTTATGTTAAGCAGTTGGGATATCAACCTAAGTATAATGGGAAACAACTGAAGCATTTTAAGCACAATATCAAGGGATAAGTGATACACTCCATCCTAGTGGGAAGATCCTATGATCCTACATGCAAACCCTATTCCTCTCCATCAGCCTCTGTTTCTGCTCCAGTTTTGTCCTATAAAAGGAGCTGAGTCTACAGGTTGGACTTAAGGGATACCAGGTGGAGGAAAAAGTCATGAAGGTAGACTCACTCTTACAGTGCCTAAAGTTTTCAGTTCATGAGTTGCTTGACGAGTGTTTAACATCAATCTGGAGGAACATGTTTATGACATGCCACAAAGCTTTGCCTTGATTATATTTTATTCAGTAAATATACAAAGATATACATCTTATTTAACAAATCTATGGTTGACATAAAGCTTTGAAAGAACAAGTATGTTGAATGACAAAATTCATTCAAAATTATGTCAAAATAAAGCATCTCTCTTATTAAAATCTACCAGATATGCCAGAGAGAAATGAAAAGCCATATATTTATTATTCAAATTAATTATCACATGCAAGAAAGTGACAGATGACCCACAGAAAGGAAGAAAATATTTTCAACTCATATATTTGATAAGAGATTTATATCTAGAATATATACAAAACTCTTACAAAGAGTTCTCTTATAAGCAAATAACCAATATTAAAAATGGGCAAAAGCTGTGAATAGACATTCTTCCAAAGAAGATATGCAAATGGCCAATAAGCACATGAAGAAATGATCAACATCTTTAGTATTTGGATCAGTACACTGAGTAAAGAAGGTCTGCGATCATCACTGTGGCCAGGCATCATCTAATCTTTTGAGGGCCCAGTAGAACAAAAAGGCAGAGAAAAGGCAAATGTTTTCTCTTTCTCTTTCTTCTTGAGCTCGGACATCCATCTTCTCCTGCTCTTGAATATCAGAGCTTCTGGTTCTTGGATCAGAAGACTCAATATTGTTATATTAATTTTTCAAAAGATTATCTGTAAGGCTGGGCATGGTGGCTCACGCCTGTAATCCTAGCTCTCTGGGAGGCCGAGGCAGGCAGATCGCTCAAGGTCAGGAGTTCGAAACCAGCCTGAGCAAGAACGAGACCCTGTCTCTACTATAAATAGAAATAAACTAATTGGCCAGCTAAAATATATATAGAAAAAATTAGCCGGGCATGGTGGCACATGCCTGTAGTCCCAGCTACTCGGGAGGCTGAGGCAGAAGGATCGCTCGAGCCCAGGAGTTGGAGGTTGCTGTGAGCTAGGCTGATGCCACGGAACTCTAGCACAGGCAACAGAGTGAGACTCTGTCTCAAAAAAAAAAAAAAGATTATCTGTAGATTCAACGCAACTCCAGACAAAATCCCAAGATGATTTTTCAATCAAAATTGACAAATTGATTCTAAAATTTATATGAAAATGTAAAGGGCCTAAAATAGCCAAAACAACTCTGATGAAAAGACAAAGGACTTATACTATTTACCTGATTTCAAGAAATATTATACAGTTACAGTAATCAAGACACTGTAGTATTGGCATAAGTGTAACTATAGAGATAATAAAACAGATTATAGAGTCCGGAAATAGACTGTATTAGAGTGCTCCAGAGGAACAGAATTAAATAGAGAGAGAATGCACACACTGTATGTATATATTTATATGCATATATGCATATAGCTGTTTATGTATATATTTATATACATGGATTTATTATAGATTTATTATGGGAATTGGTTCATATGATTATGGAGACCAAGAATTTCATGATATGCCACCTGCAAGCTGAAGAACCGGGAAAACTGGTGGTACAATTTGGTTCAAGTCTGCCGGTCTGAGAACCAACAGACTGGATTCTGTAACTCCCAGTCCAAGCCCAAAGGCCTGAGAATCGGGATCAAGGGGGCACTGGTAGTTCCAGAGTTCAAAGGCCCAAGAATCAGCAGTTCTGATGTTCGGGAGCAGGAGAAGATGGATGTCCCAGCTCAGGAAGAGAGAGAAAGAGAGAAAATTTGCCCTTTGCCTTTTTGTTCTACTGGGCCCTCAAAAGATCGGATGATGCCTGCCCACAGTGATGAGGGCAGATCTTCTTTACTCAGTGTACTGATCCAAATACTAAACTCTTCTAGAAACATCCTTATAGACACACCCAGAAGCAGTGTTTTCCAAGCTATCCCTTAGCCCAGTCAAGTTGACATAGACAAACACAAATATAGACAATTGATATTTGACAAAGGTGCCAAGGCTATTCAGGAGGGAAAGATAATCTTTTCTACAAATGAAGCTGGAACAAAAGCCCAAGGTAAGGAAAAGGGATTGACTGCCTATGGGAATGAGGGAAATTTTTAAATGATTGATCTACTTTATATCTTGATGGTGGTCATGGCTACTGACTACATATGTTTGTCAAAACTCATTATATAATTAAATTGGTTAATTTTATCATATGCAAATTTTACCTCAATAAAGTCAATTAAAATTTTTTAAAAATCAATTATATCAGCTCATAATGGAAGAGGTTTTACCTGAGAATAGTTTCTATGGGAGACTTCTGAATGAGTTTTAATTTATCATACTTAATATGGGCTTACAATATAGCATGCTTATTTTAAAAAGACAATGCAAATTTAGGTGGTATTAACTTAAAAAGTAGGATAGTAGCCTGTCTCTCCTCTTACTAATCAGTCCATATCTGGACTACTGTGGACCTTTCAAGAGAGGCATTGTTGACTAAAGAACTTCAGAGTAGGAGGAACTGAATGTGTTTTGGTCTGGAAACCCTGATAAATTAAGACAATTTAGGGAGTTGGGGAGTTTTGTCAAATCATAAAATAAACCTATTGGTGGAAATTATTATCTTAAAGAACTTATAATTAATTCAGTAAGTATTTAAGTCCCTACTATGCTCTAGGCATTATACTAGGCATTAATCATGTGATAAAATACAGAAAAAAGTCTTATTGTTATATGGAAATAGATTTTGGTTTAATGAAAAGAACATTCCAAAAATTATAGCTGCCAAAAAAAAAAATTGAGTCTTTTATAAAAGAAGTAGGACATCTCAGTCTGTATGACTAAAGACTGCATTCCCAGTTGCCGGGGATAAGAGTATTTTATTCTGTGTTGGGAGGCAGGTTATCTCTGAAGTTCCTTTTCAAAGAAAGTTCAAATAACTTTTGTGTGGAACAAAAAAATATTTAATATAGACTTGATAAAAAGATATAACATTTTAAAATGTTATTTTTCATATTAGAAAAATATGTATTTTCCTAATTATGAATATATACATATGCATTATATTTCAGAGGATTAAGTTGTATAGATGGATGTGAGAAATAATCTATAATCTTATCACTCAGAGATGAGTATTATTAACATTTTGTTACTCTCCTTCCAGATTTTTTCTATGCATCTATATACCATAGAGAGAGGAACACACATATTTTTATCAAAATATCATCACACTGTACATTCTATTTCTACATGGCTTTCTCACTTAAAATGTACTATGGAGACCTGTCTATATCCACAGAGAGAGCAACCTTATTTAAATTGGATAGCATGTTGTATGAAGGTACCATGGTTTGTTTAATCAATTTTCTATTAAGGGACATTGAACATCTTTGGCTTTTTCTCTGATGATTTGCTTTGGCCATATTCCTAAAAAAATTTTGTGTCTGTGTGTGTGTGTGTGTGTGTGTATACAAACTACCTTCCAGAAAAGGAAGGCTGTTGTTAATGTTGTTAATCTTTTACAATCTGAAAAGGGAACAAATTTATAATTACTATTTCTTTGATTACTAGTGATAGTCATTCATTTTTTATTTATTTGTCCAACAATATTTCTTGTATAATGACAAACAAAAACAGCTTTGGTCCTTGCCTCATGGAGCTTACACTCTAGTGGGAGAGACAGACATTAATCAGAGGATCACAAATAATTGTAAATTTACCATTGTGATAAGTGCCATGATGGTGAATCAGTGCAATGAGTATACAAACGGAGAGTGACACAGTGATAATTTAGTTGGGATCTAAGAAGTCAGGGAAAGCTGCCCTGAAAGAATGACTGAGTGATGTAGTAATTGGCTAAACAAGGGAGTAGAGATGAGGGTTAGTATAGGAGTAGAGAGAACTCCAGAAAGAAGGAACAGCATGTGCAAAGGCACTGTGCATGTTCAAGGACCAGAAAGAATGCCGAAGTGAATGGTATGCAGCAAGTGCCCTGAAGGCTCTGGAAAGGGAGAAGGAGCCACATCACGCAGGGCCTTGTAGTTCATGGTAAGGTCATTTTGAGAAAAGTGTTATGTATTCATTTGTTCCACTGGTGATACCTGTTGAAGGATTTTGGTCTTTATCTGGGGAATAATGGGAAGTCACTGAAATATTTTAAGCAAGAGGGTCACATAATAAGATTTATGTTTTGGAAAAAAGTCAGTCTAGCTTCATGTTGGAAAATGTTTGAGGGGAGCCAGAGTGGACTGGGGTGGGGGTGCAGCCTCCTTCTGAGGCTAAAGCAGTGTCTAGAAGAAAGACGGTTCTGGCTTAGACCAAGCTGGTATCAGTGGTGTCAGTAAAAGGAGAATGGATCTGAGAACACTTATGGAGACAGAACATGGTGAAACATTGGGTTACTGGGAGCATGGAAGACTACAAGATTTCTGGCTCCGGGGCTGGTGATAGTATAATTCCAGGGTACTATGGAAGAGGACCACTTTTAGGAGAAATCGTGTGTTCAGTTCTGAACATGTAGCTTAAACATTTTTACATAGGTTAATTGGTCATTTGTATTTCTTCTTATATGTTCCTCCTATTGTGCAATTTTCTCTGGTGTTGCTCTTTTTCTTATCCATATTATATCCCATTATTAGAGATATTAAACCTTTGCCATATATGTTGCACATGTTTTTTTTAAATTTGTCATATACTTTTTTGGTTATTTGCTTTTATTTTGTTTATTATTATCAGGAGATAAGTTGACATTTTTATAAAGTCTAACCATTATAAATCTGCAATTTGCCTTTTAATTTTTGAAATTAAGCTATAGACATGACAGAGAATTTAATTGTAGTTATCAATCAATCGGAATCGTCATCCCAGGAATCCCATATTTTAAAAATCTTCTCTGTATAGAAAGAAAAAGAGCTCACTTCAATGAAGATATGAATAGCTTTGTATAAGAAGGTCAAGAAATTGAATTTTTATGACAAATGTCAACTTTGTCATTTCTTCATGTGGTATGTAATATATATGGATCACTTCCCAATAAAAATTTTAGAACTCTTTCATTCTTCCAAATCAGACACTTACCAAAGTCCTCAGAGTCAAATGATCTGCTCTACAACCTCTGTGAAATACTGATACTTGAGAGAAGTGGTGTATATTCCACTGGTCATTCTGAAGGTCACCCATGTCTTTTCTTTTTTTGCAGCTCTAAGGCTTAACACAGTACCTGTTGAATGAATTTAACAAAACATTTTAAGTTAAAATGCTTAGGATAAAATATTTAGAGATGGTTATAGGTACAAACATACCCTGACTTACAAACACTTGACTTAATGGTACCTACAAGTGAATAACCACTGCCATTTGCCCACAAAGTCCCCTGCTATCACTGATGTCCTCTCCTCCAAGAACCTTCCTCTGTCATTGCCAGCAGGACCTATAAAGCCCTTCCCCACCATGCTGCAGAGACCTCCAAGAGCCTCTGTCTGAGCCCTCTCCACCACCTTCCCCGCCTTGCTTTGGGACCTCTCAAACCATTGGCACCACCACCCCATTCTACCCTGTTGCCAAAAACATCAGGGCTCCAGAGACCTCAGGCTCATGAGTCTCAGGACTAGGACTCAGCGTGTCAAGTGGTGGTAGTGGTGGTGGTCAGGTCTCTCTTTCTGGGAGTACTAAGAACTACATTTAGGAATATTTCAGCCATGTGATGGATGAAATAAGATTTTGAGGGCTTGCCTGAGAATGTAGCCATCATTTATAACACTCCCAAACATAGATTTAACAAAATACCTTTTGAGGTTGGGGCTACCTATAGAGTGAACATTAATATTCATAGTAATTTGATTTTTCCTTTTCTTTGATGGAATATTAAATGCACATTTGTCTTTAATATTAAGGCCTAGTCTAATTTTAAGGATGAAAAAAGGGAAACTGTTCCTTTCTGGGCACGCCTGCAGCTAATGCAAGGGATCCCCCAGCCATGAAGGCGAGCAGAATTTCTTTTCCTTTCAAACACATGGCTTGTCAAATCACTTCTGTTTGTGTGTTAAAACCTTAAGCTTCTGAGGGGTATGGTCTGTGCTTGTAAAACAATAAACATATTTGTTCTTCCTAAATCAAAAAATAACTGAGTTACAGAGAAGAAACATTCAGTCTTCCACACTTCTGAATTTCTTTAAAAATCTCTTTTGTGTTTGTTAAAGCAGAACATTTTGCAGAATAAATTTCCACATGTGACAAAAGTAGATCAAAGCAGTACTCTAGAGAAAAATGTCGTTAGAGTTTTACTGCCCAACCGGAAATTTTCCTTTCCTTCTACTCCTAGGGTCCAGCATTAGAGCTCTTTACCGGAGTACCCATCCTCACCCCCAGCCGGAGGAGCTGCGTCAGCCACTGGTGTGCACACACCATGTCACCACGTGCAGGGACCCCACAGTCCAATCGCACACAGCCGAGTTGTAATCAAAGGAGCAGCACGCGGCGTAATCCAGTTTCGCCCAAGTTCTTGTTAGTCGGTTATGTGTGTGTTTGATTCTAACCCTAATTTCCCTAATTTCCCAATTCCCTCTGATTTCTATACCCAGCCACAGGTCAGAACCATTTGAGATAAGAGAGATAAAGCTCATTCTGTTTGGTTCTTGCATCCACTACTTAGTTCCAAGAAAAATTGCTTTCCTCTCAGCCACTAAATTATTATGTCTGTGGGTCTCTTGGAGTCTGCTAACAAAATGCAATTCTTTATTTAAAAGTATACCTACCTCTAGAAAGATTAGAAATGGCTTATATTTTCCATAGGAAATGGAAAGTTAAGGTTTAAATATAAGACAGAACATCTAATAGGAACAGAAAGGTAGATGTTTCTAGACACCTGGAGTATAATTGTAAGTAAGTATAATTGTTTGCTTGGTCATTCATAATCACTCACATATATATTAATGGAATAACTACCATGTGCCGGGCACCATGTTAAGCACTGGGCATGCAACAAAACAGACCTGGTTTCTTCCTTTTTGGCTCTTAAACTACTTGCACTTAGAAGAGACACCTGAACTGGAGCATGATCAGTATAGTGACAGCGTCAAAGGCTCTGAGAGGGATGTGATCACCTATGGGGGATGGGATGGGGAGATGGAGAGGGAGGGCACAGGGAGAACGAGAGAGAGAGAAAGGAGAAAAAGAGGGCTAGGATTGAGGGGTGAGGTTACTCTAATGTTTCACATTTTAGTAGAGAAGAGAAAAAGCTAGCAAAGAAGATTCATAAAGTACTAGAAAAATAGGGAGAAAACAAAGCAAATGTGGTTTCACAGAATCCAATAAAGGAGTATGATTTCAAGGAAAGAGAGGCAATGATATTAAATGCTACCAAGAGATAAAATAAAACGGAGGGCTTGTCTTAGGTATTTAAAGAAAAGGTGTATTTAATGTAGGGGAAGGGCTGGAACCTGGTGGTAAATGGACCCACGTGGCAGGGGAGCCTGGATCACCCCCTCTACTCTTCACTCATGTCAAAGCTTAGATACTGTGGGAAGCCTCCAGAGCCTCAAATCTTGGTTATGTGCCCCTCCTTTTGCCTCTGGAAGCACTGTTTACTTTCCTTCTGGGCAATTATAATTTTTTCTTGATTGTAAACAACAGCAAGCAACTCTGATAAAATTAAGCAGAAATGACAATTTGGGGGAAGGCTATTTGGTCGTTCACAGAATTTTAATGGAAAAGCTGCAGAACTAGGTTTAAAAAACAGGCCAAACCCAAAGCATACCCAGCCACGGGGACACAGTCCAGGTCACATCTCAGGTGTGCGGGTGAGTTAAGCAGCCACCTCACACCCAGTTCACATCTGGCTCCATCAGTGTTTTTTGTTTTTTGTTTTTTTGAGACAGAGTCTCACTCTGTTGCCCAGAGTAGAGTGCCGTGGCGTCAGCCTAGCTCACAGCAACCTCCAACTCCTGGGCTTAAGTGATCCTCCTGCCTCAGCCTCTTGAGTAGCTGGGACTACAGGTGTGCACCACCATGCTCGACTAATTTTTTCTGTATATATTTTTAGTTGGCCAATTAATTTCTTCCTATTTATAGTAGGACGGGATCTCGCTCTTGCTCAGGCTTGTTTCAAACTCCTAACCTTGAACGATCTTCCCGCCTTGGCCTCCCAGAGTGCTAGGATTACAGGCATGAGCCACCATGCCCGGCCTCCATCAGTGTTATTGCCACCACCAAATGCTGGGTGCCACTGCCATCATATTACCACGAGAATAAATTCTAAACTGTCCCCTTCTTCACTTTATTACGCTGTGGCCAGAAAAAAAATCATACATATAAAAAGGGGGTCAACATTTGTGGGCAGTTTAAAGCATAGCAAAGTGAGCACCCCGGTAGCTATTGCTGAGCCATGATTTTGAAGCCCCTGAGTGCTCTTCTGATTTCTTCCCCTCAGAGCCCTTGTCTCAGAGATAACTAAGCTCTCAGATTTATTTTATCGCTTTAGCACACATTTGTGTCCCTAGACTATATACAGCATTGTTAGTTTTGCCTGTTTTCATGCTTTATATAAACGAAATCACACATGCATTCCTCTGTGACATGCTGTTTTTGCTCACTATATGTTTTCACATGTTGGTGTGAAATAGCTATGGTTTGTTCACTGTCGACTACTTTATTGTATTAATATGCCAGAGCTAATTTATCCTTTCCACTGTTAATGCAGTAAAGGTTTTTTCCCCCCCTAGCCAACAATGCTGCTAATTATAAATACAGGCTTCCTGGTACGCATATTAAGTATTAATAATTCATTGGGTCTATAGCAAAAGTAGAATCTCTAAGTAACAGGGAATATGCATATTTAACTTTACTAGGTAATGGCAAATTGTTTTCCAAAACAGCTCTAATCATTTCTTTCTTTTTTTAATTTTTTTCAAGACAGAGTCTTCGTCTGTCATCCTGGCTAGAATGCAGTGGTGTCATCATAGCTCACTGCAACTTCAAACTCCTGGGCTCTAGTGATCTGCCTTAGCCCCCTGAGTAGCTGGGACTATAGGCTCATGCCACCAAGCCTGGCTAATTTTTCTATTTTTAGTAGAGACAGGGATCTTGCTCCTGCTTAGGCTGGTCTCGAACTCCTGACTTCAAGCAATCCTCCCAACTCATCCTCCCAGAGTGCTAAGATTACAGGCATGATCCAATGTGCCTGGCCCAGCTGTAATAATTTCTATTCCCACCAGAGGTGATAAGCTTTCTCATTGCCCCACATCTCCATCAATACTGAGCAGTATCCAGCTTTATTATTTTTGTCAAGCCAGTAGGAGCAACAGAGTAACTCAGTGTGGTCTTCAGGTAAATTTCCCTGATTGCTACTAAGTTTGAGTGTTTTCCTGTATGTTTACAAGCCATACCTATTTGCTCTTCTGTGAGATAACTGTTCATGTCCTTTACCTATTTTTCTATTGAGCTGCCTGTCTTTGCCTAAGTGATTTGTAGGGGTTCTTTATACACATTGGATAGGAGCCCTTTGTCAGTTTATATCTTCCAAATATATTCTCCCAAGTTGGCCCGCCCTTTCACATTTTAATGGTGTTTTTTGTTGAACAGAATTTCTTAATTGTAATGTAGCACATTTCCATTGTTTTCTGATTTTTGTGTCTTGTTTAAGAAGTCCTTCTTCTGGGATCATTTCTATTTTCACTGAAAGATTTTAAATTTCTGTCTTTCACAAAGATTTTATGTATTTGAGGGTTTTGTTTTGGTTTTGGAGTTTTAGGTATGAAGTGGGGGTCCATTTTTATTTTTTCCATATACAGATCCAATTGCCTTGGCATCATTTGATTAAAAGATGAACTGGGGCCGGGCGTGGTGGCTCACGCCTATAATCCTAGCACTCTGGCGGGCCAAGATGGGCGGATCGTTTGAGCTCAGCATTGAAGACCAGCCTGAGCAAGAGCGAGACCCTGTGTCTACTAAAAAAATAGAAAGAAATTAGCTGGACAGCTAAAAATATATAGAAAAATTTAGCTGGGCATGGTGGCACATGCCTGTAGTCGCAGCTACTCTGGAGGCTGAGGCAGAAGGATTACTTGAGCCCAGGAGTTTGAGGTTGCTGTGAGCTAGGCTGACACCATGGCACTCTAGCCTGGGCAACAGAGTGAGACTGTCTCAAAAAAAAAAAAGAAAACAAAAAACTGTCACCTTTGCCCACTGATCCACATATCAACTCTGTCATATATTAGATTTATGTAAGAGTCTATATTAGATTTATGTAAGAGTCTGTTTACAGGTTCTAGATTCTAGTCCATTGTTCTGTCTATCCTGTGCCAGTCCTCCGTTGTCTTAACCACTATAGCCTGATAGTAATTCTTGATTTCTGGTAGCTCATGTCACCTTGCTTGGTTCTTCCTCAAGAATGGCTTAGCTCTTCCTGATCTTTGCTTTTTCAAATAAATTTTAAATTCAGTCCTTTGTGTGCCATGCAAAAACCTATTGGGCATTTTAGTAGAATTGCTTTTTATCCAATATTTCTTCCTTTACAGAAACAAGGTATATCGTTCCTTATACTTGGATATTTTTAACGTTCTTCAATAAAGACTTTAGTAATTCTGTAAAAGGACCTGTACATCTTTTCTTGTATTTATTCCTAGGTGCTTTATATTATTTTATGCTGTTAAAATTTTTCTGCTGTTGAGTAGGAATACAATTTTCTTTTTATATTTATGTTACCTCTAGAAATCTTGCTAAACTCTTATTAATTCTGACAATTTGTAGATTCTTTTGGTTTTCTTCATGTTAATAATTATATCATCTGTAAGTAATGATTGTTTCACTTATTCCTTTCCTAATTCTTGTACTTTTTTCTTGTTTCTTTGGCTGGCTAGGATTTTTAGTTAGTATACTATTGAATTTAGTGGTGATAGGAGCATTCTTGTCTTGGACCTGTGTGCCTTTATTCTTTTTGGCACTTGATACAGAGTCAGAGTTCCAAACGGGTACATTTGATTGACTAAGCTTAAGTCCCAGCCCTTCTAACTGCCAAAAAATGAAGAGAAAAATATATGTCATGCTTTCTCTTCCATGATACCATGTAGGGTTCTTTTTCTAACTTTCCTAGAAATTTCTACAAAATCAGAAGGACGTTCAGATGCTGGACAACTAAAAGTAATTTATAATTGCCTGTATACTTGTTTTTATGCACAGTAAGAGTCTAACTAATCAACCTAATTACCATGAATAATAATGGGCCTATGAAAGAATTTATTCTTCATTTCAACCTGGAACTCTAGGAATACAGCTCCCTTCACTGTTTGCATATCAGAATTGGTGATGCTCCCGGTTCCAAATCATTTATGGAAGCTCCTATGGCCTGTTGCAGGGTCTTTGAGAAGGTAAGACTTGGGGAATGGATGGGGATGAAGTATGGAGCATTCTAACAAATGGGAATTTCTTGTCGGTATAAAACCGCAGAGGTGATTTTTCAAAGTTTTATCCTCAGTAATTCCCTCCCTCTTCTTCCAAAGATTTATCCACTTCAGTTTCCAATGCTATCACCTATACCCATGCGCCATGTTTTCTTGTGCCTTGGCTACTGCTGAGTAGATCACAATCTCCCCGCTCCTCCTTTACTCTCACATCTGTGAAGAAGCTCATGTCCTTTTGTGGTTTTCTAGAGGAAAACTACTAGCTGGCAACTGCTAGCAACAATGATAGCGACTTAATAAAGAGGATCCTGCTACCAAATGAACACGTGTAGAGAGAGACGACTTAAAATTTCTATGTAGACAATCATAAACAAAGTTAAAAAACAAATGACAAACTTAAAAAATTTGCAACATATATATGAAAAAATTACTATCCCTGATATATAGACAACTCATATAAATTGACAAAAAGAGATACTATCTGAATTTTTTTAATTGGCCAAGGACATAGGCAGAGGAGAAACAATAAAAATAAGATGTTCAACTTCCTCTTTTAGGTTTAGTTATAAACTAAAACAAAAATTAAATATAATTTTTCAACTAATAAATTGGCCCGGGGGAAAAGATCTTCAATACATTGTGATGATGAAGAGTAGGAACACAGGATCTCTGTGTACTGTTGGTGGAAGCAAACATTGATGTTCCTTGAGTAGAGTCTGACAATTTGTTGACAAACCCTTTAACTGTGTATATATATATTTTCATATTTCATGATAGTTCATTCTATCAGAAAACAAAACAAAATGAGTTTTTAAAAAGTAAGCACAAAGTCTTTCTGTATTCAATTATTAATAATTAATACTTTAAATCTAACATATCACTGATTATAAGATGCATTTTTATTTTATGTACTACTATGAAAGAAAAATGCCAATTAAACTATGACATAATCCTTTTTTTCACTTAGAATTCTTTTTAAAAATTATTTTTTTGAATTTTTAATTGACATAAAAATTATACATATTTATGGAGTACAGAGTGATATTTCTATACCAGCACACAGTGTGTAATGACCAAATCAAGGTAATTAGCATATCCATTACCTCAAATGTTTATCATTTCATTGTGTTGGGAACATTCAAAATGCTCTCTTTTTGCTATTTGAAAATATACAATTAAATTATTGTTAACTTTAGTCACCCTACAGTGCTATAGAACACTAGAATGCATTCCTCCTATCTAGCTGTAATTTTGTACCTGTTAATCAACCTCTACCCCTCCTCCCTTCCTTTTCCAGCCTCTAATACCCACAATGCTATGCTCTACTTCCATGAGCTCAGAATGTTTTCGTAGCTCGCATATGAATGAGACATGCAGTATTTATCTTTCTGTGCCTGACTTATTTTCTTAATACTTTACATAATGTCCTCCAGGCTCATCCATGTTGCTGAGAATGACAAGATTTCATTATTTTTTATGGCTAAATAGTATTCTACTGTGTATATATACTAAATTTTCTTTATGAATTCATCTGTTGATGAACACTTAAGTTGATTCCATATCTTGGCTACAAGTGTGTACCACTATGCCCAGCTAATTTTTTTATTTTTTTGTAGAGATGGGGTCTCACTATGTTGCCCAAACTCCTGGTCTCAAGTGATACTCTCACTTCAGCTTCCCAAAGTGCTGGTATTACAGTCATGAGCCACCATGCCTGGCCCCATTTGCCCATTTTTTAATTAGAATATTTGGGGGTTTTGCTGATGAGTTCCTTGTATATTCTGAATATTAATCTCTTATAAGATGAACAGTTTGTAAATATTTTCTCTCATCCTGCAGGTTGCCTCTTCACTCTGTTGTTTCCTTTGCTGTGCTGAAGCTTTTTAGTTTAGTATGGTCCCATTTGTCCATTTTTTTGTTCTCTGTGCTTTTGAGGTCTTAGCCATAAAATCTTTTCCCAGACCAACGTCATGAAGTGTTTTCTGTATGTTTTGTTCTAATACTTTTACAGTTTTGAGGCTTACATTTAAAAAAGTCCTCAGTCCATTTTGAGTTGCTTTTTTGTACATAGTAAGAGATAGAGGTCTAGTTTCATTCTTCTTCATATTGATATCCAATTTTCCAAGCCACATTTATTGAAGAGGCTGTCCTTTTCTCAGTGTATGTGTTCTTGGTGACTTTGTCAAAATTCAGTTGGCTACAAATATGTGAATTTATTTCTGAGTTCTCTACTCTGCTCCTTTGGTCTATGTATCTGTTTTTATACCAGTACCATGCTGTTTTGGTTAGTATAGATTTGTGGTTTATTTTGAAAACAGATAGTATTATGGCTCCAGCTTTATTCTTTTTTCCTCAGGATTTCTTTGGTTATTTGGAGTCTTTACAGTTTCATACAATTTTCAGGATTGTTTTTTCCATTCCTATGAAGAATGTCATTGATATTTTGATAGGGATTGCATTCAATCTGTAGATTGCTTTGGATAGTATGGTAATTTGACAATATTAATTCTTCAAATCCATGAACATGGGATATCTTTCCATTTTTTTGTGTCCTCTTCAATTTCTTGTATCAATGTTTTGTAGTTTTCATTGTAGATATCTTTTACTTCCTTGGTTAAATTTATTTCTAGGTATTTTAATATTTTTTGGCAGCTATTGTAAAGGGGATTGCTTTCTTGATTTTTTTCAGCTAGTTTGTTTTTGGTGTTCAGAAATGTTTCTGATTTTTGCAGGTTGATTTTGTATCCTGCAACTTTACTGAATTTGTTTATCAGTTCTAAGAGTTATTTGGTGGAGTCTTTAGGTTTTTCTATATATAAGATCATGTGCTCTGTAAACAGGAATAATTGGACTTCCTTTTTTCCAATTTGGATGTCTTTCATTTCTTTCTCTTGCCTAATTGCTCTGGCTAGAACTTCCAGTGCTATGTTCAATAAGAGCAGTGAACATGTTCATCATTGTCTTGTTTCAGTTCTTAGAAGAAAAGCTTTCAACTTTTCCCCATTCAGTATGATGTTAGCTGTGGGTTTGTCATATATGGCCTTTATTATGCTGAGCCATGGTTCTTCTATACATAATTTGTTGAGAGCTTTTAATCATAAAGGAATATTACATTTTATCAAATGCTGTTCTTCATGTATTGAAATGATCATATGGTTTTTGTCCTTCATTCTGTTAATACGATGTATCACATTTATTGATTTGCATATGTTGCATCATTCTTGCATCCCTGGGATAAATCCCACTTGGTCATGGTATGTAATTTTTTTGATGTGCTGTTGGATTTGGTTTGCTAGTACTTTGTTGAGGATTTTTGTATTTGTGTTCATCAGAGATATTGGTGGGTAGTTTTCTGTTCTGTGTGTGTGTGTGTGTGTATGTGTGTGTCCTTATCTGGTTTTGATATTAGGGTAATGCTGGCTTCATAGTGCATATACTTTTTGACTAAGCACTTTGCCTTCTAGGAGTTTACTATAGGAGTATATTCTAATATGGGAGTAATACAATGACCAGAGCAGTTTTCACTGAAGAATCCAACAATATGGATTGATTAAAGTTTGCTAACATCATACAATAGAATAATAAAAAGCTATTTAAAAAGAAAAGGTGTCTGTGACAAACCACTAAGTAAAAAGAAGCAGAATACATACAAGCATTTCCCTCATTTATGTAAAAGTATATCAGTATGTACATGTACATATACACATCTATATACACAGATATATCATGGCTATGAAAAAGATATTTATTAAAATGTTATTAACTAGCAGGTGGCAAGTCTTTTGAAGTTGTTTACTGTTCATAATATTATGTATAATTTTATGTAGCCTTAACTCTGTTGTGATTCCCTTTTTCCTGGTACCTTGGTTCCTCAATTCTAATTGCCTTAGTAACTCTAAACTCCAATTATTGTCTTCCCAGACCTTGAAGCCTCTGATATCTCTAGGTCACCATTTTCAACTTGGCCTCTATACACTATGATGTGAACTAGCACAGCCTCCAAAGGAAAAAAGTAGTGGATAATATCTGAGTCACTTATTGCATTCTCCTTCTCTCTAGGATCTTGGTCCTTCAAGTCCTGGCTGTCCTGGTTGTTTGGATGCCTTCAAACAGCTACTTTTAATTTATATTGTGTTTTTAATTATTATTGATACATAACAGTTATATATATTTATAGGGCACATGTGATGTTTTGATATAGGCATACAATGTGTATTAGTCAAATCAGAGTAATTAAGGGTATCTCTCACTGCAAGCATTTATCATTTCTTTGTGTTAGGAACACACTCTTTTAGTTACTTTAAGGTATACACTAACTTATTATTAATAATAGTCACTTTATTGTGCTGTCAAACATTGTTCATTCTATCTATCTAACTATATTTTCACACCCTTAACCATTCCCACTTTATCCCCACCTCCCCACTACTCTTCCCAGCCTCTGATGGCTATCATTCTACTCTCTGTCTCCATAAGATCAATTGTTTTAATATTTAGCTTCCAAATATGAGTGAAAACATGCGAGATTTGTCTTTCTGTGCTTGTCTTATTTCATTTAACATAATGTTCTCTGGTTCCATCCATGTTGTTATAAATGGCAGGATTTTCATGGCTACAAATTAATAATACTCCATGTGTGTATATACTACAATTTATTTATCCATTCATCTGTTGATGGACACTTAGGTTGATTCCAAATCTTGACTACTGTGAGTAGTGCTGCAATAAACATGAGAGTGCAGATATATTTTCGATATACTGATTTCCTTTCTTTTGGATATATACCTACCAATGGGATGACTCAGTCATATGGTAGTTCTATTTTTATTTTTTTGAGGAACCTCCATACTGTTCTCCATAGTGGTTGCACTAATTTACATTCCTTCCAACAGTGTACAAGGGTTTCCTTTTCTCTACATCCTTGCCAGTATTTGTTGATAAAAGTCAATTTAACTGGGATGAGATGATATCTCATTGTAGTTTGACTTGTATTTCTCTGATAACTAAGGACATAGAGCATTTTTTCATATACCTGTTGGCCATTTTAATGTCTTCTTTTGAGAAGTGTCTATTCAGATCTTTGCCCATTTTTTAATCAGATTATTTGAATCTTTCCTATTGAGTTGTTGGAGCTTCTTATATATTTTAGTTATTAATCCCTTGTCAGATGGGTAGTTTGCAAATATTTTATCCCATTCTGTGTGGTGTTTTTTAGTTTGTTGATTGTTTCCTTTGCTGTGAAGAAGCTTTTTAGCTTGATGTGATCCCATTTGTCCAATTTTTCTTTGGTTGCCTGTGCTTTATGGGTATTGTCAAGAAGTTCTTGACAGACCAATGTCCTGAAGCATTTTCCCAATGTTTTTTCTAGTAGTTTCATAGTTTCAGGTCTTAGATTTAAGTATTTAGTCCATTTTGATTTGATTGTTGTGGTGAGAGAAAGGATCTAGTTTCATTCTTCTGCATATGGATATCCAGTTTTCCCAGCTCCATTTATTGAAGAGACTGTCCTTTCCCCAATGGATGTTCTTAGCAACTTTGTTTAAGATAAGTTCACTATAGATGTATGGATTCATTTCTGAGCTCTCTATTCTGTTCCATTTCTCTATGTGTCTATTTTTATGCTAGCACCATGCTGTTTTGGTTACTACAGCTTTGCAGTATTAATGTAATTTGAAGTTAGGTAACATGATTCCTCCAGTTTTGTTCTTTTTGCTTATGATGGCTTTGGCTATTCTAGGTTTTTGTGATTCCATGTAAATTTTAGGATTATTTTTTCTACTTCTGTGAATAATGTCATTGGTATTTTGATGAGGATTATATTGAATCTGTAGATTGCTTTGGGTAGTATGGACATTTTAACAATATTGATTCTTCCAACCCATGAGCATGAAATATCTTTCCATTTTTTTGTGTCCTCTTCAATTTCTTTCATGAATGTTTTGTAGTTTTCATTGTAAGATCTTTCACTTCTTTGGTTAAGATTATTCCTAGGTATTTTATTTTATTTGTAGCTATTGTAAATGACATTACTTTCTTGGTCTTTTTTTCAGATTGTTTGCTGTTGGCATATGGAAATGCTACTGATTTTTGTATGTTGATTTTGTATCCTACAACTTTACTGAATTTATCAGTTCTAATCATTTTTTGGTGGAATCTTTAGTTTCCTCTAGGTATAATATCATATTGTCTGCAAGGATAATTTGACTTCTTCCTTTCCAATTTGGATACCCTTTATTTCTTTCTCTTGTCTGATTGCTCTAGCTAGAACTTCCAGTACTATGTCAAATAACAGTGGTGAAATTGGGCATCTTTGTCTTGTTCCAGATCTTAGAGGAAAGGCTTTCAGTTTTTCTACATTCAGTATAATACTTGCTGTGGGTTTGTCATATATGGCTCTTACCAAGTTAAGGTATGTTCCTTTCATATCCAGTTTTTTGAGAGTTTTTATCATGAAGTGATGTTGAATTTTATCAAATGCTTTTTCAGCTTCAATTGAAATGATCATGTGTTTTTTGTCATTTGTTCCAATCCCACTTGATCATGATGAATAATCTTTTTAATATATTGTTGAATTCAGTTTTCTAGCATTTTGTTGAGGATTTTTGCATCTATGTTCATCAGAGATATTGGCCTATAGTTTTCTTTTTTCCTGTGTCTTTGTCTACTTTGGGTATTGGGGTGATACAGGCCTTGTAGAATGAATTTGAAAGTATTCCCTCCTCAATTTTTTGGAATAGTTTCAATAGAATTAGTATTCTTTGAATTCTTGGTAGAACTCAGCAGTAAAGCCATTAAGTCCTGGGTTTTTCTTTTCTTTTTTTTTTATTTCAGCATATTATGGGGGTACAAATATTACGGCTGGGTTTTTCTTTGATGGGAGACTTTTTATTGCTGCTTCTATTTCATTACTTGTTATTAGTTTATTCAGGTTTTGAATTTTTTCTTGCTTTAGTCTATGTGTCTAGGAATTTATCCATTCTGGGTTTTCCACTTTATTGGCATATAGTTGCTCATGTAGTCTCTAATAATTTAATTTTTAAATTTAATTTTTATTTAATTTTATTTAAAGTTAATTTCTAAATCCAATTTTATAGCTGCTTTCAACAGCAAGGTTGTTGTGATACAAACTGCTGTATCATAGCCAGAAGCAAAGGTCCAATTGTATCATATAAAGTGTAAATAATCCTAAACCATCACTAAAACAGAAAATTGTTTTGCAAATAAAGGAATAAATTTCAATATGAATAATTCTAAATATGACCTGTTTTGTGGGTATTTAAATTTTTTCCTTAAAGAAGGATACACTATATTTTATACAAGTTACTTAACATGTATTTAATGTAACATTTCCTTTTTTAAATGCTCAAGGTCATAAATGATTTTATAAACTGTCTTTAAAGTACTTATTTTTCTACTCTGACTTTAATTCAAAATGGAATTTAATCCAAAGATACGCTTATTTTATTTTCAGATTATGCTGGTACATATTTGGTTATAACTTTATATTGCAAACAACTTTCTTTAGTACAGTATTCTGTAAATTAGGCATCAGAGTAAATGAAAAGATCAATGATTTGAATATGAGGTGAAACAAGGATAAAAGAGAGATTTGAGCTGTAAGTATAGATTTAGCATCATGAACCTAGGTGGTCAGCATCTGAAGCAATAGCAAATTCACTAGTTATTACTAGATTTAAAAATTTTGCTGGCTTTGGATTGCTTCTTACGTGTCCATAAACAGGGAACTACTTGGGTCCTTGACACTTCAGGGAAGCCTTATACAGGGAAGTCTCATACAGGGAAGCCTCAACACTTCAGAGAAACTTCATTTCCCATTTCCAAACTTTGAGTCCTCTATTCATTTCTTCTCTTATATTCAACAAATGTCTTCTTGTGTCATGAGAAAAACAGAAGTCATCAGGTATAGCTCTTACAAATTCTTGTCCCCACATCAACAAACTAAATAGTATTAAAAAATCAGCTTTCTATCTTCCTCTCCAAATCTGTAAGTTGGCCTTCATCCCCTAACTGGGCAATGACTGTGTCTGTACTCTATGTACCAATGTCTCATTTCCATTTCATCCCTTAGTCTGGCTTCCTCTTCTTCTTCAACCTCTGCTTTTATGTCTCTTTCCTTTCACTAATAAATATACTCCCCACCAACAGGCTCTTTAATCTCAAATTTCCTTCTGGTTTGGTGTTTTTCAAACTCCAGGCCTCTACCTATTAGAGGGTTATGAAATTAATGAGTATGTTTCATGAAAACATATTCTTTTTAGAAATGAAGTCTTATGGAACCTATAGCACCAGAATGCAACACGTGTATTCCAAGCAGAGCTGTCCATGTTGCAGCAAATCTTGCAGACAACTGAGTTGAATGACAGCTGGGGAAGGGGGTATAATAAATAAATGCATTTGCTGGAAATTACAAGCCAAAAACTCTTCTGCTTCCTAGAGTATCATTTGTTTTTCTGCATTTGATCATAATTGTATAAGGAGAGTTCATGTCTTATAGTTTATTTTTATGTCAATGTAATTTACAGCTAATAATGAAGAAGTCTACAAGAATTTATCTACTGATGATAAAAGCAGCAAGAATTTTCACCAAGGTTTGGCTATGAGTTAACAACTTTCCATGTGTTGTTTTAAATTAGGCATGATTGTTCTGCATTTGTGACTTTGTGGTAGTTGTATATTTTGATCAACTTTGCACAGATTATCCTTAAAACAGTTTAGTTTATTATTAGAAGAAAGAAGAATGATCATGTGAAAAACACAGAGGCTTGTTCTGGTTGAACTGTCAGATCTGGACACGTATATAGTGACAACATTAGGAAAATTGTTTCTTCTAATCAGTAAATTATTTTATTTGAACTATTTAATATAATCCAAAAAGGTACAAGCCATTTTAATAAAGATTAAGTATAGTTTGTCAAATGCAGAAAACACACTGAAGATGTATTATTTGTAATGATGTCTTGCAAATAAAAGTTTAATATCTTCCAAAGAAAAGAAAAGAAAAGAAAAATCCTTGGAAATACAACAAGCCAAACTTGTTATTGTAATAAGGCATTCAAATATTTTCAAAGAAAGAGGCCGGGCGTGGTGGCTCACGCCTGTAATCCTAGCACTTTGGGAGGCTGAGGCGGGAGGATTGCTCCAGGTCAGGAGTTCAAAACCAGCCTGAGCAAGAGCAAGACCCCATCTCTACTAAAAATAGAAAGAAATTAATTGGACAACTAAAAATATATAGAAAAAATTAGTCGGGCATGGTGGCGAATGCCTGTAGTCCCAGCTACTCGCAAAGCTAAGGCAGGAGGATCCCTTGAGCCCAAGAGTTTGAGGTTGCTGTGAGCTAGGCTGACACCACCATACTCTAGCCCGGGCAACAGAGTGAGACTCTGTCTCAAAAAAAAACCACAAAAAAACAACAAATATTTTCAAAGAAAGAAAAAAAAGATATAAATTTGTCAACGTTATTTCATGTCAATTAATGAAAAAGCATTACTATCATAGTAGCATACATGTGGCAAAACAGAAAATTACTCAAACAGTTGCTAAAAAAAATTATTCTCAGTATACATGGATTTAGTGAATATGGTCCTTGATAAATCAGCTGAGAAATTTCAAACTATACTTTTAAGTGATATTATAATTCTAAAGAACATACAGAAAAAAATTAATACTTATTTAGCAGATATGTGCAGACACAGATTGTGTGATTCCACTTAATGAGAACACTAATATTTGAGGTTACTAACACTTCCAGTTTAAGCCAAATATATATATGAAAACATGATTTTTGTAAAGGATTTATTGTGATGTTTCAACTTAACACAAAACACTATCTGAAAAACATAAATACAACTGGAAAATTGTAATAAAATTGTGGATGGCTCAGAAGTAAAAATGACCAGAAAGCATAGTAGAATAACTTAAAATATTATTAGAATTTACTGGATACATTACTATTTAAAATCTGTGTTTCACACAAAGATTTGGTATCCTAAGAATTCTAATGAATCTCTTGACCTTGAAAACAAAAATAGTGATTGTTGTTTAATTTCATTAAGGGAGCCTTCACTTTTTGATATATATTGTTCAGAAATCGGGTCTGTGGCTGAGACTAGTGGTCACTCACCAATCCCCCTCCCTCTGCCGCAGGAACAGAGCGGGTTACTCAGGTATGTCTCTGCAACTCTTGCCTTCACCTGTGGAATATAGAAGAAGGGATTTGTGTGACTTGTACCTTTGGGGCCTGGCCTCCTCTACTCTTTTCCTTTTCCTGTGAGCTAGAACACAATGTGCATAGGACTCATCTTTGGGTCGCACAGATGAGAACAACCTCCTATGGGATGGTAAAGCAGTAACATGTAAAGTACGTGGCCCTGGGACCTGCTGTGCTAACCTAGACCACTGACTCAGAGTTCAATTTAAAGGAGAAATAAATGTCTGTGTTCTGTAAACCATTGTTAGGTCTTTGTTAAAACAGCTCAGCCTTGCTATTAACTGACTTGTATACATTGTATAATACTGAAGTTATTTATTGTTATGAGGAAAGTACTAAGTTATATGAACTCAGGAATGGGTTTTTTTCTGTTTGAAAAGCAATCTCATTTGGCTAACATTTTGAACATGGTATTTCAGCAAAAGAATTGGCATATAGATCTCTTTTTGACATTTTTAACTAACTGAATTTGGATTACAGTATTATTGCAAGATTTGGATATGTCCAACAGTTATAAATAATCACTATGGTTACTAAGTGTCCACACATTTTTTAACACATGAAGAGAAAATATTAATTAAAATATTTTGAATGGAATAAAATTGAAGATATTATCTTTATTATAAATCTCTATTTCAAGCTTTAGTCATTTCCAAAAGAGAAATTTGAAATATTAAGGAAAAATATTTGATAAAAGATCTATTTGTTTTCCAAAACTCTGAATCCATATTAAACTTGATGTCCAAAGAAGAAAGCTAATTACTAATGTTTTATTTGAATACCTTGAAGAATGATTATAAATGTATCACCATTTTAGATTAAGATTAAAAAAGAATTTATCTTACTAAGCAGAATATATTGTCGTTATTAATAGCATCCACAGCAACTTATTTGTGTGAACCAGAATTTTTAACCAATAAAACTAAGAATGGGAAGAAATAGGCATCAAAGCACAAACCACTGTGGTTGTACATGTAGTATTGTCCTCATGCTCCTAGGCTGGAATGAAAGAAATAGGCAAGTGTGCCTGCTACAATGAATAGAATCCTATTTAATAGTAAGTATTATAGTTAACAGTAAGTATTGTTTTATAAAGAAAACTTTTTTTTCAGTTTTTAAACCTATCTATACATGTGCGTATGTGTACGCTGGATGGTAATGCAAAGTGTATCTTTTACTGTGAGTTATTGGAAAAAAGTAAAAAGGTGTTTAGTTTCCTTCATAGCCAACATCTTGACTGGGTTGTTTATACTTGTAATTCTACCTGCTCTTAATCCACTGCACCCAGGCTCTGCCATCATCATTCCCCCAGGGGAGGCTTCCCCAGGATCCTAACTAGTCTCTCACATCATTATATCCTTTTCTATGTTTATCTTTGTCTTTTTTCTGGCTTTTGACCTTGCTGCCCAGATACTACTTTTATTTCATTTTTGTACCACCTTTTAAAAAAACACTCTTTGCAATTATAAAAGTAAAAATGTTTAATGAAAAATAAGCTCACCTATAACTCGATAATAACTGTTAATATTTGATGTGTATTTTCCAGATATATATGTATGTATGCATATGTACGTATTTTTAAACATATGTACATTTACATAAAATATTTAATCAAATTGGGATAATTTAGTATACAGAAATACATAGCATTTTACAATGTGTTTATTTAACTATATAGTATAAGCCACTTTTTATATTATTCAATATTCCTCTCTTTTTTTTTTTGAGACAGAGTCTTGCTCTGTCACCCTGGGTAGAGTGCCATGGCGTCATCATAGCTCACTGCAACCTCAAACTCCTGGGCTCAAGCAATCCTTCTGCCTCAGCCTCCTGAGTAGCTGGAACTACAGATGTGCACCCGATGCCCAGCTAATTTTTCTGTTTTTGATAGTGTCTTGCTCTTGCTCAGGCTGGTCTTGAACTCCTAACCTCAAGCAGTCCTCCCGCCTCAGCCTCCCAGAGCACTAGGAATACAGGTGTGAGCCACCATGCCCAGCCTCCTGCATCATTCTTAAGGGTGATATATAAAACGCTGCTTTATGAATACATCATGAGTTATCTATCCATCTCCCTGTTGTTGGACATTTAGTTTTCAATTATTTTATAATTGAAAGACACATTGAAATCCTTGTAGAAAAGTCTTTATCCATTTCCATAACCACTTCCTTGTTATGAATTCCCTGAGTGGAGTTGTTGGGTCAGAGCCATATCAATGCTGTATGTGCATCCAGACTCCTCCAGGAATGCAGTTCCAAGTTATACTCTCATAAGCGCCCATGACATGGGAAGACCTTGTTGCCCAGCTCTTTACTAACACTAGACACTGGAGTTAAACATCTCTTAGCCAATTAGATTAATTAAAAAATAGTACCTAATTTAAAAGTTTGTGTTCTTTTGATTAGTAGGTATTTGAACATTTTTCATAACTTTAGGGGTCATTTGTATTTCTTCCTCTGTGAACCCATTTCATATTCATTGCCCATTTATTTTACTAGAGTGTGTATCTGTTTTTTATACTTTGTAAAAGCTTATTTGAAAAGCTATTCAAACTATATCTCTGACATTATTATAAACATTTTCCTACTTTGCAGCTTAAGTGAAATTGCTTTTAATTACAAAAATAATAAATACTTTAAATTGACTAAAATTTATAAATCCACATAAAATTAAAACTTAGAGTTACCCTCTTTCTTACTTTATTCTACCCCTCATCTGCTTTTTAATTTTGTATGGACCTTTTGACATAAGGGTTCTAAATATTCAACTAGTATCAGAGGTTCATGACATCCCTGATAAAGATAGGGTCCCCTGGCAGACTGTGTTGCAAGAGATGAGAAAAACAAAAACACAGACAAAGAAATAATAGTTAAGAAAGCGGGGAAGTCAGGGGACCACCAGCACTCTGGTGTCAAAGTGGCAGTAACTGAACCCCAACACTTGCTTTTTATTCTCTTTGCCATATTGCAAAATACAATGATCTCATGTGAAAAAATCATGGGATACAATGATCAAAGTTTCCAGGGCTCCCCCCAAACTCACAAGGTGTCCTAGCTAATTTCCTTTTCCTTTCTAGAAGTGAAAAACACATAATTCTTCAGTAGGTACAACCCTTTTGATCAAGGTAAACTGATTTTATCCCAAGCTCAAGCTATGTACATGAATATCGATCTTTAATGTCAGTAGCTGCGACCCACTTGATCAAGGAACAAGGAAACAAGTCTCCATGCTTTCCACTGGGAGACTGGTTTTACATTAACTGAGGCATTGTTGAGAGAAAGGGAGACAAGGAACTTGGCCCAGTGTTCAAACACTACGGAAGCCTTGAGACCCTTGTCCCGGGCTGACATATTGCAATCTACCTCTACAGCCATGAGAAGTTTTCATGTCAGGCTGCCTGCGGCTTTTCATGCATGAGACCCCTCAGGCTCTGAGGTTGGAGCATGCTTTGCTGTACTCCCAGATTGCTGATATATGTCTCCCAACTAGGCAGTTAACATCTGCACTTATTTCAGGCTTCTGCTCAGGCAATTCCTTCACCTTCTATCCTCTCACAGCCTCAGATATAGCATCCTTAAGTCCCAGTGCTCTTAATCCCATCAAACTAGTCAAATCTATTGATCTTTCTTTTTCCTTCCAGTTTCTGCCTTAGCTGGTTTGTTAGAAATAATCTGAATGCATTAAGATAAGTACATGCACTTACATTTTCTTCTAAACCTTCTTTGGTTTAATTCTTAAATTTAATTCTCTAATACATTTGTAATTTATTTCGCTATATGATATAAAGTTGTAATCTATATATTTTTCCAGATAGTTAACAATGTTTTTCAATGTAAGTTACACTATCTGTTGCACTGTTTTGACTTTTTGTTGTTGTTGTTGTTAGCACTACAAACCTTTCTTTAAATAATGGCTTGCCTCATTGGGTGTGTGGATAGTGGGTAGAAAGGTTCTTGGGGGCTGGGACTTTGCAAGTTTTGCCTCCTGAATACCAAGAGACCTTAAGCAGCAGCATCCCCCATCTGTTGGGCATCCTCGAATGCACTCTCTTTCCTGGCTGTCCTCCCACACCGGATTTCTGACAGCTCTTCCTCAGCCTCCTCTGTGGGCACTTGCTCCTTTGCCCATTCTTTGAGGGTCAGGGATCCCTTGACTCCCTCTCTGGCATCTTGCAGCGAGCTTTGCCAAACCCTACGCATCAACAATTCTCTGTACTTAATGGCTTTCAAATCCTCATTTGAAAGCTCTACCCTGAGTTTGTGCCAGCAAATAAAACACCCGACAGGTATCTCATTGTTACTGCAACCTGAACATGTTCAAAACTGAACTCATATTCCCTGTATTCTAAACCCTTCTCCCCTTCTTTAACTTAAAGAATAGGGCCACGTCCTCCCAATTTCCTAAACAGGAAACTGGAAGCCATCCCATATACTACCACCCCTCCCCTTTCAGTCATTAAAACCTATTGCTTCAGCTCCTTAAATATCTCTTGATGTATTTTCCTCTATCCCCTTCCCACCCACCTACCATGCCCTAATTTATTTGTACACTCAGGCAGAACCTTGTTCTCCCAGCTGCCAGTCTGCCCCTCTGCAGACCAATGGGACCTCGCTATCACTACAGTTAACATTTTAAAGACAAGCGCAATGGCTTTTCTGGTCTCCCAAGCACAGCTTTCAGGACAAGGCCACTGCTTTCCTCTCCTCCTTTCCTCCAACAGCCATCCCAGGGCCTCCGTCAGTGGACGAAACACTGCAGGGTGCTCTTTCAGGATTTGAGGCCCTGCCTTCCCCGCCCGCCACCTCGTCAGCCTCCCAGGTTCAGCCCAAGAGCTGAGGGAAGGTCGGGGGAGCCTTGCTGTCCACCCCAGTTAGGAGTCCTCTGCTGCGTCGGCCCCTGTGCGACCATTTTTTTTCAGAGGAAAACAATTCAGCGCAAAGAAAGGAAGGGAAAGGGAGGGGAGAGAGATGTTTTATTGAAGGGCTTTGGATTCAGGACGTGTTTGGAGATCAAGTCTTGTGGGCTTAGGAAATAACAGCCTCTCCGGGCCTGGTTTGCTTGTTCGTATAGCAGGGATATTAAGTCCTACCACCACACACACAAACACACATGCACACACGTGTTGAATGCCTGAGTGTCAGCTCCCTGCAGGTAGGGTCACAGTGTATTCAATGCTGTCTCTGGAGCCCGGCACAGGGAGTGGCCCAAAGAGCTGTTCACTAGTGAACGCACGAATTTTCTGGTTCGCGGGCGGACGACGGGATGCAGCGGGCGAGGAGCCGGTACCGCCTGGGGGTTCCGGGGTCCGAGTCGGGTCGCCCCGACTCCTCCCGCGGCGACCGACCGCCCAGGGGCTGGGGGACAGCGACGAGGCCCATCCCCGCCGGCTGACCCCCGCCCGGCTGGCAAGCCAGCTCCGGACATCCGCCCCGCCTTTCCGCGAAGCCTCGGTGCCCCAGGCCTTTCTCGGCGGCCGGGTCAGCGCCGCGGCCTCCAGCCTCCGGCCCCGGCCCGGGCCCGCCGCTACCGACACCGCCGCCGCCGCCGCCGCCGCGCGGAGCGCACCTGACCCGGGCGGGCGGGGCGCCGGGGCGGGGCGGCGGGACTGACGTGGCCGCGGCATGGAGCGGGCGTGATTCATCAGCAGCCGCGCCGGGGCGGCATGGGGGCGAGCGCAGTGGCCGCCTAGGCGCCCAGGGCCAGGCAGCGGCGGCGGCGGCGTCCCCGGCCCGGCTCGCGCGCGCTCCTCTCGCTGTCGGCGGCCCGGCGCCTGCGAGGTCAAGATGGAAGAGATCCTGAGGAAGCTGCAGAAGGAAGCGTCCGGGAGCAAGTACAAAGCCATCAAGGAGAGCTGCACCTGGGCCCTGGGTAAGCGCCGAGCGGGGCGCGGGAGCGGGCGCCGGGCACCTGCTGGCGGCGGCGGGAGGGCCGCGCGGCCGGGGCGACACGGCCCCGGCGCGAGTGGGGGGCTTTCGGCGAGCGCGGGTTGTGGGTGCAACGCGCGCAATTGCGAGAGTTGCCTCAGGAAATTGGTGCGGGAGATGAGAATCTTGGCTCGGGCGTGGGCATCCAGCCGCTTCCCCTCTGGTCTCTTTATCTTCTCCCAAACCTCACCGGGGAACCACTGCCTCCCCGCCGGCGGTCCCCTCCTCCCGGTCCCCAGCGCCGTGGACGATGGTCACCCATCGCCGAGTTAGGCAGGACCCGGAGCCGTGAGAATCCAGGGGCCTGATTCCGAAGCGCTTGTGGGGAAGAGGGAAGTTAAACCAACAGCCCCGATGTCGAATCATTGGCGAGTGGAAGCAGGAAGGAATGGGTTGTTTAATTTGTTTTTCCTGATAGAAGCCAGCCTGCCAAGTATTAGCTTTCATGATGATTGTACACGAAAAATAACATCCGGGCGGGATTGTGTTACAGCTGCAATTCTGTTGTGGTCCGCCCTTCACACAGGTGGGATTTTAGATTTGTGACCGGTGCTAGCACTGAAATAAAGTTCCATGCAGCAAATTTGTGTTTCCCATCAGACTCAGGTTGCAGAACTGAACAGCGGAAAAAAACAGAAAGACATTTCAATTGGGCAAGAATTTGGGCAATCAGTTGTCAGGATGGGAATGCAAAGAGATCAGAAGCATACTTTGGGTGGTAGCGATGCTTTCCGAAAAGGAAAGGCCGAGAAGAAACCAGAACAGCTGTGTGGGCCCCTTGCCTTGCCCGAGCCTGATGCGATTCCTCAGCCACCACTCAGCTGAAAAATAAAATTGAATCCCTTTCCCTTGCAACCAAAGACAATAAGTGTCTGTCTCAACACTGCTGTGATGCAGCCTGAGATACAGAAGTGCCATCAGCAGGCTTTCAGCTAAATGTAGAATTCTGAGAGTGTTTTTAGGTGACTATTTAGAAGCTCTGAATTGACATATGTTTGAGTGTGTGTACAGGCAATTATAGCAGCATCATTGGTTTTACCTGTGCATATCATCACAAAATTGTCTAGAATATTGTCTAGGAAGTTTGTCTTGCAGATAGAACCAGTACTTGACCATTTTAGTTGACTGTTATAGAAAAATGAACCAGATATCTTAGAGAGCGGCAAGGCTCTTAAAGCCACAGTACTATTTTTGCATTACCCCATTGTCATTCAGCAGAGTGATTCTGAGCAAGATTCCCAAATGCCTCGAATGAAGGGTCACAGATGGCTGGGTAACATGATAAAGCAAAGCTCGACTGTGCTCTAAACATGCCATTCCTAGTATTCATTATTATTTGGCTGTAAATTAAGCAGATTTAGATAAACAGGGAGGAGGAGAGTAACCTAGTATTTTTAATAAGCTTGAATTTTGATATTCAACATCTTGTTAAGTTAAAATACAACCTTACTGAGTTTTAGTCCTTAAAGTCATCAGGGAAGCTGAGAGCTAAGGTAGATTATTCATTCAAGTCGAGCCTGGAGTCCAGCCTGACTTCAAGAGTAGATGTGGTTCCTTTCCCACTGATTGTTCCATAATTAGCAAGAGGAGACATAAGTGCATGAAATAGTTAAATAGCAGTGCAGGGCATTCATCATGTAGGTTGGAATGAGCAAACCAGGAATACAGGTCAAAGAAGGAGGAATGAATGTGGGGTCAGGGATGTATGTGTGTTTGTGTGGGGGGAATTGGTGTGAGCTGATGGGGCTTTTGAAGTATTCACTTGAAGAATGGGGAAGCTGTGTGGTCTTGCTTTCCTTCACTTATTTATTTAGTAAATATTTATTAAGACCTCCCCTATACTGAGCAGTGAGGTATAAGAACGAATAAAATGCTCCGTATAAGGAGTTTGTTAGAAGGGCACCCTGGAGGCAGAATGCAGCATGAACAAAGGCAGGGAGATACGGTTTCTTCTTGTCTTTCCCTCTTTGGTCCATTTTCCATTGCCCATCCATGTTTTGATTATAAAATACTTGTTACTCCACAACCCTCATAATTTCTTTATAGATTAAAGTGTAAATTTCTTAGACCACTCTTCAGAATCTAGCCCCAGCCTCTGTTCTTGTCACTCTCCTACCAAGAGCTCAGTGATCTAGTAGCAGTCAGCTGTAGCACTTTCTTGGACATAGTATGCACAGCACACTTCCCTCTCTGCCTTTGCACGTACTCATCCTCCTGCCAGGAGTCTCCTTTCCACACTCCCCAAGGCCCAGCTTACACAGGAAGCATTCCCTGAGAATCTCAGTAAATCAGTTGCTCCTCTGGGTGCAGAATGCTGGGTGCCTCATGACTCTCTTAGAGCACCTTCTACTTTGGATTATAGTTGATTGTGTGCATACCTAGTCTCTTAGATGCAGGATAATTGACAAATATTTTGGGTGCAAGAGCTCAAAAAACTAGTTAAAGCTGACTTATATAAAACAGAATTTATTTGCACCATTAGCTAAAATATCCCATAGAAGAATAGCTGTGGGTTCAGTTTGATTCGGGAATTTTATACTGTGTCAAGGATCTTGTCCTACTCTTTGTGGGTTGACTGACATGCTTTGCACAGGTCTCCACAGTTTTGGGCTCAAGAAATACCACACTTAGATCATCTCATGAGAAAGGGGCAACAATGCATTTAGACCATCCCAGGACAGAGGGATTGTCTCCACACTAAGTCCATTTCAAGAAAGGAGGGGGTCATCTCCCACTTAAACCATCACAGGTGAGAGGGTTCATCTTCACATTTAGACCATCTCAAGAGAGTGGAGCTTTTCCAGTCACTCCTGCCTTATCCTTGGTTTCACTTGTTCTCTCTTTGTCCTGATGTGTCATGTGAATATCCCTGAACCAGACCTCCAGCCAAAGAATGGAATGGGCTAACTGGCTTGGGCCTATACTACAAGTCACACTGAAATCTGGAGTCAGGGAAAGATGGTTTCCTCAAAGCAGAATTAGGGTGCTGCTTCAAAAGGTAGGGGAGCAGGTGCTGGTCCATCAGAAATGCATGGCAACAGTGTAGTGAGCTCCTTGAGCATTATACTTCTTTGGTGACTTCTTTTCCTGTGGCTTGAAGCAGATGTTCAATAAATAAATCAATACTTTAACGACTTGTTCGGGCTTCCAATAATACTCATTTTTTCTATTTATAAGCATTATATATGTTCATTTTAGAATATTGAAAAACAGTAGAACAGTATAAAGAAAAAATACAAATTACCTGTAATCTCCCCACTCAAAGATAACACTGTTGACATTTTGGGGTCTTTCTCTTTTGCAAAGGGTCATACCCAATATGGCATATTGTCACTTGTTTTTTAACTTTAGCATTTTCTTCTCCTTTGTCTACTTTGTCATAACTCTTTTCTGACAATCAGTGATCTTAATGACTGCAGAGTAACTAGCATGGCATATGTACATATTTATCTTCCCTTTATTTGGTGCTGTCTGGACATTTTTTGCTGGTGAGGAATGGTCTGACTGAGGTGTAGAAAAGAATGAATAGGATGAAGGGACAGCTTTGGGAGCACCCAAAATAATGCTGTTAGCCTCAAGAATTGGCAGTCCTGTTGCAAAGTTGTGGAAACAACCCAGGTGCCCATCAATACATGAGTGGATTAA